>JANBPO010007653.1:6566790-7166790 GCA_024336825.1 Amorphophallus titanum
CGCCCCTAAGCCTTTGTCCAGATGATAGCCCATGTTCCTCATGATCTCCCATCCTTTAGAACGGGGAAGGAGACGTGGCATTGGTGAGGGAAGCGACTTCTCTTATTTCAATGGGGCACGGTAAGGGTCACATATGTCCAACAGTGAAAGGATGGGCCAGTGGATCGGCCCAACAGAGGGCAGGGAAGTGGTAATAGCGTCCACTGTAGGAAGGATGGGCATGCTAAACACTTTGACAATCCATCCCTTGTACGAGAACTTCAGGCATTGATGGTTAGTAGATGGCATAACATTCATGGCTTCGATGTAGGGATGGCCCAGTATGCCCTTGAATGTTGGATCCATGTCCAGGATATGAAATTATATAGGAACTACAACAGGACCCACCTTTACACTCAGGGAGATCATCCCCTTCAGCGGTCTTTTGCTATTGTCATGACTGTGATTGCCGAAGGTCTTATTTGTTCTATGTCGGCCCCACAAAATTGAAGGGTGCTTACGCACTAAGATTCATCTTCATATTTTGGTTCGTTTGTTAGGGTGTTTATTTGTCTATTTAGTGCGAGGACGTGTCAGTCACCGAGGTGACGATTTATTCGAGCTCCAAAGAACCTATGGTGCGCTCGTTCTGACTTCGTCAGACGATTGTGTGGTTTGGGTCGGGACCAATGTTGTCCCTCTGGTTTTGATGATGACAACTAAAGGGTACTTATAGGATAAACTAAACTTCATAACAACATATTAGTATTTATCTCAATGAATTGCTCATTTTCAAAGGTGTGGAATGTGTGATAGAAGCTGTATTGCAGCAAGACGTCCACGCTGCAGACTAAGGGTGGACGCAGCAGATAAACAACCAAGTCAAATAATAACATCAAGGCGTCCACGCAGCAGTACAAGGTGGACGCAACAGAAGAAATATCTTCAAGTCCAAGAAGGCTTCTTCAAGCCAGCGTCAACGCAGCTGAAGGTCGGCGTCGACGCAGTTTAACAAACAACTAAATCTGCCTGTGAAGTCTGCACGGCGTCGATGCTACTACCCGGTGCGTGGACACTGCAGAATAAACAACCAAATCTGCCTGTGAAGTCTGCACGGCGTCGACGCTGCTACCCGGTGCGTGGACGCTGCAGAACAAGCAAACAAGAACTGTTGGCAAAGTGTCCACTGTGTCAACACACCAGCAGGGTGCGTAGACGCTGCAGTTGAAAACTATGAGGACTGAAGCCCACAAAGAACTCTACTGCGTCAACGTAGGGTACATGCTGCGTCAACGCGTCAGTTCGTTTGAACAGAGATCAAGTGAAGCCTGCGTCAACCCATCTGGTCAGTTGGTTGACGCCGGCTATATAGAGCTTCAGCACCTTCACATGATCCTCTGATTCGTTCGTCCTCCGATGCCAAGTCAGCAAAAAGGGGTATTATGTCTTTTATGTCCCTTCTGGAACTCTCCGAAATATGTGCAATCATTGGGTGGGACCCAATGATAGCACGTGTAAAGCTGGGCACGGGAATATCCGATCACGCTGGACGCGTGAGGGAGATCGTGGCGAAAAAGTAAGAAAGAGAGTGAGGCTTTTGATCGGACCCAGGGCGCCAATTACCCTGGGTATCGTTCTTCCAGATTTTTATTACAATTGTGTATAACAGTGAAATAGAAATAACGCCTCAATAGAAAGTTATGATTCCATGAAATGATGACCCTACCCAGGGCGCCAATTCACTGTTCACTAATTTATTCAACTGATTTTCTGTGACCCATACTGAGGGTCTAACTATTGGCACTATATCATAGTCCGTGGATATGGTCCCACGTTTCTCAGAGTTTTATCGATTACCCCACTATTTATCAGTGATAGATGAGCCCTCCGCGGGATATTTCTTCCTTTGGATTTGTGATTTTATCATAGAGACCTCCGTAAGTCTACGCGAAGCCTTGAATTTTCTCAAGGCCGCCGAGCAAGTTGTACCATTAAAACCCATGACACTATTTAATTGCCATATTACTCTACAGAAACATGCTATACTGGCCCTCTTGGTATGCTATTTGGGTACCGTGAGAATATTTCTTGAGTTAATGGAATGGAAAATCATACCATTACTATCAATTAAGGATTATGTGCCTCCTTGTAGACACAGATTCTTTCTACCTTATCATGTGCAAAGAACAAGCAACCATGTGTATATGGGCACTTAATCTTGATATCATGGCACCCACTTGGGAGGCTATTCCACCCGATTTTCCCAATACGTCGTGATTGAACCGTTTTAATTGCAATATGTCCCTACATGAAAGTTCTATCCTTGAGATTCTATTCCACAAGATCTACCTTAAATTCCTACAAGGTTTATTCCTTTGGAACTCTATATTGGCTATAACTACAGTGGATGTCGAAAAATACATGACCCACTGCCTACGCATGTAGGGCCCGATCTGGTCCTGGGAGGAGCACCCGAAAGTACTTGTGCCCATGGGAGCTATTATTGATCATGGTGTGACATTGCACCGAAGTGCATGACTTGCCTGATTGACATTCCACGAATCGTACTTGACTTGACTTGACATGACATGACTTGCGTGGCCCGAAATGGGTATTTACTTGCTTGATAACGTGATAGCCAATTCACATGACATGACTTGATATATTTACATGCTTGACCATCTTGATGCCCTCACTTAAGAGAATTTGGTCCCCAAATTTATTTAATGAGTTTTATGGAGAGTGTGTTTTAGTTAATTGCATTAATAATTGAAGTGATGTTATTAATAAATCGAAATGACACCTTCAATCGTCTTATCTTCCCCGTCCAAGATGACATTTAGTTGGTCTCGTCGCTTGTGTCCATTGTTATCCTTTGAAGATTCCTTCTTTAGGATAGGACACATGGGCAAGCGATCCTCCGGACTTCCGTATTTGAGACAAGCGTCGAGACACTTCTAGCATTCTTCAGCCGAGTGCTTGAACTTTTCACAAAATGAGCCAGTTGCCATGACCTGCCTTTCTTCCTCCCCCTTAGCTCTTTTACTATTTTCACTACCATTGCTATTGTCTTTTTCCTTCCTTTTTCTGTTACCATTACCGTTCCCATTGTAGGACCTCTTATTAAGATGGGATTAGTCATTGTTCGTTCCTCTCTCTTCTTGCCTATCATGCTTCCGGCTCGACTCCTCTTTCCTGTCTCTAAGTTTCTCGACTTTCTCTAAGGTCCTTTCGCATAAATGTGCATGTTGGACCATCTCCGCATACGTACGAATATTTTGAGACTCAAGTTGTTGAATAAAGTTGGGCATTAAATCGTCCATAAATTGGTTAACTTTTAAGATATCTATGCTCACTAGATGTGGGGCATAAGGGGCTAGACGAGAGAATTTAAGTTCATATTCCACCACTGACATCATGCCCTGCCTTAGAGAAGCGAATTCCATAGCCTTTAGCTCCTTGACGTGCTTGGAGAAGTATTTTGCACAGAAGAGAGTAAGAAATTCATCCCAGGTGAGCTGAGCATTTTGAGGTTGCGCCTTTCACCAAGTACGGACGTCTTTGTTTAATTGAAAAGTGATGAGACAGACCTTCTCTTGATCGGTGCATTGCATGACGTCGAATATACAGTTCATCTCATCGATCCAGTTCTCTACTTCGTCTGGGTTAGAAGATCTAGAGAATCGTGGGGGATTTATGATGTGACACAGCCCAATGATGCTAAAGACACTCCAAGGACCTAAGCTCCACAAGCGTACAAGCTCTCGCAATGGCCACGATCTACAACGCGCCTAAGGGCTCTCGACAGCCATGGCCGATAAAGGCGCGACCTACTACGACTTAACATCGGATTCGACAGCACAGTAAGGGCTTTGGCCCGGGGACAATGATCGCTGAATGACCCTCCGACGACCGACCGTTACCTCCCACAATGCTGTCTTCAACCCCACGATAGGTGAGCACGCCTCCCGGGCACCGTAAGACTCACCTAGGGACCGACCGACTCCGGGAAAACCGCCCCTCAATGGAAAACTCCCGTCACGATCGCAGGGAACGTTACTTTACGACTTATGCCCTTCACTGCCAAGGGATAGGCCTTCGACACCAGGACAACCTCCTATAAAAGAGTCTTCGACAGGCAGAGAGGGGGACACAGACAAAAATACAAACATAAACTCACAAAGAAACAAGCCAGAGAGCTCCTGAACCTGCTACTAGAGAGGTCACGACTGTTCATTTCCCGAGAGAGAATCCCTCCCGTACGACCTTACCACCCTGCGAGCACTCTCCGAGTGACCACTGGGGGTGGCGAGCACTCGTCCAGAGGATCTATACATCTCTCAGATCCCCTACAGCGACCTCCACTCTCTCTCTCTCTCATACTCTTCTATGTTCCTTACTTGAACCGTTGTTGACCTAAACATCGGAGGGTTGTCCCCTGGGATAACTCCCCCTTTCCTTCTGGTGGTTGCAGGCTTCCACAGGTGCCAGACGACTTCCCCGATAAATAAATAGAAAAGTGTGGTACGAGAGCTAGAGACCAGTTTTCTACCTCTACACTTTTTGGCGCCGTCTGTGAGAACTTCAAGTGAAAAGACATGGCACCTCATGGGAGTCTTCGCAACGCCACCAATCGGGGGCGCGGTTCTCCCCAAGGGCCCAACTCTCGTCGTGGATCGCAAGAGGCCTCTTTTACCCATCCATGCCAAGAAGTCACCCCGGACAATCTCGCTGAGATATGTCAGCAGATCCAAGCCCTGACGGGACTATGCCAGGATCTCTTGAACAGTGTCACAAATCCCCAGCATGCCTCGTCCGAATGGCTTCAGAATGGGGGGTTCGGACCGTGGCGAATTCTCGCCAAGTGCAGGAGGCTTCCCACGTCTCCGTCACGAGGACCCAACGATCGCGCAACTCACCCGCACCTAGAGTGCGAAGTCCATTGCACTCCAACCTAGAGATGGATCGCCGGCTCCAACGCATAGATGAAATCGAGGACAAGGTCAGGTACTTGGACGATATCTTGTTCGCCGCCAAGACCCGAGGCCTTATCGACGATGACTAAGACTTCCATGCCCCGTTCACAAGGGAGATCATGGAAGGCTCCATCCCGTCAAAGCTACAATTGTCGTCGTTTACCCCCTATGACAACACCACCGACCTGGCCGACCACATGCATAGTTTTGAGTCCAACCTGGTATTCCATCGAGCCTCAGATACTGTGAAGTGTTTGGTGTTCATTACTATCCTTCGGGATAAAGCCCGAACGTGGTTCGAATCCCTACCGACTGGGAGCATTTCCTCCTTCCAACAGCTGAAGAAGCTGCTCAAGGAGAACTTCATTGGCTATCGTAAGGAGGCTAAATCAGCGATGACCCTACTCGCTATCAGGCAAGGACGAGAGGAGACCCTCTTGGACTATGTGTCCCATTTCCGAACAGAGGCGCTCTGGATCCCTTGTCTCAACATTAGCATCGCCACCACTGCCCTAACGCAGGAGACTCGAGACTTCGTCTTCCAGTGATCGCTCAGAGTAGAAGTCCCGACGACCCTGACCGACCTCCTCGCCCTGGCCCAAAAGTACGCCAGATGCGAGGAGAGTACTACGGCCCTCAGCCGCACGGCCGAAACTGAGCGATCCGACCGAAAGAGATCTACCGACTCACCTCGGGACAGGCAGAACAAGCGGGAGCGACGAGACCGAGATCGCCGCGACTGCTCGGAGAATAAAGAAATGGGTAATTATCGTAACTACACGCCCTTGACGGCCCCTCCTGACCAGATCCTTATGGAGATCCGTGAGGAGCCATTCCTCAAGTGGCGTCCTAAGATGAAGTCGGATCCAAGCACGAGGAGCAAGAGGAAGTACTGCCGCTTTCACCGTGACCACAGTTACGACACGGTCGACTGTATCAACTTGAAGGACGCTATCGAGGACCTCATCTGATGAGGACTCCTCGATAAGTTCATCACTAAAGCTGCGGAGAAGCGACAGCATGAACGGATCCCTCTGCCCCTCGACAACCGACCCAGCGAAAAGGAGATCATGATGATCTTCGGAGGGCCAACCTCGGGCGGAGATAGTGCCAGTAGACGTCGACTGTATGCATCGGTCATCAACACCGTGGAGCAGGGCGATAACAATCGACAGGAAGCTGCCGCCCGGGAGCACCTGAAAGACTCCATCGTCTTTTTAGATGATGACTTGAGTGGTGTAACCACTCCTCATTCTGATGCATTGGTGGTCTCGGCCACCATCAACCAATGTACTGTACGACATATTCTGGTCGATACTAAAGCGGTCTAGATGTTATTTCGTACGATTGTCTTGTGCTCGTGGGTGTGGACTTGTCGCGAATCACGCCACTGCACGCACCTTTGTATGGCTTTTCTGGCACCACCATCCTCCCGGAAGGACGCATATCCCTGCCAGTCACATTTGGGACCGCGCCTTGGGACGTGACGTTCCTAGTGGACTTCACAGTGGTTCGCGGAATGACCGGATACAACGTCATCGTTGGGCGAGGTATCCTCGGCACTCTCCATGGCGTCCCTTCCTCCTACCACCAGAAACTCAAGTTTCCAACTCCTCGCGGGGTAGGAGAGGTTAGGGGCAACCAAAGAGAATCAAGGAGGTGCTACCTCATTTCAATGCGGGACAGACACTCCGAGGAAGCGCCGCCCGAGAAGAAAGCAAGAACAGAAGACCCCAATTCGAGCATGAGCACTCCGGCGGAAGATCTATACCTCATCCAGGTGGGAGAAGATCCGAGCAGAGCACTGAGGATCGGAGCTACCTTGTCTGAGCAAGAAAAAGAAGTGTATACCGACTTCTGGTGGCAAACCAGGATGTGTTCACCTGGTCCGAGGATGAGCTCCACGAAATCCCACCAGAAATCATCACCCACCAACTTAGGTTGGACCTGAGGCGACCCGGGATCCGAGTACCGGAAAGGAACCTGCGCGACTCGAACCTCGGCCCGCCTCCCACGAGCCCGGAGACTCGGAAGGGATAAAAGGATAGGTGTGGTGTACATACTGCTATTATAAGCAAATTTGACCAGGGGCAAGTGATCATGCCAGCTTCCACTGAAATCAATAACATAGGCTCGTAGCATGTCTTCCATGACTTGATTCATTCTCTTGGTCTGACCATCTATTTGGGGATGAAAGCTGAAATTGAGTCTCGTTCCCAAGGAGTGTTGTAGACCCTTCCAAATGTGAGAAGTGAAACACGGGTCTCGGTTAGACACGATCGAAGTAGGAACTCCATGCTATCTAACTACCTCTTTGAGGTATAAAGTAGTAAGAACATCACCCGACCAATGGCTCTTCATAGGTAAGAAGTGTGCAGACTTGGTTAATCGATCTTTGATAACCTATATTCCATCATGTCCCCATTTTGACTTAGACAAACCCATGATGAAGTCCATTTCAACATCTTCCCACTTCCACATGGGAATGTCTAGAGGATGTAGTTTACCAGCGGGCTCTTGGTGTTCCACTTTTACTTGTTGGCATGTGAGACAATGAGACACGAAGTCTACTACCACCCTTTTCATATTGGGCAACCAAAATGTCTGTTTCAAGTCCTGGTACATCTCGGTAGCTCCGGAGTGTATGGTGTACCTTGATCGGTGAGCTTTTTCTTAGATCTTATTTTTTAATTCTGAGCAGTCTGGCACACATGTCCTTTCATGAAATAATAGCCTGCCATTAGACGTCAGCTTGAAATCTAGTTGTTCCTCTAGCTTACCTTTTATCTCCACTAGCACTAGGTCTTCATCTTGTAGCCCTTTGATTTTAGAGAGTAAATCTGGTAGCATCCTTATGTGTGATAGACTAGAGGATTCTTCCTTAATATTTACTAAGCTTGGCATAAAGTTGATTCTTCCTTAATATTTATAATGCAGTCCTCAAATACTTTTCATGTTCTTCCTCGGACATCGAATAAATCAATATATCATCAATAAAGACCACAATAAATTGATCTAGATGAGGCCTGAATATACTGTTCATTAACTGCATAAAGGCTGCAGGGGTATCCGTTAGTCCAAAAGACATAACAACAAATTCGTAGTGCCCATACCTGCTCCGAAATGCGGTCTTATGAATGTCCCCATTGCATGTTTTGGGTCTTGCAACCCCGTGCATGCACAGTGGTACTCCGTGCATCTTTTCTGATAGACTTTGTGCAGTTTTTCACTTGGGTCATATAGAGTCCGTGCATATTCTTTTTACCCTTGTACATTTTCTTACAGATACATTAGTCTGTGCATAGTTTTCTATCTATATATATATAGCACTCCTGTCTGAATGTTTAACTAATTGTTAGTGTTTTTGATACAGGAAATGCTGTGGATAAAGGGACAGATGGAAGGGGACGTGATCCGAGGAGGCTTTCAGCCTCAGATGCTAACACGTGCCTAGGGTTTTCTTGAAGCTTCTTGACGAGAGTATTCCCTCCACACGTCTAGGGCGTCATATAAAACTATATGATTTTGGCATGAAATTAACATATATTGAAAATAATCTTGAATAAATGCCATCACACAGTATGAAATATGCCATGATCAAGGAGTAAAATTAATGAGCTAAGCATGCATATAACTTAGATATATTGCAGGAATAATTGGGATTTGATCTAGTTGTAAGAACCAGGTAGCGGTCAGCATAGGGCTGCTACTATCAAGTTGCGGTCTGTTGAGGGCGGCTATATGATGATAGCGGTCTCCACAAGATCATTTTCTGTCTGCTACAGACAGAAGCAAGAACCGATCGAGAGGGCCTAATATAGGGTAATCCATGTATGAAAACCATAAAGAATGGAAGGATAAGACATGCTAACATTTGTAGAATGAAGAAATTATAGGAATAGGCATGTATTAAGCAAAGATTCTTATCTTTTAATCAAGAGGTGCAGGGATAGTATGCAAAGAGGGGCATTCATGCGCAGTCAAAGGAAAACGTAAAATACTCTATATATAATACATGAAATCATGAGATAGAAGAGGGCTTCTATTCCTAGCTTGATGTTTAATCCATCCATGAGATAACCTATCTCTAATTTAGTCCCTAGACTTTGAATTCCTTGCTGGAAGAGCACCCCCATTCCTGCGCATCCTACATGGAACCAGCAACTTCCAGATCCTCTAACTCCTTAGATGCTTGCTCTCCTATCACAAAATTTGACAGAGGATTAGAAGATAGTGGCCCTCCAAGGTCAATTGCAGGACTATTGGCACTAAAGCAAGCACAGGGGGAAAAGCTTCGGGCTTATATCAACCGACTTAAATCAAAAGCCCTACGTATCCCTTGCCTGGATGTTGCCTCAGCCACCAACGCATTGACCAGAGGCACCCGTGATGAGAACCTCCGGCAAGAGCTAGCCCTCCATCCTGCCACCTCTCTCGACGATTTGGTGACCCTTGCCCTGCGTCACGTGAAGTGCGAAGAAGTCCTCAGTGCTTGCCATGGCACGACGGGCTCGAGTCGAGTAGGGGACAAGACATGATCATCCGATCAAAGCTCGGGCCAGGGGAAAAGGCAGAATTGAGACGGAGACCATAGGGAGCCCCCTCAAAAGTTCGAGCGATACACACCTCTATCCGCCCCTGCCTACGAGATATACGAAGACATTAAGGGCTCGGGCCTTCCCCGCCAACCCAAGCCTATGAAGGCCAGCCCAAAGCGTTGCAGCCACCGCAAGCATTGCTAGTTCCACAATGACCATGGACACCATATTGAAGATTGCAATCAGCTCAAGGACGAGATCGAGCCTCTCGTCTGCCAAGGGCACCTATCTCGATACATGTTCAAGCAAAGGGAGGATCGCGGCATCCCCCTAGGAGAAATTAATAATCACCCCTGCGGAGTCCATATCAATGTTATTTCTGACGGCGCAGCATTGGGAGGAGATAGTAGCCGAGGAAGGAAGTGTCACCCCGAACGGGGGAGCAGGGCCTCTGAGCCCCTTAAAGCCCCACCGACGAGCGAGCAGCGGGCCCTGGTGTTCTCTGACCAAGACTTGGAAGGGGTAACTACCCCACACGATGATGCTCTTGTTATATTGGCTACTATAAACCATTGTAACGTAGATAGGATATTGGTCGACAATGGTAGTTGATGGGGACATCAGTGATCCTCCATGCCCTGGCTTCGACGTTGGCCCCTCGAGACGGATTCGACCATGGTTCGAATATTTATTTCTCCTTAACATGATGTATTTTTCTTTTATTGAGTTTGTAATCCCTATTGGGCCAATTAATAAGACCCAAAGGGCTAGTCCATTAGATGATGTTATTCTTGGGTTGGATTGGTTAGAGAGGTATTATGCTCTCATTGATTTCCGGAAGAAGGGAGTGGTTTTTCGCATTCCTGGCGAGAAAGAGTTTTTCCACCCTTTACCTCAAACTGGGCCTGGGAAATTTGTAGTCTCGGCCATGAAGGTAGCTCGGTTGTTTTGTAAGAGTGGCAACACTTTTGTTGCTTGGGTGGTAACCTCAACTGAGGTTTCTTAGGCCCCATTGCTACAGGAGATTGAAGTGGTTCGGCATTTTCCCGATGTCTTTCCAGAGGATCTACCAAGGTTGCCGCCAGCCAGAGAGATTGAGTTCTCTATTGACCTTGTGCCCGATACAATGTCGATATCCAATGCCCCGTATCGAATGGCACCTACAGAATTGGCAAAACTAAGAAAATAGTTGTAAGAACTAATAGATAAGGGTTTCATTCGACCGAGTGTCTCACCTTGGGGGGGCCCAGTCTTGTTCGTGAAGAAGAAGGATGGATCACTTCGCCTCTGCATTGATTATCGAAAGCTCAATCATGTGACTATCAAGAGTCGTTTTCCTTTGCCCCATATTGATGATCTCTTCGATCACTTGCAAGGTGCTTCGGTGTTCTCGAAGAATGATTTAAGATCGGGTTATCATCAGCTCTGAATCAAGGAGGAGGATATTTCCAAGACAGTTTTTCGAACCAGATATGGGCATTACGAAATCCTGGTTCTACCCTTTGGTCTAACGAATGTCCCTATAGCATTTATGGACCTAATGAATTGGGTGTTTAGGCCTTATCTGGATAGATTAGTGGTTATGTTCATAGAAGATGTTTTGATATATTCCTTAGGTGAAGTGTCTCACAAGGAGCATTTGAGGAGTGTTTTGGAGATTCTTCGGGCACACAAGTTTTACACGAAATTTAGCAAATGTGATTTCTGGATGTAGGAGGTTCATTTTCGTGGCCATGTGATATCAGGAAGTGGTGTGGCAGTTGACCTAGCCATGGTTCAAGCTATATTAAAATGGGAGGCTCCAAAATCCCCCACTCAAATTCAGAGTTTTCTCAGGTTGGCCTGTTACTACAGGAAGTTCATTGGCTACTTAAGCATAATTGGGTGGCCTTGTTCAAAATCTGCCAGAGCACTATTTTGAGTCGACCTGGTGAAGGCACTAAGTCGACTTGTTCTTGGAACAGGGTGATTTCCTGGTTTTTGTATAGTCAGGAGTCGACTTGGTGTGAGCCTTGAGTCGACTTTCCCCTTTGTGCTTAGTCAGAAGAGTTCTTCACTAAGTCAACTTCCTCACCTCCTGAGTTGACTTACTCTATTGAAAACTATGACTTTCATGCTTCTGGCATAATGTAAGTTGACTTGGTTAGAGCCTTGAGTCGACTTGCTTGGTGCTTCACATGAAGAATTGCTTTTGAGTCGGCTTGCTTGCAACTTTGAGTCAACTTGCTAAACAAGAACTAGCAATTGTATGTTGTTGGTTGCTACTATTGATGCTAGCTATTGATGCTACTGCTTATTATTGATGTTGCTGCTGACCTTGCTGAATTAGCTATTGTTGCTGATTATGTTGTTGTTGCATGCTGACCTTAATGCAAGCTGTTATTGGTGCTTAAGCTGGCATTGGTGTATTGTTGTTGCTGGCCTGCTTCTATACTATTATTGTTGATAACTTTGCTAAAGTTGTTGAAGGCTGTAAGTTGACTTGGTTTAGAGCTTGAGTCGACTTGCTCCTTTTAGAGAGTGAAGCATAGTTCTGGATGTCATTTTGAGTCGACTTGGTCTCACCCTTAAGTCGACTTGCTTCTTTGTCCTGAACCCCTGAGTCGACTTGCTTTCTACCTGAGTCAACTTGCTTGGATGAAAACTAGCTGAATCGCACTTCTTGCGTCGACTCCATGGTTTCATTGAGTCGACTCAATTAGCTTGTTGATGGCTAGACTGGGTGGATGCTTTGTGCTGCTAGCTGCTATTGTTGACTTCTGCCAGAACATCTGTCGACTAAATTTCTAAAGGTTGACTAATTTTTCAAAAAAATGTCGACTAAACTTCTGAAGGTCAACAAATTTTAGCAATCTCCTGCCTATTCTTCCTCAATGCAGCCCATCTTCATTGCATCAGTTCAATGTGCTTATCAGCCTCTTTGAAGACACTTTACAGCCCAAGAGAGGTAAACTACCTCGACGCAGGGAGGGGCCTTTAGCCAGCCAAGCGGGGAGGGGATGAAAAGAGAGAGGAGCATCAACAGTCGGCGAAGTCAGTTCTGTCCTCTTTCTGGAATAGGGGATAGGGAGGTGGTGTCGACGCCGCTATGACCACTCCAAAACTCAGTTTTTGACGAAACCAGAGGCCAACACCTCGTAATTGGACCAGGGTCTTGACTGATTTTTCTAGAATTCCCAGGTTGTCGATGCCGGTCGGGGAAGGGCCACGAACAGGGTCTCTGCTTCCTGGTTCTGACATCTACAGAGTCATAACAGCAGGAAGTCGAGGCCGCCACGAACACTCCCAGACTCAGAATCGAGCGTGGGAGGAAGCGTTGGAACTGTTGACGAGTCACTGTCGAAATGAGATCCACGAGGATGCCATCTGATGTCGAGGTAGGCTGGGGCAGTCGAAAGAGTGACAGGGTGTCTGTTCAGTCCAAGAGGGGACAGAACAGCACACCTTAGGGAGAAAATTAAGAAGTTGCTGCTCCGGTAGCCGAATGGAGTCGTGCCTCTTTGAGAGGGAAGAAGACTCGTTGTAGAAGGTCTCGGTCGAACCCCGTCTTCAGATCTTTAGGTGAGCAGGCATCGCAGCTTCTGCAAGCAGCCTCTAGATGCTGATCAGAATCTTTCTGCATAGTTGGAGTAGATTGCTTGCCCCGGACAGCCACGAACTCAGAATGAGACGAGATGACCGCCATTGCGAAGAAGACTCGAAAATGCTTCCAGAGATAGCCTTGTGCCTCTTGAATCGCCAGGATGACATCACAACTTCCTCTGCAAGACACTGGTACTCTGCTGCCTCCAAACTGAGAATTACAGATTGAAGATGATGGGGGGAAATGGGGTTTATGGGAGGGGAAGTGGGGTGGATGGGTATGTGGGTGACCCCTACCTGTGAGGGGGTCTGGGAGGGCGTGTTCCAAGGTGTGGGAGGGGGAGAATGAGGCCTGGAAGGGGGTGTTTGCAGTGAGTGAGAGAGGAGTTGCGAATTTGGGTTGGGAGGGAGAGAGGAGAGGGGGATCCTCTCCCTAGTTTGAATGGGTGTTTGGTCAACTTTTCCCTTAACTTGGACCTTTCGTCCTTGTTAATGAACAAACAAACATATCTTTGCTTCGACATCTAACTGATGTCGATGAACAGACCAGTTTTGACCCTTGTCATCATTGACAAAACCAGTTGAAATTCCCTTAACTTGGACCTTTCATCCTTGTTAATGAACAAACATATCCTTACTTTGACATTTAACCAATGTCGATAAACAAACCAGTTTTTACCCTTGTCATCATCTGCAAGATCAGTCAGCATTCCCTTAATTTGAACCCTTCATCCCCCGATGGCGAATAAACCTACCCCTTCCTCGACACTCAGTTCGTGCCTGTTCTGGCATCAGTTCTCTGAATCAATTCAAAAAAAAAGGGAGGAAAGAAAAGAAAGAGAGGCTTAAAATAGAGATGCCTCGCTGGCCTTACCCAGCCACGCTAAGTAAGGGCAAGAATGGCTATAACCCGACTGCGACATGAAACCCATGAGGATGTTACAGGCAAAATCGAGTACCCCACCATGTGAAAACTTGAAAGGGAGCGTGGGCAAAAGCAAGAGGTGGCCGACTTCGGTGAAAACCCGAAAGGGCACTTAGGTCGATAATATGATCAACAAAATGATGAATAAAAAAATGAATGAATGAAATCATGATGGAATCACCATTCAGGTCCCGCGAGGATTCCTACATGCGACCGGCAAGTCACGTCCCACTGGCATAAGCCTTACGCCTATGCTACAATAGACTCCTTGCTTCGGCATCTACCGAATGATGATGAACAAACTACCACTGACCCTGTCATCATCGGCAAGATCGGTCATTGCTCCTTAACTTGGACCTTTCGTCCTCGTTAATGAACAAACCTATCTTTGCTTCGGCATTTAGCCCATGCCGACGAACAAACTACCACTGATCCTTGTCATCATCGGCAAGACTGGTCAGTACTCCTTAACTTGGACCTTTCATCCTTGCTAATAAACCAACCTATCTTTGCTTCGGCATTTAGCCCATGCCGACGAACAAACTACCACCGACCCTAATCATCATCGAAAAGGCCGGTCAGTACTCCTTAACTTGGACCTTTAATCCTTGTTCTCACACACCGAAACAGCCAATCTATGCCAAAAATAATAACATGAGCAATCCACGCCGGATTTGAATCCACGAATGGGATCGTGCCAATGCCACGCTCCGATCTTATGCCATCACGCTACAGATCAGCACCACGCCATTGCCACCTCACCCAGCTCCACCATGGTCGCTCGCCCGGGGGAGAGGAGAAATGAGGAGAGAGAATAGAGGGAGAGAAATGAGCATGTGAGGGGAGAGAGGAGAGAGGTTAAAAAGATAAAAAGAAAAAGGAAATTAACAAAATTTCCTCAAATCTAATTTTTAGCTTGAAATTTGGTAAATTCTGAAAAATATGAAACAATAGCCTACGCGGTCATCAGAAACAGCACAACACATCTGCAACGTCGTTGAATCTCAAAACTCAACGGTTCACTCTACACAGGATTTCGTAACTTATATAGGGAAAAAATTTACGTGTATCGTAAAACACAATTCGAGACCCACGAAAGTGTTCAAAAGCTCTCTGATTCCGATCCAAAGGATCCAAGGCATTACATGGAGTGTGAGTTACCATCGGCCTCATGGCAAGGGGTTGGAGAAGGTAAACTCTCTTCGACCGGGGCAGCCACTCTTGCCTCATCCCTACGCTTTTCAAGTTGAACAGTAGTAGTAACCTCTTCACTAGCCGGAATGGGCAGAGCTACGGGAGCTGCAATACAAGAATTGGCTCACGTGGCCAACATAAAAAAAAATCAATTATGAAAGAAGAGAAGACGAGGAAGAATGCACCTTCAGTTGGGCACACTCGTTCGCGAGAAGCCTCGAATTCCTCGAAGGATGATATAACATAAGGCGTCACTGCTGGCATTGAAGAGGCAACTTTCTTCTTCTAGGCCGCCTCTGTCCGGGCTCATTTTCCCCTAGTAACGGCTCCCCCGACCTCAGATCTCGCCCATTTTTGCGAGCTAGTGGGAGGAGGAGGAGTAGTCATTGGAACAATTTTCGGCGGCTCAAAGCATGCTGGCTTCTGGGCCTTTATAATTAACTGCTTGTATGCCTAGATCTCTTTTGAATCAAGCCGAATTGCAAGCCGTGGGCACACATGGGTCAGGAGGCTACACATGCTAAAAGTGATGGTGGTGATGAGGAAGTAAAAGTCAATGAAGGGAGCATACCCGCAGGCCTCGAGTACAAGGGCGAAAGTGGCCAATAAAATAGCAAGTGTTCTTTATCTCTTGATGAAGCCTCGTGAGCAAGCCAACATACATCTTCTAATTTCTCGCACTGCTCAGCCAACGACGCCAAGTATGAATGGTCGTGAGAAGATAAGTAAAATTAAAGTCCAAGGTGGTCCAACCCCTATCCATCAGCATACTTGAAAGAGATGGAAAGTAGTTGGTCCAATATGACCTCAGTGGAACTGCTCACTTTGAAACCACGGGCCCATAATAGAGCAAATAGCCACGGGGTCTCACTATAAAGCGTGCCCCACCAATCCTCCTTTCTGATGAATGTCCTATGAGGATGATACTTATCTGCCTTTGGGCGCCAGTTGGCTAAAGAAGATATGGGTCCTTCAACCGGTAAAGGAACTTGCTAAAGGATCAGCCTTTCACTGCTAACGCGGCACAGTCCTTGGAGGGTTTTCAAGAAAGTATCCTTGTCGATGGTGGGGAGTCCAGGCTCTAGTCTTGTGCATTTAGTAGCCTTCTGAGCCTGCAAATAAGACTGCACCTCAACATCCTTGTTGAATTTCAATCGCTTCAAATGCATGGGGTCGATGTCAAGAACCAGCACTGGTTGGGAACTCAGGAACTTACGTTCAGCAGCATCCCAGCATTCATTCTTGGAAAGCCTGTACAAACCCGTCCAGGTGATCCACCAGTTGATATATTCAGGCGTCACTCGGGGAAAGCGCCTGGGGGCCGGAACCCTAAAGGCAGCATCCTCTTGGCGATAGAAATAATCGCACCTGCTACAGGCTTCTTCCACCACTGACCCTCTGGCCCTGACCCTACTTTTCAATGCAAACTGTGTGGAAGAAAGGGGGATGTACTGGTCATAGCCAAAAGTACAACCAAAGTGAAATGGATAGTAAGGCTCCAACCACAAGGTCCCACTCTTCCGAAAAACCAAGATGATGGGTCTAATTGATAGGGCCCAATCTATCAACTCATGCTCCAGAATAGGCCACGTATGGGTCTTGCCCGATGAAGGATGGACGTATTCCTCATTTCCTTCAAGACATCACTTTCTCAACTTATTTACCAGCGGACTGGAGCAAGCAGCCTGACTCCAAAAATGTAAGACTCCAGGGGAGTTCATTGGAACCTTGGTCAACTTCCATCTGATAAAGAAAAGATGATCTGTCGATGAGCTCGACTGAGCACTTCTGAATTCCAACATCCTTGGGAACAGATCAGGCAATTGGAGCACCCTAGGGGCCCCTTTTGGGAAAAGGGTGCACACCCAAGCATTGAAGAAATGTAGAGGACTGATGGTCCGCAAATTTTGAGGGAGGCGTGATCGGTTGATCGGTGCAAATCTCCCAACATTTTGTATATCAAGCAAAGAGCAATAGGGCAAAGTGACAACTTGGTTCCCCAAGCCATCAGACATGCGGGGTAGATCACCTCAGGCTGAGTCACACTCTCATAGCCTTGAGGGAGATCAAATGAATAAAGCCAATATGATAAGTATGCAGCACAATTGGTAATTGCATCTACACCAATCGTGTTCAGTCCGCTCTTATGACCTTTTTTAAGGACAGCTGGGAGGCGAGACTTTCATCGAACTCGCATATTCCATTTGGCAGGAGCCGACACTGCTGAGGGAAAATCCTCATGCTTCTGTTCCTCTTTAAAGAAGTACTACAGCTAGACGCCCATCCTTACATGTTGTTTCTCCCCAGGCTTTCAAGCTTCAGTAGCATCATGAGAGGAGCGGCACAGAACTAGATACACTTTCATCAAGTGTCGATAGGCAAACCCCATCAGATATTGGCCCTCAACATTTGACTGATCTTTAATCCAATCCGGCCAACAAACTTCCTCGTATGGGTCAACATCAATTGGAAGACCACTTAGTTAGGAAAGGCTCTAGAGATCCAGAGATGTCTCTCCCTCTACTGTATAAAAAGTGTTGTACTCATGGCAAAAGGCCTCAATCACCCCACAACATAATCCCTTTGAAATTGGGTAGCGGTATCTGGAAGGATAGACGGTGTGGTATATCCCAGCGAAAATTAATATTGGAGCGTAATGGTGCAGAACATAGTCTGCAAAATACTTGGCCGGATAAATCCTTTCTCTAATAACTCTAATAGTTGTTCCTTTAACTCCTTCATTTCGACGGTGGACATTCGATACAGAGCTTTAGAAACTGATGCCACTGCCAGAATTAAATCAATAGAGAATACCACTTCTCTCTCGGGAGGAATGCCAGTCAAATTATCCGAAAATATATCAGAATAATCCAGAAAGATAGGAATGTCCTTTAGAATGGGTTCCGTGTGCTCGGTCATAGTGATGGAAACTAAGAAACCGGCATAACCCTTTCTTAATAATTTCTCGACTTTGAGGCCAAAATGAGAGATAAGTGTTTAGAATGCCTGATGCCAAAAAAATAAGAGGTTGGGGTAACCCATGAAAGTTACCATGCCCATCTTGCAATTAACACTAGCACCATGTGTAGATAGCCAGTCGGCACCCAATATAATATCATATCCTTCCATCTCCATGCATACTAAATTAGCGGGTAAGTTATAGCTGCTAATTTGAACTTCACTGGCAGGATAGAAATATTTAATCTCTGTTCCCGTTCCAATAAGAGTAGTGATAGTGAGTTTAGAATTTAATGGAACAGGCTTCATAGGTAAAAGACTAGCAAAACTTCTAGATATGAATGAATGCATAGCTCCGGTGTCAAATAAGACAGAGGTAGGCCTGGAGTATATAAAAAGAGTACCTTCCACGACGCCTCCTTCTTCGGTAGGTTTCGCATCCATAAGAGCTTGGAGTCTTCCTTGCTTTTTGACAATAGGTGGAAGCTTTTCCGGTGGAGCTTGCTCGTTGAGAAGAGGACAATTCGAGATCCTATGTTCCCGACTCCCGCATCGAAGACATGTGCCGAGTTTTCTCCAACATTCTTCGACTATGTGTCTGGGCTTCTCGCAATATTTGCATAATTCCTTTGGTGTTGAAGAAATAGGAACAATTTACTTGTCAAATGTTCTCAGCTTCTTGTCCCCTTGAAAGTTGTGTCCACCCTTGTTGAAATTACGCCCGTCCTTGTTGAAGTTGCACCCGTCATTGGGCCTTTTCTTCCTGAAGGAAGGTTTGAAACTATCGGACCCCGAGACTTGTTCTCTTTCCTCTCCGTCCTCTCAAATGTTGAGATTCTACTAGAAGGAGGCCTTGGGGATCATTTGAGAAGTGTTCTATGGAGAAAACTTCATTGTTTGTGCCCGTGTGGATACCGCTAGAGATCGAACACTTGCGCAATTAATTATCACCACAAAGGTACTATTCTACTTTGTTTCAATTCTTGCATTGCAGAGGCATAGATTGGATCTTTCCTCTATAGATAATTAATGGGAATCATGCCCGAGTGATCAATGACACCGGGATAAAAAGAGTATTTACTATTTTCGCTGCGTTTTTCCTGATCCTAACTTAGATCCTTACAATGATAACAGAGATAGGTTGATCACTTGTGATTCCCACTTGTTTTTTAGATTTTTTTGGTGAATTTTTGTACTTAACTTTTTTGGTTTTTCATGGCTATGGCGAACCTCATGTGATGAGGTTGATCTCCATGGGATGGGGATCAGATTGTTAAAGAAGGAAGGCAAGGTTGACAGGGATAGTTAACAGCAGTGCTTAGGGCATCGGGATGTCCCCAAGAAGCTGAGTAAGCCCACCGATGGTGCTCCATTTTGCCCACATTCAAACCATGTCGTAGGAGCCAAGACAGGACACGGGGCCCTAAGGCATAATCCTAGAACCACCACGAGGATCACACGTGACTGCCGAGGCTGGCTACTGTGCCGATGAGCATTGTAGGCACCACTGGAGAGCCTACGGATCAGATCGGGCCGCTGGATTTGTAGGTTTTTACCGGGCTTCTCGCAACGGCACCAAGCACATGAGACATCATCGGCCGGTCACTGGCTGGCCACATTTACTCCCTCGGTGGCTTCGGACACAGCTTGGTGCCAGCAGGGGCCACCCTTGATGAGGTGGTGGCTAGCATCCCTACGGCTAGGGTTTTTGTGGGAGGAAGAATGCTGTGGCGCATTGCACCACAGTCCATGTCAGAGTAGATGCCCTAGCGCAATGGTCCAACCATCTCTGTGCAGTGGATTAGGGTGCAGTGAGCCACCGAAAGTCCCTTCTCCAATTGGAACCTGATTTTGATCTAGATCTTTTCGGTTCCTGCCAGAATGCCACGATGTGTCGGGCTCTTGCTGCTGGATCGGCCCTTTTACAAAATGAGAATATAATGTCCACGTGAGCGGCTTCCTACTAGTCTTAAGAGTGGAAGTCATGGCCGCCCACGACTTGTCATCTGTTTCTTCTTCTTTCAGCCCCTTGTATCCCAAGCCACCTCGTGGGATCATTTTAAAATGATGCCCAGTCCGTGGGGCTGAAAGTTGATGCGGGTAGGACACAGCCGTGGTGGATTGGGATACAAGGCAAAGGACGGGCTTTGTCCTACCCTACAAGTTGATGCCCAGTCCTTTGCCTGACCGGTACCCCATCTTTATTAGAATACTCCATCCAGGCGTTTTTATCAAACTTTTCTTCTTCTTGCCTTTAGACATTTGCAGTGGTATTTAAACAGCTGGAGGAGTGGTCAGAGCAACCTTTTCCAAACTTTGCTGCAGATCGGCAACATCAAAAACTGACAGCAATGGCCTATCAGCCGGCCATATGGAGGGAACAAAAGTAGCTGAATGTATATCTTCAACTGGCAGTATCAGCATGCTAGTCACTTTAATGATGTGCCCCTTGTGTGGGAATTTGATGCATTGATGATTTATGGAGGGCACAGCATCTAGTTCTTGTATGTAAGGCCGTCCCAAGATACCGTTGAATGTTGGGTCCATGTCAAGAATATGGAAATCTACTGTAATGTTAACATGACCCAATCCTACTTTCAATGTGATCATGCCCAGAGGCGGCTTCTTAGTGTTATCGTAGGCAGTCACTATGATAGTGGATGGTCGTATCTGGATTTTGGGAATGCCACACTTTTTCAAGGTGCTTGATGGCAAAACATTAATAGAGGCACCGGTGTCTACCAAGCATTGTTTGACCGGCACTTTGTTGATGTCTATTGTAATGCACAAGGCATATTTTCTGGCCAGCTGCGGAGCTAGTTCATGTTCATAAAAAGTGATCGCCGGCTGACTGCTGACGGGAGCTAGGACTGTAGTGATCTACTCCACTGCTATGTCTTCATTTACAATCACTCTTTCGAGATATTGCTTTAGAGATCTCTGATGTACAGCTGATCTTTTAATAAGATCCAAAATTAATTTTAGGTGGTTCGATCTCTATCCAGAGATCTACATCCACCCCTTACTCAACCGAGTAAGGATTCACTGCTGATACATAGCTTAGGTCCGCTGATCCACAACTTCGGGGAACAAGTTCCCTACACCCTGCTGAGCTTTACAGCTTCGCTACCTAGAGGAATCCACCTCTGTCACTGGGCCTTACAGCTTGCCACAACCGCTGACTCACAACTTGAGTAAAATAGAAGATTCGTGACAGAAATTGAAAGCTAAAGATAGAAATTAAAAATGTAGCTCCAACTAGAGTAGACTGGGTTTAGTTTTGAACCAAAAGCCAAGAACACAGATAGAATTATCACTCTCCCAATTCCTTCACTACGGCACTCTATTTTCTCTCAGAACTTCTTCTTTCACAATCACACTGGCTCTGACCTAACAACACCACTCTTCTCAAAGCTCTCTTCCTCTTTTCAGTCTTCACCGCTGCTCACTCTCTTCGGCTCAGTGAGAGATGGTCTTCCTTGTCTCTTGCTTATCCTCTCTCTAAAATTTTGGTGATCTACCTCCTTTTATAGATAGCAGACCATCGACGTGTGGTCACCACATTCCCGCCAAAGGCTTCACTCAGATCTGATCCCCATCTTTCCACGTGTCAGAATCACTGCGATGTTACTTTCCATGTGTCAGGATCACTGACTCGCTCCTTGTCTTGGATCACGTGCCATGTACCTGGTACATAAACTCCACATAAGATAAGTTCACAGGTTATCAATAAGTCGCTCGATCATATGGCTGACTTGTCAATACAACAGACAGGAGTGTTAACTATTTGATGATATGCACTGACTACATGTCTCAGGATTGATTATGTGCATGAGCAAATCAACGTGCTAGCACAGACATCAACATTTGAGACAACATCTGCTAGCATCGACCTTAGTGTGACACACTGACCTATGCACGAACATTGACACAAGAAGAATGTTGCTAGCATCAACTTCATGCACAAGATAGTGCAAGGTTGCATCAACCTTATGCACAGGTCAGAGGACTAGCATCGACCTTATGCCTAGACTACTTCATGCATGCACCGACTTTAACACATGTCTGATGCATGATTTATTATAAAATGTATGACTAATGTAAAGTGTTTAAATGCATGCAGGGGAAGCGCAGGACCCAGATCTCATGGCTCTAGGTCCGTGTAGTGTACCTTGCACTGCCAGACTTCCAGCGAGAGCGGCTGGCGGCTATGGGGTTCGGTGAGTTTCTAGGCATGGAGGTGACCCGACTCGACACCGCCCTCCTCTACGCCTTACATGACTGGTGGGACCTGGAGAGCCACATGTTCCTCTTCCTGTGGGGCCATATGGTCCCGACGCTCGAGGATGTGGCGCGCATCACCAGCCTATGAGTGCACGGGATGGCGGTCAGTAGGAGGATGCTGGCAGACTATCGGGAGCTGGCCCAGAGACTACTAGGCTTGGAACTGCTGAGGTCGGAGCATCAGTCGATGACGCGGTCGAGAGCGAGGCTGCAGGAGAGTCTCGATCTGAGGGGAGCCAGGATCACGATAGGAGAGCTACCGGAGCAGCACCTGAGATGGCTCGTGGACCGAGCACGACCACAGGTAGCAACCGCACCAGGACCAGAGGCAGACGTGGTCTTGAGGAGGTTCCTGATGTTGCTCTTCGGGAAGCTCCTGTTCGCCACTCTGGCAGACGTGGTCAGCTGCCGCCTGCTACCGCTGCTGGAGGAGGTGGACCGCGTCGGGGAGTATGCATGGGGAGCGGTAGTCTTTGCCTTCCTCTTCAGCACCTTGAGCTCGACGAGCCGACGCACCATGCTTGGTAGCTTCTCTCCACTACTTCAGGTACGACTCGATTCCTAAAAGGATTATGCAATTACTATATGATTATATGCTATATGCTGACACTTATTGTAATGCAATGCAGGTGTGGGCCTATGTGTACTTCCCAGGGCTGGGGAGAGGACAGGAGACTTACCCCGACCGACTGCCCATCGCAAGGTTGTGGACAACACCTCGGGAGGTGGGATCCCTACGTCGCCAGGTCCGGGCGATCCAAGATGACCTCGACACCCTACCCTATGCTTCGGTAAGATCTTGAACTTGAACTTTGTGCAAATGCAACTATATGCTTATTTTGCTGATGCAATTTGCCTATTTGACCTTCGGTCGGCTCCAAAGAATAAAACCACTTGAGAGTCGGGTCATCAAGGGACCTTCTAAAGAGATAAGCCAAAGATGTCTTGTTATTTTGCCAAAATGATATTTCATACATGAAATCTTTCAAGTGAATGAACGGGTTGCCCGTCCCATTATAGCATCGAAAGTTTGGCATTTCTGATGACAGTAGGTGAAAAACTGACAAAGTGGGGACAGTGACTTCCGAAGCATCCTTAGGAATGGACATCTTCTTGAGTTGCTCCTCCATACTGGTAATCTTCTGAAGGAGAGTACTGGTATTAGTCTCGACCGGGGCCGGATTGGAAGGAAATTGATGAGGCATGGGCCTTCTCAAAAACAGGGGAGGAGATGGGTTTTGTGGCTTGGCATAAGAATAGCCTGCCATGGCAGGGACGGGGGTAATTGGGCGAGAAGGAAAATCGAATGGGTTCCCTTGATGGACTGCCTGGTCATTTGAAGGATTACCTTGAAAGCCACCCGCTGCCTGGAGGGGATTTGAGGAGGAAGAGGGAATAGATTTTCCTTTAAGAGCAGCTTGGATCTTTTGGCGTTGTGCCTCATCCAGTTGAGAGAGAGCATTGATAAGATCGTTAATGCTAAGCGAGAGGGCAGCTTCCCCGAAAATGGACTGAGTTGGTTGCACTTGAGATGAAGGATCTCCCCCTTGATTAGTGTCTGCCATATAGACCTAGGAAGTTTGGTGTTGGGGGGTAAGAGAGTGGATGGGAGCATGGTCTAGTGAAAGCTTGGTGTTGAGAGGGAGAGTATTGAGCATGGACATAACCACCCTCTACCTAGAATTGTGGGTGGGAGAACTCACTGGCCTGATCAAATTGACAGGCCTCACCCTCTTCTTGAAAGTGCTCCAGATTAGCCATCTTAACAACTTTACCAGACCTGAGCATCATTGTTCTAATAACTAACTGATGGGAGCAAACACAATATTCAACAAGTGCAATTGGAAGAAAGAAGTACCACTCAGTAGTCAAATTGTAGACAAGTTGGCATGGATTACGTTCATAGTCTTTCTTGTTTGAAGTTGAAATTACCAGATGGCTTATTAAGAGTCTGACATTTTGACAGATATCCCTTTCGTGGAAGATAAGAATGGCACGTGATCCAAGACTAGAGAATGTGCCAAGATCGTGACACGTGGAAAGCAATATGTTGAGATGCTGCCATGTGGCCAAGGCATTAGGGCAGGAATCATGGAGAGCACACGCCCTACATATCTACTGCTCATATCAATAGGAAGCCTCTCTTTTGAGAGAATAGAGATCGAAGTAGAAGAGCAGACTGCGTTGCTAAGAGCATGAAAAGAGAGAATGAGAGAGCAGAGAAGAAAAGGAGATATTAGAGAAAGAAGAAAAAGAAGATCAGAGATAGAAAGAAAGAGAGTGAAGAGCTCGTAAGATCAAAAGAAGAATCGAAGAGATAGTGAGATTGAGAAAAGGTTTAGGGGAGTATTATTCACTAGCACTTGGATCAAATCCAGGTCAGATTGCTCTTGCGTGAGCAAAATTAGTTGGGTTTTCATTGTCGACTTTCAGTGACTGTGATTTCTTACTTTTGTTACTTTTTGAACCCTTGTTTCTAGCTGTTCGTCAGTGGAGCAAGCTGTGGCGCTTAGTAGTTGCAGAGGAGGATTCCTCTGGTCGGTTAAGCTGTATTGCCTAGCAGAAGCAAGCTGTGACGCTGAGTAGTTGCAGAGGAGGATTCCACTGGTCGGCTAAGCTGTATTGCCCAACAAAAGCAAGCTGTAACGCTCAGCTGTTGTTGGCAAGCTGTAAGGCCCAGCAGTTAAGCTGTGTATCAATGGGAATCCACACTCTGGTTTGAGTGTGGGGTGGACGTAGGTCTGGAGGACAGAACTAGATAAAATCCTTGGTGTCGTATGGTTGATTGCTTTTTATGTGATTGCAATCCTAATCGATCGAATTGCTTCCACTTGCATTGTATGCTTTAGTTGATAGAGGCCACATTATTCTTGCAGATCAAGTGCTCGCTCAGTAAACCTCACCTCCTTGTTACATTCCTGAGTTATGTGCCAAAAGTTTTATTTTTAAGGATCCATTCACCCACCTTTGTATCTAGATCTGTCCATATAGCCTAACAGACTGTATCAGAGTATATCGCCTAGGACTCCCTTGACGTTGTTTTGTCATGATTGTTATTCTTCTGAATATTTGCCACATGCTAGTCTCGAATGAGATTTCATATGCCAAAATTTATTCATGATTAGTTATTTTCATACTTGACTAGAAGCATAGGTCTGCGTGACCCTTTGGTACATCAAATGGTACACTGGGAGAAGAGCAGATCATTTCTGTTTGGAAATCCACATCATGCGTAGAGGCTAGCCTCCGACAAGTACCAAGGGTTCAAAGACTTGCATATAGTGATAAATCTATAATTTGCATTTCATTGCTGCATGTCTGTGTACAAAGAGAAAAAGGAACTATTGTTTGGCTGAAAAACTATTGCACACAGTGAGGGGGAGTTGAGTCAACTCTGTCAGATATATTGGACTGCTCTTGATTGTCAGAATGTGTGTTTTTGTTGATATTGCTGGTTGAAATGCTAGTGTGCTGAAGTCTCAGATCGCTAGACCAATGCTACTTTATTGATTGGCTGAACATCCTGTCTGAACAAGCCAACAGGTCGATGCATATGAAAGTTGTACAGACTTTGCTATGCAATAGGTCGATGCATGTGTTAGGTGCACAGACCTTACCATGCTAGCTGGCTGAAGCACATAATAGGAACATCGACCTTAGTTCTCTGGTTAGTTGAAGCATGAGAAGAACCTCAACCCTACTACAAATGTTTAGGTGCTCATCATTGAAGTTAGTTTTGTGAGATGTGCAGAGCTGTTGCTGTGAATCTTTCTGGCTGAAGTGCATTTCTTGGTTAAACTGGTAGGTCAAAATTTGGGAAAAGAACATCTACCTTATCACAGTGAAAGGTAGATGCATGCAGAAGTTGCACCGACCTCACTGAGCTAGAAGGTCGATGTATATAGAGAAACACTGTCCTTACTACACTTAGTACAAGCTGATTGTTGTGTGTGTTGCTGTACTCTATATAGAAGGCTGATGTCTGATTAGAAGCAAGAAAGGCTAGTCTTATGGTTGTCTGCAAACCTATCCTAAGTCTTATCCTTGCTTCTGTGTGGCTTTCTACCTTACTACTCCTACTTATCTTTGCTTTGTTGATTTCTCCATCCCTGTTGTCTCAGACAAATGGATGATATCCATGACAAATAATTGAGCAAAGCTGACAAATGTTCTTCAACGGTGAAAAATGGCTAGCACAAGTGACAAATGGATTACAAGAGAGAAAAACATAGCATAACGGTGACAAATGGTTTGTAAAGCAGACAAGTGGCTTGATAAGGGTGAAGAATAGCTCACAGTGGTAACAAATAGGGTAGCAGTGGTGACAAATAGCGCACAAAGGTGAAAAATAAGCACTAACGGTAACAAATAGATAAAGGCGATGGCTTTAGCAGTGAAGAAATCTCAAAGGCGATGGCTCAGTGGCTCAAAGGTGACAAATGAGTCTGTAAGGCTGACAAATAGACTGTAAGGGTGAAAAATAGATTGTAAGGCTAACAAATGAGCCTCTGAGCTAACAAATGGATGATAAGGCTGAAAGACATGAAGAAGAAGAAGGGATGACTCTGTTGGCAAAGGGAGTCAAGTCCAGTCAAAGCAATGTCAATCAAGTTGACTTTAGTCAAAGTGACTTTGGTCAATTTCATCTACAGTCAAGTTAACACTAGTAGTCAAAGTCAAAATATAGTCAAATTCAAACTCTAGTCAAAGCCTAATTCCACGCCAGGGTCAAATAAAGTCAAGCTCAATGCAGATAATGGTGACAAATAGACAGTAACGTTGAAGAATGGATCGCTGGGGTGAAAAGGGAGAACTAAGGTGATGGTTCTCAGGTGCTTAAGGGTGACAAATACATCAGTAAGGCAGACAAATGAGAGCTAAGGCTGAAAAATAAACAACAAGGGTGAAAAATGCACAACAGGGATAAAAATGCGAAAATCGTAGAAGCGGAGCTGACTCCAAACACTTTTGGAGTCGACCCCAGTCTCGACGAAAGCACTCAAGGGTGAATGAAGGAATAAGGGTGACAAATGATCGTTAAAGGTGACAAATAGGTGAGCAAGGGTGTATAATAGCTCACAACGGTGAAAAATAGGTTGAGGCTATAGCTCAAGCAGAGAAGAAGAGATCTAAAGGCGACGGCCTGTCATGCTAAGGGTGACAAATGTTTTCCAAGGGTGACAAATGCCGTCTAAGGGTGAAAATATTGATACCCTGGCAGACTCAGCCGACCTGCAAGGGTTGGCTGAGGGCAAGAAGGCCACAAACCTGGCTGAGGTGAAAATCCGAGAAGGCGCCTCAGGTAAAAATGGGCAATCCTTTGGTGTGAAAACCCGCAAGGGCGCACCGAAAAAAGCTAAAGGGGGTCAGCCTCGGTGAAAACCCGAAAAGACGGTGAGGTTGGTAATGTGAAAAAAAAATCATCTCTCGGTGTGCTTTTTGGGTGGCTCTGAGTCAATGACTCTACCCCATCATAGTAAAAACATCATATTGATGCCATGGCCACGCCTTCCATGTCATTCTGTGACACCCGGCCCCATCGGGACCTCCCGACATTGTTACACTCTGTCCCATCGAGACCACCAGCACTGCCATTTTCAATGAATTTGACTCTTATGTCCCTTCGGGCTGTCAAGTCCACCTATTTCCTTTCAAGAGTCGACTCTTACACCCCTCGGCATGTCAACTCCACTTATCTTTTGGACTTCCTGGGGTTCGGATCCCACGTCTCTCCGGACTATACAATCCGCTCCTCTAGTCCCATCGGGCTTGGCCTATGCATGTCCCTCTCGGGCTGCCGACCCACCTCGCCTATCGGTTTCTGGGTTTAACTCATGTCTCCTTCAGACTGTTAAATCCACTTACTTTTTATCCCACTGGGTTCAGCCTATGTATGTCTCTTTCGGGCTGCCAACCCATCCTGCCTATTGGCCTTCGGGTTCGACTCTCACGTCCCACTAGGACTGTCGAATCCATCCTTTTCTTCTTTTGGGTCTGGCCTATGCATGTCCCTCTCGGACTGCCAACCCATCTCTTGCCTATCGACTTTCGGATTTGACTGTCACGTCCCACTAGGACTGTCAAATCCATCTGTTTCTTCTTTTGGGTCTGGCCTATGCATGTCCCTTTCGGGCTGCCAACCCATCTCTTGACTATCGGATTTGACTGTCACGTCCCACTTGCTTTCTCTTAGGTTTAACCTATGTATGTCCCTCCCGGGCTGCCAACCCATCTTGCCTATCGGCTTTCAGGTTTGACTCTCACATCCCACTAGGGCTGTCAAATCCATCCTTACCTTCTTCTGGGTTTGGCTTGTGCATGCCCCTTTCGAACTGCCAACCCATCTCGCCTCTTGGCTTACAGGCTTGACTCACATATCCCACTGAGATCGTCAAGTCCATTCTTTTTCTCTCCACGGGCTTGGCCTATGCATGTCCTTCTCAGGCTGCCAGCCCTATTTACCTATCGGCTTCCGAATTTGATTCATATGTCCCACCCAGGCTGTCAAATCCATCCTTTCATCCTTTTTGGTCTGGCCTATGCATGTCCCTTCCGGACTACCAACCCATCTCGCCTATCGACTTCCAGGTTCAACCCACAAGTTCCTTGTGGACTCTTAAACCTACTCATTTGTTGTCCCAACCGGGCTTGGCCCATGCACGCCCTCTTCGGGTTGCCATCCTGTTCGGCTTATTGGCTTTTGGATTTGACCAAACGCATCCCACTAGGGCTGTCAAATCCACCCACCTATCCCACCGGTGCGGCGCACATATCCCTCCGGGAATGCCACACCCTCTCCGCCATTTCGACACCATATAGGTATTCAAAAAAAAAAACGGGGCTAAAAATATTGGTGCCCCAACGGACTTAGTTGTTTCCATTAGGAGAGGAACCAAGGGCAAAAAGACTTTAACCCGACTAAGGTGAAAACCCGAAAGGGCGCCTTAGGCAAAAATGGGTACCCCTCAGTGTGAAAACCCGCAAGGGCGCACTAGAAAAAGCTAAAGGGGGCCAGTCTCGGCGAAAAACTGAAAGGGCGGTGAGGTTGGTAAGGTGAAAAAAAAAAATCCTCTCTCAGTTTGCTTTCTGGGTGGCCCCATCATATTGATATCATGGCCATGCCTCTCATGTCATTTCTATAACACCCAGCCCCACCGGGGCATCCTGACAGTGTTACACTCCGTCCCGCCGGGACCACCGGCACTTTCATTTGTAATAGATTTGACTCTTGTGCCCCTTCAGGCTGTCAAGTCTATCCATTTTCTTTCGAGAGTTGACTGATACGCCCTTGGCATGTCAGCTCCATTCATCCTTTGAGTCTCCTAGGGGTTTGGATCCCATGTCTTTCTGGGCTATCTAATCCGACCCTCTTTTGTCCTACCGAGTTCGGCCTATGTATGCCCTCTCGGGCTGCCAACCCATCCCTTGCCTGTCAGCTTTTGGATTCGACCCTTACGTCCCACTAGGACTGTCAAATCCGTCTTTCCTTCTCACCGGGCTCGGCCGCAATATGCCCTCTCGTGTTGCCAACCCATCCTTCGCCTATCGGCTCTTGGGTTTGACTCTCACGTCCCACTAAGGCTGTCAAATCCACCCTTTCTTTCCTTCGGGCTCGGCCTCAGTATGCCCTCTCGGGCTGCCGACCCATCCTTCGCCTATCGGCTCTTGGGTTTGACTCTCACGTCCCACCCACTAGGGCTGTCAAATCCACCCTTTCTTTCCTTCGGGTTCGGCCTCAGTATACCCTCTCGGGCTGCCGACCCATCCTTTACTTATTGGCTTTCTGGTTTGACTCTCACGTCCCACTAGGACTGTCAAATCCGTCTTTCCTTTCCTCCGGGTCTGGCCTCAGTATGCCCTCTCGGGCTGCCGACCCATCCTTTGGCTATCGACTCTCGGATTTGACTCTTACGTCCCACTAGGGCTGTCAAATCCACCCTCTTTTGGCCCTTCCGAATCTGGGGTTAGCATGCCCTCTTGGGCTACCAACCCATTATGCTCTTCGGCTCATTTGACCTTCTAGGGATTGGCCTCAGTATGTCCTCTCGGGCTGCCAACCCATCCCTTGCCTGTTGGCTTCCGGATTTGACTCTCACGTCTCACTAGGGCTGTCAAATCCACCATTTCCTTCCTGTTGAGTCGGGCCTATGCACACCCTTTTCGGGCTGTCAACCCATCTCTCCTCCTGGCTTCAGACTTGACTCGTCCATCCCACCGGGGTTGTCAAGTCCATTCTTTTTGTACCCACGGGCTTGGCCTATGTATGCTTTCTCAGGCTGCCAGCCCTATTTGCCTATCGGCTTACGGATTTGATTCATATGTCCCACCCGGGCTGTCAAATCCCCTCCTCCATCCTACGGGCTTGGCCTACACTTGTCTCTTTCAGGCTGCGAACCCATCTCGCCTTTCGACTTCCAGGTTTAACACGCATGTCCCTTTCGGACTGTTAAACCTACTCCTTTGCTGTCCACGCTCCAGCATCTTCCGTCTCCGTCTCCATGGGGGGAAACTCCTCATCACTGGAGCCACCGCCATATTAAACCTGCTCTGATGAGGAAGAGCTCTCTGCTGGTGCCTGACGCTCCCCCCTTTGAGCAGGCGCTTCTCCAGTGTCATGACCTGCAGGAGGAACATCTCCCTCGATAGAGACTTGCTCAGTCGATTCTGCAACATGAACATCAGCTGAATGAATTTTGGGAGTAGGCTCACTCCCTGGAACGATCTCCTCCCCAACAGAAGTTCCTTCGGAAGCCCCGACAACAGGTGGTGAAGGTGGTCAGACCTCAACTGAAGCTCAAATGAAGAACATTCATGTAAGCTAAAGACATAATGGGCTGTGGGAAGCTTCTGAATGAACCATAGATTACCTTCCATTTCATGGCTGGGCATCGGAGAAGGTAGATCCCCCTTGATGGGAGCTGTGGGCACTCCCTCTCCTCTATCTCTAGCTGCCGTAGGGGCGGCAGCCTCCCGCGCAACCACTACAATAGGAGTGGCAACAGCTGCAAAGAAGAATTATTAGCCGGTGCGGCCAGAGCAAAAATGAGTTGCAGAAGAAGGAAGAATATACCTTTCGTTGCAGACGTCTACACATGAGAAGTCTCAAATTCTTCAAATGACACTACGGGCGAGGAAGCAATCGTCGATTCCAGCTCTGTAGCCTTCCTTTGGCGGGCCGGTGCCACTCGGGTAACTGCCTCCTTGGCCTTGCTGACGGCCTCCCTCACTTGAGACCTTGTTCACTTCTGCGAATCACCAGGAGGTAATGGCGTCGTGGTCGGAGCCAGCTCAGGAATCCTGAAGTATGTCGACTTTCGAGCTTTTATTATTGACTCCCTGAAGCGTCGGGTCTCCTCTGAAGTGAGTCAGACTGCACACGCACAAGGGTGAGAATAACATATATTGCAATAGAAGTAGAAACATACCGGAAGGCTAAAATAAAGAAATAAAATAATTACAGGCCCCGTATATAAAAGGGAAAGAGGCCAGTAGAACAGCGAAGGCACTTTGTCTCTTGAGGCAGCCTCGTGAACTAGCCAACATATATCTCCTATATGAATAAGTGGAAAGTGAATCCAAGTAATTGGGAATTCTCATTGAAATAAATGAGGAAACACGCGTAAAATGGTGAAGTCAAAATTTCACAACAAAATTGCAATAAGTGATGAAACCAAGTAACCGAGAATCTCCATTGAGACACATGAGAAAAGTCACGTCAAATGGTCAAGTCCATTTAGAAAGAACAAAAAAGAGGGTTTTGCGAAGTTACCAATAGTCGAGGATCTGAAATGAAACTATAGAGCAGAAAGAAATTGCTAAGTGTTATTTCAAAATTCTGTGTCATTTTTATGTTTAAGATTCATTGCATACTTTGCAGCACATGAACTTCACGGAGTTTTTGTTTTGGGCATATATTGTGAATTTACTTATATACATGATCATGCAAACTCTTTGTACATCCACAGTCCTTTTAGTTATGGATCATAGAATGCTTTTGGCTTTCTTAATCAACTACACTACTCTTATCCCACTTTCTGCTAGACTTCTAGTTTTTCAATGTTTGATTGAAATGAATGCTAGCTTGCCTTTGATTTCATTTCATTTACCTTCCCTAGTCTATTTTTTATTGATGACAAAGGGAGAGAGATCTTGTGTGCTTAGAGTCCCTAGAGTCTAGCAACTTAGGTGCCAATAAGTCTATTTCAGCCTGTTAATAATGTGTGAACAATTGTCCGTAAATTGTCTATAAAAGAGAGTTCATAATGCAAAATCAGTACAGTTGCATTATTTTTTCTTGCGCTTGGTTTCAGTTTTCTTTTCAATTCTGTTTTCAGTTCTGCTGCTTAGTTTTGATGAGTTTTTTTTCGGTTCTGCCATATGAAGGTTGAGTTTTGAAGAATTCAATTTTGTCATATGAAAGCCCTGCTTTAATGATTCATAAGACTTCGAGTGGATTTCATGATTTCCTATGGAGTTTAGCACACAATATTTTATCATCACCAAAAAGGGGGAGATTGTTGAGTTCTCCACCTTGATTTTTGCATAATGATTTTGATGACAACAAAAAATGTGTGTTTGTATATGAGATGTTTTGAACTTTAAGATATTGGTATGTGTGTTTTGGCTAATGTAAATTTAACAACAAACCGTTGCGGGTCTCAGGCCTTGCAAAATATGGCCCAAGTTGGTGCGAGGGCAGGAGCTAGTGATCTGCACTGCAACTTTCAGAGTTTAAACCCTCCACGATTTTCAGGTTGTTCTAACCCAGACGAGGCAGAAAACTGGATAGATGAAATGAACTGAATGTTCGAGGTCATGCAATGTGCCGACCATGAGAAGGTTCATCTCGTCACGTTCCAGCTAAACAAGGATGCCCGTACTTGGTGGAAGTCTATTCCTGCACCACTTACAGACGCACCACATACGTGGGATGGATTTTTTACTCTTTTCTGAGCCAAGTACTTCTCCGAACAGGTCAAGGAGAGGAAGGTGGCCAAATTCACGTCACTACATCAAGGCATGATGATGGTGGCGAAATATGAGTTACAATTCTCTCGCCTAGCACTCTATGCTCAGCATTTGGTGAGCACAGATCTTCTGAAAGTAAATCACTTTATGGATGGGCTGCGGCCCCATCTTCATCCAGCAACTTGGCCCACAAAATATTCAGACCTACGCAGAGATGGTCCAATGGGCACACTTGTGTGAACGGACCTTGGAGAAGGTCAATAAACTCAAGGGCAATGGGGAGGAGCTGAGCCAAAAGTCTGATCGGTGAGGTAAGAAGTAGGAAAAACTTAGTATCACCTACAACTCTCATGATAACAAGAAGAGATCCTAGAATGGGAACGACAAGGATGATCATCGGAGCAAGAAGGTTAAAGAAGAGGAAGATAAGTAAGTCATTGTGGCTTGTTTGTTCTGTGACAAATTTGGTCATGCGGCCAAAGAATGTTGGAAGCGTTTGGATGCATGCTTAAGATGTGGAAGTCGGGAGCACCGCATGCCTAACTGTCCTCTTATAAAGGAGCAACCATCCATGAGGAACAATGGTGGATGAAAGCGGCAGATTGAATGCCATATTGGAGGATGAACAAACCAAAGAAGGGGAGCTTATTGAAGGTACAATTCATATTCATTCTCATCCTGCTTTTGTATTACTTGATACATGTGCTACTCATTCCTTTATTGCTAGCTCCTTTGTAAAAATATTACCTATTTCACCAACCTATTCGATGAAATGTATATCCATGCAACCTGTTTGATTAAATGACTGTGCATTCAATCTGATGAGGTTCTATGCAGCGTGAAAATGCATCTATCTGGAAAATGCATATACCATGCAAATGATTATGATGACAACATTAATACATAAAAATCAATGCACAGCAAATAATTCTCATTAATGCACAGTGCAATGACTAGATGCATAATCAAACGCATATTTCATTATCATTCAATCTTCCATGCAAACAGATGATGACTTATAGTGTTTGCTATCATCAAAATCACAGGGACACAACAGGGACCTGGCGTGGTTTATTCATTAGCACGGGATGAGCGCCAAGGCAAAGAGGTGTCTTTTTATTCATTGACTTGGACGGAAGGTCCAAGCCAAGCAAAGAGGGGCTTTTTGCTCATCGACTTGGGCGGAAGATCCGAGCCAAGCGAGGAGGATTCTTTTGTTCATCAACTTGGATGGAAGGTCCGAGCCAAAGTAAGGCGGTTCTTTTTGTTCATCAACTTGGATGGAAGGTCCAAGCCAAAGCAAGGAGGTTCTTTTTATTCTTTACCGCGTCGGGGCTACCGACTGTACTAGTCTTTTTGTTCTCTAGCCAGATGAAAGGTCCGATCTAGAGTGGAAGGGTCCTTTTGTTCATGGCTTCAAATGGGAGGTCCGAGCTGTAGGTTTATTCGTCGATGGGACTGAAAATTGTAATATTGAGGTGGTTTATTCATTGACACAGGATTAGTGCCAAAGCAAGGGTCTTTTTATTCACGGCTTCAAATGGAAGGTCTAAGCCGAGCAAAGAGGGTTCTTTTTGTTCATCGACTTGGATGGAAGGTCCGAGCCGAGCAAAGAGGGTTCTTTTTGTTCATCGACTTGGACAAAAGGTCCGAGTCGAGCGAAGAGGGTTCTTTTTGTTCATCGACTTGGACGGAAGGTCGAAACCGGACAAAGAGTGTCTTTTTGTTCATGGCTTCAGACGGAAGGTCTGGGCCACTAATTTATTCATTGATGCCGACAGGGAGTCAGGGACCGATGTGGTTTATTCATCGACATGGGGTTAGTGCCAAAGCAAGGGTCTACCTTTTATTAGGAAAAAAACTCAGGACTCTTCTTTGATCAAATATCAGCCAACAGGGCAATTTATTGTCAACATTGAGCCCAGTTTCAAACACTTGGCTTGCTTTTTGAGTTCATTCATTGTGTTTTTGTGGCAACAAAATGAACAATGCTATATATGCATAGACATCAAACATTTGAGGTGAGCAAAAAATCACTTGGCCATTATGTGAGAAGCAGAAGTGTAGAAGATGGGAATTTCCATGGGGACTTGGCCAGAGTAATAGTGGCCACTGTTACCCTTGTCAACCTGAGGTCTGAGAGAGATGATGAAGCTCTATGGCAGGAGTTAACCAAGAAGGACGATGACAGTGAGAGTGACTCAATGAAGGGGAGGGAAAGAGTTGCAGGTTGACTTTGGTTAGGATGATCAAGAAAGCTCTCTAGCATACGAAGTATGGAGGTTAAAGGAAAGATTGTGAAGAGTTGGAATGTAAGAAAGTTTTACACAAATCAGACGTAGTTACATGCTGAAGGCAGTCAAGGTGAATTCTTGAGGTCAATCCCTAATTTCATAAGCTTAAACTGTATGACCAAGTAGTCATTTTAGTGACCAACTAATGTCAGATCATATGGGATCTTAATAAGGGCTCCTTTAGCAAGGGACTTGGCACCACTTTGTCGGGGAGTTGATGTTAGGGTTAGCTTGTTGGAAAAATTTACTGAATTCTTAGATCCTTTGTTTTTTCTCACACCAAGACTAAGTTTTGTGGGGTAGGTACTATGATGATGATTATTGTGATACTATGTATTTACATGAAAGCTGTTGTTGATGAAAATTTGCATTTTCCTTTTTTTTTTAGATTGTTTTCCGCCACTTAAATGTTGTTTCCATGACAGGCCCTAGAAAAGAAGTATGAAGATAGGACTGGTCTACCAAGCCCTGAAAAAATTGATCAGCATAATAGAAGAAAAAAGGAAGTTCTTGGCTTTGCTAAAACATGATGCTGTATTGCTTCTCCTTCCAAACCAGGTAAATTAAAATTAATGTCAATTAATATATTTGCGGCTTTTGTGTTCATCTGGTGGTTCATATAATTGGTGTTTCGTAATAATATAAAGAAACTCAATACCCAGGTGGGGACTCTATGCTATCACCCAGCCACAAGGAGGTCGGCATCGCCTGAGTCGTGCTACGTGTCTGATAACGACGGCTAGCTCTGGTGTCCTCACCAATTCTCCTCGGGTGGGAGAAGCTCGACCCTGTCAAGTAGGGGTCCTAATCGCTTTGGTATCGATCCAGCAGATCTGGATCTATCCTCTATAACTCTGCCCGGGTGTTCCACATGTCCTCGGTCGTGGGTCACCCCCTCCAACGCACCAAATAGCGCTTGTACACTCCGCCTCAAGTAGTCATTACCTGCTTATCCAGTATACACTATATTTGCTCTCGCTGCTGAGTTAACAAGGCTGGAGGTGGACACTCTAAGGTGGTGTCACTCTCAATTGGTGGAGACGGCTCAAAGGGCTCACTGGGTATCACCACAGGGTCCCCTATAACCCACTAGATCCGAGACGTTGAAAGTGGAGCTAATCCCGTAATCCTCTGACAGGTCCACAACATATGCATTTGATCCGATCTGTCTCACCACTCGAAAGGGACCAGCACCGTAAGCGTGCAACTTTCTCATGGCTCCCGAGGGAAATCGTTCAGGTTTGACCCTGATCATGACATAATCGCACCCCTGAAACTCATGGTGGTGCCTATGGGCGTCAGCCAATTCTGTATATCACGCGTTGCTGGACTCAAGGTAGTGATGATGATGTAGACTCCGAGATAGCTATGTGGACTCATACCTACGCGAATGCAGGGGTGGTCCTAGACATCCAAACATGGACCTAGCATACCTATGATGCCTACCTGACTGGACAACATGAGGAGAACCTAGACATCCAGAGTTATACCTATCATGCACAAGTGTCTAACTAAATGTGGTAGACTTTGGGGAACCAATATGTCCAAACTCACTCATTACATAACCCCTATATGATGGGGAACACGATGAAGCATAGGAGAGAGATTGATGTTCCTTTCCTTTCAAGCTCTGGGGTGTGGATGCATGCAAGGTGAGATGTTGATGGGCATGTGTAGAAGGGGTATGGCAGTGGACCTCTTTGATAGCGTGAAGTGATGGTGGCCCAATATGAAGAGAGAAATAGCAGAATTCGTGTCCCGCTGTCTCACTTGTCAGCAAGTAAAGGCAGAACATTTAAAACTCGCAGGTAAATTACACCCCTTAAATATTCCCGAATGGAAATGGGATAGTGTAGGGATGGATTTCATCATGGGTTTACCAAAAACAAGAGGTGGACACAATGGTATATGGGTAATCATAGACCGATTGACTAAGTCTGTACATTTTCTACCAATTAAAAGTCGATGGTCTGTGGATATCCTAGCAGCATTATACATGAGGGAAATTGTCAAGTTACATGGGGTCCCTATCACTATTATGTCTGACAGAGATCCTAGATTCACATCACAGTTTTGGAAGGGTCTACAACATTCATTACGGACTAGACTCAATTTTAGCGTGGCATTTCATCCACAAATTGATGGCCAAATTGAAAGAACAAATCAGGTGGTGGAAGATATACTTGGGGCTTGTGCTATTGACTTTCGAGGAAGTTGGCATGATCACTTCCCTCTAGTGAAATTTGCATACAATAATAGTTATCAAACCAGTATACAAATGGCACCATTCGAAGCTCTATATGGGCGAAGGTGTCGATCACCGATATACTGGAATGAAGTAGGAGAAAGGTAAATTCTCGGTCCCGATATTATTAGGGACACTATCGAGAAGATAAAGCTCATTCAAGACAGGCTTCAAATGGCACAAGACAGGCAGAAATCATATACTGACAATCGAAGGCGCGACTTGGAGTTTCAAATTGGAGATCATGTGTACCTTAAGATTTCTCCAGGTCAAGGTATTCGAAGATTTGGTATCAAGGACAAGCTTACTCCAAGATTCATTGGCCCATTTGAAATTCTAGAAAGAGTTAGTGAAGTGACATATTGATTAGCTTTGCTCCCACAATTAGCAGGAGTTCATGACGTATTCTATGTCTCTATGTTGAAGAAATATATGTATGATCCTTATCATGTTATCACTTATGATAATCTGGAGATTCAGAAGGATATGATGTACGAGCAAACACTAATCAAGATTCTTGAACGTGAAGTGCGTCAACTAAGGAATAAGGACATTCCGGTTTAAGGCCTAACTTCATTCAACAACTTGGACCTCAAAATATTCATACTTGTGTGGAGATGGTCCAACGGGCTCATTTATGCAAAAGGACCTTGGAGAAGGTCGAGAAGTATAAAGGCAAGAGTGAAGAATCCAGTCGCCTGTTTGGCAAGCGAGGGCGCAAAGAAGAAAAGTTCAGCATCACAGGCACTTACAACTCCCGGGATAACAAGAAGAGGTCCCGCAATGAGAACGGATGAAATAATCACAAAAACAAGAAGGTGAATGAAGAGAAGACACAAGTCCCTATGACTTGCTCATTTTGTGAAAAATTCGACAACTCGGTTGAGGAATGCTAGAAGTACCTTGGCGCTTGTTTACGTTGTGGAGGTTGGGAGCACCATATGTCCGATTGCCCTCTTATGAAGGAACCAACCTCTAATGGTGGACGAAGGCGGCAGGCTCATCTTAATGCCATGGTGGAGGAAGAAGTGCCTACAGACGATGGGCTCATGGAAAGTATCATTCAAATTTATGCACATCCTGCTTTTGTACTATTTGATACTGGTGCCTCCCATTCTTTTATATCTACTGTCTTTGTAAAAACTTTACTAATTTTACCTACTCCTCTACTATCGGACCTAGCTATCACAACACCATTAGGTCCTGGAATGAAACTTACAACCCACTACCTCGATAGTGAGGTAATTGTAGAAGGCCATAATCTTCCTGCAAACCTCGTATGCTTGATATGGAAGGCTACGATCCTATCTTAGGTGTAGACTGGCTTGTTGACCATGATGCCTATATAACTTATTGTAATAGGAGAATTTCTTTTCAAAAATTGGGTCTTCCGCGATTCTCTTTCCTTGGCATTAAGTATAGGAAGCACCCAACCATCATCTCTTCTCTTTACGCTTGGAAACTCATTTCGCAAGGATGTGAAGCTTTTCTTGCTTCTGTGATTGTCACCTAGTTTAAGGAAATCCTCATAGAAGAAATTCCTATTGTCAAAGAGTTCCCTGATGCATTTCCTTCGAATTTACCAGGTTTACCGTTCCAAAGGGAAGTAAACTTCTCCATTGAACTCATACCGAGAGCTACATTTCCAAAGAAAGAAACTCAAAAACTACTCGAGATCCTCTTTGGGGGAAAAGAAATCTTGGTGCGGGACCCGTCACAGGGCCACTCCAAAAATCTTCAGAGTCAACATCAGGGTTCGATCGCCTCAGTCTCCAATCATAAGGAGCAGGCATTCCCAGAAGTAGATTGGGAACTCCCCCAACCACGAAAGGTGGCCTTTACACAAAGGGGAAAGTCTCGGCGAGAGCAACTCGAGATGAGTGTCAAGCAAATTCTGACAAGAAGTCGGCTAGACGAAGAGCCTGAGGCTGCTACCCAGTCAAGTCAAGAAGGTCATAGCTCTTTAAGGGGCCCCGATCTGCCTACTAAACAAAGTCCGAATGGTGACCCCCAGCAAAGAAGCCACAAGGCTCCAAGTAAAAAGGATAAAATCAAGTTAGCATCCCTTACGTAGAAACCCGAAAGAAAGCAAAAGTCAACACTTAGAAGAGTCTATCATGGCATCGCCGCCTCAAGGCTCCGGCCTTTACATGGCCGAATTCCAAGAACTTTCGCCTGAAACAGTCAGCCAGGACATTAATGCTACATTCCAGGAGACTCAAGAGGAAGGTGCTTGGGTCAGCGTAACCCCGAATAGGTGCAATCATCTTGGACCAGTGAAGGGAAAGGACGGATTCCATAGCTCCAAAGCTGGGGGCATTCCCCGATCATCTGCAAAAATGGATGCTCCTCCCGTTGAAATAGCACAAGCGAAGAAGCGGGAGAAGAACAAAAGGAAGAATTTGAACAAAAGGTTAAGGCGACAGGTTGAGCAGGCCGCCGCTATGGAAACTCCTTGTGAATTAACTCCTCTACAAAAGTTATAGAAATTAATTGATGAGCTCGAAGAGTACGTTTCTTCCACACCCGCTAAGGCTGTCCCCCTGGATAAATACATTCCATGGGAAGAAATGGAGCGGAAAACGCGGCTTAAAAGCTGGCTCCGACAAATGTACAAACGTGCACAGGAGGGTGAAAGGCTTCCCATCTCGGAAGAACTTGCTATCTTTTACAAAGATGAAGAGATCACTGTTGAAAAGTTAGAAGCATTGTTAAAAAACCTCTCATTGGGTGCCATTGACACGGGACTTCAGAAAGTATTATATTCTGGAGAAAATACTTAAATCATTCTACAACATAGCCCTTTGGAGATCGAATATCGATATCTCGAAGCATAGACACTATGGTATACTCCGGCATTGACTAGAATTGGGGCATACTTCTACAAGGCATAGTCAGTAAATTCTACGGCTCCTGCCCTGAAAGCATGAGCATCGACAGCCTTCATGTCAGCGAACTAGCCCACAACAATTTGATGCTTAAAGCGCACAGCTAAACACTCCAACAAAAACATCTCCTCCCTGAACCCCCACTTCAGTGGAGCCAAGAATAATTCGAAGGATGGCTTCTCTCTATCCACACGACCTGCTGACTCATTCCATCTAGCTGGGATAAACTCAGGTGCCCTGGTGAGCAATCCATCATGTGGATTAAACTCCTGCAATCCAAGTACAGCACGCCATTTATGGGGCTTGCTTGGCAAGTATATTGGTTTGCCCCACATGACAAAGCCGGTCAAGTTGTCTCGCTCTATGAGAATCGCATGTTCAGCCTTTCGAACGAGGAAGAGGTCCCTCTTCCCTCGAAGAGTGAAGCATCGTGTGAAAGAGATTAGATGCTTGTACTTGGGATAATCTGCTCTGTAGCCCTCGTGACGGTCATAGCTGAAAGAATCACTGTCGATAATCAAAAGATAGTCGGTGTCCACTGTATTCGTGTCAGAATTAAAAGATTCGACAACTATAGCCAGTCAATCGGTTCCGTGATCCAGGCAGTAAGCATCTCCCCAACTTACAATGGCACGAACAAAAGAAGAAGAATCAGACACCATAATGTCTGCATCTAGAAGGAAAAAAAGAAGAAGAAAGCAAAAGATTAGAAGATGGCTTCTCGAACAAAATTCTAAGAAAATTTTGGCAAAGTCTCCCTTAAACGGGGAGTGTGCTAGAAGAAAAGTGGGAACACATCCATGCATAATGCTGAGACGGTCCCTAAACTAGGCCGTGGGTAGCACATCGTGGCCAGATGGACACTCGAGGGTCATACTTCGAGGGCCAGCCTACTAGAAGCACCCTGGGGCAAAGAGAGGGCTTTTGCCCTTAAGCGAGCTTCCACTTCCCCTTGGGGGATCAAATTTCTTCTACTGGAACACACGGCCCCATTCGATGTACCTGCATATGCCGTCTCTAAGAAAGGAGGGAAGAAGGCCCCACTGACACACCGCCCGATCGCCATAGTCGAGGAAGAAGGGGTGAAGGCCTAGAGCCTCACCGCCATGGTCGCCATGAAAAAATAATCCCCACCGCCTTTGCCGTCAAGGGAAGAGCTAAGGAGGAGAAGGAGAGATCCGCCAACACCGTTGCATTCGCCAGAGCCAGAAGAAGATGGCCGTCGTCGCCCAATCTCCACTGGAGCCGGGGGGGATGAGGTTGCTCTCTTCGAGGCTAGCCGGAGGCTGCCGATGCCGTCGAAGGAGGCCGAAGAAGATAAAAAAAGAAGGTTCACTCGAACGGCTGATGCCCGAAGATACCCGATGGAAGGCTAGGGATCACATAGTTTATCTCTCTAAGCCCGGTAATGCCAAACGACACGATGAGGCCAACAAGCCAGTATCAACTTAGTCATACAAAACAAACCTCGTCCATGAGGACAAGAGTGTCCTTGGTGGCCCACCACCTGAAGAAAACACCTTTCAAGGTGAAGAAACATCTTTGGTCCCACCATATGGGTTTCTGAAGGCCATATCAACAGGAAAATCTGAGTGGTTGAATTAAAGCACAGCTTGTGCTGGAAGTTGCTAGTTGGAATTAAAGCACGACTTGTGCCTCAAGAATACCCCTCATGACGATCGAGTAAGGCTGGAATAGTATAGGGTTCAAAATTGTCCCTGGAGTCAATCTGAGGCCCACAAACGGACCCAGCCCGAACAAAAAACCAGAAGAGGTGCTGAAACGATGTGGCTGATGCTAAAACGGCACCGCCTAAATCGGTGCGCAAGCGCCTAAACCGGCGTGGCAGATGTTGAAATGCCGCCACGTAATCCAGCATGCAAAATTTGTTGGTTTGAACATGGAAACTGCGCACAATCGCATGTGCTAGATTAAAGGAAGAAGAATGCACCCTCTATAAAAAGGCCCAATTCAACAGAGGAGGAGGAGATTTTGGGGAGAAGAAAGGGATTCCAGAGAAGAAACCCTCCAAAGAGCAGGTGCCATCCTATTTTTCTCCAAGGGGGAGCTCAAAAGCGAGGAAGAGTGATTCAGTTTCTGATACTCTATTTTCGTTAGTAGAGGTGGGTTCCCGTAGTGATTACATCCCGGGGCTTCGATTGTTTCCCTGTTCTTTATGTTTGAATTTCTTTTGATTTTGAGTATGTAAACGGGCAATGATATGAGCCCCATGATCTCCCCACTCTGTTTCATATTTTTCTACTAGGATTCACTCTTTGTATGCCCCACCATTTCGATGTGGTAATGAAATGTAGTCATTTTCTAGGTGACAGATGCCTGGCCATGTTTGTATATATGATGTCTTGGCCGTTCTCTAGTAATATGCTTGTATTTGGATACGAATCCTGCTCTGTCCCTTTGCAAATCATTCCTCGTTCTGGTTTCTGCGTTCCTTCTAAAGAGGTAGCTGTTTACACCTGTAAAAGCTTTGTAGAGCAGGGAGAGATGGATCCTCCATTGCGGATATGATGGGGCCCTTAAATGCCTCTTCCATGTAATGAAATCAGATCTGAATGTTAATCTGCTTGCATTTATTTCTAATAGTGTGTGCTTCCCTACCCCTCAATATTTCCCTTCGCATCTGTTATGCTTCCCCACTGTGCCTTCAATGTTCTCCCCAGTCATTCTATTGCTTTTGTTGTGTTCACATTTTTGTTGCAGAACGTGCCCTTGTCCGTCCCAAGGGCTACATTAATCTCACGCTCCCCCTCCTAGGGGTCTCCTTGATAAATTGATCACGCCTGAGTTACCCACGCCCACTCCCCTCCTCGTCAAAGATATACACTTCCTGCTAGGTTCTGGAATGGAGCCTGATATTGCCCCTTCACTCAAAGTCATGAGTCGGATGGGGTATGGCCAATTCCCATAGCCAGGGCATCATCTCTTCAACTTGATCTCACAATAATGGCGATTGTTCCAGTTGCACTCTATCCTGCTAAGATTTTCTAAACCTTGCTGCATATGCATTTTTTCCCCTCGAGATAGCCTAGAAAACTGAGTTTCGTACTCAGCTACAGAAAGATTCCGTTGTTTTAGAGTAGCAAGTGCTCACCCGCGCTTGCGGCTAGCGCTCGCCCGCGCTCACGACCAGCGCTCGTCCGCGCTCGCGTCAGCGTCTGCCTCACCCACCCTACCACGTGCAAACGCGCCTGCTCCTCGCACCCACCTGGCCTCGCCCCCGCCCGACTGCGTGCCCGCTCCCGCCTTCGTGGCCGCCCGCCCACCCCGCCACCCCTGTGAGTCTGCCCGCCAATCCTGCGCTTGTCACCCGCCATCATCGCCCACACCTGGTCGCACCATCGCCCGGCCACTCCTGCGCGCGCCCGCGCCAGTGCTCCTCCCCTGCCAGCGCGTCCGTGCCCCGAGCGCCCACGCTTGCCCACCCCCACGCCCTCACTCCGTCGAGTGCGAGTGCCATCCGACCGCCCGCGAGCGCATGCGAGCGCCCACGCACTCACGAGCCGGCCCGTGCCCGCGCACGCCAGTGCCCACTGGTCGGTCGCCTTGTCGCCCGTGTCTACACTTACGTCCGCCTGCAACCACCGGTGCTGCCCGCGCCCGCTGGCCACCCGCTCGCGTGTGCCCGCGTGAGCCACCCGCGTTGACTGCCTCACCCACGGTGCCGCCCATGACCAGCATTTCCTCGCCCACGCCCACGTAAGGCACGTGTTGGCCGCCCTTCCCCAGCCACTGGGATTGACTGCTGTGCCCGCGCACGCCAGCGCCCACTATCCGGTCGCCTTGTCGCCCGCGTCTACACTTATGTCCGCCTGCAACCGCCGGTGCTGCCCGTGCCCGCTGGTCACCCGCTCGCGTGCGCCCGCGTGAGCCACCCACGTTGACTACCTCACCCACGGTGCCGCCCATGACCAGCATTTCCTCGCCCACGCCCACGTGAGGCACGCGTTGGCCGCCCTTCCCCAGCCGCTAGGATTGACTGCTGGGTAGGAACGGCAGTAGAGAGATAAGACCGGGAAAGGTTTGAAAAAAAAAGGCAGTTGTTGTTGGAGTATATATATATATATATATATATATATCATTTGATTGAATTATTGGTTGTGACACCCGAGTCCACTACGGCGGCTTGAGTAGTGCTTGAGTCGCCTGGCCGTCGACAGATAGTCCGTGGACCAACTAGACTCAATAAAGAGAAAATTACAATAACGACTCAAGAAATAAAGAAACACACGACTCGAAGATAAAACATGACGTCCAGGTTGGCTCTATGCTCAGCTCTCAAGGTCATCCCCATCCGATTGAGCCTCGTCATCGGAGTTACCTGAAAAATAAGAGAAAACACTAGGTGAGCGAACGCTTAGTAGGGATTACATCTAAATATCAAGCTTTCTTAAAGTAAGTTACATGTTACATGAAATGCAAGTCTAGCGATGCATGGATAATTGCAAGATACTATGGAACAAGGATCAACATGAATCAACATAGTTGAACTAGCAAGATTTCAAGACGAATCATATAAGCTAACAAAAATATCAAACATGTAATATCAAGTCATGTCATGAGATATTGGCTATTTAATATATCAAGTAAATACCCATTCTGGGCCAAGCACGTCATGTCAAGTTCATGTCAAGTATCATGTCAAACATGAGGGAGTGTAATGTCATAAATCTAGAAAGTCATGCACTTCGGTGCAATGCCACACTGTGGTCAATATTGCTCCCATGGATACAAGTACTTTTGGGTGCTCCTCCCAAGATCAGACTGGGCCCCATTAATGCCAGACAATGAGTCATGTAAATATTTAGACATCTACTATAATTTATAGCCAATAGAGTTCCAAAGGAATAAGTCATTATAGGAACATTAAAGGTAGATTCACAGAATAAGAAGTTCAAGGACAGAACTTTATGTAAGGATGGAATGGCGATAAATCTCACATAAAACCAAGACATTCATGAAATCTGGGTAATTGGCATCCACTTAGGTCGCCGCCAATTATAGAATCCGCGTCCACTGTGGTGGTCGCCAATTCGGTGAACAGTACAGTCATGAAGAAAATCACGTCACCTGTGACGGGTGCTAATTCCAATTGGCGTCAACTGTACTGGATGCTAATTCCAGACAGTGACAGGACTCTCACAGAATGCCAGAAACAACGCTCTATGATGACTAGGGCGCCATGTTTCTTCAGAGTGACATGACAAATACGGGTTCCTAAGCTTTTTGGGTACAACCTGCTCAGCCATCTTGAGCCAGGTAAAATGAATGTTGTGGCTGATGCTCTGAGCAGGAAGGTGCAAATTAGTCATTTGCTGGTTCATGAATGGAAGTTATGGGAATAGTTTCCTAGTGTGACATTCAGCATGGACATTCCTTCTGATCTGATGGTAGCTGTGTGTGCTAGTCTCGTGATGACTCCAGCTTTTTATCAGCAGATCAAGGAAGCTCAGTAGGCAGATTCTGATTTGTCCCGCATTATAATGATGCACGATGTTGATTTTGATGATGATTTAGTAGTCAGCTTCCGTGGCAGGCTATATGTTCCAGCTGTTGATGAATTGAGGAATGCTATTCTACGTGAAGCCCATGGATCTTATTTTTTCTATTCATCCCGGCACTACCAAGATGTATCAAAATCTGAAAAGGCAGTTCTGGTGGCCAGGAATGAAAAAGGATGTAGCGGAATTTGTTGCTAAATGCTTGACATGCCAACAAGTAAAAGCCGAGCATCAAAAGCTTGGTGGATTGCTTCAGCCTTTAAAATTTTCGATGTGGAAATGGGATCACGTCACGATAGACTTTGTTGTGGGTTTACCTCGGACTTCACAAGGCTTCGATGGAATCTGGTTGTTAGTTGATCAGTTGACTAAAATAGCTAGATTGTTACCGATTAAAGTTGCTTGGAGTGTGCAGAAATTGGCCGAGCTTTACATTGAAAAGATTACGCCATTGCATGGAATTCCTATTTCACTTGTGTCAAATCGCGACCCGTGATTCACTTCTGGCTTTTGGCGCAGTTTTCAGAAAGCGTTGGGCACGGAGTTAGCCTTTAGTTCAGCGTATCATTCACAGTCAAATGGTCAGTCAGAAAGGACTATTCAGACTTTAGAAGATATGCTGAGATTGTGTTGCCTTGATTGGCAGGGGTCATGGAGTCAGCATTTATCACTTGTGAAATTTGCCTATAATAACAGTTATCACTCCAGCATCGGTATGGCACCATATGAGGCTTTATATGGACATCCTTGTCGTACTCCCCTGAACTGGTTTGAAGCCAATGACCGTATATTGACAGGACCTGATATGGTTCAGCAATGTGCTGATGTGGTTCACTTGAATAATAAAGTATTCTGATCATGACTTACGACCCAGGCGTCCCGCCTACCGCTTGGGTCGGGTCAGATCGTGCGGATCAGGATGACCTTCGTCGAGACGACAAACCCTGAGTATAACAACGGTAAAACACTGTCTTTCCGTGACAGGTCAAGAGTAACAGAAACAATCATAGAATGTCATATTTACATGTCACACAACCTATGTTAATTCTACAGAACATACCTCAAACCAAACAGTGTCTATTGATCAAAAATATCCTTAATCACTACTCTTCTTTTCAACCGAGTAAAAGAAAGAGAAAAAAGTTAAAATCTGTCACACCGGTAGTACGCTTGCCGTCCCAAATTGATCTCACGTCGTTCTGCTCCGGCAATCCCACTTTCCTGTTCTTTCGGTGCTTAATTAGTTAACGAGCACTTGATTTTGAGAACATTGCAGCAGCAACTTCCTGCTGCCAGCTAGCCATCACAAATCCCAAACTACGAACAAACAAACGTTGGATCCAAGTGGAAACTAGCTAGGAACGGCTGCGGGCAACAGGAAGCCCCGCGTTCCCCCTCCACCGAACCCACGCCGTGCCCCTCTCCCCGTCGCCCCACAGCGCGTAGGCCTCCTCCCCGTGCGCGGCGTCGTCCCCCACCTTGAGGTCCTCCTCCTTCATCCGGAGCGCCACCAGGCGGCCGATGGCGACGCAGATTATGCTCGTCACCACCACGTTCCACGCGGCCACGAAGACGGCCCCCAGGAGCTGCACCCCGATACTGCGGAGGCCCCTCCTATACTCCCCCCGGTGGAAGCTGTAAAGCATCCCGACGTGCTGCTCCGCGGGCCTCGTCGAGTAGAACAGCCTCATCAGGTGCGGGTGCGCGAAGAAGCCAGCGAGGAGGCCCCCCAGCGTGCCGGCCACCGCGTGGGTGTGGAAGACGGCCAGCGGGTCGTCCACCGCCTGGAAGAAGGCCGACCGCTTGTGGAGCACCGTCATGGTGTACCACGGCAGCGAGCCTGCCGCCACGCCCATCACCATCGCCGCCCATGGCTGCACCACCCCTGCATGTCCAAGGATGCCATGTGTATGGAGTTCTGGTTCCCTCAGAGGTGTTGCTCCCACACAACGGGGGCAACGTCGCCGTCAGAATGACGGTCAGATCAGGATCCGCGAGTTTCAGATCACTTTCGGGGATCCTGGAGTGCGTTTTGTAGTTTACGTGTGTTTTTCCCTGACGTGACTGCGGAACCCCATATAGGGCAAACAGTTGCGTTCTCTGACTCCGGGACGTGACCAGTGCGTTGTGCTCTTTCCGAAGATCGTGGAGGTAATTTTTTCATATTTTTTGATATTTTTTAAAAAATTTAAAATTTTCTATTTAAACCCCCTACCCCTCTCTCTTTCTCTCATTCTCTCTTCCTCACTCTCTCTCTCCTCACACTCTCCCTTTCTCTCCCTCTCTTCTCCGGTGACCAACGCAGGTGGATGGGGGCGAGGCAGCAAGGTTCGTGGGGCGAGGGATGACGGGGACGGGATGAGGAGGTGGCGCGTGGCAAGTCGGTTCATGAGCGTGGGGCATCGACTGGGTTTCTAGCGGCGTTTCACGATGGATCGACGTCCTCGACGTGCGGAATCTTCGGTGTAGGTAGGGGAATGGTTCCCTAACATGTGTACTTTCTTCCCTCACGTTTTATAGGCTGAGGTGAAGCCGAGAGTGGGTTTATTTAGCGTTGGGGTCAAAATCGCATGTTTGGGGTGAGCAGTAATTTTCGGCCGATTCGAGGCCCGATCGTGGTTTGAATTGAGTTTTTCGGTTGTAGGAATGTCCGGGGATGAATTCCCCTTGTTTTACCCTTCCCTGGGAGGCAAATGGGGCATGGAACTGAGCTCATGGCAGAGCTTGGTTTGTCTGTCAGAAGTTGCAGGAGGTGGCCACATTGGTGGCCGTCTACGCTCTCGTCTGGGCTGCGAAGACCCTGGGCGTCCACAGGTCTGGCAGCCCAGGGGTGTTGGGCGGCCATGACCCTGGCCACCCCGACCCAGTAAGGCCTTGGACTGGGCAGCCAAGCCGATGGCCGCCCAGCCCTCTGGGCGACCGAAGGTGTGGCCGCCCAGGCATTGGGGTGCCCAGGTGCTGGGCGGCCCAAGGTGTGGCCGCCCAGGCCTCTGGGCGGCCAGAAGGATGACGGGTTTTGCTCCAAGTAGGGGGCTTTGGAAATGGGTTTTGCTCCAAGTGGGGGGCTCTAGAAATGGGTTTCGCTCCAACTGGGGGAGGTGGCAGCCCTCACCTTGTCAAAGTTGTGGAGGTGGCAGCCCCTACCTTGTCGAAATGCTGCAAGTGGCAGCCCCTACCTTGTCCAAGTGGTGGAGGTGGCATCCCCCTTATCTTGTCCGGTGGTCTTTGTCATCTGTCAGGGCTGCACTTGAACATGGTATTCACAGAGAGCGCCTTTAGAATGCGGCTATTCGATACATTACGTCCTCACTTGATGTCAGAGGACCGGGTGATCGTGACCAGACTATATCCTGCCAGGGACTCTGGATCCTGAGTTTGACCCAACTGTTGGAGCCGTTAGCATCGGGGTGCTTGTAAAAGGCACTTTGGTAGTCGTCCCTCCCGCCTCTCTCTTTTTTTGTTGTGTGACGTCATGCACTACGTGTTTTCCTGGGTCTTGGGTTGGGCCAGTATGATGTAATATGGCTAACGTAATGTCGCTTGCCCAGCATTCGGGGTGGTCCCTGTTCGTTGCGTCATGCCATATGACATGTCGTGGCGCTCCGATTCCGACCTTGGGTCAATTGGCATGGTATCTTTGGGTGCTATGCAGTTTGGCAAAAATTTAGGGAATAATTCCCTTTGCTTAATTCTCAATTAACTCAAGAATATAAGCGAGTGCAACAGCGATCAAGGGGCAAACCACCTTCTGGTCATGATCATAAAGGGGACCGTGTTCAAGCCCAGTGAGGTATGTTGCTCCAGGTGTATCCGAGTCTGATCGGGGTGCCACATTCTGAACGTGGCCTATGTTAGGGAGGCGTTCTTAAACAGAACCCGAAATGGCAAAAACTTGATACCTCGACTTAAAAATCCAAACTGGGGTTCAAATACAAGCTTACAATGCACAAAACTTGCATAGAATCAAAGTAGACATGTAAATGAATATATGTGAACATCAAAATTAAGTTTTACCTGAGAGAAAACCTACCTAATTGAAGATCAAAGAGGAAGAATTTTAAGAATGAAGAACACTTCGAACACTTTCCCAAACTTAAATCAGCTGAACCAACAACAAAACCATGGCTATGCTACTGTAAAAGAAACCACGGCATCACTATTGTGAAGGTCCGTCCTCACTAGCGGAAGCCTCAACCTAGACCACTTGGTCAATAGTACAACCTCCTCCCTTGGGAGGACTACGACCTCAACGTCGGGAACCATGGTCTCAAACCAGAAAGAAAGCCATAACCCAACCATCATGGAAACACAATCTCATTTGCCAAGAGGGTCGCGACAACGTTGCCGAGAAACCAGAACCATGGGTGACTGGAGAACCCACTTGCTAATACTGGCTGGATGCACCCATTGACGTCTTACACAACGTCTACCATCCCTAGCCTATCCTCCTCTCTCAAATAGTGTGGTAGAGGACCTAGGTCAGATGCGTCCCACAACGTTTCACACCATACCACCTAACCCATGCATGTCTGCCTCCCTCGAGGAGTGTGGCGAAGTAACAAGAGTCTCAACCTGTCTGCATCCCTCAGTGGAGCGTGGCAAAGACTCAAGAGCAACTTGGACTAGTTAGGATTGTACTCGTCAATACTGGTTCGCAGCCCCCAACCAAGTGTGCACACATAAACGAACTGCCACTCCGTCAAGGCCTATGGCCAGTACTTCCCCTCAACCCGTACCCAGGTCGCAGCAGAGTGGGGTCCCACAGCTACCAGCGTAAACCATCTCACAGGAAAGCTCTCGACCTCCCAGTCAAGTAGTGTCGACACTCGGTAAGTTACAGCTCTCGGCCACGTGGCCAGTGCGTGCATGAAACCCAAGAAGCTATGCTAGTGGGGTTCTATTCCAAAGGGACTCCAACTCACGCAGTCACATGGGAACCACCAATTATGTACGCACACCAAGATTGCGGTACAATGTGGCCCCATACTGTGAAACCATCCTAGGCCGGCTAATAGAAATCACGAACACCGGCAGCTCGCCTCGTATGGGAGAACCCTCTATAGGCACACAAGCCACACGAAAATAACTAACTAAGCGGGCAAGCTCGCCGTGAGAAACCATAAAACTCCACACTTTGAGAACTCAATCTTGGGGTGACCGCCACCTACACAAGGCCAAATTACCTTGTAGGCTATTAATGGCTGCTGAGTAAGCTCAGTTGAGAGAGATGCAACACACTGTCCAAGGATTAACACAAGTCTTGCAACAAGTTGCACAAGGTGGAGCACAACATGGAGCCGGGGATTTACATCGGCAGTCCCAAAAGATGAATCTCCCGAAGTTTAGTGGGTCTACCAACCCGGACGAAGCGGAAGATTGGGTGCAAGAAATAGAGAGAACCTTTAAGGTAATGTAATGTACCGATGAAGAGAAGGTACTATTGGGAACCTATCAACTAGAAAAGGATGCTCGGGCATAGTGGGGATCCTTAGAAGTAATCTTGCCCAACGAGTAAGTTACAAGGGACGAGTTCTTAGAACGCTTTAACGAGAAATATTTCTCAAAAAGAATCCACGAGAAGAAGGCTATGGAGTTCGTGGCATTAAAACAATGTAGCTTATCCGTAGCGGATCATGAGGCGAGGTTTTCTAGATTAGCCCGGTATGCACCACACTTAGTTTGTACAGAGAAAATGAGAGCGAGGAGATTCATGAATTGATTGAAGGTGGAGCTCATTCCTCAATTGGCTCCGCTGGAGGTTCAAACTTATACAGAGATGGTCCGAAAAGTATAACTATTGGAGGATGCGATGGATATGATGGAGCAAATCAAAGGGAAAGTTTCTAAGAAGGTGTTAGCCAATGGATCCAAGAACAAGGAAACCGTGAATGGCAAAAAGAGGTCCAATGGAGGTAACAGTTCTCGAAAGGGCAAGATATCTCGGAATGATGATCAACAAATTATTCCGGCCAAGGGAAAATGTGAGCATTGCAAGAAAGGAAGGCACAAATCAGATGAGTGCTGGTATAAACTCGGAAAATGCATCCGTTGCGAAAGCAGAGATCATAAAATCTCCCATTGTCCACTCTTAAAGGAAGAAGTGCCATAATCATTGGAAGGTAACTCTATGAACCTATCTCATCCATAATTGCATGAACCAGATATGGTGATCTTAGCACCTAGCATGTTATGAGAATGGTCTAGCTAGAATACATATTTTTGGATATGGTGATTTTACCCTACCATTATGGAAAGAAATTATGTTATAAATACTTTAACAAATTTAATTAAATGCTTAAAAATACCTAAAATTTTTTTAAAAATAGCTAAAATTCACCGGACGAATCCTAGATCCACACCATTAAGGATCCGCTAAACTATGGGTGTTACAGGAAACCTCTCGTGTCGCTTAATTTTTCCTAGACTTTTTGCTAACGACGAATGCACGGTGACACCCTGAGAAGGGTACAGCCATAGTGAGGGGGTGCCCAACACGCCATAGCCTGGCGTCTCCCCTATCCCCTTATCCCGTCCCTCAGCCCAGCCACCGTACACACACACCCCCGCTCGTGGCCCCAGGCACGTGCGAACAAAAGGGTTGCACGCCCGGTGGGACGTCTCCCGCCTTTCTTCTTTTTACTGAAGAGAAAGCCTGTGCCAGCCCTGAAGTCTTGGTGCCCTTTTTTTGTCCTTGTAGGAGAGGCAGAAGAGAGCACTTGTTCGCACTTTCCAGCAGCTTCCAGTGTGCATTTCAATCACCGAATCGCACTTGACTACTGCCAACGACTGTCACCTCTGTAGCATCCAGTACTCCAGCACCCATGGCGGCCATTACCTACGGTCCCATCGTCATCGCCACCCATGCATGGGTGGGTTACTTGATAGTGCCGATCGCTTTTGGCAGCTTTGCCCTGGTCGTCGGATCACTCTACTTCTTGGGTGTGGTCCCCATGGCTGCTCCGTAGCTACCCTTAGTTCTTGTGCTCGCCAACACAATGAATGTGTTTCATTAGGTCCCACCTTCGACAACTCGCTCAAGTGTTAGGCTCGGGTCTTCCATCACTGGCCTCCATAAGGGCCTAAGACCGGCTCCTGCCCGAGCAAACATCAGTTCTCGAGCCCACTCACGAATGACTCCTAGTGCGGGCTTTACGCCCTGGGTTTCGTTCTCCACTGTACCAGCTTGCTCGGGCCTCCAGTCCTGAGCTCCAGTTGAGCTAGCATCTGATACGAGTTCCTACCCTGGGGTGTCGAGCTTCCCAGGATCTCACTCGGGCCTCCAGTCCCAAGCTCCAGTCGAGCTAGCCTCCCGCATGGGCCTCTTGACCCAAGGGAAAGGCTCCCCAGAGCTCTGTTCGGGCCTCCCGACCCGGACCTCTGAAGGGCCGCCGTCTGACCCAGGTTTTCAGCACTTGGCTCGATGCCCTCCAGTACCCAGACACTACCCCGAGATCTCTTAAGGTCAGTCCCCGGCCCGGACTCTCCGCACCAGGCCCTTGGCCTCTCAGCCCCATTGCAAGACTCTGTCCCCTACCCCTCAGTGATGCCGACTCTCAGCACAGGGCTTCCTTCATGGGATGTGGTGACCCCAACTTGGGTGTGGGGCCTCTACCTCATTCTCTTGTCTCCCCAGCATTGGGTATGGGCTCGCGGCCTTAGGTCGTCAGCACTTCAGCACGTCCAGCTATATCGATTCCTGATGCAAGGCCGTCGCCTCGAGAGTTGGCAACACTCTTATCAGCTCGGGCAAAGGATTACACTCGAGCTACCTAGCCACCAGTCTCCACCATAGACTTCATGCCTTGGGGGCCGATCCTAGTGTTTCTCGATGACGGTCTCATGCCACCGGCTACTATAGGCCGGGTCTTCTTGGTCTACCACCTCAGAGCGGGGTCTTCCTCGACTCCCCAGAAGAAGCGTCGCCATAGCCGTAAAGGCAGGCAATTCGTCGCTGCGACCAACAACTCCGGCAAGACTATCCTTGTCAGTGATCTATGGATTCACCTCGATGGGGGTGAACCAATCGTACCCCAGGAGCAGATCATCTCTAAGGTCCCTACTGCTAACCGCTTTAACCTCCTGTGACAAACGTGAGAGGACAAAACAGAACTAAGAAAGGCAGGTGCCCAGACCGCTGCTCGAAGGCACCCGCACCAACCTACTGTATGAACTCCCAAGTCTCGCCAGAAAGGAAGCGACAAGGGAGGCCAGTGACCTGACCTAAGAAGGATCTGGGTGACCCTAGAGGAAGCTCAAGCCATTAGGATGGCACATCTCCTGACCCCCCTTCGAGCACTCGGACGCAGTGTCAGGCAAGGCATGCTTGATGCCATAGTGACATCACCTGATGACGCTTAGTCAGCCAGTGCCTCTCGCTCGCGTAGGTGGAGGTAAAGACAGGCTCGGCCCGGGCCTCACCAGCATCCAGCCTCGAGTTCTCCTCAGGTTGACACTGCGATGGAGACTCCCTTGCAATGTTCCTCAGTCTTTGATAGGCTGGGGGCACCCATCTGCCCTAAGAAGCAATCTCAGAAGAAGCGGATAGTCTAGCTCCTTAGCGATGCTATCTGGGTGTTTGCGTGTTGCGCCACTGGACAGCAGCCCGAGACTCAGTCCGACAATCTGGACTAGCCCATAGCTCAGCTCAGGAGGCCTCGTCACCTGACCCAGTCGCCGGCTTTGGTCGGTCATGTCGACACTTCTACCGGGCCTCAGTCATCAGCACGAGTGGAGGAAGCTCCCATTGAGGCCCGTGCTACCGCTGACAATGCGGAGTCGGTCAATATGCTCCCCCAGCCAGTGAGGTCCAAGAGGTGACTCTCGAGACCCTTATGAAGGAGAACTAACACTTGAAGGCCCTTCTACAGGACCTCCTTCAGGAACATGATCTCAACCCACAACCGCCCACCAGGCCTTCGGCTGAAGCACCAGTCCTGCCAGGAGGGCAGAATGGTGCCCAAGCCTCAGCCGAGGTTGTCCAAAATCTGACAGTAACTAGGTTCAGCATGCCCCTGGCCGAAGTCCAACCACGACCTCGTAACAAGTTGGTGCCAGAGAACCTTATGGCACAACGTCAGATAATCGAGCGGATCATCGAGACCAAGCACACCCAATTTGTGGAACGGGTCGCGACTAAAGATCTCTACAGCGTCCCCTACCTAATACATCACCAGTTGAAGAAGCTCCCTCCGGAGTACACCAAGCCACCGAAGCTGTAAAAGTTTGACGGACAGGGGTCTCCTCATGAACATTTGCCCTATTACATTATGGCCATGGGCAAGCTCACGTTGGATGAATCATATCTCCTTCGCTATTTCACCAATTCACTGACAGGGACGGCCTTCCAATCGTATTCCCGTCTAAAGACTAACACAGTCATCGACTCGGCGGACCTCCAGAAGAAATTTCTCCATCGTTTCCAAATGACCGAGCGAAAGATCTCCTTAGCGGAGTTCTGCTCTATACGACAGAAGAAGGGTGAGAGTGCTCTCGACTTCATGAAATAATGGCGAGACCTCAGCATGAGGTGTGTCAACCAGCCAGTCCAAGAGGATGCCATCACCATGTGTCGCCGAGGTTTGGCAGCCGAGGTCAGTGAAAAACTCCTCGACACCAACATCAAAAGCTTCGATCAGCTCAATTTGGCAGTCGCTAAAATAGAAATGTTCTTCACCGATAACCTGAGCTACACCTCCGCAAAGGGTAGACCGACGTGAGAACGCCAGCCCAACAAGGAGGTGAACGTCATTGAGTTCACCCCCACCGTTAAAGCTGGCAAGGAGGTCAGAACAAGTGGCCCTAACAAAAAGTCAGCGGATAAGCCGTCTGCTCCCTCCTTCTCGGAGCGTATGAAGACACCCTTCTCCTTCAAGAAGGAACACACCAAGATACTCTTCGATCTTTGCATGGCCCAGAATATTGTCAAGTTTCCCGAAGTCTGCAAGCCAGACGAGGCCCAAAAAATCGATGATCCCACCTATTGCCCATATCACCGCATGCTGGGTCACCCAATTGAAGATTGCTATGTCTTCAAGACCCAAGCCTAGAAGTTGATCCGAGACGACCTCGTTCAAATGAAAAGCAATCTCGTCGATCCACCACTACCACATACGTGGTCCAGACCAGCCAAAGCAGCACGTGTGGTTCACTACTCAGCTAATGTGATCCACATGATGGTGACATTTCTCTCTCTGATGACGAAGCAGAGGAGTCCGACACCAGTCAAAGAGAGCGTTCACTCTAATACCTAGGGTGGAGGCCCTGGCACGATTACAGACCTCTCTCCTTCCCTAGCGAGAGGACCAGGTGACTCTTCGATGTTCTTATCAAGAGGGGACAAATTATGCCTCGCGATCTGCTAGCAGATTACACTCACTGGGACTTCAATCACCCCTAGTAGTGCCCTTTTCATGCTAGGATCTACCACGCGATCAAGTCTTGCGAGGAAGTCCAGTACCTCATCCAGGAACAGATCCAGTGGGAGCAGATCGATGCCGAGGGGAACTCCATGGCACTAGTCAACCTTCGACAAGCCATCTAGGAAGCGCTGAGTATCGCCAGAGAAACACCAACGCAGCCAAACCCTCCCTGGGAAAATGGGCATGAGCTGCCTTGCTAGCACACCCCGGAATGGCTTGAATTCTGGACCGACAATCAGGAAGCTCTTGAGCAATTTTGGAGGCGTCGGGAATAGGATGCCCATTAGGAGATGGGGCCAAGCAACTTCTCGATCAATGTCATCCATTCTCTTGCCCCTCCGGCCTCCCCTAAGCCCCTGACATCATCTGCCGATCAGCCGGCCTCTGCTACCTCAGTCGTACACTGGTGACCTTGGCAAGAGCTAGAGTCTCTCCCTTTCTCTAGAGAAGACACTGCCAGGCTTTTTCTAGTCCTTCTTGGCCAAGAGAACGTCCTAGTGGGTGAGGCGACAATGCACTCCTTAGGCCCCTCTCACTCTCCTTCTGACTTATCGCCGGCTCTAGCCCTTCGAGACATGAAGGGGAAGCAAAAGCTGGGAGAGGCCCCAGCCCGATCAAGCCGTGTCCTCCCAAAAGGTGAGCTGCTGGGCCTTCCCCACTCGCCCTGCAACCCAGCTCAGCCTGTCAGGGTGACATCTTCAGAGTCTTCAGCTATGCCAATTCTCGAGTCAGGGTTGCCACTGCAAGGGCCATCCAACGTATGAAACCACGATAGTTGCCAGGGGCAGCGGTGCCCCGAGAGACCGCTGGGTGTCGCCCAACCGCACCCTCATCTAGACCATCAAGGTAAGGCCAGGAAATAGAATGTCAAGCATGCTCCCTAGGCCACTACTCAGGAAAAGCTCCAGCCACCACGGCTAAGGCTTCAAACTGCGCATATGTCTTTGGACGCCGGCCCTGGTACACCAGCTCGACGGGAATTGCCTCCCTCGCCATCATGGTTAAGGCATCAAACTACACACACGTCCTCGGATGCCAGCACCAGTCTATTGGTGCATACCAAACTTCTCCAGCCACTGTGGCTAAGGCATCAAACAGTGCCTACGTCTTCGGACGCCAGCCCCAGCATCCCAGCCTGCCAAGAGCAACCACCCGAGGTCATCGAGCAGGCAATCAATGCTACCTTCCAAATACAACAATCGGAAGGTGCGTGGATTAAGATCCAGGTGAAGAAGAGCCGCCAACCTCGCTCTGTAAAGACATCAGCCCGATAGTGTCCCCACGGGGATCTGTTAGCTCCATCCCCAGCACCTCCTCCTCCTACTCCCCTTGAGGCGGCCATCGCCAAGAAACGAGAAAGGAATAGAAGGAAGAACCTCAAGAGATGACTCAAGAGGCAAGCCGAGCAACCGGCTTCCCTGCAATTCCCAGCAGAGCTAATGCCTCTCCAAAGGCTACATCGGTTCATCGACTGCTTGGAGGAATACCTCCCTACTTGTCCTACCGGTCCTATCCCACTCGATAGGTACATCTCGTGGGAAGAGATGCAAAAATGAGCTCGCCTCAAAAACTGGGTCCAGGAGGTGATCCAGAAAGTTAAGAATGGCAAAGCACTCCTCATCCCCGAGGAACTCTCTTTATTCTACAAGGACAAAGAGATCACGGTGGAGTAGTTGGAACAAATGCTTCGCGGTTGCACTAGCAACATGGTGGCCATCCCACCACCAGACAACATCAACGCCTCCCGGCGAGGCGAGCCAGTAGCTTCTCGAACCCGACAAAGGGCCACTGCCCTGCTTGGGCTACAACAGATCCCAGAGCACATCGACCGCGGGCGGGGTCGTGGCCGTGGACGTGGAAGAGGCCGTGGGAGGACCCCCGAGTCACCTCTTCACCTGACTGCCTTCGACCCAGAGCGAGTTATCCTATTTTGAGGAGAACAACCCACCCCAATCGCACCGGTGGAGATTCAGGGGGGATCCAACATCTTTGACCCTGCCAACTCAGAGGACATCGCCTCCAGCACGCTAGTCCCGACGCCATCTCCAATTCCTCCTGCGGAACAAGTGAGGCCGTCTAGCAAGGATAATCCAATTCCCCAGCCATCTCTAGAAGAGCCATCATTGGCACCCCTCTTCCAATAGCCTATGGGTGGCCAGAGTCAATTCGACCCTAGTGGTAAAGGCAAGGCAGTGCAGCTCCCTGACGAGGAGCTGTGTGGCAGTCCACAGAAAACTCAGCCTGACATACTACCATCACTAGAGGACGCTTGAGCTCGAGCCGATCAGAAGGTCCTCCACCTAATGAAGTGCTTCCCTGCCAGCATTACAATCTGGGAGGCCATCGGTTGGAGTAAAGAGTTGAGGAAAACTCTCATCAATATACTCTAGGAGCCAGAAGCTTATGAGGCACACACGGCAGAGTTGAAGGCTACCACATAAAAGGCCTTCGCTGCCGGTATCACCTTCACGGAGAAAGACTTGCTGCTCTCCCCTCCGTGTCATAATCGCCCACTTTACATGAAGGGAAAAATCAATGGGTATAAAGTAAACTGAATCCTGGTGGATGCCGGTGTAGCCGTTAACATCATGCCCCTTAAACATTCAAAACCCTCTATCTGACCCCCTACCTCTATGATGTGACACCACCTTGGGGGTGATAGCCACAAGACTGAAGATCCCTCAGACCTAGCAAGCAAGCGATGCGCGGGTCGGTGACTTCACTCAAGCGGACTTACCCGCTAAGCGCTTTCCCCGCTATGGTAACAAAGTTGTTAAAGGCGATAGCTCCCAGTGCATAGTGGTGACAAATGGGTGGTCAAGGGTGACAAATAGAAGATAAGGCCGACAAATAGCTTGGTAAAGGTAAAAAATAGGTGGCCAGAATGAAAAGAAGGAAATCGCAGAAGGAGAGTCGACTCTACAAGGCCTTGGAGTCGACTCTAGTCTTGTTGAAGCTGGAGAAATAAGAACTGAAGACAAATGCGATGGCTATTGAAGAATAAGGGTGACAAATAGCTCGTTAAGGGTTTAAAGCAGCCAATAGCAGTGAAAAATAGCCATTAGCAGTGAAAAATGGGTCTTAGCTGTGGCACATGAAGAGCAGTCAAGACTCTTCGCTGGAAATGATTGTGTATGGGTTTCCTAACCCCACCATCCCAAGTCTGGAGGCTTCTTAAGCATTGGATGACCATGATTAACCCCATCTAAGATCAAGAGATAAGATCCATCTACAGTTCTATTGAAGCCCGCAATAGCTCAAGAAGGAAGTCTGGTTTGTCGACCCTACAGCCTCACTGCGTTGACGCAATCAAGCATCGGAAGGTTCTGTCTGACAGAAGGCGAAGGCTGCTAGCTGCTAAGGGTGAAAATAGCTGTTACGGGTGACAAATGGCACATAAGGGTGACAAATGGATAGATAAGGCAGACAAATAGGTGACACCAATGTCAAATGGCCCGTAAGGCAATTTCAGAAAAGGAAGCGTCGATGCATCGTCCATCCAGCGTTGATGCCATCCAGGCCAGCTCGCCAGCAGACTCAAGGATACATGAAGCTGCATCGACACAAGGTAACTACTACATCGACGCACCAGAAGCATTCCACACTCCATTTGTTAAACCTGTACAGTTTCTGAAGATCATCTAGAGGATTATTTTATGAACCGAAAACCTTCATAAGCATAGATTTTGAGGTCTAGAAAATGTTCCTAGGACAGGCAACTGTCCTTATCATCATGAGGTTTCCAGATCAGTCCCTTTTCGACAGAAGAGCTACTAGTTTAAAAATTTGGTAAAGGTCATCTATCTAGGAAATCTTCTTTTTGCTTCTAGCCATTCCTTTAACTGGAAGCCTGCCGCCGTATAGCCGGATAATTATATATACATTTGTTTGCTTGGCTGAATGATTGGAGGGCAAACAGGTACACGCACAAACTTACCAGTGGGTCCATGACGATGCACGTATGTGTCCGATGTAGGAAAGTCAAATCAATGTCAATGCCGTCAGGATCGATCGATATTGGAGCTCGTCCAAAGAGTTATGACAAATCATGGATGTCGACCTACATTTACATAATTTTTTCCAATATGATAAGGACTCACGTACGCTTGATCAGAGGATGTATATATGTGTGTGTGTGTGTGTGTGTGTGACGAGGATCTTGGATTGTTTGGTGCTGATGTCCACTCGTCCTACAGCTTTAACCATACATGAGAGGATACTGAGGATACTAATGAACGTAGCCCCTCCGGAAATGACAACCAGATAAAGCCAACGTGTTGGGTGTCGGGTTTCCGATGTCTCCCTTACCACCCCCCTCCCTCGAAAAAAAAAAAATTAAAAAAGTTTGGATGAGTTAATTAAGGAACACCAGATGGATGGTCCGAGGTTCTCTGAATCTTGGTGACAACAAATTAGTAACTCAACAAATTGACGGAGATGATGAGAAAACACTTCGGGACTATTTGATAATCGAATGGGCGCCCTGGGGATGGTTTATTCGTCGGTTAACGGGCGATTTCACCAGTAACCACGTTAAACGAGTTTGATGAGATGTCAGTAAAGAGGTCGAATAGACACAGAAGTCTATTTTTGGAGAATTTTCTCGTTCGAGTGTGGGGACTCAAATACGTCACCCGCCCGATTAAGGCGAGCGATGTATTCTCCCTCTAACCCACTTATTCAACAAAGTGGACCTTCGGGAGGTAACTCATCTAGTACTTAACCAACTCCGAATGCGTGCAGTGTGTGCTGGTCTAATGATAATTTACATCTTCCAGCTAGCAGATGATCGGAATTCGGATATTTAATCCTCACGTCATATAGCTTATGATCGTGCATATAGTTTTCCATTCGTTTCTTGTCATTCTTTCGTTGCTGCCGGGAAATGATATATAATCCGGGTCTAGAATTGTCTCATCCAATTCTTTTCCAATTTTGGAAGATTTTAAACCTTCCATATTTTAACTCCAATGAACGTCCAAGGTGATGGACGCCCATTTAATAGGCGACCATGGGGGATGACGCCATTTCTCTGTAACCTCCGAAACTCAACTATAGCTCCTCCCTTCCTCATTTTGCAGACTACTTCAACCTGGGCAAGGTTCCCGTGGCTTTCCAAGCTGGGGAGGACTCTTGCCATGCTTTATCTCTTGCCTATTCGATTATCCTAATCATTCTGGCAATTAATATTCGATTCCTCCCTATAAATACCCTGCGATTTCATGCCTAGGAAGGGGGGGCACTTCATATAGAGGGGAGGTGCTGCCCAACCGATTGCTGGCTGGAGGAAGTCTTCTCCATGTTAAAAGCTTCATTCTACGGAGGCTTCCTCCTGGACGTTCATGTTAAAGCCAAAGCCAGGAGAATCCCCAAGTTCTTCTTTCTTCTCTATTTCTTTTACTACATATAGCATATCCGGATGCACTACATTCTGTTATTTAATCTTCCCTTCTCAACCACGTTGAGGCTCCACCATGCAACACCTGCCCGTCTTTCATTCATTCATCATTTTATCCCCACCCTTCTCATAGGGGTTTAGGCCAAAATGCCAATGAGGTGTGTTATCTTCCATATATTCACGTATGTATATTCACTTGGGATTTGATGCTACACTTGAATTCTAATTCCTATCTTTTATTGGTGTTTGTCTTGTTTTCAAGGGTAATCAAGAAGAGAGACTCTCTCCTTCGGCCGGCCGATAGGAAGAGGAGGAAGTCGACTTACATCTCCCCACGCTTAAGGTATTCCACGATCCCTCCATTTATTTATTGCTATATCTTTGAGGCTCTTCGCGTCTCTGGCAATCACCCTCCCATATAGCATCCTACTTCATGCTTTAATTTATTTTATTTTGTGTGGATTTTAAATAAGATCTACAAATTGACGATCACGGTGGGACTTCTCATATTTTTCTTTTGATTACCCTCCATTAGGCACCCACGTGTGCCATCTCCCTTTTTGCACCCGTGGTGCATCTCCCTTTAGTGCTCCACGAGCACTCTTGATTGTAGGGACTTATTAGCAAAAATCTCAAAATATTCTAACTAAAGAGTATAAGTAGTATTATAATATGTGTAGAGGTAAGAAATTGTTCCCTGAGTCCCATATTACACTTTTAATATTTGTTTGTTAAGGAAGAGCAATCGGCCACCCAATGAAACTTACAACCACTAGAGGACGACGTCAGAAGGAGCCTTGGGAGTGATCTCAGGAGACAACTCTCTGATACTTAATTAAGTCAGAGACAAGTAGAAGTAAGGAGAAGGAGAGCTAGAGGAAGAGAAATCGATGGACCTGAGTAGAAGAAGGAGTGCTCGGAGAGTGTTTGGAGAGACAGGAAGAGAAGAACGGGGAAGGAAACTCTCTCACTACTATCATGTTGGCGATGTGGTCTCCGTCTCTTTCCCCTCTTGCCTTATGTATGCTCTCTCTGTCTTCTGGCCTCTCTCTCGGTGTGTCTGTGTGTATCCTCCTTTTTTTATTCCTTTCTTCTAGGTCTCACTAGGAACCTATTTATACAGGGAGCAGCAGTGACACTGGCCGTTCTTTGGCTGAAAAATGACGTAGATCGTGGAGTAATCTCTCCTTGATCGTGGGGGTTGCCCGTTGCGCGTTTGTCCATTCCCAGAAGGGAGGCTTCGTGGTGGAGATCTCAGGGGTGTGGGCGTGACTCGGTCCACACCGGGGAAAGCCCTGTGATGACGGGGGCGACGTTCGTCTGTTGGTGAGTTCTGCAGCATACGGATCTTATGTGCACAGTAATTCCACCCGTGGACTGGCAGAGTTTTCTTGGGCCTCAGGTAGGCTGCACTGAATGAGCCAGAGGCTGGTGGGTTATACTCCGTCACGGGCTCGGCTAATCCGGGTCAGAATGGGCCTGGTGATATCGGGCCGTGCTAGACCTGGCAAATTTTACCCTCCTCAATATGTATATAAAGAAATACCTACATATGGTAGTCTTGGATATGACCTTGCCTCATGCTAACTTAGGCCATCTAATGATAACTAGATTACTGGATAGGTAACCAACTCTCTTCAGGGTTGAACATTAGTAGGAGCAATACCTCTCCTAGTTGAGGTGGGATGACAACAACACTACTACGGAACAACACTAATATCTAGAAACACAGTTCAGAGGAACATAGTCAGACCATAACCACAAGCACACGCTCAAGAAAGAGAACGATGCGAGTGAACACAAGTTTGCCACCTTCGAAACAAGGGCAACGTCGCTTACATCTCAGGACAAGAGACACGACTGCCATGACAACAAATCGTGGATATCGAAACGACAGACACGGAAAGCATCAGCTTACACAAGGAAACACAGTCCTTACAGCTGACTGCCTGACCACATCATCGGCTCTAGTGCCAAAGGCGATAGGGAACACCTGGCACACAGGACACCAACGAAAAATTCACGAAGACAACAATAGTAACATGGCAGCACCTGTAGGATTCTATCTCCGTACGGCACACAGAACCACGGAACACAACTGCAAGTAGGGTCACATCAAGGCACGACAGTAGCTAAACACACGACTATAAGGAACGAGTCATGCTTCATACAACTCACCAAGAAAGTCCCACGACCATGAGAAATGACACAAAAAGATGACAATCTCTAGGGACGCATCTTAAGGACCAAGATAAAGCCTCGAGAGCACAACACCCAAGAGAAAGAAAATGCAGAGTAGAGGGTACTCAATCAATAGACAAGCTGACAAATTCCCCAACACTCGTAAATGCCAATGCCAACCCCAAAAAATTACCAGCAACAGCATGGCAACTGACGACATCAAGGCACAAGAAGCCAAGATGAAGTCATACCGAGAAGAAGCAATTCCCTCGATCAGCGAGAATCTCATAACAATGATCCTCAGCCAATGGGTAACTAGCTCACACACTTCCGCTGTGCACTCTAGCATGTACATAGGCATCATAAAAGACCTCGGTAATCACATCTCAGCACATGTTTGGCGCCATCGCAACTCATCAGAATCACAATTAACACACTACGAGTACTGATCCAGCGAACAACCGATCACAAGGAGCCTAAGTGCAAGGGAAAAGAGCACCAACCTCAGCATAAAGCCCATGTATTTCTGAAAGTCTCTCCTACGAGAGGGATTCGAAGATTTGGCATTCATGGCAAGCTGAGTCCGAGATATATTGAAAAAAATAAATGGACAAGCTGTCTGGCACTGATTTGTATAACACAAGTCAACCCCTATAGGAAAGGAGTCTAGTCTTCCACCCTGCAAGTCTATTCTCATATCTTTGCACTATAGGCTGTCAGCCATTGCAAAGGAGGGCCCCTAAAGACAGCAAGAGGCCCAAATAGGAGAGAGGAAAGTCTCCTACTTAACAACCCAAAATGAAAGTTGCGCTCTCAAGGGCTCTACCCTCTATGTTGATCCCCACTACATGGCTCTTGCTGAAGTTCACCTTGAGGCCACTAACCTCCTTTAGCAGCTGAAGCAACACTCTAACTATGAAACACTGAGAGACATCATCTATCAAGAATAAGATGGTGTCATCGGCATACTACAAGTGAGTGACGGTGGTCCCACTCGAACCAAACTAAAAATCGCTGATCAAGCAAGCTCCGCTCTCATCCACATCTTATTGAGGATGTGGGCCACTAGTATCAAGATGAAAGGTGACATGGGATCTTCCTAACGGAGCCCTCTACCACTATGGAAGTAAGTAGTAAGGTTCCCATGCACCAGAATAGCAAAAGAGGTAGAAGAGATATAGGCCCGAATCCATCCAATCCAAGTGTCCCCAGAGCCTATATTATCCATCACATCAAGCAAGCATTGCCAATTGACTCTGTCATAAACTTTCTCAATGTTATGCTTGAGAACTACCCCCTTCTTTTTCAGAGACTTCATGGTAAATAGACATTCATGAGTCACCAAGAAATTCTCCTGAATGTGCTTGCCCTTGATGAATGTCTCTTGGAAGCACTGACCAAACTCTCCATAACTCTGTCCATTCTTCTAGCCAGCACCTTAGTAATGATTTTGTAAGTTCCATTCAAGAGACTGATAGGCCTGTAATCTTGAGAGTCTTGTGCCCGGTTCTTTTTTGGGATGAGGACCACAAAGATTTTGTTAATGCTCCCCAAGTGAGCTCTTCCCTCCTGAAATTCCTTCAGAGCACACAAGAAATCACTTGTAATAATCTCCCAGCACTTGTGAAAGAAAGTAACGAAGAAGCCATCTGGACCTGGCGCCCTGTCACCTGCTAGAGGCACTTTGGCAACGTGTGATCGGTTGTTAGCAGGATCGGTACTCGAGGTGAGTTATATTACAGTTTCGTGAATTGCAATGGCGTTGAGTGTGTGCTGACATGTGAATGCTGAGGTATTTTTGATGCCTGTGTGCATTGTATGAGTGCGCAGCGGAAGCATGTGGGCTGGTAACCCATGGGTCGAGGATCATTAGTTGGAAGATTCTGGCCAATCGAGAGAATTATTTTCCTCAATGTGACTTCATCTTGGCTATGTGTGCCTTGATGTTGTGTCTTGCCGTGCTGTTGTTAGAGGCATTATGGTGTTCGCACTGGCATTTCTGAGAGTTGGGGAATGTGTCGGCATATATGCTGGTTGAGTACTCTCCGCTCCTCTGAAAAAAAATTTTGGGTGTTGTGTTCTCGGGACGTGATCGTGGTCCTTGAGATGCATTTCCCAAGATTGTTATTATGGTTGTTGTGGGTCCTTATTGGTAATCTGCTCACTGCATGACTAGTTCCTTGCAGTCATGTGCTCAGCTGTTATTGTGCCTTGATGTGACCCAGCTTGCAGTTGTGTTTCGTAGTCCTATATCCAGAACGAAGTCAGGATTTTTGCAGGTGTTATTGTCGTTGCTGTGGTGTTGTGTTCAGCTTGGGAGGAGTTCCCTGTGAAGCTGATTTGGCATTGTATGGACTGGGATCTTGTCAGTTAATGTTACTGCACTCTTCTATTATGATAGAGTTGGCATGCGACTCGAATCAGATGTAATGTCTGAGTGATGACTGACTTGATTGTGCTTGTGGTCCAGTGTTGTCATTGGCGTCCTGTGTGCCAAGTTTTCATTGTTGCTTTTGGCACTGGAGCTGATGTGGTGGAGTGTCAGCTGAGAGGACTATGATTTCCTATTTAAGCTGATGCCTGTTGTGTCTGCTGTTTGTTTTATTGATAATTGTTTTCGTGGTATAGGTCGTCTCTCCTTCCCTGTGAGACGTAAGCGACGTTGCCTTGTTTCGGAGGTGTCAGATTTGTGTTCACTTGTGTACCATGCTCGTTCTGTGGATCGATTTACCTTGAGATCCAGAGTGTGTGCTTGTGATTGTGGATACACCCATCCATCCACCAAAAAAAATGACATAATCTGACATCAACATAGTCAATCAGTCAAATGTATCAATCCCATTAAACTGACAGCACCTACATCCAACGACATATTTAAGGATTCAGGAAATATTTCCGAGTGATGCTGCCTAGTATCAACTTTCTGTGGAACATTTCCAAGTCACTGGCTAACATAAATTTTGACAGAAAAGAGGCCTGCCTTAGGTTTCAATTAGACTACTTGGTGTACATGTAACCTAGATTATTGGTTGCATATCTCAAGCCCATGAAATCAAGAAGCAATCATTAATGTTGATTGAATAATCTAATTGCATCAAACCATGAATCCACTATCATAGGTGGCCTACATTATGGAAAAATTGAAGAAAATGAAGGTGAGCAGTTTTAATGTAGGGAGTCTAGGGACGTGATTTTCCCCAACTATGGCCAAGGAATACTTTGATGTTTAAATGTCTGAGTAAACTCCAAACTTCTTCGCAGAAGAGATGGAAGAGTGCCATATTGTTCACTATCCAACCAACAATGGTCAAAGACAAACCTTATATTCCATTTTCCTCAGCCTCAGGTTTTTAATATCTGTCCCTCACTTCAAGCAATCCCTTAGACAAGCTTCGAAGGTCTACCTTGCTATCCTCGGCACATGGGAAAAGTTGAATCTGAAATTGATGATTTTACCAGTGCATGTGCAGCAGAAAAAAAAAAGTGGTAAGAAATGCATGATTCACGATCCTACATCTCTTAGACAGATCATAACTGGTTAGTAAATAGCTTTGTATTGTTGATTTTTCTGACTGTTGACTCAATGGTTATGCCCTAAAACTCTGACCCAAGTCACATACTTATCTTCTCATCTTCATTAATTAGGTTCATGATAGTGGCTTTCATAGAGGTAATAAAATATTAAGATAATTACCACGAAGCCGCTTCTTCAAGGGCAAAAAGGACACCACCAACTGGGGCTCGGAAGGCAGCTGCCACACCTGCTGCTGATCCACAGGTGATCAAGTCCCGTCGATCCCGATCATTTTTGAAGAATCTAAGCCACCTACATGTAAGATGGTATTTACGGCACCCTATCTATTAGAGGCGCGGTTGGTCAAGTGGCCGCATCCATCCTGAATGCAGTTGCCCTGACCATCGCATTCAAACTTATTGACCTATCTCCCCATAACTTTGGACACTATCTCTTGGCACACCGCGATCTCTTCTAGAGGCTTAACACGATTGGAAGGCTGACCGCGTTCAGTCTTCTGATATAGGAATGGGTGAAATGCCCTAAATCCCATCCCACTCGACTCAAACGAGGGGAAACACAATAAACAACCCTATTTCATGCTTTCATACACCAAATACATCCATTTAAACCCAAGAAACGACATGAATCACATGTCATTTCCACAGTAACATCAAAAGATTGAAAAAACTCATGCCAAACCCATTTTTTTGACGATCAAACCACCGTATCACATGATTAACAATACCAAATCATGGGAAATTGCAATGAGAAGTGAGAGGGTTCCATTTGCCAACCTTACTCGTAGAAATCATGTTCTATCTCGATTCTTTGTAGAAAATCCAACCCCATGTGTGAGATGTAGCCCCACCAAGTGAACCACTGCCGTCTCGCCTTCAAGATCACTTCTCCATCGCTCCGTAGCTCGGCCGGATCTCCTTGCAACACCTCGTGTGCAACCAAGAGAGGATGAGGCTTCGGGGAGAACTGATGAGGGAGAGGGGGGAGTGTCGAGAGTGAGTGAGGGGGGCACCCTCATCGTGCGTTTGGGAGGGTTTTAAGGTTTTCTTCTCTCTTTTTTTCACTCTTTTCTTTACGTAAGAAGCCCCCCTAATAAACCAAAATTATAGTTATGCCCATTCTTCATTTAATTTAATCAAATAAATTCCAAAATCTTAATAAAGTCTCACATTTCCTACATAAATCTCTTAAAATATTATCTCAAAAATTTGTGGCTCTTGAAATATTTACGAAAAATTAGGTCTGATGCCTATTAGGTGGGAATCTGAAAATCAATGCATTACAGTCCTCCCCTCCTTACAAAAATTTTGTTCTCAAAATTTACACCAAAATACAACAGTCTATGGGGAGATCTTACTTAAACAAATATGGAAACCGCTACTGCATCTGATCCTCGCGCTCCCTGGTTGCCTCACTTCCTCAGTGGTGCTGCCAAACCACTTTAACTAAAGGTATGACCTTATTCCTTAACCGCTGCTCACGTCAATCTTCAATGTGAATAGGGTACTCGGGGATAGACAAATCTGACATCACTTTAGGCCACACCGAGTCTTCCAACATGTGAGAATCATTAGGCATGTATTTCCACAACATCGAAACATGGAACGCATCATGCACTACATCTACCTTTGGAGATAGCTAGAATTGATACGTTAGCGAGCCAACACCCACCACAATAAAAAAAGGCCCAATATAGTGGGGACTCAGCTTCCCATGCTTACTAAAACACACAACACCTTTCATAGGGGAGACTTTTAAGAACACTTGGTCTCCCACCTCGAAGGCAACAACTTGTCTCTACCGATCAACATAATTCTTCTATTGGCTTTGGGCTGCTTGCAATCTTTGCCTGATCAGCTGTACCACCTCCACACACTATTGTACCAACTCTAGTTCTATCATCCCTCATTCAACAACCTCAAACCAGTCAAGCAGGCCCATACAAGGCCTCATACAGTGCCATGCCCAGACTGGAATGGTAGCTATTGTTGTAAGCGAACTCCGCCAATGGCAAATGATGAATGCATGACCCTTGCCACTCAAGGCAACAAGCTCTCAACATATCTTCCAGGGTCTGAATAGTTCTCTCCAACTAGCCATCAGACTGAGGGTGATAAGCTGAGCTAAAAGCTAACTCATTATCGAGGGACTTCTGAAAGCTCTAGAACCAATAGTGAAATGGGGGTCCCAATCAGACACAATAGAAATAGGAATACCATGCAAGGGAACAATCCATTCCACATATAATCTAGTTAATTTCTGGACTCCCCAACTCACCTTAATTGGCAACAACCTGGCAGTCTTAGTCAATATGTTAACTAGCAACCATATACCATCATGGCCACCTTGAGTCCTTGACAAACCGACCACAAAATCTATAGTCACATGGTCCCATTTCCACACAGGAATCTCCAAAGGATGCAAAGTGCCACCTAACCGCTGATGTTCTGCCATCACCTGTTGAGATATTAAACACTTGGCCACGAACTTCACAACATCCTTCTTTATACCTGGCCACCAAAATTGTCTCTTTAAATTGTAATACATCTTGGTTGCCCTAGGATGCACAACATAACGAGAACCATGTACCTCTTGCAAAATGACCTTCCTCACGTGTTCTTCAGCTTGGACATACAACCTGCCTTGAAATCTCATCACCTCATCTTAACCAAACTCCATCTCAGCCATTGACAAGACACGAGGTAACTTGGGGTCCACGCATTGAGCCTCCATCACTTGGCGATGAATAGTTGGCATGATAGTCAAGCTAGTGAGAATAGCTGACCCTCGATCTCGAGGAACTTTAATCCTGAAAGTTTCCATTGGTATTTGCTACTACAGCTTTCACTCTCTCATCATTAAGTGACTGACTGCGACCTTCCTGCTCAATGCATCAGCTGCCACATTCATTTTGCCTGGCTGGTATGACAAAGTGAAATCATAATCTTTCATATATTCCATCCATCTCCTCTATCTGAGATTGAGATCCTTCTGAGTGAACACATACTTCAAGCTCTAGTGGTTAGTGAAAGTTTCAAATTTCTCTTCATAAAAGTAGTGCCTCCAAATCTTCAATGCAAAAATCACTACTGCCCACTCAAGGTCATGAGTGGGATAATTTTCCTCATGCGGCTTCAACTGGCGGGATGCATAAGCTACCACCCTACCATTTTGCATAAACACCACACCCAAACCTATGTTGGAGGCATCAGTGCAAATCATAAAGCCACCGGAACTTGAAGGCAATACGAGAACTGGAGCAGTGGTAAGCACTCTCTTCAGCTTCATAAAGCTTTATTCACACTCATCGGTCCAGATGAAAGGCATATCCTTCTAGGTAAACTTGGTCATCGAAGCAACGATTCGAGCAAAGTCTTAAATGAACCCCCTATAATAACTTGTCAAGCCCAAAAAACTTCTAATCTCTGTCACTGACCTCAGTCTTGGCCACTGGACCACTACTTCTACTTTGACTGGGTCAATAGAAATACCATCACCCGATATCACGTGCCCGAGAAAATGTTACTCTTGTAGCCAAAACTCACACTTGCTGGATTTGGCATACAGTTGGTGTTCTCCCACAGCCTTAGCCCGCGAGATATGAGTCACTTTACCCTTTAGCTTTCTACTGGCAGCTACAGAGGACTGGAAGGAGGATGCTGCTGACGCTTGAGGATGAATCTACTGGAACTACTGAGCTGGCGGTAGTGGTGGAAGTGGAGGCCTGAACTACGATTGAGATGGCTGAGATTGAGCTGTCGGAGCAAATTGCACTGGGATTGCTCGCAATGGACAGTCTCTCACCACGTGACCTGACTGGTCACATCGAAAACATACCACCAGCAAAGAACATGGTTTGCCTGGGTGGCTGCCACCACACTACGCACAACCCTTAAATCGGCTCTTAGCAGAACCCTGGCACTGCTGGAAAGAAGGAGCTGACTGCTGCACTGCACCGGACGATGCCTGCTGTTCAAATCACTTCTTGAAACTCTTCTTATTCTTGAATTTCCTGAACTAGGACTTGCCCAAAGAAGCAACACCACTAGTAGCTGGAGTGGCTGAAGAAAAATCTAGAACAGGAGGTGGGTAACCAAATGGAAGCTAAATCGTCAGCTGAATCGACACTGCTTGAGAAGGAGTCTGGGATCTCGCCAAGTCCAACTCCAATGCTGTCGTAGCCTGATACACCTCATTCATATTAGTCACTCGAGCAACGATCAATGGCTACCTTAATTCAGCATGAAGACCATGAAGAAACTGTTTCATCTTTAAAGCTTCATTCGCTAACACATGGGGCGCATAACGGCCCAATTCCATGAACCGGTTTCGATATTCTAGCACCGACATTCCTCCCTGGATGAGCTGCAAGAACTGGTGCATTTTATCCATCCTGAGGTAAGCCGAACTGAAAGTAAGTTCAAATGTGGCAACGAACTCAGCCCACGTGATCAGCCGGAGTGGACGAGATTGGAAAGAAATCTCCCATTCCATGTTCCACCACGTCAGTGCCACGCCCTGGAGCTGAAAAGTGCCAAGCATCACCTTCTCATCTTCCACGCATTCCATAGATCGAAACACACACTCGGTCGTATCCAGCCATACCCTGGCAGCATCAGGATCGGTCTGGCCTTCAAAAGTCGACAGATGAAACAACAAAAATGTGCGTCCTAGACGCCGTAAAACTCACCAACAGATGAATGTTGAGGCTGCCATTGTGGGACTTACTCCGACAAGGATCGAGTCACATCCATGTCATCAAGATGCCCGCCACGAGTGAGCGAGTGGGCGACGAGAGATCCCTACGATCAAGCAGGACACCATTCCATGGACGATGCCATTGCTAAGTCAGGGACACGCCACTGCTCCCTGTATAAATAGGTCCCCAGTTAAGCCTAGAGGGATAAGGGATATGAAGAGAGAGAAGGACAGACCTAGAGACTTGCATCCCCAATTGAGGGAGACTTTCCTATGACTAGAGAAGGAGAGAGGGCTGCCCACTCATTCGCTTTCGCAGGAGACTCCCATTGGAAAGTAGAGAGAGAGGTCCCTTCGTGGTTCTTCTCTTCCTGACTCTCCGAGCATTCCCTGCCCTCTACGAGCACTCTCTAGACTCCATCACCACGTCACAAGCTACTTCCTATCCTCTCTCTACTCATTTGTTCTTTGGTTCTCTCTTCCTGGAAGGTTCTGACTTAAGCATCAGAGGGTTGTCCCCTAAGATCACTCCCAGGACTCCTTATGCCGTTATTTTCTAGTGATTATAGATTTCCTCGAGTGGCCGGCTGTTCTTTGGTTCTCTCTTCCTGCCTCTCTATATATATATGTGTGTGTGTGTGTGTGTGTCACAAATTCCAGCCACGTGGCCTATATCCCAACAAATCTGGGACTTCTACTTGGTTTCAATATTTAAAAAGTCATCATGGCTAGCCAGCGTTAGCAGATCTACTCCTTGCACGACATGAAAATCTGCAACCTTTATTGCTACAACAGTTACATCACCATGTGTGACTGTTTCAAGTCTACAACTTTATTGCCCTTGGTATCCTTCACCAGCCATAAAAAGAGTGTCTGCGACTTCCTCCAGGTATGGAACACATACAGAAGCATGGGCAACACTACCCTAGCAATGATCCTTCTCCTCCTCCTATTTTGCTAGGTTACTCCCACACGTCATACACGCCCTCTACGGTTGAGAATCCTCCCTCCCTTCCTCCTCCCACTCATTTACTGACTTAAGCATCAGAGGAGTTTATTATTCCCTTTAGTACCTTCTAACCCTCTACAAAATTCTATGCTAGAAGACCAAGCATCCAAAGAGTTAGAAGGATCAGAAGTAGCTGCTTCTATACAGAACGTGCAGGAACATGCATGTTTTTTCGGTAAACATTAGGAGTTTAGGGACGATAATCAAGGTATTTTCAAGTTCTTCCGTAAGGATAAATTGTTTCCCTTTATGTCTTATAATCACCTTCCAAATCTCATGAATTAAGGTCAAGAGGTTAAGGAGCTAGAAATTCGGGAAGTTACTGGTTCCACGCAAGACGCGTAGGAACATGAGCGTACTTCCAATGAGAAATTCTAACTCTAGAACCCAACCAGAGGAAGGTTATCTCATGATGGCTTAAATATCAAGTGAGGAACAAAACCCTCTAATTTCATGCGATTTCATGCATTATACACAGAGTAGTTCATATTTTTCTATGACTGCGCATGCATGATCATTACGGCATACTATCCCTACATCCCTTAATCAAAAGATGATGACTTTAGCCTAATTCATGCCTATTCATCTATTTTCTTTGTTCTAGATATGTTAGTAAGTCTTACCATTCTATTCCTCATAGTTTTCATGCATTGATTACCCTAGATTAGGCCATGTACCCCAATTTTTGCTTCTGTCTGTAACAGACATAAAATGATCTTGTAGAGACCGCCTAATTCAGAAGGCGGCCTCGGTATGACCACAACTATCAATAGGTGGCCTTATGCTGACCGCCACTTGATTCTTGTAATCTGTCCATTTCTTACTTATTTTCTTATTTAATCTAGTGATTGCATGCTTTTAACCTAGATGTCATACACCCTAATCATGGCATGTTTTATACTGCATATTGGCATGTTCTCAACTTAATTTCATGTAAGTTTATTTTATTATCAAAATCATATAGTATTATATTTAAAGCACTTTTCACGTTGAATGCACATTGGTTTCTATGGTTTTAATCGCTCCTTTTCTCATCTACCTTCTGTTTTATAAGTTCACACATAGCATGTATTTCGATAAGTTGCTATTAGTTACACATGCACTTGATAGGAACACCTCTTGGACTTACTTGATGGAAGCGGGCCTAAATGGGCCGAAAGTCGACTTAGAAGCTGGAAGTTGATCAGATAAGCTCCAGGACTCTAATAAATCATGATATCCAAGACTCAAAAGATATGGAACAATAAAAATAGACTCAAAATACATCCAAGGAAGGCTCCAAAATAATAGGTAATTCTGGATATCAAAATGATGAATAAGAGAAATGAATCTACTTGTGGGCTAAAACGGGTGTCAACAAATGTGTGTATGCACCGTTTTTTGACCCCAGGTGTGTTGTATGGTCGTGTGCGTCTGTTTCCCCTACGCTTCGGCATGAATAGGGCATGGAACGGGCCGATTCGACCGTTCCCTTATTTTACTCGCCAATTTTGTGTAACGATCGTACCAGAGACCGTCACACGTGTAACGGTCCTGCGATAGACCGTTATGTCCGTTGGTCATTTCACATTCTTCGAGGCTAGGTTGGTGTGACGGACCAGCATAGGACCGTCACATGGCTGTAACGCGCCTATGGTGGTGCGTTAAGTTCTGGGTGTGATGGACCAGCATAGGACGGTCACATGGCTGTAATGCCCCTATGGTGATGCATTACATTCAGGTGGTTTTCGAGGATTGTGGCTGTCAGTCCCCCGAAGACCATGTCTACCTCGAAGATCAAGTCAGTCGGTTAGCCCTGACGGACCTCCCCTTGTGCGTCACATTGTGTAACAACCCTGTCCTGGTGCATTACATGGTTCATGTTATGCTTTTAGGCCCGTTGGCCCTGACGCCCCTGTCCTGGCGCATCAGGTGGTGGAACGCACCTTGGTTGGTGCATTACGTCATTCGAGTCATAGTTGTAGGCCTGTCAGCCCTGACGCCCCTACCTTGGTGCATCAGAGCAGGTAACACCCCTATAGAGGTGCGTTACAGTCCTCTTGTTGGCCGTGATGGCCGTTGGTCTGTTTTGTTTTGTTCTGTGTGTTGGTCTATCTTAGGTTTGTGTTTTAGGACAGTGTCTGTATGTTGGTGGTTTCTGGATCGGTCGATTCAGGTGACTGGGTGTGGTCTTTTTCTTGACTGCGACAGTTCCCTAATGACTTGATCTAGCCTTACTTTCTAAAGATATGAGCATATGCAATAGACTAGGATTAATAGCATCGATGCATAGTTAAATGCATCGACCCAAAAATATACATAGCTGAGTAAATGTAGTAGACCAATTGCAACTGCATCCTCCTGTGTCAAACACAAGTAGACTTATTATGCATAGTGAGAATGAATAAGCACAAGAGGTTGTGAACATGCATTGACCTATCGAGCTAAGACAAATGAAGCTGCATCGACCAGTCATACAAAAACATCATAAATGCATCGACGTATGGTATGAATCCATCGACCTTATAAATGATAGGCTTTATTGCATTGACCTTATATTGCAATCACTAGCATATTGTGCATCGACCTGATAATGCAACAGCTAGCATATAGTGCATCGTGACATCAACCCGTGTGCAATGTGCATCGACCTGATAGTGCATGACTTCTACAGCTGCATCGACCTTCTGGACCATATATGCACCGACCTGATGTTCTATGCAGTGGGAGATGCATCGACCTTTTAGTGCAAACGCATGAATAAGTATGGACCCTATATATATTGAACAGGATCTTATTTTGACTTAATGAAATGACATTTGGCACACATTATTGAATCCAAATGGTTTTACCAGCATCAATCAAAGTCAATCACATTATTGCCAGCATCAAAACTAGACATCAAAGCTAGAGGAGACATAATAGGTACTGGCTGCCTAGGCTGCTGGGTAGCCAGATCGGTGTCCACCCAATAGGGCTGGGCGGCCAACCCCCTGGCCACCCACCCAAGGTCACTCAGGGGGATGGGAGGCTACTTCCTTGGCCACCTAGAGCCTAGATGAACAAGGGACTGGGTGGCCATCCCGATGGCAGCCTAGAGGTCTGGGTGGCCAGACACCTTGGGCTGACTAGGGGCCTAGGCGGCCACCCATTTGGCTGCCCAGGGGCCTAGGCAGCCCCCTTTGGATACCTAGGTAGTAAGCTACAGAAATGACGCATGAAGGTACAACGGCCAGAGCACTGGCCGTCTGGACCCCTTGGCGGCCATGTTGGGAAAATCGGATGAGCAAAAGATCTAGAGGGGGGGTGAATAGATCATAAGTCATAGGGAAATGAATTATGAACCAAGATTCAAGGTAACTCTAGTAACAAGTTCTAGAATATGACATTAAGGGTTGTAAAATATCAGGGAAATAGCTTGGAGAGGCAAAAATCTGGACAAAGCTCAAATCTCATAACATAACACCAGAAATGAGGAATTCAGGAAAAACGAGGTAGAAACGCGGTTGGCATACACACCGCGATATGCATAATGCAGTCTGGGCCCTGGCCATGTTCAGAATAGAAACTCTGGGTCTGGCAGGTCTGTCGACAAGGACGGGTAATCAGTCAACAAAGGCAGACATGCTTACCTAACACAAGTCTAACGCGGTTGATAGACCCACCGTGGTCATCATAGACGCGGTTAGGTCAAGGTCCGTGATCCACTGCTCTCACAGGTGGAGGGTTGAATGCGGTTCTAATAAGGGCCGCATTCATAACAGAGTTGGCAGAACTCAGATAGCACCTCGTATCGCCCACTCAAAAGTCTGTTGAACCCCCATCCTACCCAATAGGAAGTGGATTCCATTGATTTTTAGGGTACAATCTGCTTGGCATTCTTGTGGGAATCCAAGGCTCGTGGAGACTTATGGAGGCCTCGATGAAGAAAGTTCTAGTCCAGTCGGAAGGAATATCCGGTGGAGGGTCCTAACTTCACCAAGCGTTAGGTGTTCTTGTCACACTATAGAAACCAATAGCAACAATAGGTTAATGTCACCAGAGTGGCAAAACCTTAAAAGCAATACATATCCCAAGATAAAATCTTGAATATAACATCAATGGGACTATCATGCAATAAAACTAAAACATGCTATCATGAGTCAATTTTAGGTTACCAGGAGGTTAACTATTCTTTTAACATGTCATGATAATTAGAGATAGGGTGAGAATATAGAATCAAAAGGACCAAAAATGAGGTTCATGAACTTAGAAAAATTAGGGTAAAACATATTTCCTAATTACATAGTTGGTTCAGATGACATGCAGACTCAAAAACATGCATCTAGACTCACTAACGTTCACTTGCCATGCTGGACAAGACACTAGGATTCTTGGGAACCCGTGCCAGAACGTAGTTAGCAGGCAGCGAGGGAGTGGTTGGATGCTACCGAGTGCATTTTCCAATGCATGGAGTGCGCCGAGGATGAACGGGTTATGCTGGCCTCTTATCAACTACACGGTACTGCACGCACGTGGTGGACCTCAGAATGGGAAGTCGTCTTCCGTTCTTGTCCGCTTCGACAGATCTCATGGGCGGAGTTTGTTGCTGCGTTTGAGCGTGTTTATACTCCAGCCTGTCTGAAGTTAGCCAAGATGTATCAATTTCTGGAGCTGACACAGGGTGAGATGTCGATGCTACAATATCACGATAAATTCATCGAGTTAGGCCGGTATGCACCTCATATTTTTACTGATGAGACCATGAGGACTCAACAGTTTCTACGCGGACTGAGAGCAGAATTGAGCCTGTTGCTGTTCGCTACACGTGTTGCTGAGCTGGATTCTGCATATCAAGCTACTGTCACGTTGGAGTTGGAGTTGGCGAGGACTCAAGGTTTTGCTTAGACTGGGATGGTGTCGTCGGCCGTACAGCATCAGCCGCCCCACCAGTCATCTGCTTTAGGAGTTTCTCCCGCTTTCTCTCTATCGATAGTGCTTCCTTCCAACAATCTCAGGGCAGAGATTTCTGTCACAAGAAAAAGTAGAAGAGGTTTGATCAGCCGATGTTTTCTGATCCGAGTCAGCAATCTGGTTTATTTGTTCGACCGCATTTAGATTTTATTACTTTTCAGCCGAGGTTATGTTCCAGGTGTGGTGGCAGTCACCCAGGTGTGCCATGCTCTCTGTCGGTTGTGTGCTATCGTTGTGATCAGTCAGGGCACGTTTCCCATAACTATCCGTTGAGGTAGCAGACGGTGCAGTTCTCGTAGACCTTGCAGTCACAGCAGCCATAGTTCCATCTTCCGCCGCTGCCTCAGCCATCTCTACCTTTCCAACCGCCAGTTTTGACACCTTCTCAGCAGCCGTCCGCCGCTACTCGTCCACCGAGAGCCAGAGTTACACATATCACTCGTGCGGAGGCATTGGCGTCTAATCTGATCGAAGGTACATGTTGAACCCCCTCCTCTTGTATCATATCTCATAAATTTTGATGATGACCAAATAACCGTTGGTCGTCATTTGTCACCTCTGTATATCTATTTGTCAGCTATGAAGCTCATTTGTTGCTCTTGTTAGAAGCTTAGTTATTGTACAAGCTTCAAGGTGCCTGCGTTGACCTGAAGACCCTATAGCGTCAACGTAGCTTCAACATTTTTCACATGTTTTGCTCCAACGTTCATTTTTCACACTTAGAAGCCATTTTCACCCTTAGTGACCATTTGTCACCATTAGGTAACTATTTTTCACCCTTATTCTCAAAGAACCATTGCCACTGGTGCTTCTTTCAATCTTGTGTGAGACTGCGTTAACCCTATTGAGCACTGCATCGACGTAGCTTCTGCGCCCATCAAAGCTTTTAGCATGTCAATCCATTATTCACCCTTAGTAAGGTATTTGTCACCTCTATTGTCTATTTGTCTACCTTAGTTGTCTATTTTTCACCCTTGGCCACATTTGGCCATCGTTGTTGCTATTGCTCGTTGCTTCTCTGCATAGGAACTTGTTGCTGCTGATTGCGTCAACGTAAGTACCCTTGGCGTCGACACAACAAGAAGAATTGTGAAGGCTTCATCCCTACAAGGCATTTTTCATCCATGAGGATCTATTTGTCACTCCAACTGCCTATTTTTCAACACTAGGCAGCTATTTGTCAGCCTTATTCACAAACAACTATCGCCTTTAGGCTAATCTTCACCTTTGAAGGTTCGACATACCTGCATTGACCCCAATGCCTCATGGCATCGAAGCAGCTTCATCACTTTTCAATGCTCTTTGCACTGTCATCCATATATCAGCCTTAGAAGGTATTTTTCACCCATATGGACCTATTTGTCACCTTTAGCTGATAGTTTTCACCCTTAGCTAAACATTTGTCAGCGATAGCTAGCAGCAGTATTTGCTTGGCTACGTCGACTCCAAATCACAATGGAGTTGACTCCACTTCATCAAAATCAAGCTTCTGGTCATTCTTTGTTCAGAAACAACCTATCTTCACAAACACTCATTGATGCACATGTATTTATCATTATCAAGAATGTTAGCAACATCAAAACATGTGAAACTTATGGATCAACAATTGACATCATCAGAACATATGATCCTCAAGAACGGATGAGTCACAGTATTAACATCATCAAATCACAATCACACAACACCACCATAATCACGCTCTGATACCATCTGTAATGACCCAAGATTCAAACACCGAGAAAAATCTTGATATTCTTGGATCTTGGCCTGCCGCCTAAAAGGGTGAGATGGCAGTATATAAGAATCTAAATCATTGCAACCTAACACATTTTACAAGATTAATTACGAGAAATAAATAGTTACATTACTTAACACTTAACATAAACCATTAATGTACATAGTCTAGAGTCTACATGTCCATACATAGAGTACAGTAAATAAAAGAGTACAAGGCTACGAGGTATACCCCACCTCTAGCAAACTGGAGTAACTACTGCCTACGAGCGCCACGTATCACCTCCGAAGCACTGCGAGGGAACCGCGCCTCACCTGAAAACAAAGAGGGTGAGTCTCGTCTCATTGGCTCAGTAAGGGTCACGTGGATCCCCCACCTCAATAGTAAGCACGCAAAGCTAGGAATAGCAATTTAGAACAATAACAAGATTAAAAGACAGAATTTAATAATTAAAAGAAGAAACTATGTTATGTGGTATTAAGCTACTAAGCAACAAACCACACTTCAAACTACACAATGGACTACCCTTGGTTGCCCCAGCACAAAACCACCACGGTAGAAACCAAGGCCATTACACTTGAGTGATAGGAGTGCTGCTCACTAGAAGTAAGGTGAGATGTGTCCATTGATGACTTACACCACAGCCTCAGGAGTCTCCCTACACACCCTAGGCTGACACTGAGACACCGTACATGGAACATGAAACAAAGGTCTAGTCAGGGTCGTGCTCGTCAGGACGCGTCTGAAGTACCCGACCACGTGTGCACACACTGACTGACTGCGTTACGTCAGGCCCTCTAGCTGATTTTCCTCTCAACTCAGACTCGAGCCGCCACAATGGGAGGCCCTACAGAAACTAGCCTAAAACTATCTCACTCTTGGGTCTAGCTCTCCACCACTCCCAGGTGGGTAGGCACACGCATGCCCAGGCAAACTATGACTAGTGGATTTGGCCACTCTAAGTAGGGACCCGTTGTGAAACCAAAGACACAAGCTAGTCACACGTAATATGAGACCAAAACCTTAAGCACTCAATCGCTGAGGTTATTATCTCGAAAAAACCACAACTAATCACACTTCCCCACCATGGGTTATCTCCACGCGTTTAATATCAGTCATCGGGCATCTCTCCATGAGATAGCCCTTGTGGGGTTTATATGGCTAACATCCTACATAATTTACCCATAATTATCAATATTTGAAGTTTGGGGTGAGAAACCACGGTTCCGGGGCCAAAAGCCCATTTTCTGCTGTGATCTGGGGAGTTTGGTCGACCAGCCCAAGGGGTTCGGTCAACCAAATTTACCAGGGGCAAAAACCCCTGTAATTGTGTCGATGCTTCCTTTATAGGGAGTCAACGCAGCTTGGGTCAGTCGACCAAGCCCAAGGGTTCGGTCGACCGAACCCCGGAGAGTTCTTCCCCTTAAAACTAGCCAGAACAGTCGACCAATGGGTCGACTGTTTCCAGTGGAACACCAACGGGGGACCCCCTTGGGGCCCCATTTCGGACCCGTCTTGCCCCCATTGTGAGCGCAAACCTAGGGAAATCGATCCGCGACCCCCGAAACACTCTTAGAGACCCAATGGGCCACAAATCGACACTCAAAAAATAGATTTATCACTCACCCCGAAACATGTAATTTTTCCCAAAATGAAATGAAACCCCCTCATTATCGCCTAGATCTACTCAAATCGGAAGGGGAAACATGCAGAGAGGTCGAAGGTCTGTCCCCCTACCTGAGACGCCACTTTACCACCTCGATTCGCACCGATCGAAGCCATTCCACGCCCTAAATTTAGGGAAGCTTCGAGAACTGTGAGCCCAACCGCACGAACTCCCTCGTCCACACCTCATGAACTGCTCGAACACCACGTTTGGGCCTTGCCGCACCTCCTTGCAGCCCGCCGTTTGTAGCCGATGGGAGAGAGGGAGAACGAGAGAGGGACAAGGGAGAGTGAATGCGAGAGTGAGGGGGAGAGAAGAGGGGTGCGTGGGTTTTAAAAAGAAAGGCTTGGGTTACCTGAAACCCTTGGAAAAAGCAAAAACATATAAATGCCCAAATCGACACCTGCGGAAGGGGTTTTCCCAAGGCTTCCACCGAGTGACCTCTCTGGCCTTCGAGCAGACGCACGGAGGGCTCGAATTTCCTTTCGGGTAGTTCTATGACTCAGATGAGGATGTTACGGATTCTTCTTTTTGACGTCGAGCGAAGGTGGAAGTCAGGGTGCCTCCGTTTCGTCCGAGCGACCGCCAACTCCGACAGCCTTGGGAGGGCACGCGGTCGAGACAGTTCCCACACAGGTGGGGTCAGTGTCTGGACCGGCCGTCACCAAGGGTGCTGGAGGTAGGTCACTCGCTGCTGAGGGTCCTTCGTCTGTCGAGCTTCGTGATGGGCCCGAGGCCTGATGTATTGGCTTTCTCATTTTTCTTTCCTTTCTTTAATGTGGCCATGTAAAAACTTTCCTTATGTGTGTAATAAATGCGGAATTGACTGTTCCTTATCGCCTTTGGCGCAATTTGATCCCTGTACTTGCGATTGTTGGGAAGACGATGATTCTCTACCTTGCGTGTTGCTTGGCCAGGCAGTTGGCATGGCGCTGGCGTCTGTCTGTCTTCCCATGCTTTAAATGACTTGCCACTTCGCGTGTTTCCTTCGATGGGGTGTTGGTGAGAAACGAGGTAACTGCTTTGGGGGAAGGGTGTTTGCCTTTCGCGCTTCTTCGAGGAGAAAGTCACTTAAGGCAACAGCTCTCCTTCGGCCTATAAAAGGTCCTGAAGGGCGTTTCCTCCTCTCTTCATTGCTTAAGGGCATCCCTGTAGTTTCTCCTCTCTGCAAAGTGTTGTGTTGTTAGTCTTGGTTAAGCATGGAAGGCGTTTCAGAGGATGAAGATGCAGACTGGAGTAGGGGGGAGGTTCCTGCTTCTCCAGTTCGAAAGAGTGTTCGACGGTCGGCGAGCAGCTCGAAAGAGGGTTTGACATGTGGTGGCGCGTCCTCTTCCTTCTTTTGGACTGCCAACACTACCTTACGAGGGAGGTAGAAGCAGACGGATGGGGGCATCAAGCACCGCACCCTTCTCTTGTCCCCGCTCCCCCTCTTTCTCTTCCCCTCCCCTCTTTCCGCCGTCGATCCCATCGGTAAGGGGGGCTGTCCACAAGATGTCAGTTGTAATAAGTACGTTTCATCTTCATTATAAATAAAGTTTTTGTTATTTGCATTTTTAGTATTGGCCTTGATGTATGGTCTCTTATGGCAATGTATGCTCTGATTGACATGAATGTTATAACTGCTACATTTTGACATTTCGCATCGGAGTGTGACAGTTTTGTGGTATCAGAGCCTAGGTTTTCTTTAGACCCTAGGTTTCTAGAAGTGTCATAGAACCGTAACATTGGTAAAGTCAAGAATCTTACCCAGTGAGATGGGGTAGAGACTCAGGTTAAGTTAATCAACTAACTCTAAGGAAATAGATTTTGTAGAACGTTCTCAATTAATTTTCCTTATGTTGTAGGAATTTCTCACGATGGCAGCTGAGCGTGCGTAGTGGCGAGATATGCAATGCATAATTCAGGGCCTGACCCAGGCCTTACAGCAAGTAGCACAAGGAGGCGTACATCATGAAGCCGGTCATCTCCACTGAAACTTTTGTGGCTTGAATCCCCCACGTTTTGGCTGCTCTGCAGACCCAGACAAAGTCGAGCATTAACTGAAGGAGATAGAGCAAGTCTTTAGAGTTATGTAGTGTGGTGATCAGCACTGAGTCCTGTTAGCAACTTTTCAGTTGGAGCGAGATGCACGTGCTTGGTGGGAAGACGTGGAAGCGACACTCAACAATGGGCATGCGACGTGGGATGAGTTTATGGAACATTTTAACAACAAGTATTTATCAGATCGTGTGCAAGAGAAGAAAGTAGAAGAGTTCACTGCACTGAAGTAAAGAAATCTATCTGTTGTGGAGTATGCGGCGTAGTTTGCCAGATTATCTCGATATGCACCACACTTGGTATCTACGGAAAAGATGAAGGCCAAATGATTTTTAAAGGGATTGAAGCTTTAGTTCATTAACCAATTGGCACCTTTGGAGATACACATTTATGCTGAGATTGTGAGAAAGGCCCAAGTTCTCGAAGACACTATGGGGATGACGGACTGGATAAGAGGTTGAGACAAGAAGAGGGAACAGACTACCAGCTCCGGGAATTATAAACCCACTAATGGCAAGAAGAGGCCCAATGGGCAGAAAGCATTGGAGAGCTTGCCCTCTCCTTGGCGCGATTGCGCCTAGCATGATCTCCCCGTAGGGGCGGGTTGCAGCTGAGGAGGGTGACCCTAGGGGCTACTTCTCGTAGTTTTGTGGTGTTCTACGATGCAAGCACGCGCCTAGGCATGTTGATGTTGGCCCGAGGGGGCCAATTACGGGGTGACACTGTTGTCACCTGCAAGGTGTTCAGGGATGGTCCCCACACACACCGTGGTGTTAAATGGTGTTGCTAGTGGACCCCACAACTCGCATGTGACATGGTAGTCGCGACTGGTAGCTTGTAATAGTCAAATAAATGTGTTTTGAGCATAAAAGCCCGGCCTTAGCATGGTATGCCGTTTCATGCGGCAAGCTAGCATGCAGCCTCGGGTTGGCTCGGTGACTAAAATGTAAGTGACTCGTCGCCGCATGTCTGGGGGTCAAGGATGGCCCCAACTTCTTGTAGAGTCCCTGCATGATGCGGCAAGTGTGTTCGAGCCGTGAGTTGGCCCTTACTCATAATAGAATTGCTGAAAAAATGCGCACCCATAAGCTGTTTGGGATAATTCTCGACACGTAACTAGGTGCCGCATGTGCTGGCTAATAGCCTTCAGAGCCTAAATTTGGCTAAGAGACGAAGTCCATTAGTGTTAGCTTACTAGAGGGAGGCGTTCTGGGGGTGATCCCCTATCTCATTACTGGGATGCAGCAGAGCACGACATACTCCTGGGAGCTCCCAGGTTGGCATGAGTAGCAAAGTGTACGCGGACCAATACCACATATTGAGAGGTCGGGGGTGATCCCCCGCTCGTTGTTGGAGTCGTCATTAGTCATGGCAAGTTGATTGGGGAACCCGAGATTGTAGAGACGCTGAATAAACAGCACCTGCGAAGTTTTCGGGAGTGATTGCACACCATTATATCTTAATTATTTCTGAGGAAAATGACCGGGTGAACTAGATTATTAACTAAATTATCATTAGTACTAATGTAACTTCTACTTATGTTTTTTACCTTCAAATTGCTCATTATCAATAATGTGAGTTTTTATCAATTTATTTTTTTCATAATCATCATTAGACTCGCTAAGGATCCACTAAATCACGGGCGCTATAATTAATCTAGCATCCATCTCAGAAATGGTTTCGTCAGATTTCATTTTAAACGCTTCATACTCAGATACTAACATATTAGCTTTTGTTTCTCGTACCTGAGATATTCCCTCATATATTACCTCCAATTTATCCCACATTTCCTTCGCTGTAGAGTAGGAGGACACTGTGAAAAACTCGGTGGGATGTAGAGCACATTACATAGCATTGATTGCACTCCAATTTAGAGTTGACCTTCGAATTTATTCTCGAGTCCAGACATTTTCATCTTCAGGGAGCTCTAAAGGACCTCGGCTGACTACCTTTCAGATCTCATAGTCTTTAGCTCGTAAGAAGACCTGCATTCGATTCTTCCAGTATGCATAATTAGTTCCATCAAAGAATGGAGACTTACTTACGGAATGACCCTCAGTTGTGAGTCCTCTAGCATCCATTTGACCAGATCTCTCTGGAATGCTAAGCCCTTAATAAGAGTTAGGCTCTGATATCACGTGATAAGGAATGGATGAGCTACTGATCTAGAGGGGGGTGAATAGATCAACCCCAAATTGCACACACACAACAGTAATTAAAATGCGGAATGAAAGAAAAATCTGTTGTGAACTAAGCTTCTAAGTCTATCTGAATGAGCAGCTAGGAGATCTAAAAGGAATGATAGTCATCCACATCGAAGTCCGATGATGTTGATCAGCTAACACACTACGGTACTAGGCGGAGGTTCGATTCAAGAATCTCCTCATGCAAGGGTCAATTTTTCAGATAGGCATAACCTATCCTTCTGACTAAGCATTTTAATATACCACTGAGTTATCGATCAATATATATGTAGATATAAGATGGAAAAACTACCGAGCAACTCAAGACAATGTAGACTTACATCAATTCCAGATGAATTAGCACACACAATTTTAGGAATCAATCAACAACCAAGTTCAATACTGGGCGGAGGTTCGATCTAGGATCTCCTCACGCAAGAGGTGATGTTCCAGATAGGCTTAACATATCTTTCCAGCCACGCCTTTCCATATACTCTTTGGTTGATGACAAATTCACAACTGTCATAGAAACCCATGCATATTGTTGGCCTAAAACTTGTTCTATCATGCTAAAGAGTTTATGTATGGTGAATTCCAGGCATGATGTGTCTTGGTTTAGCATATCATTCATAAATATTTAGCGTTCGGTTCACACAGACATAAACGGCCTATCTTTAGACCGCCTGAGACACTACACGGCTCAACGATAGTCCGTTAGGCTCTGTATAAACGGTTCCTTAATGGACCGCTTGACTCCCACAAGTGGCCTAATGATAGACCGCTTAGCCCCTACAAACGGCCATATAATGGAACGTTTACATTTTGAGTTCTGTCAACCCGAGACTGAATAAGGAACAACCCATTTTACTTATGATATGACTAGTTAATAGAGTTTCCAACCTATTTTAGGTACTATTTTCTTACTCTAGGTTTGTATTACTATTCACTCTAATGGATTTCATGTTCTTTGTACACTTAGGATTATTTTAAAGCTTAAGTTAATTTCATGGACAAATATCATACTTTTGTAATAAATGTATCTTTCAAATGTTAATATGAATGTGGTTCTTTGTTGATTTATCACTGATTAAGAGTTCCCTTCTCATCTCAGAGTCATTATTCTTAATTACATGGCATACACCCCAGTATATGACCATCAGATACACTCTTACACAATAGGCACACAATCTTGGACTTGATAACCTCTCCTTTGGACATTCCTTCCAATGGACTAGAAAATCTTATTTCAAGGCCTCTGTAAGTCTCCGTGAGCCTGAGATTCTCTCCAAGACATCGAGCTGGTTGTACCCTTAAAGCCCAATTATCTAGAATGCACTACCATCGATTTTCTGAGTTTTAGACATAAACGGTCTAGAATTTGACCGCTAAGTCCCATTAACGATCCAATACTCGACCGCTTGTCTCCAGGAGTTCAGCCCATATTTGATATTTCGTTCCAACATAAACGACCCATTACTAGACCGCTTGACATGTTAAACAGTCCAAGATTTGACCGCGTGAAGTTCATAAATAGCCCAGTAATAGACCATTTATTTCCCGAGTTTCTGCTAAACCGAGGTTTGACCCAAGGGTTGAGATTTTCCTCATCTGGTCAGTACCGACTTATTAAAGGCTAATCGATTTATGGATGGGTTAAGACCCAATTTTATTCAGCAGCTCGGGACTCAAAATATCCGTACTTATGTGGAGATGGTCCAATGGGCATATCTGTGTGAAAGGACCTTGGAGAAGGTCAAAAAATTAAAAGGCAAAGGAGAAGAGTCAAGTCGAGGATCGGATCAGCATAATAAGAAAGAAATTTTTTGCATCACGGAGCCCTACAAATCCCGTGATAGCAGGAAGAGATCCAAGAACGGGAGTGGTAGTGGTTCCCAGAAAAATAAGAAGAACAAGGAGGAGGACAAGCAAGTCATGGTGGCTTGCTCTTTCTGTGAGAAGCTTGGCCATTCAGCCGAAGAATGCTAGAAGCGTCTCGGCACTTTTTTACGGTGTGACAGCCAGGAGCATCACATGTCAGACTGCCCTCTTATGAAGGATCAACCTTTCGGTGCTGACGTAAGACACAGGCTCGTCTCAATGCTGTTTTAGATGATGATGAAGCGCCTAGGGATGATGGGCTTATGGAAGGTACCATCCACATTTGTTCCCATCCTGCATTTGTACTATTTGATGCCGGTGCTTCTCATTCCTTTATATCTACCGCTTTTGCAAAAACCTTGCCAGTTTCATCAGTTCCCTTACTTTCAGACCTTACTATTACTACACCCTTAGCCCTTGGAACAAAGCTTACCAATTACTACACTAATAGTGAGGTAATAGTAGAAGGTCACAAACTCCCCGCAAACCTTGTATGCCTTGACATAGAGGGATACGATGCTATCCTAGGTGTGGATTGACTGGTAGACCATGACACTTATATAAATTGCCAGAATAGGATAATATCCTTTTACAAACCAGGTCTTCCAAGGTTTTCCTTCCTTGGTATCAAATATAGAAAACATCCAACTATTGTTTCATCTCTTTACATTTGCAAACTTATATCGCAAGGTTGTGAAGTCTTTCTTGCTTCTGTGATCGTCACCAAGTCCAAGGAGATCATCTTAGAAGATATCCCCATTGTGAATGAACTTTTCGATAGGTTTCCATCAGATTTACTCAATTTACCACCACACTCACTGGTGGAGAGTGATCTCATGTCCCCTACTCTTTCTCCTACCCTCATTCCACCTACACTCTATCAGCTTGTAGACTTAAGCATCAGAGGGTTTTTCCCAGGATTTTAACCCTAGACTCCTCTGATCTGTTTCCTACCTTATAGATCCCTCATTCATGGTGACGACGACAAAGGCTGACCAAGGATCATGCGGCTTAGGATCCAGTGCGAGATCACCCCTCTTTAGCCCCGTTTGATAGTTGTTTATTCAGATGCCTCCCCTCTTACGTAGAGTGACCTATGAGGGGTCGGTGGAGGGTGGGAGTACATCTCCCTGAGACAGAGTTGAGCATTCCACATTATGTGCTGGAATATGTAGAGTAGGGTTTGCATCGTGCTGGGCCTTTTCATTCTGAAAGGGATTCTCCCTACCTCTTCATCATTTTGTGGTCAACCATGACATTGGTGAAGCCGACGATGTATTGAACAGTTTCCACTTTTCCCTTTAGCAGCTACCCATGGGGTGGAGCACCGTTTGCATTTAGTTCAGCTTTTTGCCATAGTGGAGGGAGCTTGCAGTGCACTTCAGAGGATGTGTTGTTCAAGCTGATATTGAGAGGCCGTGTTGGCCGCCATCTTAAAGATGGGCATCGGGTGTGGATGAGGTGGGTCCACCTTGTATTCTCCTATTTGTAATTCACCATCTCGGATCAAGTCTTCCATGATGTCTTTAAATGCATAGCAGTCCTCAATAAGATGTCCCCTCTTTTGGTGATAGGGGTAGAACCGAGGATCATCTTTTCTTTCACTGTCATTTGGTCTCGTGAGCTCAGGGAGGAAGACCTTGTTGTATTCGAGAGCCCACTCAAATAGAATTTGTGTCTTGTCTTGGGGAAAGGAGTATGGTCTTTTCATTCTTGCCCTCAGTGAGGGCGGATTTTGCTCAGCAATGATGGTAGAAAAAGGGATAGTTGCCTCTTTTGATTTCTTTAGTTGACGCTCGAAGGCTTCAAAGTTAGCAGTGTTTATTCCTCTGAATTGGGATAGCAGAAGCCAGGCAGTATTTATCCAGAAAGGCTTCAATGTCAATTGCCATGTATGCTAAAGCAAAGGATGAATTTTTACGCCGATTCGAATGTAAGGCCCATAATGACAAAATTGTGTGACAGTCGGCTAGGACACGAAGTCTTGCGTCAAAAATGAGTTTATTCATTAGCAAGAAGGTAATGCTAACGCAAAGGATGAATTTTTACGTCGATTCGAGCGCAAGGCCAGTAATGGCAAAATTATATTTTTGAGAGCTTGGCCAGGGCGGAGTGTCACTAGACCAAGGTGGATTTCGGTCACTCTGAGAATGTCAGTTGAACTGTGTGGTATAGCTTCATATGCTTTCCGTTAAGGGGAGAGAACTGGATGACTCCCTTGTGATCTACAAGGACGTAGGCACCCCCTTCATACACTCGGCGGACGACATATGGTCTGACCCAATTTTCAACCAACTTTCCCTTGGGGTTGGAGGCCTTCACTTTTCTTCTTTTGACCATTACCAGGTCTCCTTCTTGAATTCTTATCCTTTGACTAGCTTGTCAAAAGCACGGGCCATGCGAGGTTGGTAGAGTTGGATATTTTGTTGCGCTCGGAGACGCTTTTCTTCGAGCTCGGCAAGCTCTTCCACTCTTCTTTCTATATTAATTTATTCATTGCTAGCCAACCCATGCTGGATGGTGACTCGCAGCGAAGGGACTTCCAATTCAATTGGCACTATGGCCTCTGACCCATATACGAGAGAGAAAGGCGAGCAGCCATTCAGGGTTTTATAGATCGTACGATAAGCCCAAAGTGCTTCGTACATCTTTCTTTCCAATCCTTTTTATTAGATTTGACAATCTTCGCTAGCAGGGTGTATAGTGTTTTATTGAAGGCTTCTGCAAGTCCATTGGCTTGGGGGTTGTAGGGGGATGGCGTCCTCTAGTCAATCTTATACTTATCAGCCAGTCGATAAACCTTCTAGTTTCTGAAATGACTGCAATTGTCGAAGATAATTTGACTGGGAATCCTGAACTGAAATATTATATTATGTTGGAAGAATCTGGCGACCAATTCTCCCGTCACTTCTCTTAGTGCTATTGCTTCTGCCCATCTGGAGAAGTAATCTGTAGCTGCTAAGATATATCTGCACCCTGAATATCCGCACCTATACGGAAATGGTCCAACGAGCATATTTATGTGAGAGGACCTTAGAGAAGGTCGAAAAGTATAAAAGCAAGGGTGAAGAGTCTAGCCAAAAATCAGACCGGTGATGGAATTGGGAAGAGAAGTTCAGCATCCCTAGGTCTTTCAAATCCCGTGATACTAAGAAGAGGTCTCAGAATGGGAATAGGAGTGGCAACCACAAGAACAAGAAGGCGAAGGAGGAAGAGAAGCAAGTCATGGCAGCTTGCTCATTCTGTGAGAAATTCGGTCATTCGGCTGAGGAATGCTGGAAGTGACTAGGCAACTACTTACGTTGCAATAGTCAAGAGCATCGCATGCTGCACTGTCCTCTCATGAAAGATCAATCTTCTAGTGGTGGACGCAAGCGGTAAGCGCGTCTTAATGTTATTCTTGAGGAAGAAGCACCCAAGGATTATGAGCTGATGGAAGGTACTGTTAACATTTATTCACATCTGTATTTGTGTTATTTGATACTGGGGCCTCTCATTCTTTCATATCTACTACTTTTGCAAAAACCTTGCCAATTGCACCTTCCTCTACCTTCAGACCTTGCCATTACTACACCCTTAGGTCCAGGAATAAAATTGACAACTTACTAAATAGATGGTGAGGAAACAATAGAATGTCATCATCTCCCTGCAAACTTAGTACAGCTCAATATAGAAGGTTATGATGCTATTCTAGGTATAGACTGGCTTGTCGAGCACTCTGCTGAGATCAATTGTCACAACCAGAGAATTTCTTTCCATAAACTCGATCTTCCAAGATTCTCTTTCTTTAGAATTAAATATAGAAATCATCCTGCTCTTATTTTCTCTCTTCACGCCTGCAAACTCATCTCGCAAGGTCATGAAGCTTTCCTTGCTTCTGTCATCATTACCAACTCCAAGGAAATCCTTATAGAAGAAATTCTCATTGTAAAAGAATTTCCTGATGTTTTCCCCTTTGACTTACCTAGTTTACCACCCGAAAGGGAAGTGAACTTTTCCATTGAACTCATACCTAGAGCAGCACCTGTGTCAAAGGCCCCTTATAGGATGTCCCCCATGGAGCTTAAGGAGCTAAAGAAGTAACTTCAATAATTATTGGAGAAGGGCTTTATTCAACCTAGCACATCCCCTTAGGGTGCGCCGGTCTTATTTGTCAGGAAGAAGGATAGTTCCCTCAGATTGTGCATCGACTACCGGCAGTTGAATCAACTCACCATTAAAAATAAGTACCCACTGCCACGTATTGATGAGCTATTCGATCGGATCTCTGGTGTAGAGTATTTCTCCAAGATTGACCTCAGGTCTGGCTATCACCAGTTGAGGATTAAAGAAGAGGATATTCACAAGATGGCTTTCCGTAGTAGATACAGACATTACGAGTTTGTAGTTATGTCGTTCGGGTTAACCAACGCCCCTGTAGCATTTATGCAACTCATGAACAATGTCTTCAGGTCATATCTTGACCACTTGTGTAATCGTATTCATTGATGATATTCTTATTTACTCCAAGACGAAGGAATAACATGATGAACATCTGAGGATTACCTTACAAACCTTAAGGGAACACCAACTCTATGCAAAGTTAAATAAATGTGAGTTTTGGCTAAAGGATGTCTCTTTCCTTGGTCATGTTATTTCTAAAGAAGGAATTTCGGTGGACCCCGCAAAAAGTTGAAGCTGTCAAGAATTGGAGCAGACCAACGACTATTCCTGAAATTAGAAGTTTCCTTGGTCTGGCTGGTTATTATAGGTGATTCATCAAGGATTTTTTCAAAATCGTTGTGTCTCTGACACGACTCACTAGAAAGGAGAATCCATTGGTATGGACTTCGGAGTGCGAGAAGAGTTTCTTGACTCTTAAGGAACATCTCAGCACTGCACCTATTATGGCACTGCCTGTTGAAGGCAACGGATTTGAAGTATATAATGATGCATCAGGCATTGACCTTCGGTGCGTTCTTATGCAAAATGGTAAGGTAATTTGCTATGCTTCAAGACAACTGAAGCAGCATGAGGAAAATTATCCAGCTCATGATCGGGAACTAGCTGCCATTATATTTGCTCTAAAGATCTGGCGACACTATCTTTATGGAGAGAAGTTCACGGTATACTCAGACCATAAAAGCCTAAAATATCTTTTTTCTCAAAAAGAGCTAAACATGAGACAAAGGCAATGGCTGGAGTATCTTAAGGACTTCGATTTTACCATCCAATATCATCCAGGCAAGGCAAATGCTGTAGCCAACGTGCTCAACAGGAAACCGATGGGAATGCTATCAAGCCTCACGAAAGGTATGACTAATCTTATTGTTAAATTTGCCCAATTGAATCTAGATATTAATGCGAAAAAAGAAGAGTGATTTATTGCCAATATCCGGTCACAACCTACATTAATAGAAGACATGGTCAAGTTGTAAGAGAATGATCCTACACAGATGGAGATCAAGGATAATGTTGATCAACGAACAGATTTCTCTATTTCAACTAACGAAAGATTACTATTTCGAGGTCGGATCTGCATACCGGATCATGCTGATACCAAAAAGCTGGTTTTGGATGAAGCACATAAGTCAAGGTATGCTATTCACCCTGGTGCTACCAAGATGTACCAATATCTTAAAAGAAATTATTGGTGGCCTAATATGAAAAGAGAAGTAGCAGACTACATATCACGCTGCCTCACTTGTCAACAAGTTAAGGTAGAACATCAAAGGCCCACTAGAAAGTTACATCCCTTGGAGATTCCCGAGTGGAAATGGGAGAGTGTAGGGATGGATTTTATCATGGGTCTACCAAAGTCAAGTGGAGGACATGATGGTATTTGGGTGATCAATGATCGCTTGACCAAGTCGGCTCACTTCCTACCTATTAAGAGTCGATGGTCCGTAGATGTGTTGGCTGCCTTGTATATAAAGGAAATTATGAAGCTACATGAAGTCTGTGACGACCCGGATCCCGGATACCAGACATACCCGATAGGACTATCGAATATACCTGATACCACTTGGAACCCGCGAGGCCTCCCAAGAGCGGTAAAGCCCCTAAAGGGAAAAAAAGATTGTCATGGGGTACATTGAACTGACAGATATAGCAGTAAGTAATAATATTGCATTAGATCGGTTTGCTAAAGTAGCAGAAATAAAATTACTTTTTAATTAACAGTCCAAATCTAATTATTATAGTCCAGAGTCAAGTCCCAAGAAAAGACAACAAGTGCCAAGTACAGTCGACAGAAAAGAAAAGGTTAAATCTGCTGGGACTGGCATTATCAGCAGTAGATCTTTCATTAGAGATAAAAGCTTTTTAAAGGGCGATTCATTCACCCCCCCTCTGAATCCATAGCACCGTGTACCCCAACAAAAAACACCGTCATGCAGTGCTCCCTGCTTCCACAACGTAAACACGCCCCTAGGCGTTTCCAGCACTCCTCGGCCGAATGGCCGAACTTCTCACAGAATGAGCAAGCCGTCAAGACTTGCTTTTCTTCCTCCTTGACCTTCTTGCTCTTACCATTCCCGTTGCCATTACGGGAGCGCTTCTTGTTGTCACGGGATTTGTAGGTGCCTGTGATGCTGAACTTCTCTTCCTTTCGCCCTCGCTTGTCAAACTTACGGCTTGACTCCTCGCTCTTGTCTTTGAATTTTTTGACCTTCTCCAAGGTCCTTTCACATAGATGTGCCCGTTGGACCATCTTTGTATATGTACGGATATTTTGAGGTCTAAGTTGAGTAATGAAAATCAGCCTTAGGCCATCCATAAATCGGTTAACCTTTAATAGATCGGTACTAACTAGATGAGGAGCATCAGGAGCCAGACGAGAGAAGTGGAGCTCGTATTCTGCTACGGACATCATTCCTTGTCTTAGGGAGGCAAACTCCGCAACCTTCCTTTCTTTGACATGTTCAGAGAAGTATTTCGCTCGGAAGAGAGTAAGAAACCCCTCCCATGTAAGTTGAGCATTTTGAAGTTGTGCCGAGGTGGCCTTCCACCAAGTAAGCGCATCTTTGTTTAATTGGAACGTGGCGAGGCGGACCTTCTCTTGGTCGGTGCATTGCATGACCTCAAATATCCTGTTCATCTCATCGATCCAAGTTTAAGCTTCGTCGGGGTTCGATGATCCGGAAAACCGCGGAAGATTTAAACTCCAGAAGTTGATGTGCAAATTACCCGCACCAGCCCTTGCACTAGCTTGGGACACGGTCTACAGGGCCTGGGTAAGACCCGCAACGGTTTGTTGCATCTCGTCCCAGTCAACACGGTGACCCATTGTGAGCAAATGTACCTGAGAAAAGGCACAATTTGTTAATTCCTACGGAATTGAGGGGAGTGGGAGAGAAACGAGAGAGAGAAGGGAGGGTGAGAAATGAGAGGGGAGAGAGAGGGTTGAGGTTTAAATAGAAGGAAAATTCAATTTTCCTGAAAAACATCGAAAAATAGAAAATCATGCTTCCGCGATCCCCGAAACGCACCGATCGCAACGGTACCACTCACGCCTGGGTGAACGACCCGGTTCACCTGTAGCGGAGTTCCGCAGGGTTTGCCGAAACCCATACGCGAAAATCGAAAAAATACGTTAAAAAGTTATGGAATGCCTTCGGGCCTCCGAAATAATTCCAGATCGCGCCGATCCGAACACGAAAGATGTCCAAACGTAATTCCGGACACAACGGAACCAGGCACTCTGAGAAAACAGAACAGGGACCCGAAAACAGGGATCCGGAAGGATCCGGGTCGTTACACGTAGGAAGGAGAAGAAGAAGGCCCATGAAGGGAAGAAGGCCCATTAATATGATATGAAGGCCCATTAAGAGAAGAAGGTCCCTTAGGATGAGAAGAAGGCCCATTAAGAGAAGAAGGTCCATGAAGATGATTTACAATAAGGCGTTGGGCCTGGGCCGGATTCATTTGGTGGACAAGGTATGATAGATGGGCCTTGAGATTAGCTTGTTCCTCGGATGGATCAGAGGGACCACGGGAAGATGGGCCTGCGTGGGAAGTGGATTCCACGCGAGAATAAGAAGAAGATTGGAAAGAAGAAGGATATAGGGATTGACGATGCTCCATGAGGGCACAATGGAGACTTAATACAAGAATATCAAGGAAAATATAGATGGGGAAGCACAAGCTTAATGGGCTTAAGAATGGGACGGAGCTGACCCACTAATGCAAAGACCAAGGGAGAATGGACATATGACAATGGACTAGACAATGGACACACAAAATAGGCTAATCTAAATGAGCCTAACAATGACAGAACATGTGGATGATGATGGAAATATAACACAAACACCACTAATGGGCTTGGACAAGCCCAAACAATACAAACAATGTGAGAGTTTTCACCCAAGTCAAATAAGTTGATATGATGGGAAATATTTTAAAAGTTTTAATAGACCTTTTAATGATTTCAGTTGCTACAGCGGGTTGTCGGACCTTCTAGTAGCCATTTTTTTATTCTTCCTTTTCTTCTCTTTTGTTTTGTGCAATAGGACACTTCGTGTTGGCCCACCTAAGAGTGGTGGTGGAGCAGTCACGATAGAGACGATTTTTAGGTTGGCTTCTGAGGGCCCTCTTGCCTTGCAGTTAGAGTCCAACTAGGAGTGAAAACTAGCTAGAGGCCTGGCTCAAGACATTGAGCTTGTGTGTGCACACGTGGTCAGGGATGTTGGACCCGCACTGACGAGCGTGATTGTGACTAGTCTTTGTTTCTTGGTTACTGTTACGGTGTCTCAGTTACCGCATTCGAGGCGAGTGGGAGACACTTGAGGCACAGTACAAGAGGTCAGCGAACGCATCTAGCCTTGCTTCTAGTGAGAGGGTACTTATGTCACATGGCATATTACTCTCGCGACTCTTGTGATTCTTGTGGGTTTTCGTGTCACATGATGACATGGTTCTATGGTTAATTCCCATGTGTTTTCTGATGTAGAGGTCTGGGATTCCCGATTGAGTTGCCGAGGTTCCACCCCTAGGTCATGTCTGGTTCACGACAGTGATATCATGATCTTGTTTCCTATTGTAGGATCTGTTTGGGCTTTCATCAGTGAAGACAAGCCTACACGACAGAGGTGTCGCGGTGTTTTCTGGCTAGGTACCCAGAGTTTCGTTACGTTAGTTCGGCAATTCCCAACGGTGAGATCGGGCTTGCTTGCATTTCTTACCTATAGGAGTAGGTTGCGGCTTAGCCATGTTTCCCTTGACTGTTGTCGATACGGCTGTTGCTTTTGTTGCTGTTGTTACTCCTACTTTTGCTACTGTTACTGTTACTGTTTAGCACTATTGTTTACCGCTGTTGTTTTTATGGTGGGGATCCGCGGGACCCCTATTTAGCCAATGAGATGAGGCTCACCCCTATCCTTTTAGGTGTAGCAGTTCTTCCACGTGGTTCGGAGGTGCCGTGTGGTGGTTCTTAGTGCCAGCGTTGCCAGTGTCGGGCTGTACTCGACATTAGAGTATGTTTCTTTTCCTGTGGACTGTACTTTAGTTGGACTGGACTCTGCCGGGGTATCAGTATTTTTAACCCTAATTTTTTCTCTCTTTTTTTTAAGCTAGAACCTTCACTAGGGATAGGTAAGTCCTGTGAGGACTGCTGGGGAAGCTCCTGCGGTGGCCATAATAGAGTTTCATGTGCTTGCCGTTGAGAGGAGGGAAGGGATTATTTCCCTTGTGGTCGATGACCATATAGACCCCTCCTTCGTAGACCTTCTGAATGACATAAGGTCCTCGTCAATTAGGCTGGAGCTTGCCATTGGATCTTCCTGCTAGAACCTCCTTTTCCCTAATCATGACAAGGTCGCCTTACTTGAACGCCATTTGCTTGACCAGCTTGTCATAGGCACGTGTCATGCGGGCTCGGTACACTGGTAAGTACTGATAGGCTTTGAATCTTTCACCTTCAAGGTTGGACAACTCTTCAAGCCTTCTTCTATCTCGGATTGGTCTTGGCCTGGCAGACCAGCGTGCACAGCAACGCGATAGGATGCTAGCTCGATCTCTACAGGGATCACTGCTTCGGCTCCATAAGCCAGGGAGAATGGGGAGCAACCCGTGGGGGTTTTGTAGATGATCCGATAGGCCCATAGAACTTCGTAGACTTTTTCGCCCCAATCTCGTTTGCGGCCACCCACTATCTTGGACAGCAGCTTACAAAGGGTCATGTTGAAGGCCTCGGCCAACCCGTTGGCTTGGGGATTGTAGATCGACGACGTCCTCCATTCAATATGAAATTTGGCTGTCAAGACGTAAACAGTCTTGTTCTTGAATGGCGTGCCATTATCAGATATAATTCAACTGGGGGTGTCGAATCTGTATATGATATAGTGCCTCACAAATCGAGCAACTCTCTCTCCTGTGACTTCTCGTAGTGGAATGGCTTCTGCCCATCTGGAGAAGTAATCAGTGACAGCAAGTATAAACTTGTGCCCTTGAGATGATGGTGGGAATGGTCCCACAATGTCTATGCCCCATTCCGCAAACGGCCAAGTAGACACAGTTGGGTGGAGTGGGTTAGGCGGCCTCCGAGGCACTGGCCCAAATGCTTGGCATTGGTGACATGTACGAGCATATTGGTTGCAATCTTCGTAATGAAGTTTAGTTATCATCAAAATCACCATATCATCACACATGAAGTTTAGTTATCATCAAAATCATAGTTCAACAGTGATCAAGCCTAGATGACAAGAACGATGCGGCCCACTAAATCAAGAAGCCGAAGGAAAACTAATACACAAAGACCTTCTCGAGCTGCCAGAACCTCAGGTCACCTGGCATGAACACCAAGGGCTTCACCTCAGGAGAATCAGGAAGAATTCACAACAAATCGGTAGTGTCATTAGGCCTACCCAATGAATCGGTATCGACTCGGTCGTGCCGCATAAACAAAATCCATCGTTTGACCAAGGACAAGGACATACCTAGTGGTCCGCCACCTGAAAGAGAAGCCCTCCTGAGGTGATCGAATGTCTTTGGCCTTTCAGAATAGGAGACCGAAGGTTCCATCAGCAGAAGACTCGGATGACCCGACCGGGGTACGGCTTCTCAGCAAATTAGGTCCGTTAGTGACCGAATGACTGCCCAGTCAAGGTGAAAGCACTCCGGGTAGTATCCCACTCCCCGAGAAAGCCAAAAACGTGAGTCAAATTGAGCCAGCAATACGAACCATAGTGCCAAAGGTCGTGTCAGTGAAAAACCCGCGTGTCCGACCTGAAGATGCACGGGGCTCTGAAAGCGACCGCCTAGCGGCCTGAAAGCTTTATCAAGACTTCTCACCGTGGTTTTGCAAAGATCATAGTGAGATGAAGGATCAAAGTGACCCCCGGAACCAGTCTGGGGCTCACTATCTAGCCCGTGTCAAACGAACACGATGAATGGAATTAATACGGCGCGCTCCCTTCTCTGGCGCGCTTCTTTCTCCAGCACCCCTTTAACCGGCACGCTAAATCAATAGACAGCTTGGGACGACAATTCTCCACGTCGGATTAAGCTGGTATTATATATACCAATCATCTTCGACCAACAAGAGAGAACGAAGAGAAGCAAGGGGGCAATAAAGTGAGGGGAGATAGCCAATCATCGGAGAACAAAAAGAGAATTGGGGAAGAAGAAAGGGTTCCTGGGAGCGAGCCTGAGAGCCCAAGAGCCGTTGCCCCTGCCAGTCCTCCCTGCCTGTCGAGTGGCAAGCAATGGCAACTGCAACTCAGCCTTCAATCCACGCAAAAACTGCTCAGTCTTCAAGGCTTCATCAGCAGTAACACGGGGCGCATATGGACCCAATTCTATAAACTTGTTCCGATATTGCAGTACGGTAATTTCACCTTGAGCCAATTTCAGAAATTGATGCATCTTATCCATCCTGAGATAGGCCGAACTATAAGTGTGCTCAAAAGTAACCACGAACTCTGTCCAGGTGATCTGACATAGAGGATGGGAATGGAAGCCAACCTCCCACTCCGAAGTCCACCACATAAGCGCTGCACCCTCAAGCTAAAAAGTAGCAAGCATAACTTTCTCATCCTCCGCGCACTCCGTTGAATGGAACACGCGCTCAGTCGCTTCAAGCCACACCCTGGCTGAATTTGGATTTGACTGACCTTCATAAGTCGGCGGGTGGAATAGCAAGAATTCGTTTAGTGCCTTACCACGACCACCAGGCAAATTGGCTTGAGGAGCATCGGCTTGAGCTCACTCTGGAACAATTTCTGGAGGAGATGAAGTACTACTTTCCTCTCTTGGAATGTGACCTCGACCTCTTCTACGAGGTGACATTTTAATCTAGAAAACACATAACAATGGAAAACACATAAGCAGTCATAGAAAACATCCTAAGTCAGCAGTAGATGACTTAAATGGACTTGTTTTGGACCAGCACGAATTCCAATTCCTTGTACAAATCATCAACACCGCTCTGATACCAACTGTAATGATCCAGAGATTCGGATACTGATATACCGATAACATCGATATACTGATAGCAAGAACTGGGGAAGCCACCCAAGAGGTTGATGATGCCCTGTAAGGGTTGGAGGAGTTTGTCGAGGGGATGTATAGCGAATTGGAATTACGCACGCGCAATGTTAATTAGAGCAACAATTTAAAATTATGATGCGAAAGCAATTTAAATATATCAGAGTGATAAGCAGTAAGTAATAGTCCGGGTCCACAAGAGAACAGCCCAACAATAAAAAGAAAGGTCTAATGTACAACTACGCGGGGCATACCCCGGACAATAGTACACAAAAGGATAGACCCACTACTTGTCATTCCACCATTTCTCTCAAGGTCATTGGACCCCATCATGAGAGATTGACTCTGATACCACGTGTTGTGTGGGAATAGCTGATCTATAGGGGAGGGGTGAATAGATCTGCCCCTCCTTTTTCAAAAACAAATAGATTACAGCGGAATAAAAGAAGCTTGTTTGCAAGGCAAGAACTAAAAACGCAAGATGCAAATTTGAGGATGAGCCACGGCCTAAACAAACATCTAGCGCATGAGAATCACACAATCAAACTACATGAAGAGGGATTTTAAGGTGGTTCAGACTCAAACCCGAGTCCTATGTCCACCCCTCACTTAAACCAAGTGAGGCTTCACTAGTGCCACCACACTCTACCATTGTAAACACAACAAATGGATCAATCGGCCACCCATAGACAAGAGAAGCCCTCTGTCTATCTTCCTACAGTACCAGGTAGGGACTGAAGTATCACAGACTGAAAAACACCTCCATCTATCTTCCTACACACACCGGTAGGATTGGTTTCAAGGTTTCTTTGAACAAAATCAAACAAAAGCAAGACAAAAAAGCTCAGACAAGAAAAGTGTTGTTCAGTGCTTGATGTAAGAAGTCCTTTGCCTGAGATGAGGAGTGCTTGAGTTGATGCGAGGAGATTTACAATATTTCTTTGACTATGATTTTATCTTCACAAGGTAGCCAGTAGGAGGAAGAAAGCTTCAGGTGAGCCCCCTTGATCTTCTTTTTCTTCTTCTACTTCTTCCTCACTTGCTACACAACTTCTAGCACCATTTCCTCCAAGGAAGCCCTCTTCTTGATCACCGCAGCTCCCTCTTTTAGCATGTCTGCCCTTTGTTTTTTATACTATTTAAGCAAACTACACCGTGCAGCAATAGTCATCGATGTATGTGCCAGGTAGAGGAGATTTTTCCTCCAAAATCCTGTCCGTCAATTTTTCCAGCAGGGGCAAGGAGGAGTGTTTTAAACTCCATCTTCTCTGACAGCAGATATAATGGGGGCATCTCTCACCCGTCATTTTTTTCTCACAGCCCCGGTGGCTCACCGGCATGGTTCCACTGCGTCCGTCACATTTATCGGAGTCAAGAATTGGGTAGCACCTCCCCTTTACTCAAAAGATCATAAAGGGAAAACTGAGCCCACACATAGGAAACCCCGAAGTAGAACTCATAATTAATGAGAGGCCGAACAACACGATGATCTCAAGACCCAAAGTGGACGTGGCAACCCTGAGGACTAGCCTGCTAATGTCCCCCCACGATCCAGGCTAGGAACCTCGGGATGCAGGTTGTTCATATCATCACCTAAGTGACTCTCATTGTCCCCTCATGCCGGGAATTCTCAAGAGATCATACCATAATTAGGCAGATCTCTAAAAACCCAGGGTGGTTCAGGATCACTGGACGAGAAAACTAGTGATGGGAATGTTCCCCTCCTTGGTAATAAATTCAGACGTGCAGTCAAAGAGTAATCAATATAAGGGAGAACACATGATCTAATTTCACGTCGAGGGGAGGGATGCGGCTCGTGTGGTTGGGAGTGGCAAATTTTCCCCCCTTCTTGCCGTGGACAGATTTTGGCAGACTATGAAGCCAGTGAAGACTCAAGAGTCCTCACCCAGAAATGGAGAAGGTCAGGACAAGGCAATCCTATCTAAGAAGGGAGAGTGGGCTCATGCCTGCTTCGGGGCAAACGGGGAGGCTTCTAGAGGGCAGAGTCCTCGTGGACCATCTGGCGAGCACCAAGTGGAGCTGATGGTAGCTAGCACAATTCGATGATGGAACAGACCAGACCACATTGCGGATAATTTGGGAATCCAAATATTGTTTTGGAGTGAGCCAATGCCCCTACAACCCAATGACATGGTTGAAAGAGCATATGGCGATCTCCTTCAGAGAGCATGCTCCTCTGTCATATATCGGATGACATGTACATTATCTACACATACAGCTACCATTCAAGAATATTTGCAAACACTTAAGTAGGAGCAAACGATGAAACATGTGTCGCATCCCAGGGAGGGGATCTCACTGTAGCCCATCGGGCTTAGCTACGGGCCATTCTAGTATTTGGATTCGAAGCGAGAGGCTATGGGTCCCCGAACGATCAAAGGATTACAGATGTAGATATCGCCCTTGAAGGGCCTCCTCACGATCGAGATGTACCCCACCGCCCAATAAAGAGACGGAAACCATCAGTGATTAAAGGAAAAGGTAAAACACTAAAGAACTTGACATAGTGTGATTGGAACTGATATGAATCTCAAGCATCAGAATATAAATGCATGGCTACAGAAATCAAAAAAATGAAGGATAGCAGTCTTTATTCCATTCTCTATAATGAAAGAAATACAGGAGAAAAAATAGAAATCAGAGACAGAGGGAGAAATCGTTGGCCACTTTTGAGCTCCTATACAGCAGAGACCCACCTAGGAGTCCCCTCTCTCACTCTTCTCTCTGACTCTTTTCGCACTCTCTCCTTCTATCCATTCCCCTCTCTTGTTCTTCCTTTCTAGTCCTTCTTCTAGTCCTTTTTTTCTGCCTCTCCTCTTTTGCGGTGCTCGAAGGTAAGTCCCTTCTTATAGGGAAATAGAGCATTAGATGGGCGACGGGAAGGGCAACCCTGCGTCGACCCACCACTCACAATTTACGGAAGGCGGGTGCCGACTCACCAGGAAAGGGGGCGCCGATCCAAGGGGAGGTGTCGATTCATGGAGAATGGCACGCCGACTCATGGTGTAAGGGAAGGAGTGCGGACTCATCTGTGGGTCGCCGACTCGCGGTGGCATCGACTTATCTTAGGGACATTTCTATAATTTTTTGTCCATTGCCTTGAAACTAACCCTGACCAAAGCCTGACGTCCGGTGCAACTTAGGGTTCAATGTGGCAACCTCGGAGTGTAGATTTCCTACTTCCAAATCTCGATTTGTGATTCCGAGTGATTTTCGACACGTGTCGAACTCGAGCCGGATTGCTTGGGTTTTCTCCTAATTTTACCTTCGACACTGTAATTTGTGCTACCAAGCCTGATCTGTATATATGCGAGGCATCTTCATCGAGTGGGCTATCACTCGGGGTATTTTCACCCTGACTGGGTAGCTTTTCCACCACTTACGGATCTTTTCAGCAACACGTGTACCCAGCTCGGGTCACTCGGGTTTTCCACTGACTTGGCCCTCGACACCTTATCTTGAGAAGCCAGAGATGTTTCTTCACCTCGGGAGGGTTTCTTATCAGGTGGTGGAGCACTAGGTACCTTCTCGTCCTGATCAGACAAAGTACAGGGTTCGTTCGACACGATCGAGTCGATGTCGATTTGTTGGGTTTGTTAATTTCGGTAGGCCATATGGCATTACCGGTTGTTGTGGACTTCTTCCGAACATCCCGCGGTGATGAGTTACAGAATCCCTGGTGCTCTTGTTAGGTGACCTCAGACTTTAGCAGTCCGAGAGGACCCTTCTCTGAACTCTCTTCGGCTTCTTCTCGCCTGGTAGGAAATTCTCAACCCTTATAGCGTGCTTGTCGTATAGCAATATTTTAGGCACCAACACCAGTCCGAAAGAACTATCCGCACTTTAGAAGATATGTCGAGGGCTTGCGTACTTATTGGAAGTGAGATTGTGAGCGATGTCTATTTTTAGTAGAGTTTGCCTATAACAATATCTTTCATGCTAGTATAGGCATGGCTCCATTTGAAGCTTTGTATGGGAGGCCATGCTGATCTCCTCTATGTTGGGAAGAGGTTGGTGATAGATAGTTGATCGGGCCAAAGTGGTGCAAGAAACATCCAAGAAGATTCAGTTGATCTGGTAAAGATTGAAAGTAGCGCAAGATCGACAAAAGAGTTATGCGGATAATAGAAGAAAAGATTTGACTTTTGAGGTTGGTGAGCATGTTTTCCTCAAAGTATCGCCTACCAAGGGAGTGACAAGATTTCACAAGCAAGGAAAGTTGCATCTGAGATTTATCATACCTTTTGAGATATTGGATCGAGTGGGAAACATGGAATATCGGTTTACTCTACCTCCATCTATGGTAGCAATCTATCATTTGTTCCACGTATCTATGCTCCATAAGTATGTCCATCATCCTGCACACATCATTAGTTATGAAGGCATTAGTTATGAAGGCTTTGAGTTCCAACAGGACATGTCATACGAGGGACAACCGGTTAGAATGTTGGATCATAAGGAGCATGTTCTCAGATCAAGGACTATTCCATTAGTGAAGGTTCTGTGGAGGAATTTCTCTCAAGAGAAGCATCATAGGAGCTTGAAGATGAGATGAAGAAGAAGTATCCACATCTATTCGGTATGCGTCTTGTCTCAAACTTCGAGGATGAAGTTTATTTACTTGAATGCTCAAGCAAGTAAACAAAAAGAAAAAGAAAAATATGGTTGACTCTATGTCATTTTCAGAAACTTAAAACTGTTTATTTTGAATATAAGGTAGATTTTATATAGTTTTGTTTAATGAAAATAATAAGTAAGGTTAATGGTTTTCGAATTGGGCATAGAACATTGATTAGATTGTTTTATCTCCATTGTGTCTGCATAAAAGGATTGATTTTAGAACTTTAATGTATCAATATTTAATCCTTATAAGCCGCATACTGCATAACTGTAAGGAAGGGCAATTCATCTCAAAGAGAAGGGCAGTTTGATAATTGTTTCTGAAATTGGTAAAGTTGATAGATTTTTTACCTTACTCCGCCCTATTATAGGCATCTACCTCACCGTAGCAACTCAACGCATCCAGGTCAAGGTTTCTTCTTTTCTAAAAATCCCTCGCATCGACGCAGTTGAGTCTCTCGTGCATCTTCCCACTTGCACGATCCTATTTTTTCTTAATCCCTGCTCTCCACCTTCTTCGCACTTCCTATAATCCATGCTGTCAGCCTGTGTTTCCCGTTCTCGTGTTAATCAAGTCATCTTCGGCCACCCAAAGCAAAGGGAAATGAAAGGTTCCAGAGGAGCAGCACTCAATGGCCATGGAATCGAGAAGTGAAGCTGAAAAAACTCGCAAGGAGGTTAGGTCAAAGCATACTCATGACAGAGGGCCTTCGAAAGAGAAAACAAAGTCACTTGCATCGAAGTCATCTAAGGATAATGAGATGATTGCTGAATCTCTGGCAAAATGGCACCGGATCTCTACAGAGGAGGAAGCTCACAGATTGGCTGAAGAAAAAGATGATTCTGATTCTGTATTTGATCAAGTAGAGGAACCTATTGAGACTGCAAAAATTATTTTTCCTCGATATGTTGATTTTCATGATCAGCTTATGTTTGATAAATTTCCAAAACTTATGGGTCTGATTAGATTTCAAGGTTGGAAGAAGTTTATAGGAAAACATAGGTATTATTATCTTAGACTGGTCACTGAGTTTTATAAGAACTTGAGATATGACCCAGACCAACCTAAGATATGGTCCTATGTATGTGCCTCCACATTACAAAAGTATTTTGCCCAAAAAACCACTATCTCACAAATAAAAGAGAATAAGCTATCCTCCGGTCTCGCTTCCCTTTTGAATATTCTCTTGTTCCTTTCGCTCCACAAGGCCCAAAGTGTGGCATGAAGAATGAGCCACTAAATAACACTGTCACCCTTGAGGATCCACCTCCTGTGTTACTTGAGGAAGAGTTGATGCACCCTCTCAAAGTGACCAAGAGGCTGATTGAATCTCAGGCCGATCCTCGCCCAAATGCCCTTCACAAAGGGACAGCTTGCGAACAAATGGTCCATATCTTCCTCTGCATCCCCGCACAAACAACATAGAGTGGAAATGTGCTGAAGGAAAGTGCCACCCTATCACACGTGGGAAGACGGCCATGGAAGATCCTCCAGACCAATAGCTTCACTTTGATTGGGCTCTTAGGAACCCACACCTACGATACTATAGAATGACACATTCCCCCATCCAAAATGAGGGAGTAAGCCGACCTAATTGAGAACCCTCTCTCCCGTTCCCATCTCCACATCCAACGGTCTCCTCTACTGGCATCTGGTCTGAAGTCTAGGAGAAAAGTGAGGAGATTTTCCAGCTGGTCCATCTCTCCCAGAGTGAGATTCCTCCTAAACGTAGGTGACCAAATATCCCCATCCAACTATGCATCAAAAGACTAAGCAATAGAAGCCCCTGGTGCACCCATAAAAGCGTACAGTGACGGGAGGGCCTTCGCTACTGTGAAATCTCCACACCACATGTCCTACCAGAACAGACACCTATCTCCATCACCCAGGCTAAAGCGAACACTAGCTTTGATGAAGTCTACGCATTGGAGGATGCCTCTCCAAATCGGGAGACATGATACATGTGAGATGGGGTCAAATCCCACACTCTAGACGAATAGTAGTATCTCTGGCTGATCAACTGAGTCTACAACCCTTCATTCTCTGTCCCGAGGCTCCACAACCACTTACACATTAGTGCTAAATTGAAATCTCTTATGCTCTTGATGCCTACACGTCCCATTTCCTTGCTCTTGCAAACTTTGCCCTATGAAATATCATGCCAACCCTAACCTAGAGAGCATGAATTCTTTGTTGTTTAGCCACTGCAAGAAAAAAAAATCCAAACATAATCAAAGCTTTGATGCTTGCGAAGGGCCTGTTTGTCGCTGTTAAGTCACGTCAGAAGTGCCGGGAGAACCATGCTAGCATAGAGCTCCAGCTGCATTTCATTTTGGATACTTCAAGCCCCAATTCATATATTTTATCAATTGGTCCGAGTCAGGGCATGTCTTACCACTTAGAAGACCTAAGCAGGAAAAATTACTGTTTCAAACCTGCAAACGCCAGCTGCATTTCGGATCATGGAAATATCCAAGACTTTTCTTATTCCCTGATGCCTAAGGGCCTTGAAATTCACCTTATCCGTCCCAACTGATTACTGGAGCTTGCGAAAAGTAACTGCGAGGAGAGGGAAAAACAAATCTGGTAAACATAATCTCGTTTGTTTCCCTTTTCCGTCTGCATGGGATAAACCATTATAGAGCATAGATATCCCGTCCACCTGTACATGAATTCTGTCTGCATAGGATAAACCATTATAGAGCATATAGATATCCCGTCCACCTGTACATGAATCTCAGGTCACATGACTGCCAAGCTTCATTTTCAGGTTCGTGAAGAAGAAATTTGAGGAACTTTATTTCCAGAGTACCAGCCCTGACCGTGTGGACCGGGTTTTCAAGGTCTACAGAACAACAGCCTTGGATCAGAAGCTTGTGAAGAAGACGTTTAAATTGGTCGATGAAACGTTGAGGAGGAGGAATCTCATCGAGGCTGGCTTGCTATGAGTGCATTCCTCCCCGAGCAAGTTGTCTGGAGGCGGATTCTTTTCTTCTTCTTTTGTTGTAACCGTTCACGATTCTTTCTCTTGGATCCAGGGCCTTTTTGTTTCTTCGTTGTTCATCAGGCTGCTATATAAGCAAAGGGTTTTGGCTTCACTAATGATCCACATCAAAAGTCCCGCAGGGACTTAGCGGTGATGATATTCGTCAAGTGGCCGGTGGGTTTGAGTTTCTGAAGTGGATGGTTAGGGGTAGTCATTCGGCATGGCTTGTTGGATGATATAGCGCATTGATAAGTGTTTTCCAAGTACGATGTCCAAAAAAATCAAAATCAAAACAAAAATCATAAAAAGAAAAACTTCATACAAAAATAGAAAAATGATTTTGGTAGTGTTAATAGGCATGCTAGGAAGTCAAATGTTCAACATTATGTTTCATATTTTTAATGTGAAAAGTTCGGTCATTTTATGCATGCTTGTTTTACCATGAAAAATGATGAAATTAAAGCATGCAAGAATGGAAGAAACAATGTGAAAGGCAATGGCAAGGGAAAGGTCTACGACGGGAGGAAGCATGCTCAGCACACTCCCGTTCAGAAGCCAAGAAATGGCCTGATGTGTCGACGCACCCCTCAGGATAGGTCGACGCATCCTAAGGCCGCCAGAAGAAACCAGGAAAAGTTGGCCGCACAGTCCGTGATTGTTGTCATCTAAATGGTAAGGCTCATTTCCATGCTCAACATGTCAGTATCCATTCTCATTAACAATGGTTTAATGCACATGCACATAAAAATATTGCCAAATCCTTGGTGCCATGCTTTTATTGTGGTGAAAATGGTCATGTGTTTGACAACTGCCACTGGATTAGACCTGATGAATTGGATGCAGAAAGAAATAAATTTGCATGGCAGACATAGATCTAACCATGAAGGACCCAAGAGAACTTGGGTACCTAAAAATTCCAAATGGGAATTTTGGGTGCAGAGTGCCTTGGAGCTAAACAAAAGATCAACTGGAAATAAAAGCTCAGGGCATAGGTTTATGAATAAAGCCTTCAACTTATGTTGATCTTGCATGTTAGGCTTTCCTTGTAGTTAGTACAGCCAGGTCTGTTGTGGTTCCAATAAATTTGGCATGAATAAAACCTCCTCTTTGACCTATAGAAAATCCCCCATGGTTAAAGCTAGATGTCTGACTTTAATATATGATTATCACTTGGTTTGAGTTTCTAGTATATCAAATGGTGATGGGTAGAAAGACAGATTACGTTTGTCTGGAACTCTCACGACGCATGAGTTGGGTCTTCGATTAATACCTCTGCCACGCACCAGAAATCAAAAATTTCATATGCTTAGCCCATGGAGAATTTGTCATGCTAATGGAATTGATATGTTGATATATAAAATTGATAATTAATAAATGTAGCACTATAATAATAATATAAAACTACCAAATTGTGAAAATGATAGAAAAATACCATAAATGATAAGAAACTCATAAAAATACCCCCATTGGAAGATTGAACGGCGAGTCGTCTGGATTCCTTCCCTTTGACCCCGAGTAAAGGAAAATAAAGAGGCCCTAGCAAGGCATGCCAGGTTCTCGGGGACTGCCCCTGTCATGGTCATCATACGACCTTGCACCGGGCCGATAATGTTAGATATCGAACTTACCGTGCCCCGACATACATGTGTCTTGATTTTATCGACACGTCTATAATGATTTTTCACCCGGACGTCGGTCTGAACATGAAATGGTCAACATGTGACCGATACGACTCTGAATACCTTTTCGCACATCGACGCGGGGCTTTCAAGGCTTTTCAACATGCTGTCTCTTCTTTTCATAAGAATCGACTTATAGGCCATGCGGTCCCATTTGTTGGCGATTAATCAAAAATTTTTCCTCTCCGAGGAGATGTAATTAACACTGTGACCTTTATGGCACGGCGGGTCTCCAGTCCCGACCCGATACCCACAATTGTCTGGATAGTCAAACGGAGCGCACCCTGGGCTTCGGACCACTCTAGTCTTAAAGCCCGAACATTTTTTCTCACACATGTGACTGGCACGCCCTCGCACTTGATAAACTGATAAAATGATAATCTAATAAATCGATAAACAATACCCCAGTATTACAATAATACCCGAGAATTTTTAGTGCGTCCAACACATACTCCATGAGCCTGTTCGATATTTTGCTTCTACACTAGATCTGGCCACAACATTCTGCATTTTACTTCTCTAGGTCACTAGATAATTGCCACTAACAAAGGTACAATATCCAAAGGTGGATCTTCTATCATCTGGAGAGCTAGCCCAATAGACATCTGTAAAGGCTTCCATCCTTAAGGCATTGTTTGATAAACTAACAGTGTAGGGTGTTCGCCGGTTATGCGCCAGTCACGTGTGCATATTCGTTGGTAATATTTAAAATTGGATTTGATGGTCACAGAATAATGGGGTGAATAGGCCATTTCTTTAGTGTTGCTACAGTTTGTTTGTGTGATTGCTTTGTTCTAGATGCATGCTCAGGCTCGAATCGATATATTATTTTCTCATCTTACCAAGCGAATTGTGATGTCCTTCATTAAGCTAGTTGTATTCCGCTGTAATTCATTTTAACTAATTTTAAAGAGGGTTGTATTGTGAAAAGAGGGGCAGATCTATTCACCCCTCCCCTCTAGATCCGCCATCCACTGCTCAACATTGGGAAGTACCGGGGATAGGTTGACACTTACGTTACGGAAGGTTAACACTCCCACAAAATAGAGCCTATTATGAACGGGTAGAACAGGGTATAGGTCAACACACACACCCTCACAAGCCGACACCATCCAACTTCTGGGACAGTTATGATTCATACACACACAGACCTGGTCAAACTCATTTCCCTATGAACCATAACATTTTCTATCAATAAAAAATAAATAACTGGAACCAAAGACAAACCCTCTCAAACATTCACCATAAACCAAAAGCTGAAAAACAAAAGAAGAATGTGAAGGAGGAAAATAAGAATAAAATTCAATAGCAAGCAAGAAAATCAAAAATGGGAAGAAAATTTGGATTCTAAAGGGTATGTTATCATGTCTTATAGAGTTGAATAGTTTGATGGGACCCAAATATGGTTGGGTTCCAAAAATTGTTGCTTAATTTTCTGTGCAAAAATGTCTTGCAGCTGTATACAACAGATAGTACTTGTTGACAACTGTTTTCAGCCCGCAAGTTATGTTATTTCTCTTATTCATCATTTTTGACGTCCCGAATTAATCATTATTTTGGAGCCTTTCTTGGATGGATTTCGAGCCCATTTCATTGTTCCATTCCCTTTTAGCCTTGGAGATCATGATTCTGTTGAGCCCTGGAGCTTATTATATCAACTTCCTGCCTTCCAAGTCAACTTACGGCCCATTTAGGTCGGCTTCAATCAAGCATTCGACTCTCTTTCACTGCGCAGTCTAAAACGTGACCCTTTTTCATCCCCTTCCTTTCCTCTATTCAAAATTTGTCCTTCATCAAAGATGTTTGATTTTTCGAGATCTACAACTTCTTCTTTTATGCTATTTCTGCTAGTTGATTGTGTGTATCAACAAATGTTAACTCAAAGTCCCCCTTGTCTACATGATCTCTCAAGAAATGATGGCGAATGTTAATGTGTTTGGCTCTGGAGTGTTGAACAGGATTTTTAGAAAAATTAATGGCACTTGTATTATCACACATGAAGAGGGGTTATCTCGCGCTGTTCCTGAGCTGAGCCGGACGACCACAATTGTGAGAACTGTAAGAAAGGAAATGGATCAAGGGTGCCCAGGGGTGGTGCCCTGGGGGAAACCCTTCGATGCTTAAGTCAGCAAATCAGATAGAGCTCTGGTGCTATGGAGAGAGGTAAGAGGAGGTTGGGGCGTAAGATCCCTCTCCACCAAGTTGTGAAGTGACTCTTGCTCAAGATTAGAGTGGCTTAATAGTGCTTACCTTTCATAGGAGGGCTTTCCAAGTTTATATAGCGACTCATGGAATGTAAGAGCCCTGTGAGATGAGGAGTTTCAGGGGAGGTTACATCCTCTTCGTGGGCTCTTTATGGCCTCGGGACTCTTGATCTCCCTTATCCCCTTGATTCATTGCTCTTGAAGGGAGCGTAACTGTTGCATGGATAAGCTTTCATCAGTCGGCCCGAGGAGGGGGCACCGGCTCAATGGGTTTCCCGAGTGACAGGCGCAATGCTCGGGTAAGATGTAAGGTTCCCAAAGGGGCTTTCCTGATCGATCTGATGCTCAGATTTTCGAACACGAAGGTCACCTAGGAAACGCTTGATCCTAGTAGGTTATTGGGCTTGAAGCTAGTGGGCCCCAGGGGGCTGTCACTCAAAAGGACCTGGGCCTTGTTTGGTCTGGTAGGACCTCGTTTGGCCGCTCTCTCTGGGCGATAGAATTCTCCCTCTCCACTTGTCCCCCTCCTACTCTCGAGCCATGATTAGGCTCGGTCGAGTAGCATCTGGGGAAGACGTTGGTGGCTTCAGTTGGATGGGGATTTTTCCTTGGAAGGGGCCACTTAATGCAGCTGTCCTGGGGTTTCACTCGTAATGATGATAATTCTTGCGAATTGATGTGTGGAGCCCCTTTTCGAAGACTCGAGCGTCGCGCCGCTTCCCACGAGGAAAGCCTTCCCATGCCCCTCTATTTATAGGCTCCAAAGCTAACCCTTTGCTATGTGAACACCTCCTTTATTTTGTTTACCGTTTTGGTTAAAAGCCCATCATCTTCTTTGAGTAAACCACGGCACCCACCTCTGTGTGTGCTTTCCTCTGTCGAAGCCACCACGTGTTTACCTGCTCTGCTGACTTCCCGTGAGATAGCCGCATCGGCTGCCCACCTTTGCAGCATGCCAGCCACAACGCCAAAGCCGCATTCACCTTGGCCGACCAAAGCCCACGTCGGCCAACTGCCTAGTTCGCTGACCTTTATGCCCGCCAGCTCTTCTTTCTTCCTTCTGCCGTGTGAGAGGGTTGACTACCTTCTGCATTCGTCACATGCCCTAGCCGGCCACCACGTGAAGCCACTATCAAAGCCACGTTGAGCCGCTGCCATAGCATTTGACCACCCACACCACCATCATTGCCCGTGCGATGCGTGAACCACGCCCGCCATCCTAATGGCCTCTCTTCCTGGGAAACACGGGCTGGAGCATGCCTCCACCATGGACGACGTCAAGACTTCACTCGCACCTCTGTGACTGTGCCCACATGAAGAGCCCAAGTGCGAAGGCCTCTCTCTCTTCTTTTACACTGGTAGCCTGCCTGTGCTGGCCTCCCATGCTCGCGAGAAGGCTGCTGCCTTCTCTCTCTTCTCACACTGACCACCCGCTCGCGTGCTGACGAAGCCTCGCGGCAACTACCGCTGCTACGTGTTGATACCCATTTTTACCGATAAGTCGGATCATTCCCCTTGCTCTTATTTGTTGATGCCTCGAGTTGTCTGTTGTGTGTCGGGGTCATTTTTTGACAATATTTGGGCTTATTTTGAGAAAAGTCTCCCTCTCGAGCTGGGTCCAGTTCAGTTCATGGCTTAATAGGCCTTGGGAATACATTGTTGTCCATTTTAATACAAATTTCAGTGCCTAGCACTTGTGTGGCTCATTACTGGCCGCTCATGAGTCATTTTGTTATTTTCAGTATTTTTTAAATTATCACCGACAAGTATATGTGCGGCCTACTCATGACCGCATATTAGTGTTGTACGTACTCTTCTCGAGGATCATTTCGACTATTTTTTCATATTTTTTTGAATTACTATATTTTTGATGTAAATATCAGATTTTTAGAAATTAAGAAAATTCCTAATTTGCCTTCTATTTAACCAACTCACTATCTCTCCTCCCTCATTTCTCTCATCTCGTTCTCTCTCATCTCTGGTCCGTTCGACGCGGGGCGTGCACCGTTGTGGAGCTGGCTGAGGCAGGGACGCGTTGGGGAGATCGGTTCACGGAATGGAGCATTGATTTGAGCGTGGCGTGGCGTGATCCCTCAGTGGATTCTGAGAAGGTGTCGTTCATGGTTCGGGCAGTTTTTGGCGTGGATTAGTCGCTTTGGTGCATGGTTTCTTCGGTGGAGGTAGGGAGACGGATCACCTACCAATCCTGCACATTTTCCCTATAGTTTCATGTCGTTCGGTACTAGAACGAGCGAGTTTGGGCGCATTGTGGATTTTCAGAGTTCGTAGGCTTCGCCAAAAAATGACGACGGTTCTGTGATCAGTTAGTGTCAATGGACTCCCTGGAATGTTAGCGTTCCATAGACATTGATTTCGTGTCGATTGACGGTCATTCAGGACCGTTAGGAGACCTGGAAGTCTGGTTACTCCATTTGGGGGATTTCGTTAGAATCGTCCGTTTCTTATGATTCGTGCGTCGTTGTGACTCCGGTCGGAGTCTATGTGATTGCCAGGGTGATTGTGACTGTATCCCCTTCGTTTCGGCATGAATGGGGAGTGGAAAGGCCACGATCAGACGAACCCCTTGGTTTGCTCGCCGTAACGCCTTCGCGGTTCAATGGCAACCGCTTAAGGTGCATGGGCGGCTAGTTTCAGACCGTTTGTCGTGTCTCGGTCTCAGGTTGAGTGGTCAGTCGATAGACCACTCTGGGTCTTGAGCGGCCAAAAGTGGTCTGCCATCCCTACGTGAGCGTCTGGTCATCAGCCGTTCATCTTTTCCATTGGGTTGAGCAGCCAGGTTCTGCCCGCTTATCCTAGTTGACCTTTGGTCAACAGTTGTGTGTCGGTTCAGACAAGCGATTTAGTCAAAATCATTCTTACCAACACTGTAGTAGCATAGACCCGAGAGTTAAACCTGTGAAGCAGCCACCCCGACATGTGAGCCTGGAGTTGATCACGCAGATATGTAAGGAAGTTGACAAGCTCATTGATGTGGGCTTTGTTGAAGAAAATCAATATACTACTTGGCTAGCCAATATTGTACCTGTCAAGAAGAAAAATGGGCAGATCCAGATATGCTTGGATTTTTGGGATTTGAATAAGGCATGTTTAAAAGATGATTTCCTGGTGTCGATAACAAAAGTCATGATTGATGCTACAACCGGTCATGAATCTTTGTCATTTATGGATGGGTCGTCTGGTTATAATTAGATATGGATCACGGAGAAGGATCGGATCCGCACCGCCTTTCGAACCCCCAAGGGCATCTTCCACTACAAGCGGATGCCGTTCAGGATAAAGAATGCTAGCGCAACTTATCACAGGGCCATGACTAAGATATCTGATGAGCTCCTCTATAACATGGTTGAATGTTACATAGATGACCTGGTGGTCAAAATCAGAAAGAAAGAAAATCATCTACAAGACCTCTAAGTTATATTCCAAAGGTTGAGGCAGTGTGAACTAAAGATGAACCCTATGAAGTGCACCTTTGGGGTTTCCAGCAGTAAGTTTATAGGTTTCATTGTCAGGTACAAGGGGATTGAGATAGACCCTGGAAAGATCAAAGGCATACAAGAGTTGCCTCCGCCCAGAAATTTGACAGAGCTTCGCTCTTTGTAAGGTCATCTGGCATATATCCAATGGTTCATCTCCAATTTATCGAGTCTTTGCCACCCCTTTCATAAACTGATGACAAAGAATGCATTGTTCCAATGGAACGAAGAATGTCGACAAGCCTTTCAAAAGCTAAAAGACTACTTGAAGACACTGCCAGTTTTGGCAACACCGGTAAAGGGACGGCCTCTCATTCTATACGTGGTTGCTACCGAATATTCATTGGGGCCAATGTTAGCCCAAAATAATGATGAAGGAAAAGAGCAGGCCCTTTACTACCTCAGCAGAAGATTAGTAAGGACTGAAAAGAAGTATTCCCCCATTGAAAAAACCTGCTTGGCTTTAGTGTTTGCTACAAAGAAGCACGGATCCTTAGCCTCTGTACTTTCTTTCTTGTAAGTTTTGTAGGCCGCGGTGAGCCGAGCGGATTTATTTTCGTGTTTTGAGAAAAAGAGCATATTTTTTAGTGTGAGTCTGATCTTGCATTTCGATCGCATTTTGAGATTTAAATGGGTCATCTCGGCGCTAGAGAGGTTGGAGACTAATTTTCCTTTGTTTTCCCCTTCACATGGGTGTGAACGGGACGTGGAATGAATTTTTTTGTTGTTTTTACCATTTTCGCCATTTTCAGACTCGGGACGGCTTAACAGTTCTTCCAGGGACCGCTAGGGGGTAAAGCGGTCAGGTGGAGGCCACTAGGGGTTCCCTTATGTCGGTTCGTGCCTTACGGTCATGCGATAGATTGCTACCGAGCTTTGCGGTCTCCAGGAGACCACTAGGGTGTGCCTTGTGGTCAGGGCATGACCATTTTTCATTTCGTGTTTGATTCGAGGTCGGGTGGGGTAGAGGCCTTGCGACTGACAGCCAGCTGACGGCTAGCGGTCAGGCCAAGGACCGCCACCCTTCTTGACGGTCTGGAGGTGACCATTTTCGATTTTAGAGTCTTTCGAGCCTTGCGGTCCTGGCTAGACCGCTAGGCCGGGCCTTGCGGTCTAGAGGAGACCGCTAGGCTCCCTAATGGTCTAGAGAGGACCGCCAGTGACTTTTCATGCTCGTCGTGTCCGTTTTGTATCGTGTTGGTTTCCGGTCGACCCGGTTGTGACCTAGTGGTTGACCTTCGGCCCCATGAGTGTCCCAGACACCCCGTGGGGACCGTGACCGTATTTTTAGGTATTTAGAGGTATCGAGTTACCTCGATTAGGGTGCCCATGAGTCTTGGGAGTCCTGGTGACCCCACGTGTTCCGAGCTTTTGTGTTTGCATTAGATTGTGTCACCGTGAGTCGGCATGAGTGCGAAGGGCAGCTACTGTACATTGTATGATTCTCGGGAATGTGGTTTCTGTCTGGGCTATGTGTATGACCTTGAACTGTGAGTCCAGTCAACTAGCTTGGGGCTGGAGGTTTTTCGTGTGTCCCGTGGATGAGAGATCCACTCGCTGACTTGTGAGCTTGATGTACTAGAGAATCAGAAACAAGCTAATTCAAGAAAATAAATCATTTATAGCAGATTCTTTGATAGGCATTGAGCAAATTTCAGACAAGAGCACCATGGTCATAGAAAGAACAACAGATGGGGGCTCAGCTATATCACTGACATGCAGCACACATGTGAATGAACAATCATACAGACATCCAAGCAACCAGAGAAGTTGTTTCTGATATATTGGACCCTTTTTGTTGTTTTCTTAATATATTCAACCTTTGTAAATTCACAATTCTCTTCTTAGACTTGTAAACATGTCTTCATTCAATGGTTTTGTAAAAATATCTGCAAGTTGTTGATTTGTTTCAATGAATTTGAGTTCAAAATCTCCCTTATTCACATGGTCCCTTAAGAAATGGTGTCAAATTTCAATATGCTTGGTTCTTGAATGTTGAACAAGATTCTTAGATAAATGTATGACACTAGTGTTATCACATGATAGGAATGTAGTACAAAGTAACATTATAATCAAGTAATTGATGTTTAATCCAAAGCACCTGAGCTCCACAACTACAAACGATGACATACTCAACCTCGACAGTTGAGAGAGCCACGGAGTGTTATTTCTTAGAGCTCCATGAGATCAAACACCCTCCACGAAACTGACACATGCCGCTTGTGCTCTTCTGATCCACTTTACAGCTTGCATAGTCCACATCAGAAAAAGCTACCAGATCTAAACTACAACTGATGGGATACCACAGACCGAATTCTACAGTGTTTGATAGATATTTGAAAATGTGTTTTATAGCCAAAAAATGTGATTCTTTTGGAAACGACTGAAAATAAGCACACAAACCAACAATGTACTGAATATCCGGTCTATAGCAAGATAGAGTAAGGAACCAATCATACCTTGGTAAAGTGTTGGATCCACACTTTTACCTTTTTCGTCACAATCTAATTTCGTCGAGGATGACATGGGGGTTGGCATTGGTTGCACATTCTCAAACCCATACTTCTTCAACCACTCCCTGTTGGATATATGCTGTTTTGATGATGTCTGACTATGACTCATTGATGAGTCTTATTTGCATTTGATGATGTCAACGTAATGGTCAATCTCTTCTTATATTGCTAACATCTGTCTATTGTTTCACCTTGATTTGCAATAGTTCTAAAATTTTCATATCATTTAAAGGGGACAATTCAACCCCCCTTCTTGTCCAAGTATACGCCTAGGGTCAACACGTTGATCTCCGGCTTACCAGGATGACCTGACCTCAGCGGCCTTGGAGGTCTTCAGACCAGCGCGTGATCATAGCTTCAAGGAAGGCTAAGAGGCTACTCTCCAGGCCATGGCTGTGAGCTCGGGGGCCTTGGTGTTGACACCCGTTTTTAGCCCACAAGTTGAATCATTTCTCTTATTTATCATTTTTGATGTCCTGAATTAACCATTATTTTGGAGCCTTCCTTGGATGGATTTCGAGCCCATTTCACTGTTCCCTAGCCTTTTAACTTCAGAGATTATGATTTCTTAGAGTCCTGGAGCTTATCTTATCAACTTCCAGCTTCCAAGTCGACTTACGACACATTTAGGCCGGCTTCCTTCAAGCATTCGGCTCTTTCTCACCATGCAGTCTTGAAAGTGATCCTTTTTTATCCCCTTCCATTCCTCTATTAAAAATATGCCCTTCATCAAAGTTGTTTAATTTTTCGAGATCTACAACTTCTTCTTCTACGCTATTGACCAGTTCTACCTTGATTGTGAGCTATTCATGATTTTCTGAAAGGCTACGCTGATCATCCTGTGACCTAGCATTTTTTCTATATTCCAACCCCATTTTCTCCATCTTCTGATCCTTTTCTCATCTTGCTTTCTTCATGAAAGTTATTCCTCTCCCAGTTATCTACAATTTCTCTTTCTACCACTTTCACTAATTCTGCACCGTTTGAGAGATACGCTTCAATTTTTAAAGTTGCGTGCAGTCTATCCAAAATCTTCCTCCATCGGTATGAAGGTCTATTATTAGTCCGTCAGAGCCATGTGAAGCTCTATTATTAGACTGTCAAAGCCCATGTGAAGGTCTATTATTAGACCGTTAGAGCCCATGTGACAGCCCTACGATAGACCGTCACACCCAAACTTGCCCGAAATCGTCCCGTTCGACCCCTAGAGCCTGGCGGTCTTACCCTATATTGATGTCCAATTTGGTTGTCACAAAGTAATATGAGATTTAGCCAACTTAGCGTCAAATTTGGCATGTCTACACATGTGAATGAAGGTCAAGAGGTGACTCTCTAGACTCTCATGAGGGAGAACCAACACTTGAAGGCCTTCCTATAAGATCTTCTTTAGGAGTGAGACCTTCACCCTCCAGAACCTACTAGGCCTTCGGCCGAAGCACTGGCACTACCAGTTGAGCACAATGGTGCCAACACCTTAGCGACAGCCGCTAGAACCCCGACAATAGTAGGGTTCAACACGCCTCTAGTAGAAGCTCATCCACGGGCCTCCAACACGCCAGTGCCAGAGAATATTGTAGCACAGTGACAAATGATCGAGTGGATCGTCGAGACAAAGCTCGCCCAGTACGAGGAAGGGGTCGCCAATATAGACCTCTACAGTGTACCATACCAATTGCATCACCAGTTGAAAAAGCTTCCCCCGGAGTACGCCAAGCCCCCAAAGCTGTAGAAGTTCGACGGGGAAGGGTCTCCACAGGAACACCTGGCCTACTACATTACGGCCATGGGTGAGCTAGCCTTGGACGAGTCATACCTCTTCCGCTACTATGCCACCTCACTCACGAGAATAGCCTTCCAATGGTATTCTCGCCTGAAGCCTAACTCTGTGGCTGACTGGGTGGATCTCCCGAAGAAATTTCTTGACAACTTTTAGATGGCCAAGCGCAAAATCTCCACGGCAGAGCTTTGCTCTCTCTGGCAGAAGAAGGGCAAGGGTGCCCTCGACTTCATCAAAAGGTGGCGAGACCTCAACATGAGGTGCATCAACCCGCTAATGAATGCTCATAATTATATGATAATTCATGTCACATACGTCACTTTAAGTGCACACAATTAGACAATTATACATATTTTATAGCTAAACTCAACCTCACATGAATCAAGCCTTTTATGCAAATTAACTTAATTTATGGATAATTAATGAATAACAAGGGGTTGCGAGGCATGAGGATTAATTTTCCATTGCAAAATTGTAAGCATTCATGATTTTTATACCTAACGTAACAATTTTAAATGAATTTAATTCAAACATTACATTTATACCACACGAGCAACATAGTAAGGTTATTTACTTAAAAAATTATGTCAAAAAAATTCTAAATACCTTTCTGGAGTAGCTCGAAGATGACCAAATCAAAATTGACGATGGTCGGGTGGGTGTGAGCAAGCAGTGTAGACAAGCAGTGCTGGCCAAATGGGACCACACTGGATGGGGAGCTGTGGCTAGGTATGAACAGGCAGTGTAGACTACCCAGTCACGGTAGAGCTGCGTGGGCAGCACGTGAGTGGTGGTTGGGGTTGTGGTGGCAAGAGACTGATGGGGTCGACACTGCAGGCAGGGGGGCTGTGAAGGTGGTTGGTATGCAACTTCGTAGTTGTTGGGTCTATAAACAAACAGAAGAGGAAGAAGAGGAGGAAGGGGGCAGCAGGCTGAAGGAGAATGGTTGAGGGCGAGAGGGGTTGGGGTTGACGGTAGCTAGTTGCACGGTCTGTGAGAAAATATGTGCGGAAGAAGAAGAGAAAGGGGGCAACAAGCAATGGAAGAAAAAGAGGAAGGTGTGGCAAGGATCCCGACGGTTGGCGATAGGGCTGGCAGGTGGTGCGTGTTTGCAGAAAAAGAAAGGGGGAACAGAGCGAGCACGTTGGAGGCAGTGCAGATGTAGCCCGCAGTGGTGGCGACAGGGCTACTGTTGTCGTCGTTTGCGGTGGAGGGCAGGCGAAAGGTGGGAGGCGATGGCAGCTCTGGGGAGTCACGGGGGCCGCGGTCCTATTCACCTACTGAAGCAGAGGGGAGGTTGCTGTGGTGGGGAAGGAGGGTGGGAGAGGCAGTCCGACGATGACCAGGTGGCAGTGGCGGGTGAGGCCGACGGAGAGCACGGCTAGGGCTTTAGTGGGGAAGAGAATGAAGAAGGAGAGGGAGAAGATTGGGGGACACGCGTGGTGGCATAGGAAGAGGGGGAGAGGCATCGAAGCTTGGGGTCATAAAAGCTCGGGCGGCATGTTTGCCGCCATCGAGGTCAAGCCTATTGTGACGTTTGTTCTTTTTTTTTTCAATCGACTTATTTTTACGTTTCTAAAAAACCGAAACCATTTCTAGGTTCTATACTCACGTTTATCTGGTGGAGGTAGGGAGATGGATGGCCACTTCATTCTGCACGTTTCCCCTGTCTCTGTGTACGGTTTGGTGCCCTATCGAGTGAGATCAGGCCAGTTTAGGAAAAATCGTTATTTTTGGGGTTTGTAGGATTCACCGAAAAATGGTGACAGTTTGCAGTATAATTACTGTCAAACTGACCGTCGGGATGTCAGGATCCCGTACCCGCCAATTTTGTGTCGATCAGTTGTCATTCGGGGCCGGTAGGAGTCCGGGAACCTCGGTGACCCGATTTGGGTCGATTCATTAGAATCGCCTCGATCTCGCGTTTTGATGCATGCATGTGGTGTTTTTAGCCTCCAGGGGCCTTTTCTCGGCGTATGGCTTTGTTTCCCTACGCTTTGGCGTGAATGGGGCGTGGAATAGGCCGATTCGGCCATTCCACTATTTTTCCCGCCGTGACAGTGTAACGGTCGTTCTAGAGACCGTCACACTATGTGACGGTCCTACGATAGACCGCCACAGCCGTTAGTCGTTGTAGGTTCTTCGAGGCTAGGTCAGTGTGACAGACCAGTTATGGACCGTTACATGACTATGACACCCCTATAGAGGTGCGTCACAGCCCCGTTTGTCAAGTTTTGGGTCTGTTGGTCCTGACGCCCAAGTCCTGGTGCGTCAGAGCATGTAACGTGCCTATAGTAGGCCATTACATCATTCGAGTGTAGGTTTTAGGCCTGTTCGCCCTGATGCCCCTGCCTTGGTGCGTTAGAGCTGTGTAACGCGCCTATAGAGGTGTGTTACAGTCTTGTTGTTGGTCATGATGGCTGTTGTTCTGTTCTGTGTCTGTTCGTGAATTAGTCTGTCTTTGGTTTGTATTCTAGGGTGGTGTCTGTGTGTCGGTGGTTTCTGGATCGGTTGGTTTAGGTGACTTGGTGCTATCTCTTCCCTAACTGCGATAATACCCTAATGAGTCAATCTAGAACTGCTAGCGTCCATGTCTCTGGTCACATAGCGGCTGTCCCTTGACTATCAGGTTCACCTAGCGGTTGAGTGGTGGTTCGCTTTGCCCAGAGTGTCATCTTCTCTACTTGTGTATTGCTGTGTGTGTCGGTTTTTTGATTGCTCTGGACTGCCATTGGCAGTTTCTAGCCGAATAGCGCAAGTGTCGGCTCTAGGAGTTAACAGAACACCTGGCATGAAGTGATGACTCCTAGAGTTGACAGTTTATGCTGTGTGTTGTTTTTTATGCGTTGGTAGAACCCACGGCCAAAAGTGTCGACTCTAAGAGTCGACACTTTCGCCGGTGTGTTGGGTTTTTCTATCTGGACAGAACACCATAGAAAAAGTGTCGACTCCTTTAGTCGACACTTCTTCTGGTGCGTTCGGATTGTGTTTCTTGGATCTTTTTTGAAACCCCCATTTTTGTGGTCCAATTGTCTAGGGTTTTTACCTCCATACCCCTAGGGTTTCTATCCTTGATTGGGTGCGGCTTTGAGAGATTATTCCATGGGGCATCATGTCTTTTTGCTGATGATTCTCATGGGTACATATAAAACTTGCGATCTCCCACGATGAAGATATTCTGTAACGACCCGGCGATCTGGATACTGATATACCGATAGCATCGATATACAGATATCAAGAACTGGGGAAGCCACCCAAGAGGCTGGTAAGGCCCTTGAAAGGTTGGAAGGGTTTTGCTGAGGGGTTACATAACAAATTGGAATTACACACGCGTAGAATTAATTAATACAATAATTTAAATTGTAGTGCGGAAGTAAATTAAATATATCAGAGTGGTAAAGGTATGTAATAGTCCAGAATTATAGATATACAAGTCCAACAACTAAACACAAGACCAAAAGTACAACTACACGGGGCATGCCCCGATCAAAAGTACAAAAGGACAACAAAACTATTACTGGCAGACTAGGACCGGTCTCCAAAAGTATGGGAACCACCGGTGGAAGGCTATGGCTGCTCACCTGGAAGAAGGAAGGGTGAGTCACAGCCAGACTCAATAGGGGTCACGTGGATCCCTACCTCGCGACTAAATATGCAGACACGTAATTATAAGATAATTAGAACATGCATTTAAAGCAGTAAACATACACTGGCATAATATGGATACAATTATAGCAAAGCTGTAAAACCTATCTAAGTAGTTACAATAGCAACTATATGCCAATTTAATCCTATCAACTGGGAGGCATAAGGCAAGGATCACCTTCTTTGTGTTCGACATGACCCTATCAAGTCCGTCATCAGACGTCCCATGTTGATCTGATTCCCATTCATAACATGGGAGAACAGAAATTTATGCACTTCATTAACCTTATCCCTGCTGCCCCCTTTAGGATAGATAAGGGTAGTAAACATATGGTGTAGAATCCACTGCAGTGGCAGAAAATAGTTGGCGTTCAGCTTGATCAGGTTACGAACTCCATGGATGTATTCACTGCAGGTCATGAGTAGAAAGGTGTCTTCAACAGAACCATGACCAAACATCATATCGGCGCTCCTAGTGAACACTCCTCGGGCGCACTTAAATAACTCTGGATTGATCATAATTTTGACTCCTTTGACAACCGTATACAAATGGTCATTCCTCATATCCAGGTGCCCATAAAATTCTTGGACAAGGCAGGGATAATACCTAGAGTATCTGGTCACAAAATCAATCCATCCATCTTGTATTTCAAAGGCGGCACTTAAATCTGGCAACATTTCATTCATTTCATCAAAATCGACCAACTGGGGGTCGATAATTGCCCGTGGGAGGATCTGTCATGCCGGTGGAGGTGCTACTGGCTACTATGGTGGAGGAGCTTGTTCCTCATTTCTCCGAGCGCTGGATTCCCCCCGGGTAAGCCTTTGTGAGCTTTGCCTAGGCACCATTTAAATAGAAATTCTAGGTGGAAACCCTTGGATCTGCAAACCCCTGCCCGTGGGAGAAAATGGAGACTAGAAAACACATAGGAGATGATGGAAGAACCTTCTCCTCAATCTGGATCTCAAGAAAAAAAACTTTGGAGCCACACACGCCGTCGGAGTGATTTCGTCCTGAAGGACGATGAACAAGCCAGATCTTGTGCGAATAGAAGATGAATGGGATTCTAAGGCTTGAGAGGAGGTGCTTTGGGGTTTTTAGGGCTGGAGAGGAGTTGTGGGAGTGAATGGGGATGAAAGAGTGAGTGAATGGTGGTGAAAACCTCCTGAAAAGAAGGTTCGGACGTGGGTTCGGTAGGCCAGTTCGCCGTGTTCGGTCGACTGAGACGGGCCCATTTTAATTACATTAATACTTTAACTAATTCATTTAAATGCCTAAAAATAGCCTGAAAATCTGTAAAAATCTCCTAAAATCATGGGATAAATTCTAGACCCAGACCACTAAGGATCCACTAAGACACGGGTGCTACAACCCACCTGGGAGCGGTGGCGGGGCAGTTCCCGAGATACGATTTTTAGGCTAATTTCGGTGGGCTCCCTTGCCTTGCAGTAGCGTCATACTGGGGGAGAAAACTAGCTAGAGACCTGGCTCAAGGCATTGAGCTTGTGTGTGCACACGTGGTTAGAGGCGTTTGGACAAGCACCGACGGGCGTGACCCTGACTAGTCACTCGTTACTATTGTTCCTGATACGTGGTTCAGTGAGTATCTCGGTTACCACCGTTCTAGGGTGTGTGAGAGATACTTGAGGCGCAGTGTAAGACATAAGTGGATGCATCTGGCTGTTCTTCTAGTGAGGAGGTGCTTCTGTCACTTGACGCATGACTCTAGTGTTTCATGGAGTTTGTGTCTCTTTCCGGGTTAGTCTATTCTTGATCTTACTCGAGGTCAGCTTCGTGTAGCGTACATGACGCTCTAGTCGTGTATGCACTAGTATTTCTTTGACAGTGTAGGTCTTTTATAGGGCTTTTTGCATGTCTTCGTAGGCCTTAGCCTTAGACCTGGTGCTTGGTTGACGGATCGGTAACTACTGAATTTCTGAGATTAGGGTTCACCCTTCTGTTGCCATTTGGAGTAGCTTAGGGAACCGTGCATTGTCCGACAGCCGTGTTTCTGTCCTTTACGATTTTCCCCTTTATTTTTAGCTGTTTCTACTCCTACTTTTATTACTTTTCTATTGTAGCTTAGCACTGTTGTCTTCCTTGTTCTTCCTGCTTTGCTACTATTTAGCTGTTATTCAGCGTGTTACTGCATTATTTCCAGTGGGGATCCACATGACCCCTACTGAGCCAGTGACACGAGGCTCACCCCTGCTTTTCAGGTGTAGTCGTTCTCCTTTCTCATGGTCTGTGGGCGGTGTCGGTTCGTAGTTGCTAGTGCTACCCGCGTCAGGCTTTCCCCGACTTTAGTGTACGTTCTGAAGCTCACGACGCCGGAGGAGACCCAACTTTTACGGGGGATCCTGGCAAGCATCACCATTCCCAAGGAGGAGGAAGTGCAAGCAGAAGGGGCTGCAGGTCTCTTAGCAATAACATCTGGTCTGGCTTTCTTCGATGTCCCTCCTCCCACCGAGAGTAAAACTCCTGCGTTGCTAGGACGCGAAGCGACGGTGGGTTCAGACTCTACCGGAGAGGTAGAGGAGGAGCTGAGTACCCCGGTCGGAGCACCCGACTCAGTCACAGCGGTCGAGGTGGAGCAGTCCCTTATGATAACGGGGTCAGGTGATTCTACCATGGTTTTGCCTGCTCCTCTGGTAGTGGCCGGCCGGGAGTTATATTTTGAAGTCGGAGGGCCTAGTGATTTGGCTCTGGCACTTCCTTCTTCCTCGACCACAGTGGACGTAGAGATATGGACTGTCGTGGACAGCGCAGTGGAGTTCAATCTTCCGGCGGTACCTTCAGTCGGCCACACCGCTTCGGACGCACCGGTTCAGCAGATGTTGTTGACGCTACGGTCGATGATGCTTGCCGGCCCCTCCCTCACATATCGTGGGGCATACACGATAGTGATGAAGTTGACCGGGGCACTACAAGTGTTGGGTTTCCCACTGGAGGAGCGGTCGTGACGAGTCCTACTATTATTGAAATATTTGAACCGTCGCGAATTCCTTCAGACTTGGGCCCCCAACGACCTTGCCGCCATCAAGGCCCAAGAGGGTGAACATCTGCAAGTTTTGGGGGTGCGGTGAAGTAGCGAGGAGCAGCATGAGAAGGCCTTGGAAGGAGGTCACCGTGACGTCCACTCCCTTAGGAACAAAATCGAGAAACTGGAGGGCCATCTCGCTGCAGCCCAGTCTGAGCTGGTCGAGGCCGAGGCGACCGTTGAGAGGGAGAGCGAGGCGCTCGCCGTTGCCAGGGGCGAGGCGGCGTCCGTAGAAATGGAGCTGGCACGCCTTAAAGAGCAAAGGGGCTCATTGCGTGACATGGCGGACTTTCCTTGAGTCAGGATTCTCCCCCTCAAGGATATCTTCCGGGACATCGACTGTAGCAACCCTGAATATTGAAATTTAAATTAAGCCCATAGAAAATCATTCTCTTGTGCATAAAAACTATGAGTGCTCACAATTATGCAATGAAAATTTAATTCTCCTGAACCTCAACCTCTTTACATTGAATAATTAGCCACAAATTAAGTTAATTTGCGTGAACGACCCGATGAGTGAAAGGTTGAGATTAACTATAAAGTATACATAATTTTCTAATTATGTGCATATGAAATGATGTATAATATGTGAATTATCATAAAGAAATAAGCACTCATCATGTAGCTCCCTTTCGGCCCCGGGTGTAGGTCCCCAATATAAGTCAACTCTTCATCAACTTAGGGAATTAATGAGGTTGCTGACTCTTCAAATGGTGTGGGCTTCTCTATGGGAGAGAAGGTGTTATGGGGTGGGAATGGGTTGAGCTCATCAGGTAGAGGTAATAACAACACGAGCTCACTGGTGTATGGACCCACGGTGCAAACAGAAGTAATGGAACCCAAGGATGAGTATATGAAGCTAATGCACCTGGGTGGGTCTGGCGTAAGAACCAACATGCTGGTCAGCTCCATTTGCCAACCTAATCCCTCAAGAAGATCGTCCATGGTGTCAACGAAGAAAAAGAATTGGAAGGTGGTGCGAAAAGAGGGGGTGGACACTACCTGTAATGCTGGCTCTATGGAAGGGTAGTAAGGAATCGTGACATCCAGAAATAAGTCTTTCCTTAACCAACTCGCTAGAGGTTCCCCAAGGACCAGATGGCCCTTAAGTGGCAAGAATAGCTCCAAATGGGGATCTAAAGATGATGGTGGGTGAATTGTAGTGGGGGTGTCAAGTAGCACATCAACGGTGGGCGATGTAGGGGCGACTGGCTGAACATGGGTGATAGGCAACATCGGGATGACAGGCTGAATGTCATCCATTGGCGCGAATTTCATAACGTTGTGGAATGTGACCTCGCCGGACAAATGAGGAGGATGTAAAGTGTAGGTCCTCTGCTCTGGGTCAAAGATTGCACTCCTCTCCTCAAGCCAAGATCGCCCTAGTATAATGCATGGACCCACTAGCGTGCCGATTTAATACCATGCGCCATCGAAGTAAAGAACGGAACCGATCGTCTTTTGGAACTCTACAAAGGCTAAATCACCCTTGCAGACAATCTTGCTAGTCTTGGAGAGGGACTCGACGATATCTGACAAAACACAATTATCCGACTCCATATAAATGAAATCAAGTTCCATTGTCGATCCATTGGATAAAGTGGCAGTAGAAAGGATAGGGTACGGGATCGAACCACTTGTTGACATGTAGATCGGGTCAGCCAAAGGTGAATCTGTAGGGACGTGGCCCGGGGAATCAACCATAGGTGCAGGCTCCATCATTGGCGCAGGCGGGACATTGGCCTCTCTCTGTGTGGGCCTACACGAGCGACCCTCAAGACGGCCCTCCCGGTCATCCATTCCGTCTATAAAGGCCTAGAACAAGTCAGCCAGAGATGACTCAGCAGAGGCGTGACCCCAGGATTCAGCGATAGGTGCAAGCTGAAGATCCGGACTCTCCGTGTAACGTCCGTGATTTAATGTATCCTTAGCGGGTCGAGTCTAGAAGTTATTCCGATGATTTTGTGCGATTTTTACGGATTTTTGGGCTATTTTTAGACATTTAAACGAATTAGTTAAAGTATAAAAGTAATTAAATTGGGCATTTTAACAATTTTAGCTTTAAAAAAGTTTTATAGTAATTTAAGGTTATTTTTCAAAAAAATATGAAAAAAATCAAAAATTCCATAAATATCTCAAACCACCCCCTCTCTCTCCTCACTCTCTCGATTCACTCTCTCTCTCTCTCATTTTCTCCTTCTCTCTCCTCCACTCCCATTTCATTGGTTCGCTGTCCAAACAGACACCGGTCGACGCGTGGGAGGTACCGACGGAAAGGGCTCGACGCGAGGATCGCGCTAGTACCCTTCTTTCCTCAGATCGTGGAGCGTGGAGACACGTGCGAGCTAGAAGATGGTGTGTCCCCCATTGCCCATTCGGCACCGATTCGCAATCTTCGCCACGCATAGGTAGGGGATCAGACTCCTCATCTCACCAGGAATCCATTGACGCCCTCTACGTCTCCATCCATCGCCATTTTCCTCATTTTCTGTGCAATTCTTCTTTTAGGAGATTTTAGGGTTTACTCTCGATTTACGTACCTCTCTCGTTTCATGGTCCAGATGACTGTTGATCGAGACCGGAGAGGTACCGTTGGAATGGTCACATCGCGAGGATCACGCTGACGTCCTCTGTTCCTCGATTTGCACAACGTGGAGTCAAGCTAGGTCACGAGGTGCCGTTTCTCTCTCACGCTGGTTCGTGGTCGTATCGCCGCTTTCACCATCGTCCAGGTAGGGGGATGGATTCTCTATCGCGCTAGGACACCGCCGGTATCACTTGTGCCGTGGTCCGACGCCCATTACATCGTATTTCGTGCATTTTTCTATTTAATACTTAATGTATTTTAGTTTATTTAATGTGGAATTTATCGTTTAATTGTTAAAATATATTCCATGGGCATTGTATTTAATTTCTAGTGGCATGCTTAGGCTCGTGTGATTGTTATGGGCTAGTTAGTTCAACAGGTTTTGTAATCCGTCACGTTCCCTGTCGATTTCTATCGACCGGGTGGGGTTTCTGATTCTGGATTCCAGAGTCACAAAACCCAGGTGATATAACGTGCTTTCCCCGATGCGTTATGTCTCTTTAACGCACTCCTAGTGATGCGTTATGTGAATAGTATCCTGAGTTTCCTATGAATTTTATCGTTTAGGTGGCTTTAACGCACGCCCGATGGTGCGTTATAGTGCTTATTTTGGGTTAAAGGTCAATTGCCTTTAACGGCCCTATTCCCATGCGTCGTGCATTGTATGACATGCTTGTAGTGGTGTATTATATTCCATGGTTTCTGTGGAGTTTAGACGTTTTGGGAGGCATAGCGGTTTGCGAGAGGCGCGTTATGTCCATTGTGACGCCCCCTTGGCAGTCTGTTATACTCCCTGTGCCGTTCGTTGGATGCGTGCTGACTTTAACACCTTCATGCTAGAGCATTATAGTCCTATAGTGCCCCTGTTGAGGTGCATTATAGTCTGGGTTTTTTGTGGATATCCTGTGTTCTGTGAAGTATAGCGGTCCCATGCCGGTCCGTTATGGTGTGTAACGGGGCAGTTGCAGTCCATTATATACCTGGAGATTTCAAAAGCTTGCGTGTGTAATTTCTATGCAATTCATGTTTCATGTACATGAATTGGATTGTTATTATTGTCATTATTGTTGAGTTTTATTTATTTTATAGGCGTTCTAGTCAATTTTGTGACAAAATTATTATGCGCTCGATCTGACTTGGTCAGACCAAAGTGAAGTCCATGTCAGGACCAGAAGTCTGTCACACCGTAAAGGTTATGACATTAATTACATCCTCCGAGAAGGAAGAAAACCATTGATTTATTGCCAAGATATAGGGCCACCGGGGCTGGATAGATAGAATACATACGTAAATTAATAGAAAATGATGTGCAATATGAGGCCCAGACATACACTCAGGCGTGCAATGTAGCCATATTTATTATCTGACCCCCAGTACGTGATAGAGAACTTAGGTTCGAAGACCACCATCACGCTTAGCGAGAGCTTCCGGTCGGACCTAATCTGACCTTCCGCAGATCACCATTTGATATGCTGAGAGGTCGGAACAAGGAAACATGCAATAGAAATAAACATGCATATCCTTATGTTTCAGTACCAAAGAGTTCTTTATGCAACCTGAAGATGAAGTGTAAAGTTGGTTTTTGCTGATTCTTAAAGAATTTTTACTTAAAAGGGAGCAATTCGACTCATGGAACATATTAGCAAGAGCAAGAAATGAAGGTCGCCTCTTCTCCAGGATAGAGTGGCCCAAGGATCCAGAAATTGTACGCATCTTGTCTGCCTCTGAGAACAAGTTTATAAAATTTCATAGTTATAAGCAATTTCTTCTCCTTGCAGAAGGATCAGGCGAAACGATTGCATTTACTTTTGACTGTAAAGGATTCTGCAGCAAATATACCAAAAAACTTGGAAGCACGGAGAAGATTGGAGTTCTTCACCAATTCACTTTTCATGGACATGCCCCCTGTAAATCTTGTTTCTGAAATGCTCCTATTCAGGTTGTTTTTGTATGGTGTTTTTTCATCTTATTGGCCTTTCCAATGATACATATCTAAAATAGTTTCACTCCCTCTGCAGTGTATTCACTCCCTATTATAGTGAGATTGTACTCTATAGTTCTGTTGAGCTTTGGGGTGAACAAGAGGATGGGATCTCTATTCTTTTCTATCTCCAAAAGATCCCAAAGATAAAAGTTGAGGGCATTTTCTGGAGCCCCTATTACGTTAATCCCTCTAACTAATTTCCTTAAAAGCTCTAATCTAGGCTAAACCTGCCTTAAATTAGCCCCAGGCCTCACCTGGATTGGTTCCCCAATCAGAAGGGCGCTCCCCCTTTAGAAACCCCTGATTCGGCACCACCTGTGCAGACCCAGCCTTGCAAAGCCCTACTCTTCCCCTTTAAGGCCCCGAGCCGTATTGGGTCGGTAGTCTTCCACGCCGAATAACACTGAGTCGGCACCCCTCCGCGCCGACCCGCTCGCCCTCCTTTTCCAAAGGTGCCGATTCACCCCGCCGCGCCGATCCAGCTCTTCCCCACGCCAAGCCACCTTAGGCCGGCACCACCCGCGCCTCCGTCGACCCAGCCTCTCTGCCGACCCAGCATGCCACTCCGCCGATCCAGCCAAACCAGCCTCACTTCCCCCAGGTCTACCTCCTTTGCTCCCAGGTCTCTCTCACTCGCTTCCAAGTCGACCTTTGCCCTCTTCACCAAGGATCAAATAACCCCTTAAGGAAGCAAATTAACCCTGGCCCAATGTTAATAAATCATGAAAAAAAAGAGAAAATCAATTAATCAAACTGCCTCCTATCATATTTATATGTCTTGTATGTAATTACATCTATCATTGCTTGCACATATGATTATACGACCGAGCCCTCGGTATATCAAATGGTGATCTGCCGAAGGTCGGATTACGCCTGACTGAAAGCTCTCACTATGCGTGATGGTGGTCTTTGGACCTATGTTCTCCGCCACGTATCGAGGGGTCAGGCTAATAAGAACAATTATTTTTGCACGCTTTGGTGTATGTAGCATCATCTCTCAATTTCGCATAAATGTGTGTACATACTTATCAGCCCTGGCGGCTCTTCATCTTGGCAATTAATCAAGGGTTTTCCTCCTCCCTTGGGGGATATAATTAACATCATAACCTTCATGGTATGACAGACTGCCGGTCCCAACACGGATCTCACTTTCATCTGACCAAGCCAGATCGAGCGCACAATAAACTCGTCACCTAGTGACTAATACGCCTGCGTAATAAACCATAATTCATCCACTTGTAACGGACTCACATAGGAGTGCCAGAGAAATTTAACATTCTATGTATGGTCCGTTACACCATGTTGGCTTACATTTCTACAAGACCGATGACCTAATTCACTTGACGGTCCAATAGTTACGCGTCAGAACCTGTAACGGACTCACGATAGACCGTTACATGTTCTGAGTTTTCAAAAAAAAAGAGGCCAAACCATCTCTCCCTTGCCCATTCATTCAAACGCCCAAACGAAGCCGAGACCCTAAAATCGACACCGGCGATTTCGGCCACTGTCGACCACTGGCGATCACCTAGATGATGGGGAAGAAGGGGAAGAAGAGAAAGGCAATCAAGAGGTTTAGGGCACGGGTGGACAGGGAAGATGACTCTCCGGTGGTGAGCTCTCCGACAGATGAGCAACCGGCAGCGGCGACGGCTCAAACGATGGAGGAAGATGTTCCCACGGTCGTAGAAGAAACTGGGGAAGCAGAGGAAGAAGCTGGAGGTGTTGAGGAAGCCGTTGGCATTGAGGAGGAGGCCGTGACGCCGGAGAAGAAGAAGAGGGGCCAAGACCTAGAGGTAAGCCTCCAAACCCTAAAAAATTCAATTTTTATTTGTGCATGCGTGATTGGAGAGGTGGAAATGGGTCTGGGGACCCATTGGGATGCATTGTAGGCCATTTTGGCTATTCCCAGGAGCTGGAGATACAAGAAAGATAATGCCCATTTCGAGAGGCTATAACGGTCGTTCCAGTGGCCGTTACGCTTCCTGATGCCCCACCAATGGCGCGTCAGAGAAACCAGAGCTAGAAATGCTATTTTTTGGTTTTTTTCCTGTATTTGATTTTTTGTTGTTTTCATTTATGCTAAATGCAACGCAATGCAATGACTGACCTCATGCTCTACGCGTGCAGGGGAAAAGAAGGAACCGGATATCCTGGCTTCAAGTGCGAGCGGTGTACCAAGCACTGCCCGAGTATCAAAGAGAAAGATTGGCTGCTATGGGCTTTGGAGAGGTGCTTAGCGTAGGGGTGATCAGAATCGACACTCCTTTGCTATATGCCTTACACGAGAGATGGGATCCGCTCAGCGTCCCTTTCTAATAGTGATCGGCTCCAGAATGGAGGACTTCTTGGGCAAGTCACCCATCTCGGTACTACTCCCCATTAAGCACGCTTAACTTCGGAGTTCTTTACAAGAACTGAGCCAATACTTCAAAAGGCATCTTGGTGATATATAATACAACTTAGCTATATTTGAGGGTATTACAGGCTATAAACCCTAAGGCTGAGCCGATAAAGCAGTCGTCATGGTGCATAAAACCAGAACTCATTGCTCAGATATGCAAAGAAGTACACAAGCTCATTGATGTGGGTTTCGTTGAAGAAAATCAATATACCACGTGACTGGCTAATATTGTGCCCGTGAAGAAGAAGAATGGGCAGATCTGGATATGTGTAGACTTCTGAGATCTGAATAAAGCATGGCCCAAACATGACTTTTCGGTGCCAATCATGGAAGTCATGGTCGATGCCACAACCGGCCACAAAGCTCTGTCATTTATGGACGGGTTGTCTGAATATAACCAAATATAGATCACGGAGCACGACCGGGTCCATACTACGTTCCGAACCCACAAGGGCATTTATCACTATAAGCGGATGCCGTTTGTATTAAAGAATACTGGTGCAACTTATCAGCGGGCGATGCTCAAAATATTTGATGAGCTGCTCTACCACACGGTTGCGTGCTACATAGATGATCTGGTGGTCAAGACCAAGAAAAAAGAAGACCATCTACAGGACCTCCAAGTCATATTCTAGAGGCTCAGGTAGTATGAACTAAAGATGAACCCCATGAAGTGCACGTTCAAAGTGTCGAGCGGTAAATTATTAGGCTTTATTGTCAAATACCGTGGAATAGAAATAGACCCCACAAAGATCAAGGCCATTCAGCAGCTACCTCCGCCAAGCAACCTCTCCGAGCTGAGATCTCTACAAGTCTGTCTAGCTTATATCCAGCGGTTCATATCCAACTTGTCAGGGCGGTGTCACCCTTTTCATAAGTTGATGATGAAGGATGTTCCCTTTCACTGGGATGAAGAATGTCAAGCAGCCTTTGACAAGCTGAAAGATTATCTAAAAACCCCTCTAGTGCTGGGGGCACCAGTGAAAGGAGGCTTGGCCCCTTGACTCGTCATCAAGGTCAAAATAGTGACAACCCCTTGCTTATTGAGCAAGGGGCCAAGCCGAACAGATGAATTAATCTGTTTGATTAAGTGTGAACTACAGGCATAGGGAAAGAAAGAAATAAGGAAAGGAAAAGAAGAAGGTGACACAAGTACACAGTGCTCAAGCTCAGGTAACATCAAAATTTCATATATATATCTAAATATCTGAGTACATGATATGCAGGTGGAGGAGTACAAGTCTCCCTCTAGCTCTCGCCTCCACCCTCCTCTCTCCTACTCTCTACCTCGCCCTCATCCTGGTGACGAGTTCGTGGAGGAAGCATGGACTTCCGGGAAGCTGTTGGAACTCGAGCCTGCTTCTCTACCTCGTTCCTCTACCATGCTGAGGAACTAGCTAAGTAGGTCATGCTGGCAAAGGCGCTTGAGTGTCCCGCAGCTCACACCCATTCTCGACCCCTCTAGAGGCGCTCCTTTGTCACTCGGAGCCGCTCCTGTATGACGCCCAGCTGCGTCCTCAGGTCCGCGAGCTCATGCTCACGTGCTATCTGCTCCTCCCTCTCTCGGGTGCACTCCCTCCTCTCCATCTCGAGGAGGACTCGCAGCTCGATCGTATCTCCGGGCAGCTCCTCTCGCCGTGCCAGTGCCTACTCAAGCTCGACAACTCGCTGATCGGATTTTTTACGGAAGATAATGATGTAAAATTGCAAGATGCACAATCAACCAAATTCTAGCAGGGTGATGTTGTGTTTGAAAGGAAAGGGGTATATCTTTTTAATCCTACTGTGCCATCTTACAAATGTTCAGGAATTCAATGGTTGGGGACACGATTTTTGGTTGTAGGGACACCATGGTAATCTGCGATTGACAATCTGAGTCATTGCATTGGTCTGATTACTACTTTCTATTCGACGGGGAAAAGGCTTTTAAGTGTATTTTCAGCTTGCCAAACTCTTAAGATGGGGACTTGAGTTGATTACTGTATTTGTACAGGAATGAGAAAAGATGAGATGCGTTGTACAATGGTTATAAATATGTTCCATGCTCTGGACAACGCTTTTCTTCGGGCTATGTTTTCGTTCAATCATTTGCTATGGGCTATACTATATTATTAAATTGACCTTGCCCGCCACAAAGCAACTATTGCATAACTAAAGGTAAGTTACCATCAGGGGAGAAGAATTGATCGTGACGGTTTCCCGGTTCCCCAGTGGTATGTCTGGGGTCGGTTGCAGGGACCGGCTTCGCGAAAGCATTTCGGCTCCGGGCCACCACCTGCATTCTGTATCAGGATTGCCCCCCTCAGCATTCTATGACAACTTGAGCTAGGAATTGTGTTGCCACATTTAGTTTTTTGTACTGCTTAATTATTATATGTATTCATTTCTTTTTTTGCTTATTTTGCCACTCTTTGAATATGGGCTATGATTGAGGTGCATTATGTCAAAAGAATGTTTAGTGATGTTTGAAAGTGGAACTTGGGGATCAAGCTGCTCTTTTGGAGATGTGCATGCATGCTTACTTTAAACCCATGCTTTAGTGAAATGAGAAGTGTGATTAACTGATTTGAGAAAAATGTTTCATGGCCGCAAGAGGAAGTGTTAGCAATTGATAATGGTGTTGAACTGTTCTTTTGAGAATTTCTTTCTTTGGACCAACGTTTAAACATTTAAAGTCAAACGGATAGCTTCTCTAAGGTTTTTCATCCAACATCCTGCCCTTGCATCTCTACATTAGTGGCTTGATTAAAATAATTGGAATCTGAGCAAATGGTCTCTATGCATATGTTTTGAGCAAATGATATCTATGCATATGGCCATACTCTCTTCACTAAGAGGAAGTGCTAGCAATTTATAGTAGTGTCTTCCATTCCCTGTATGAATATAAATATCTAGCCCTGTTTCCTTTGGGTTTAGCCTGTGGCTTGGCTGTTGGCACCTTGACGAAGGGACCATGTTTGATATCCCAATGTATATGGTTGGTGTATTAGTAAAAAGCTTGTCAAGAGTAAACATAAGTCTGGTAGCTGGAGGGGTTGGTAATGGCTGCCGTAACATGATTTTCACCATCTATCTGGATCAAGCCTTACGATTCTTAGTGCAGTCCTATGTTTGAGTCTTTGACTCAATTGTTTGCTGGTATTTCCTGCTTGACCTCTGCTCACATATGTTGATGATACCATTATCATCTCTCCTCTCTTTCCAATCCTTCTCCATCTTGGTGATTTTGTTCATGGAGGCATGAAGAGTTTTAACTTGAGAAGGAGGAGGAGGCGGGTGTGGGCTTGTGACCCTCTTCAATTGTTCCTCTATTGAAGTGATTTTATCAATGAGAGCTTGTCGGAGGGGTGTGACTTGCAGAGTAGAGGGTTGACATGGAGAACTCAGAGGGGAGGCTTGATATGAAACCCGTGAAGCTTGAAGGGGTTGGCCCATAAAAGGACCCGCTCGGGCTGAGATACAAGAAACGTGAGGGCCTTGGGGCCATGAAGAATGAGTAGAAGGAGGCAGGTGATGGGCCACCCGAGGAGGATGATGGATATAAGGGTGTAGGTGATGGGCCAACCGTGAAGGAATAGAAGGAGGATGTGATGATGAAGCGAGACCCTCAATAATAGCCTTCAGAGTGTGGGCTTGTTGAGGGTGAGATGCAAATCTTGGGAGACTGTCTCTCTAGATGGAGGAGATGATTCTGGGGGAATAGTGATCCGAGATTGGTGTAAGGGACCACAAGATTGAGGATTGCCTATAGGTCGGGCAAGACCATAAGGATTAGGACGTGGTCCCTTAGAAAAATTATAGTGGAAATTATGAGATTGTGGATTATAAGATGTGCTTGGTTCTGCACCTTCATGATTGTATTTTGAATTAGACATGTTAATTTGATTGTTCAAGTGAAACATTATGCAAGCAAACAATAGTTCAATCAAGGCAATGTTGCAAATATACCAAACAATGTGAGATGTTTACGGTTGATTTTTTTATTTCCTACTTGGTGTGAATTAAATGAGTTTTGACAATGTTTATGTAATCCACTCATGGTAGGAACCTAATTTTAATGTGATTTACTCTGGTGCCAACTAGGCAAACTCTCTCTCACCACGTTTTGGGCCAACTACTCGGGAAACTTCAAGGTCAACCTGCCCAACATCTGTGAGGGAAGCCACAGGTGCGGAGACTTATAGAGGTCTTGGATAAGGAAATTTTGGTCTAAAGAGACGGAATGCTCAATGGAGGGTCCTTCCATATGTGCACCTTTATAAATTTCCTCTTTTCATCAAAAGACTCAGTGAGAAAGTTATAGAGGCAAAGCTCTTTCTAAGAGAATATTCCGTGACTAACAGACTGGCACGTCTAGTAGGACCTTTCCCGCCTTTCTTCTTTCTGTCAAAGGGTCTTGATTGCCCCTTTTCCTTTTTGTAAGACGGGGAGAGGAGGGCACACCCCTTTTGCTTGCTTGCATGCTTGCTTGTGCACTTGCACATTCCCCCCATGTACTACGCACCACCACCATCAACAAGCGATGGCCGTCGTAACCTACAGGCCTCTGGTCGTTGCTAACCATGCCAGGTTCGGTTACCTGGCGACCCTGATTGAGGAAGGGAGGTCCTCACTAGATGAGGAACTAGTAGCCCCTGTGCTCGTGGAAGTACTTGAACTCTCCCCATTGGAGGAACTAGAGGCAGTAGAGCCTCCCTTGTCAAAAGTGGAGTTGTCGCCTTCCCTAATAATAGGAAGAACAAGGAGGACTCCGAGATCTTCTGCAAGAAATTTTGTGTCAATAGAAATACTTAGCTTCTCTCAAATAAAGGAGGGGGAGGCATACAAAGAGTGTCTACCTGAAGCCTGAGTGACAAGAATACTCTCCACATCAACCAAAGGGGAGGTAGTCGTCACTAGCATATGGTCGTCAGTAGGAGCAGCTAGGTCCTCTATATCGAAGGTAACATCGGGGTTGGACTCATCCAGAACCAACCCCACCTCTGTGAAGGCATTTCCTGGGGAAGGGGAGAAGCTCATTCCTGCTCTAGCCTTGGAAGGACTTGCATTAGACCAAATTAGTTATGATATTTTAATATCGCATGCAAGTAGAAAATGCTATTCAAAGCATATCACTTACTAGTCGCATCCCCTCTGGCGGGAGACTCTTCCTTGGGGCGAGAGGGAGGCCTTGTACCTTCCTCGCTATTCTCAGCCCGAGGTCTTTTCGGGGAGGTATTAGCCTCGCCTAGAACCACAGTTGGAGAATCCTCCAATGGAGAGATCCCATCCTCCTGGCCATCTACAAATGTCAAAGGAATGAATGAGATAAGCATTCCAAAATATAGACGTTTCGGCCGAAACGTATCGGTTTCGGCCGATACTGACATCCATGCTCAGAGCAGTTCAAGCTATATACATGCCACTGGTGCCCGGCGACAATTTGCGGGTGTCATTCCAGTCCAGACGATTGCGTAGAAAACTCAAAACCATTAAGATATTTCACAAGCAACTTCCTTTCATCTTTTCATTTTTTCATTTGATTTGTGAAAATGCAGCATTGATAAAGAGATCAACATCTGTCTCCACGCCCCTCCAGGAAAACAGCTGTATGTTCAGAAATTTTGGCCTTTGTTGAAGAATTTCATCACATACAAGTGAACACATTGGTTTTTGGTGAAGTCATGGATTCACTTCTCAAATTGTTATGCATGAAATGAAAGTGGCATCTGAGAGACGGAGAGCTTTGGGGTCCATCTCCAACATCTTTCATCATTGTTCTGAATCTGTACATCTATCCTCCCATAAGGGGGAGAAACTGAGCCAAACTTGCATTCCCATGTTCATAAGGACATGAATGGCACGGGCTGGCCCATGGGCCACGGCCTGACCCGTTTTGTGTCATGCCTGGGCTTGACATTGGGGCCTGTAGCCAGTCACATGCCGGGAAAGTTTACCATTTATAAATGGGCTGCCATGGGCCTTACTGTCTATTTGGTCTGTGGGCCAGTCTATATTTACAAAAACAACAGCCATTTTGTAACACATGATGTGTCATGGCTGAGTTAAAAGAGCCTGTATTCTTTAGTTGAGATACCTAAGTTAATACCTTGTAGGAGGCCATTTTTGTTTTTCCAAGGCTCAAGAGACCTCTGTGTCATTTATCCAAATCAGGGCCTTTAAATGGGCCTTTAGAGAGTTGACTGGGCTGGGGATGGCCCATACTGTTTTTTGGCCCCACTAACTCGGACAGCACATGGTTGCGGCTGGGATGGAGGTTGAGTAAGTGGGTAGCCGAGGTAAGTTCGATGTAGCGACCCAAAAATAATGAGTATAATAACAATGACATTAGTCATATAACAATTATGAAAGATAAAAAATTTTTTTGATGAGTACTAACAGAAATAGCTAATTTAGATAATGGGCTTTAATATACGTGGAGTGGGCAGTGATTTGTACTTCTATAATTAATGATTTCTTGTATTTACCGGGAGTTACCGTCCTTGGCCGAGGTCGTCATCCCCACGCCCCGAGCATGGAGGTATCGTGTTGGCTCATTACTCGGCATCTTGCTTTACTTGTATATATTTTATATGCCGCTGCTAGAAAGCATGTGTTAGGGCCATTAGCTCGATATTATTAACTCACCGCCACGAGAGAGAGTGAAACTCATTCCGTGACCCGACCCGAGCACGAAGTTGAGAGCTTGAGCACCCTTGACTCACTGGCAATTTCTCAACCGTGCAAGTCCGACGCTTCCCTCACTAAGGGACGAATGCTAGCTTGCTAGAGTCTAGGTGTGCATTACAACTTGGCGTCGAGTCCGCATCTTCGTCCTGCATCAAATTGATATCAGAGTGCCAGTTGAGTCTAGGGTTGTCATTGCATGATAAGGGGATAAAAAAAGTGTCTTAAGTCTAGGAGCATCATTGTTTTAAAACAAACAAAACAAAAAAAGTGTTTTGGTTTACATCCCAATACTCCGGTATATCAAAAGATGTTACTCGAAAGGTTTGGTTACGTCGATCCGGAAGGTAACCCCTCGTGTCGAGTCGGACCTTCGGGTTAAAGCCTCTGCCACATACTGGAAGTTGGGTTAAGTCTAGGGTCTTAAGTCTAGACTGTTTTGTCTTAGTTGTCATTTGCATTCAGTCTAGAGTGTCTTGTCACCAACTATCAGCATGGCCATCTTATAGCTCCCCGTGCCCCATGGATCCCCAAAAGCCCATATCTTATGCAAGGTGGCGATACACCCCAGGACGGGAAACCCGACCCCACCACCTCCATAGGCCCGTAGCCTGAGACTTCTATGGCTCCAATGTCCCTAGTGACTGCCTAGAGTGGGAAGCCATTATGGACCAATACTTTGAGTGTTACATTATGTCTGGTCCCATGCAAGTTGACTTTGCCGCAAGGTGACTTTTCTACGAAGCTGCCGAAACATGGAGGGACATAGAAGATTTGAGAGAAATTAGGAAGCAATGGCCCACGAGTCAAGGTGTGACATGAAGAGAGAGCTATCCTTAGATTCCTCTAGAACTGTCACCTTCGTGTCCCATATGAGGGTTAAGGACCATATGATTTTCCTAACCAGCACACTATCCTGAATAGATTTGCCCAAAGCCTTCAGACCATTGGTGATTTGTGAGAGCCTAGTATACATCTCTGAGATGGTCTCACCAGGCCTCATTCTAAATAGTTCATAATCACAGGTTAACATGTTTACCTTCACGGCTCTCACTTGTGATGTTCCTTCATAGATCAGTTGGAGTTTATCCCACATTTTCTTGGCTGTCTTGCATGTCGAGATTCTGGAATACTCCTATGGATGCACAGCGCACTACATAATGTTCATTACTATCCAATTTACAGTAGATAGTCAGATCTGGTCTGTCGACCAAGTGCTTTCATCTTCAGGAAGATCGAATGGTCCGGTGGTGATGACCCTCTAAAGTTCATGACTCTGCGTACGAAGGAACACTTCCATCCTGTTCTTCCCAGACAAATAGTTAGTGCCATTGAAGAACGGTGGACGATTGATTGAATGACCTTCAGGAATGAAACTATGAGCACACCCAAATCCTGGTCTTCCCTGGACGTTGGACCACATGATGGGAAACCTGCTCTGATACCAATTGATAGAATAGAAGGCGGTGATCTAGAAGGGGGGATGAATAGATCACCCTTAATTAAAATCAAATTGATGTAATTTGAACTGTAAGCTCAAACCAACAATGCAGATCACTCAGAAATACCATTGAGCATAACCTTCATAATCGAATAGATGATAAGCTAACATGAATACACTGAGAGATGTAGTCAGACTTTTGATCGAACAGTAGGTAGGCATGGAGAGACAAAGTAAACGAAGCAATATAAAGCACCCAGATAGAGCTAGAGAGACAAATGCAAATTCTACGTATAACCGGCAGTACCTAGCGGAGGTTGGACTTGAGGGTCTCCTCACGCAAGAAGCCAATCTTCCAGATAGGCATGACCTATCGTTCAGATTGGGTATTTTAATATACCAACTGGATATTTAGAATTTATACCAATGAAGGAGAATGATAACGCAATCACACCAGAAGACAGGAGAGTTTTTAGCATACGATTCTATCCAAAAGAGTAGTGGAGCAAAATTACCACTCCTAACACACCTGCTAATACTCCAACTATCGGGACCAATTCTAATTCCTGCTAATATATAAAAATCACCATGTCTAAGCATGAAAATATAAAGTTAAGACAATTTTAGAGGTATCTTCCATCGCTTTCAGCCTGTCTTAATGCTTTGGTTCATCCGGTTGCTCATCTTGCGGCGCCTGCTCCTTCATTAGAGGACATCAAGCAATTCTATGGTCTTCTCTCCCACAATGGATGCATTTCCCTTGCTTCCTCCAGCAATCCTCCGATCGATGCCCACCTTTGTCACAATGCTCTCACTTCTCTTTAACAGGGATGATCTGCTGGTCTCCCTTCTTACCCTTCTTGTCTTTATGAGAGCCATTGCCTCCATTCGATCTCTTCTTCTCATTGGTAGGCACACTACTGTCGGAACAATTTGCTCCTCCCTTCTTGGCAAGCCTTCTAGTAATCTGTTCCATCATATCCATAACATCTTCTAACACTTGGGCCTTCTTTACCATCTTAGCATACCCTTGAATTTCTAACGGCGCTAACTGCGGGATATACTCGACTCTCAAACCATTCAAGAACCTTCGAGCTTTCATCTTTTCTGTATAAACTAAGTGGGGTGCATAACGGGCTAATCTAGAAAATTGAGCTTCATACTCTTCTACAGACAAGTTCCATTGCTTCAAGGATGCAAATTCAGTGGCCTTCTTTTCTCGAACTCTCTCTGAAAAATACCTCCCATTAAAAAGCTCCAAGAATTCATTCCACGAAACTTGATCATTTGGTAACATTGCTTCCACAGCTTCCCACCAAGCCCGTGCATCTCTCTCTAATTGATATGTAGCTAGCAAAACTTTCTCCTGATCAGTACATTACATAACCCTAAAAGTCCTCTCTATCTCTCTAACCCAATTCTCTGCCTCATCGGGATTAGTAGACCCACTAAACCTAGGGGGATTCATACCCTGGAAGCTCCTATGCAAATCTCCTGCACCCTGACGAACTCCACCCCGAGCTACCAGCTGCAAGGCCTGGGTCAACCCTTGGACCGTGCGTGTGTTGGTGGGTTCTGTACTTTTTTTTAATTCGACTCCATTCTCCCCTGGTTGTGGTCCCTTTTTCCTCTTTTGTTGGTGGGTGGGTTGTTAGCAAAGATGAGCACCACGGGCACCACCAAGGGCGGGCGGGGCAAGCCCAAGGGCTCCAAGGCAGTCTCTCGTTCGCAGAAGGCCGGCCTCCAGTTTCCCGTCGGCCGGATCGCCCGTTTCCTCAAGGTCGGCAAGTACGCCGAGCGCGTTGGCGCCGGCGCCCCCGTCTACCTCTCCGCCGTCCTCGAGTACCTCGCTGCCGAGGTGAGAGAGTGCCCTTCTGTTCTGCGTGTGTGTGTGTTCCTCTATCTCTTCCCCCGTGTGTGCCCCGTCTATGGTTCTGCGTCCGATCTGGTGGCTTCTTCGTGGCGCTAGGTACTGGAGCTGGCGGGGAATGCGGCGAGGGACAACAAGAAGAACCGGATCGTGCCGCGGCACATCCAGCTGGCGGTGCGGAACGACGAGGAGCTGAGCAGGCTGCTGGGGGCGGTGACCATCGCCAGCGGCGGGGTGCTCCCCAACATCCACCAGACGCTGCTCCCCAAGAAGCAGGCCGCCAGCAAGGGCGCCAAGGGCGACATAGGATCCGCCTCCCAGGAGTTCTGAGCTCCGGTCTCGTCTTCCTCTTCCCCCCCTCCCTTTCATTTTCTTTTTATTCTTCCTCCTCCTCTGGGTTCTCCGCCACCCCCTGTCAGTAGTAGTGTAAATCCTCGCCTGATGGAATGATATGATCACATGCCCTCTCTCGTCTCCTCTCAAATCACCGTTTTCTTTTGTCGAATCCCCTGGGAACAGGCTGTGATCACGGGGAGCGCCGGCTGAAAGTCTCGTTCGAGATTTATATTCTGGAGCGCGCGGCGAGGAGGCGGTGGCCGGAAAGCATGAGCTGTCGCCGTCAAGTCCTGGTGCGTCCCCTCGTGGTCTACTTTTGAATCTTGCCCTTTTGGCTCGTTCTGCCGCTGTCTAGTCGAGCTTTTGAACCTGTTTATCGGGTTGGACGAGAAAGACCTTTTATTATACGGTTTTTTTAGAGTAAGTCTCTACATTTTTATTGATATATTCATCATTCTTTGAGTCCATTTTGGGCACTATTCTACATTTTCTGCACTGTTTGTATTTTTCCTCAAATCTCCAGCATCATAACTTTCTGTCCCGACCTCCTTTTGGAGTTATTCTTACTCCTATGTCTTCCCAACACTCAAGTCTTCTGTAATCTCAATTTTCTCCCCATTTGGACGTCGTTTGCTTTGCTGTTTGCACTGGTCTTTGCACCGTATTTGCACTGTTCACATAGTTTTCTGCATTGTTCCTACAAGACATGCACTTTTGCACATCCTTTATCTATGTTAATCATGACATGTTAAATCAATCTCTGTATTTTAGTCTCATTACAATATACACACCTATTATTTTCACCCTTCTACAGGGGTTAAAAATCCTCTCCCGATAAGTTTACCCTTAATCTTTCATGCTGGTTTATGCACTTGGACAGATTTCTATACTTGGCATTTTCTAATGGGTTTTGCCTCTTGTATTGTCTTTGTTTCGTAGGAAAGCAAGGAAAGTGAGGCCTTACCTTCTAGCTGGCTGGAAGGCAAGGAAAGGTAATCCACATTGCCCCGCATTGCTTATATTGAGCGCACAACGCACATAGTCTCCTTTCACACGCTTTGGCGTTGTCTTCCCTTGGTGGCGATCACGGTATTCTTTCTCTATCTTTTATCGCCTTTGCCTTACTGTATGATCATACTACCATTTTTACATAGTCACATGTTGATGATATTCACTTGATTGGCACATTATGTCATCACTTATACATATACGCTTGTTCATGTGACTTGTTACGCTGCGTTCCACATTTCTACACCCATTACGCCTTGGAGCCCTTGGAGGATATTTTACCTTTTTATTAAAAAATATAAAAAATAATAAAATTTGGTCACAGTCAACTATTGACTGATGCGGTCAACTGTTGGCCGTCATGGTCAACTATTGACCGACGCGGTTAACTGTTGACTGGCCCTTCCCTTCTTCTGCCTTGAGAGTCCTAAGTGTTCTGGACTGTTTCTAGGCGTTTTTGGCTCCGGAGCCTCTTTCTAAGGACCATATCTTCTAGAATTGTCCACCAAATCGAGTCACCACTGCATCTTTTCGTTTGTCCGGTTTGATCAATATTCCAGTTCGATTTTCCATTTTGACAATTGTTTTCATTTGGTCGTTTACGTTTTTCACATTCAAAAGTTGTAAATTGTCTATAATCAATTAGAGTCTTTTAATTACCAAGGGAAATCAATATCAACTTGAGCACGTTCCGATGTTTATTCCCTTTGACTCAATTTGGTAGGGAGTTAGATTAAGAGTAGACTAACTTAACATGTTTAAAGTGTTGGGTTGAAGATGTTTGGGAGCACACATAAAAATGAAAACTCAAAAGTTTTTTCAAATGGTGCTATCTCAAGTGTTATGTTTTGTACGAGGATTTTAGTCCCGTATTAAAAAATACAAAGAGGTGAGGAGACCTTATAGTTCTTAGGACCCCCTAAAATGTATCTTATAGACAATAGTGGAGGTACGCTAGATCCTATGTGTGTCAAGTTGGGCGGGCGCGCACGTGTGAGAGGTGGGTCCAACTGGCTTGCATTGGCACTTTTTTGGAATTCATTTTGCTGTTTTACCCTCTCTTGGAGAGAAAGAGAGGTCTCCGAACTGACAGTTTGGAGATGAACCGTCATGGGCGTGAGCACAAATGGGGTGATTAGTATTTTCCTAATCACAGGTTATCCTATCTGTACCTTTTTATTTCCCAGAGGAATCGCTCGCGATCGGGCTCTCTCTCTCGTCTCCCTCTGTTGCGGCCGCCGCTCGCCGCCCTCTTCTTTCTCGCACACCACCGCCTTCTCCTCGTCGATTGCTATGAGGGCAGTGGAACCTCATGGACATCATCATTCTATTTTTCTACTCTCTAGCGGCCTTCTTCCTGAAGTGTTCGGTGCATGTTCTTCAACCTCTTAACTTTTAATTTGAAGACGTTTAGGCTTCTTAGTTAGCATGTTTACGAGATTCTTCAAGAGTGCGCTTGATAACCTCATGTTGATAGTCATATCCTGAGAGAAAACTGTCATATCCATCGCACCATTATAATGGGGGCGATATCTTCTCTAAGGGGAGTCTCTTTAAGGCACTTTTATCTTACTTTTTGTATTTTAGATTAACTGTTTTATTGGGAATTGCCGTGTAAGGATAGCCATAGTTGTTTGACATAGAAGCACAATTGAATATCCACTAGACTGCGAATGCCCAGTGCGCCTTCAGAGGGGGAATGACATACTTTGTCCCAAGAAACCCAATATTTTCTAAGAGCTGTTTCAAGCCCCTGCCATAGGAAATTGGTGCAAATTTTCTCAATTTGCTTGAGGATTGTGTGTCGGATAGCAGCAGCACTAGCAGTGTATATTGGAATGAAAGATAGAACCGATCAGATTAATGTAACTCTTCCTGCCTGGGAAAGAAACTTGCTTTTGCCAACCAGCTAGCTTAGCATTCACTTTGTCAAGTATATATTTGAAGTGGGGAGTTTTAACTCTACCATTGAAGAGAGGGATCCCTAGGTAGCTGATGCTCCCTGTTTTAAGCTGTAAACTAGTTATTTGTCGGATCCGATCAATAGCATGATTTGGCATTTGTTTAGCCACCATGAAGGAGCTTTTATGAGCATTAATTCGCTGACCAGATGAAGCTTCATATCTTCCTAGAAACTTAAGCAACTGTTTGATAGAGGAAATACTACCATTCATGAATATAATAGTCATCTGCATATAGAATGTGGGAGATGGGCAGAACATTGCGAGGGAGGTGGTATTGTCGACATTGTCCAGAACTGAAAAGTTGATTGAGACCTCGGCTCAATACTTCCTCAGTTAGAATGAAGAGAGTAAGGGCTAATGGATCTCCCCGTCGCACTCCCCGCGTGGATTTAAAGTATCTATGGAGCTGACCATTGAAGGAAATGGTGAACTAACAATTCACCAATAGTTGAGCAATGAGAGAGACAAATCTATTAGAAAAGCCAAATCTTTTCAGTACTAGAAAAATGAAATCCCATTCAAAGCGGTTGTATGCTTTAGCCATATCAAGGTTGATTAGGATATTATGGCCCCTGATCAGTCTGTCAATTTCTATGAAGAGTTCTTTGGCCAGAAGGAAGTTGCCAGTGATAAGTTTGCCACTAATGAAACCACTTTGTTGATCGGAAATAATATGTGGAAGAATGGGGCGTAGCCGGTCATAGATAACTTTGGACACAATTTACAAATGATTTTTCAAAATTTCAACATGATGAAGATTAAGGCATATAATGTTGAGTTTCTCTTATTTTTATTTTGATGACTATTGAGGAGGGTAAGAATGGCTAGGCCCACGTAAGGCCCAAGCCCGCCTGGCCCATTCAGGCCCGCGATATATAAACGCGCTTAAGGGCACTCAACAGCCATGGCCCATAAAGGCACGGCCCACAACAACTCGACATCGGATTTGACAACGTAGGAAGGGTTTTGGCCCAGGCGCAATGACCACTGCATGACCCTCTGATGACCGACTGTTACCCCCCACGATGATGGCTTCGGCCCCATAATAGGCGAGCACGCCCCACGAGCACGGTAAGACTCGCCCGGGGATCAACTGACTCCGAGATAATCACCCCTCAACGAGAAACTCCTGTCATAATCGTGGGGAACGTTACTCCACGACTTGCACCCTTCCCTGCTTAGGGATTGACCTTCGACACTAGGGCAACCCCCTATAAACAGGACCTTGACAGAGGAGAGAAAGGAAAGGGAAAACCTCACTAGAAAAATGCCTACAGAGAAGCAAACTAGAGAGCTACACACCTTGCTACTAGAGAGATCACGACTACCCCTGTCCTGAGAGAGAATCCCACCTACATGACCTTATCGCCCAGTGAGCACTCTCTGTGTGATCACCGGGGACGGCGAGCACTCATCTGGAGGATCTATGCGCCTCTCAGGTCTCCTACTGCGACCTCCACTCTCCTCTCTCTCTCTCTCTCTCTCTCTCACTCTTCTCTGTTCCCTACTTAAACCGTTACTGACTTAAGCATCAGAGGGTTGTCTCCTGGGATAATGTCCAAGGCTCCTTCTGACGCCATTACTTTTGGTGATCGCAGGCTTCTATGGGTGCCAGACGACTTCCACAACAAATAAATAGAGAAGTGTAGTACATGGCGTAAGAACCAGATTCCTGTTGCCACAACTATAAAATTAATTTACTTTACAATCTAACTTGATTGTTAAGCATGTTAATTAGATGTTGTTGATTGCAAGCCCTAAATTGTTACTTTGATGAAATTTCAAGATCTCAACAAACGGCACGTGATCCAGCTCCCTTGCCCTCTCATTATAGGGGGTCTGCGATGTTCAGCTCCGTCCCTTGAGTCTTTCACCATTTTCTTGTCTTAATTAAAGTATTTTCACTGTTATTCATTTCATTTGTTTGTTGCTTCCTTTTGTCTTTTAATATGTTATCATTTCTGACAAAATTTCGGCAGCATCTCCCCTTGACCCAGATGCTAAGGGGATGTAAGGGGAACACGCCCACAAGGAGTGGCGGGTTCCAATAATTCGAGGTGTGCGCCAGGGGCAACAACACCTTTGAGAAAGCACCAAAAGATCTATGGGTCAGCAAGCAAGGAAATGTTCAGCTAAAGCCAAGCTACAGGTGCACCGAGCAGAGACTGGTTGGGGCACGCCAGGCAGGAAGAGCCAGCAAGCATACCGGGAAGGAGGTTGAGGGAGAATGGGCCGGACAGGGGATAAATATGGGTGTGTCGGATGGACAGGCTGAGAGGTGTACTGGGCGAAGTTAATTTGGGTGTTCACCGGACTAGAAGGATTGAGGAGCGCTCCGGGTAAGGAGAGGTAAAGGGGTTGTGCCGAGCTAGGATGGAGTGCGCCGGGCTGGAGAAGTTAAGGGCGTACCGGGTGGGTAGGTTGGAGAGTGCACCGGGTTGGAGTGGGACTAGGAGTGTGCTGGCCCGGGAACGATGACGGGTGTGCCAGTTGGGAGAGGTCAAGGGAGTGTCGGGCTGGGATGGGTTGAGGGTGCACCGGGCAAGGAGAGGTGGAGGGTGCACCGGGCTGGAGCGATTGAGGCCATGTCGGGCTAGGGTGGTTTGAGACGTGTACCGACCAAGAGAGTTTGACAGGGGCATCAATGGAGGATGCTGGATAATGCACCAGTGGAGGGAGGGTGCTAATGCACCGGGTTAACTCTAGGCCAAGGAGTGCACTAGTTGGCAAGGGGAAAAAAACCGGAGTGTTAAAGGGGAAGCAATGGGCTCCAACGACTCAGGAAAAGGGGCACACGATGCTCCAAGGGAAGAAAAATCTCTGCTGGATAGAGTAGTGCCCTCAGGAGGCAAAACTCACAGTGGAGGCAACAAAAGGGGAGAGCCCTGCCCATCTCTCTTTTTTTCTTCTTCTTTTTCTTAATGAAGGATGACTAGTGACAAAACCATTTGGACAATACTAATGCAAATTTGTCTGCGGCGGGGTAGAGAATTGTATTATTCATTGAATGGAGGAATCGGAGCATGGTGCAATCTCAAGTGCCTACCATTAAGGGGTGGGAATTGAAATTTCCCCTGATAGTTGACGATTACATACGCCCCACCCTCACAGACTTTTTGGACTACATAGAGTCTGAGCCAATTCTCATTTACTTTGCCCTTGAGGTTGGCAACCATGACACCTCTTCTTTTGACCATGACGAGATCACCCTTCTTGAATTCACGCTCATTGATGAGCTTGTCGAAGGCACACACTATTCGGGCCTCGTAAACTAGGATATTCTGTTGGGCTTGAAGCCGCCTTCCCTCCAAGTTGGAGAGCTCTTTGAGTCTTTGCTCAACATTTGTTTGTCCTTCCTAGACCACCCCCTGTTGAATTGTGACCCATAGGAAGGTATCTCAAGTTCAATAGGGACAATTACTTCCGAGCCGTACACTAAGGAGAAAGGCGAACAACCCGTTGGAGTCTTGTAGACGGTTCGATACGCCCACAGAGCTTTGTACATTTTCTCTTCCTAGTCTCTCTTGTTGGAACTAACAATTTTAGCCAGGAGAGTACATAGAGTCTTATTAAAAGCTTCGACCAAGCCGTTGGCCTGTGGGTTGTACGGGGTGGATGTCCTCCAATTAATCTTGTATTTTTCGGCCAATCTGTAGACCTTCTGGTTTCGAAAGTGACTTTCGTTGCCAGACACGATCCGACTAGGGATGCCGAATCGAAAAATTACATTTCATCGAATAAATTGGGCTACGATTTCCCCTGTCACTTCTCTTAGAGCTACGGCTTCTGCCCATTGGGATAAGTAATCGGTTATGGCCAAGATGAATTTGCATTCTGAAGAGGACGTGTAATATCCTAGACCCTTCGGATCCCTTTTCTCAGGTCCTGGATTTATTTTCGTGGAGAAACTAATTTTGTTATGTTTGGAACTATTTTTTGGATATTTTTCGGGTCAAAATCTGTGAGTTTCGGATCACTAAGAAGAAATTCATAGCACAGATTTTGAAGCTTTCGAGTGACAAAAAAAGAAAACAAAAGAGGTAGCTAAGGCTTCCTCCACTAAGCCTGTCAAGCAAGGATCCTCATTAAGGGAGAGGATGAAGAAACCCTGCTCCTTCTCGAAAAATAAGACCCGGGTTCTCTTCGAATGGGCCCGTGAATAAGGCAAAGTTGTGCTCCCGGAGCCCAAGAGACCGAGTGATGTCGCAAGAAAAGATGATCTCCAGTTCTGTCCTTATCACCAAAGAGTGGGGCATCCTATTAATGATTGCTACATGTTCAAGGACATTATTGAAGGTCTAATCAACAAAGGCGAATTGTAAATGGGCAAGTACGTGGTGGACCTACCGCGCCCTCAACAGTTGCCTATCTTAAAGATAAACAGCCAATATGGCCTCACTATATCAGCTGCCCCCTAAAGGCATAATTGAAGCCAGCAGCCACCATGCCTATGAGGCTTAAATTCTAGTGCCCGCTAGCAAAAAGACTATTTTTGGGAGAGACACCAATAAAAAATGAGACACACATGGTCTCTACATTCGCCTTCACAGGCCAAGACTCCCTAGAAGCAGTACATCGTGAATGTCTAGGGAACGTGTGATCTGTCGTCGACAGAGCTAAGAAGACCCCGCAACGGCAACCATCAATGCAAAAGACTAGGAGAATAGCACTTGGTGTAAGCGCTAGAAGCTTGTTCCTACAAAAGCCCCGACTCTTCGGGCCATCTCCCACATGATCCTATGACAACAAGGGTGCAGCCGCTAATCCTATGCATAGCTGTTACCGAATATCCCTTGAGGGCAATATGAATTAATAGCCCCGACGGCGCAATAGCAAAGTGGTCAAATCTATTAACAATCCTATGAAGCGCCCTGCATCATGGACAAATCTGCGTCAAGAAGTCCATCTAGCTGGGAGAAGAACCTGACGAAGAATAAAATAAAGCCATGATGGTCAAGAAATCTCGAGAATCTGGATGAGAAGGACTGTCAGCACAGTGATTTAAACAAAAAAAGAAAAAAAAAGAAGGAAAGAAGATGGAAAATGAATGATAAAAAAAGAAGACAGCGGCTATGGACTCGGCAGTGCTGATGATGCTTCAAAGGTACCGGCAGGAGATAGAGCTACTGAAGAAACAACTAATGGAGAAGATAGAGCAGTCTTCGGCCTCCAAGCAGCCTGAGATGCAGGGCGAATCATCACAGGGAGCTGCCAACCCAAGCGACTTCCCACCACTCTACACCTTGCCCCAGCCAGCAGAGCCCAGCTTGGCAACTACACAACAGCGCACATTACAGTGGCTGATGTCGCCAGTGCTGCCACAGGTGCACCAGACACCCCTGGCTCCTCCACTATTGCGTCCTCCTCCACAAGCGAGTATGATGGTCACTCCATACCTACAGTCGGCACACTTCTACCCAGAATCGGTCGATCCGACCACCATAAACAAGCTAATGGTGGAAAGGATGATCGAGCTGAAGCTTACCGAGAGAAGTGAAAGCGACTACATCGCATTTGATACCTATCGGGTACCATACCCGCCACATCATGCTGCGAAGTAGCTCCTTCTTAGGATCAGCAAGCCTCCTAAATTTGACAAGTTCAACGGGAAGGGATCCCCAAAAGAATACATCACCTACTACATGACCGTCATGGGCAATCTAGCTGCCGACGAGTCATACATGTTGAAGTTTTTCGGGTCCTCGCTGATAGGGCTCGCATTTGAATGGTATTCAAGCCTCCCGGTCGGGTCGATCAGCGACTGGCTAGATATGCAAAAGAAATTCAGAGAAAGATTTCATGTCACAGAGAGGGAGGTCACATTGGCCGAACTCTACTCGACAAGACAAAGGGTAGATGAGATAGCTCTCGAATATATTAAGAGGTGGAGAAACCTCGGAATGAGATGTAAGCGGCCCCCGCACCAGGAGGACGCTGTACAAATCTACAAGCAGAACCTCAGGGTGGTGCTGGAGAAGATGATTGGCATGGAAATCTGATCGTTCGACCGATTAAACAACATTGTGGCCGAGGTCGAAGCCTTCCTGGCTAGGCCTGCCCCTACATCAACTACTGCCACAACACAAAAAGACAAAGCAATAGAAAAGTGCCAAGCGCCTAAAGAAGCTAACGCCCTTGATATCAAGGCCAGAAATATGTGTGTCTAAATATGACAAAAAATACATACATAAAATCAATAAACTTTCTAAATTCATTCATTCCTAAAACCAAACAAATTTAAATAAAATTAACAATAAATCTAAACAAATTTAAACAAAAAATCATATGGGCCGGGGCGTGCGTGTTGAAGAGTGGAGCCTGAACTCAGTTGGAAGGGTTGTCTTGCCATCAGTCCTCTCTTATCTCTAGAATAAGAGGATGGAAACAATTTATCTTGTAATTTTTTTAAAAAGAGGGGCTATGTTCCCTTCTTGGGGTGCTCTACCCTTTTGGTAGAATCCCTTGCTGTTTGCTGATTGGGGGATGCATCCCTTTCTTTTCTTCTAATGAAATGCGGTTGTATGCCACCTTCCAAAAAAAGACTTGGTTGGAAAACCCAGTTGGAAAGTTTCAGTTGGAGAGTTGGATCCCACCCTGAGTGGGACCGTTGTCACAACGTCATGGATCGACGAGGGTCGTGAGAGAGGGTTGCATTCTCAACAGTGCGGAGGTGGGCCGGGCCCATGAGGCTGGATTGAGGCAGAGGTGAGGAGGCAGGGCGAGGAGGTGAGGTGACTTGTGGCTGTCTCACCCCGCCTCCTCGCCTAGGCGGTCACCTCCATCGCCTTTGATAACATGAAATCCCACAAACTTCCCAAGAATGCCTAGGACATCCTAAATTCATTAAAGATATCTAAAAATCATGAAAAGATCCTAAAACATGTAAAATCACTGAAAACATATAAATACCTTTGAAACTTTAAATTGTCTAAATATGGTAGGTGCACCTTTGAGCATCCAACATAAGCTGAAAACACATCCTGTTGTTTCAAAACATCCCTGATTTGCTGAAATGAATCATTAGTTCTAGAATGGCCATATTGCCCTTCAACCCAGAACTTCCCAAATTTAGAGAGGTCGTCCTTTCAACTCAAAAGCTTCCCAAAACAACCTATCTGTCTTGCTTTCCTTTGAAACCTTTCTTTGGTCACAGGAAGGTTCATGGGCTTGCTCCTAATTGTGCTTTTATTAGCAAATTTAATAGTTATGCTGTTTACTTTTCTCAGAGCATTAATGCATCGCTGAAAGGTGGCAGGGGGGTTATATAGCCCAAACGGCATTCTCTGAAAAATAAATGTGCCATAAGGACACATGAACGTAGTTTTCTCTTGATCCTCTGAGTAAATAGCAACTTGGTTATGCCCGGAGTAGCCATCTAGAAAGTAGAAGTATTGTTGTCTAGTCAGTTTTTTCCGAATCTGATCCACAAATGGGAGCAGGGAATGATCTTTCTTTGTCATGAAATTTAATTTCCAATAATCAATTCATACTCTCCACCCTATTTGCAATCTCATTGGCACCTCATCTCCTTTTTCATTCTTCACAATAGTCAGCCCTGATTTCTTCGGCACTACTTGCGTAGGGCTGACCCACTTACTATCTGAAATGGGATATATGGTCCCAACATCTAGCCACTTCACAACTTTCTTCTTAACCACCTCTTTCATATTCAGATTCAGCCGACGTTACATCTCCCTGCTCGGCTTGGCAATGTCCTCTAAATAGATATGATGCATACAAACATCCGGACTAACTCCTTTAAGATCTGCCACCAACCAACCTATCGCCCCTTTATACTCCTTAAGCACTTCTAAAAGCTGAGATTCTTGAATTGCAGAAAGATTGGAGGAAATAATGACATGTAGAGTATGGTCATGGTACAAATAAGCATATTTCAACGAGTCCGGTAGAGGCTTGAGCTCAAGAACAGGAGGATGTTCTAAAGATGGAAGAATAAGCTCAGATTGAAGTGAGGGAAGAGGCTCTACCCTAAACTAGAAAAGAGAATCCTGAAGCATGCTACCCTCTTCTAAGGTATCCTTAACATCATCTAAATTTTCATCAATTAACTCCTCAAAAATATCAATAACATTACATTCCTCTTATTGTTCCAGATATTGAGATGCTGTAAACACATTTAGAGAAACTTTCTCACCTCCAAAAGAAATATCCATCATTCTTGTGGCAAAGTTGATGTTGGCCTTAGCAGTTGCTAGAAAAGGACGTCCCAAAATAATAGGTGTATGTTTCAACTCTTGAGATGAGGCAATATCTAAAATTAAGAAATCCATGAAAAAATAGCATTTGTACACCTTAACAGCTCACGTGTGCCTCAGACGAGCACAAGGTCGAGCAGCTCACAACATTTGTTGTCACCTACAAACAACAACTCAGAACCAAGAAGAAGGCTAACAGGGACAAACCCATTGTTTTCTACAAAGGAGACATGGCCCCTCCAGTCCCACCAGAAGATGACTTCGGCTGGTCCAGGCGAGCCGATAACACTCCCAAAGTTGTCCAAGTTTTGGACGACCTGTCACACCACATTCGGGAGATGTGCCTTAAACAGCACATCCCCCAGTGGCAGGGTTTCGCACAGTTGAGATACTTCCGCAACTTGTAGACTCCTCCATAGGTTCGGGGGCAACCCCCCTTCTCCCGCAAAGTACCAGGGGGCTCGGCTACGACCAAGACCCAGATTTTCATGTCTACTACGCGATCCATGTTGTAGGCCCGACATAGCTAGCCAGTGACCCAACCATTGTCAACACGAAATTTGACAACTCCGGGGATGAGGAAGAGGACATTGTTATCCCACTCCCTGCCAAAACCAACACCCCAGTTCAAACACTCGATGAGGCTTTCTCGTCCGTCCACGAAGGCATTAAGACGGAGGAGGCTCCCGGGGTCTCCCAGCAAACCAAAGAGCCCAGTTTGTTAGACTCTCCCCATGAGGAGGGTTTCCAGGAAAAAGACCACGAAGCATTGCCAGCTTTAGCAGTCAACTCTAGCCAAGCTTCTGTGGCACCGACCGATAGCTATCAGCCCAGCATTGACAGCCTGGGACAATCTCAGTCCAGGCTCAGCAATGACAACCTCCCAGCACCATCAATTTTGACTACTGGCTTCGAGGGCCCTCGAGTATACTAAGCTGACATTGATGATGAAGACCTCATCGACTTTCAACCTGCTCTTCCCGAGCTGGAGGACGGTGGCTAGGCGATTGTCGACGAACTCGTCAAAATTAACCTGGGTGAGATGAAGCCCCTCAGCCAACGTTCGTCAGCTCCCTCCTCCCCTAGGCAGAAAGGCAGCACTACAAGCATCTCTTGCTCGAGTACAAGGACTGCTTCGCCTGGACATACATGGAGATGCCGGGGTTGGACCCCTCTGTAGCGGAGCAAACCCATAGCTGGCATATCTGCTTCAACAGTCCTCAGGACTTTAACAAGAGGCTCTAAGACACTGATAGCTTCATGTGCTGCTTCCCAGAATTCTTCTGAAAAGAGCAATGATTTAATAGCCTGTGCATCAGGACTTCTGTTATAGACGGACGACAACCAATCAGCATGGGAAAACATGTGCTTCAAATTATCTTGCTGATTAACTATGGACCTTAATGAAAGAAAATGGGATACAGATCTTTTAAGTTTTCGTCTAGTCAGCCCTCTTCCCCCAATAAACTTTCTCATCATATTCAATACCGAAGGACTACTGTATATGTATCGAATGATGCTCCGTGCCTCCTCCAGAGCTCTACTCATTGATTCTTGCTTACTTATATCATCCAGCATCTCATTGATGCAATATGAAGCACAAGGAGAAAAAAACAATGAGGGATACTTTTTTAGGAGAAGTCCCCCAGCACAAACATAACTAGCTGCATTATCTGTGATGATTTGAACAACATTTTCTGCACCAACTTCAACAATAACTGAGTCAAACAACTCAAATAAATAATATGCATCATCAGCACGTGATGATACATCCACAGACTTAAGAAACAGTGACCCTTTCGGTGAGGCCACTGAAAAGACTAAAAATGATTTGGATCTGCCATCTGACCAACACTCAGACAATATGGTGCATCCAGTTTCTCTCCACTCATCCCTTAGTCTTTTATAATTTTCAATTATTTCTCCTTTAACATTTTCTAAAAGTGTGGACCTTAACTTGTCATATGTTGGGGCTTTGTATCCCACTCCACACTCTGCTATTGCATCAACCATAGCTTGATAGTAGATGGACTTGGAAGCACTAAAATGTATAGAATTGTGAAAGAAAAATAAAGCAATTTTCTTATCAGCCTCATCATGTTTTTGCTGCTGAACATCATCTGTAGTTGGTTGCACACTTGGTGAAGGATGGCTTGGCAGTAAGGAGGGGCATGGGGTCCCATGTTGTCCACTAGAACCTCCATCAGCATGCAAGCCACCACTAGCAGAAGAGCTGTTCTGTGGGCCATTTGTTTCTTGATCAATATTCTGCGGTTTTGCCCTGTCATAATTATTTATAGAAATTTGACAATTTTCATAAAAACCCAAATACATTCTATAAATCACAACCCATCTCATCTGAACAGTACTCTTATATGGATGACCCTCTAGATCCAAATATCAGTCTGGTTTTTAAGCCTACTAAGTCAAGAGCCCATTCTTGTACTTCTTTAAATTAATTAATTATATATCATCACATGATATACAATTAATGTAATTTAACTTGTGGAATATAATCTAATGATTCCACTAGGCCTTCAGACTATGAACAGCACCAAGCTCTACCTCATGATCCCAGAAGATATAAGGGGAGTTAATTCCAATAGGACCTTTTTGTTGACAGATATCACACAACTATAGTCCTTCACTCATTCAATGTCCCGACAATACAAGGGTATGGTAATTCAGTCAAACCCTCTAAGTATTGTCTGATTGGAACCCAATACTCATGCTAATCATAACTAGAAAACCACTTTTTCAGTTACCACTTGGCCAAGCATTTCTGAGTATGGTTCCATAAGGCATTCACTCTTTTGTTATATATCAAGTGTGAGTGATTCCCTATTGTTCACTTAATTACCTTCGCATGTCTTCCACTGTGTCTGAGTAACTTACTATATAGGACCTAATGGCTAAGATCCATAAGTCAGTTATCAAGACACAATAGTCCTTATGCAAGACATCCTTGGTGTCTCGGGGCTAAGGACCAACTGTGCTACTACAACACAAGAACAACCTGGTTGACAGTTAGGTATAATGACCATCCAGGGATTCTCAATTGAATTAGTTCAGTGAACTCATTCCCTAATGAGCACCTACAAGTTTGCCTTAGTGTCGCCACACAAGTGACTATGAGATCAGTCACCCCCATCACATGAGCAGGCATAGCTCGTACTGGTCTTATCAGATATTTGATGCCCTTCTTAAATATCCATTGACCAGGAACATTCAAAATATATGTTTAAGGAAGATTCATCTCACTATCATGATCTCATCATGATTCAATCTTCATTGCATATGTCTATGGACTTCATTACGTAGTGCAAGCACGTGGCCAGAACATAATGAATAAAATGCATCAGGAGGCTCTGCGCAGTTCACCTTAGACCATTTACAGAGGTGTGTGGTCTTAATCAGACTATCCAACTTCTATTCGCGGCCGACTGCGGACCGTTTAGGCGCGAACAAAGTCTTCTTCCTGTGTTCCTCTCCAGCGCTGTACACGGTCTATCGTTCGGCCGTTTGCTTCTTTCAGTGGTCTCTAGAGGACCGTCTTCATCCAGTACCAGCACTGCATCCGCTGGCGACTGGCTTCATCTGTCTCCCTTTTCAAGGTACATAGTGCTCTTGCTTTTGCACTCAATACCCTAGTGGCGATCACAACTGGTCTATGCATGTGAGTGATTGGTTGTTGTATCACTTGTCTTTTGTTTTCATACCATTCACTCACATACACACCCACACTCAATTTCTTCCCACATAGTATTTCATTCATCCATCATTTTCTTTCTAAGGGAATAGAACATATCTACAATCGCTAGAGGGGTTACCTCAAAAGAATAAGATGATCGCGAAGAATACCTTGTAAGTGGGTGTGATGTGAGTTCAACTTCCTCCTTCTATCGGCTGGCCGATGAAGGGGGTTTCTATCTTGATTACCCTTGACAGACATGCAAAAGATATGGATTAGAAAATCAATAGTGTAGTATCAATACTCTATGAGAATCAATCTATGCAATATGGGCATGAACACACCTTGTGTGTTTATTTTTAAACCCCTTAAGAGGAGCAAAAGGGAAGGGAGATATGTATTCAAATAAACAAGTAAAATAAAAGATGGTCTAGTCGAGAGGTTAGATAGATGATGGATGTGTGGACTAACAAAATAAAAAAAAGAAAACAAAGAATAGGAACTAAAAGAGGGGGGAAGGAACGTGAAGGCTATCCCTTCAACACCACAGCAAGCAGTAAGAGAGCACACCAAGGCATAGTGCAACCAGGGAAGATGAGAGAACCCGAGTTCTCTATAACCCCAGCAGCGTAAAGAAAACCTGCAACGTGAGAAGAACAAAATAGAAAAGTCTCTTCTACTATCTTTCTCTATTTTCATTCTGAAGAAAAGGGTCTCTGCTCTTGCCAGGGAAGGAGGAAGCTCTCACGATAGTCGCTATCACTGGATAAACCTTTGTGGTCTGTCCGTCTGTGTTCACAGCTTTACTCTCGCCGATTAGGCCAGCCGTTGTGACGTTGTTTGCCAGTATGTATGTGAGTCCCTTAACCACGCAATCCTCCTTTTACCATTTTCTGTAAGTACCTGTCCAGTCTGATTGACAGTGAAGTCACTATCTTATCTTCAACTGGCCTTTGCTCTTGCTCCCAGGCCGGTTCGACAAATGGCTTAGCTGGCATCACGCCGTATCTGCCTCTGTCTGCCGTTCCGGATTCATTCAAGTGGGCCACATTCCCTCCATACCTTCCTCTCCTTGGCCCTACTTGAACTTCTCCTACAATCGACGCTCTCGTGAACGCCGGTTTTAATATTCCTATTGAGTCAGCTGTGCGTCCTGATTTAACTGGCGCCAACCTATGCTCTCTCAGTACAATTAGCTGAGCCGCATCAGCGTGTTCCTTTTGGAGAAACTTATGCTGGAATTCGCCAGGCATTTCTCTGAGTAAGGCATCAAGCTCTTTTATCCCGGTGACTGAAATAGAGACATTCACGCTACAGCGATACTAAACCCTGAGCTAAATGCGGTTGCTTTAAAGGCTCCGCCTCCTGAAATCACCGGAGATGGTTCGTTGTCCAGGTACGATGCAATTATTTGCAGGTAGCTTGAACGTTGGGTACCTAGTTCAGTCACTGATACTATCTCGTAAACACGGCTATTCCAGACTATTCGATTGAGTTCATTAATGTCACTTCTGTACACAATCACGAACTCCGTGTTTTGCATGTATTTGATTTGGTCATTCACAACCAACTCTCGTCCATTCATTTCTCGTTTCCGTGCGAAAACAGTCGGATAAGCATCAATGACTACCCATGAATCAATCTTGTCTTGATTAGATCCTCCTCTTGAATACACGGGTTTCACGAACGTTATCTCACGGTCTAGTTCGCCGCGCCGTATTACTGCCTGTAGCATACCTCAACGCCTTTGTTTTTGAACTTTTCCCACGGCCAGATATTCGTTTCACTCTTGAAATCCATCGCCAGCATACCATCATACTTCACAATCGTAGGGAACACCTTGTTTTCAATCATTATGTCCATCATGCCGTCGTCGAGCAGTCTGTTGCGCTCCGGGTTGTACAGTTGTCCGCGCATCTTCCTAACTATGTCGGCACGGATACATTTTCCGATACCCAGGATCGAAAATCCGTAGCTGAATTCGCGAGCTTCCTTAGTGTAGAAGTTCACATACGTCACCTTTTCTATTCCGAAAAAAGGGTTCAGACTTTCAAAGAACGGTTTATAATACTTGTCGAGTAGTTCAGCTTTGATTATGTCATCGCTGTTCATCATCATCAAGTAGTCAAACTCATACTGTAGCGCGTGAACGATACCTGAGTTTATCTTGGCACCTAGTGGATCATTTTCAGCGTAGACGAAGTCGAATCCGTATCCTTTACAAACCTCTTCGTAGTACTCTTCACTGATCACACATGTGACTTTCAGTTCATGCTCGGTTGACTTGATAAGCTCGTCTAGCCCATCAAAACAGAACTTGGTCACGTCAGGCCTTTTCCAAAGCGGTATTACTACACGTATCTTCAAAAGTTGTACAGCCTGTACGGGTGCAATAAGTTGTTCACGAGCCCAGGTATTTTGCTGGCGGTGTTACCGACTACAAACTGCCCTCTATGCTCGTGCATGTCAGTCATTAGAATCTTCATCGCGTGCTTGATGTCCGCCGGAACCGCCGCTTGTAGCTGTGATTCTGTACTTGACGCCAAGTATCCCGCTGTATAATTCACTATCACACTGCTCGGCCTGCCTTCTTTCAGCATTGGAGGTGTGAAGTCGTATCCCAGTACAATGCGGTCATAAACCGAATCGAGCCAGTAATTCGACGTGTCTATCGTCGTCTCTGTGCCGTCTTCGCCTACGTATTTCAGTGATGTCACCGAAAGCACTGGCCCGAACGGCAGTATCATTTCTTTGCACCACTGGTCCGCGTAAGCCTTCCAGGTTTGAAGGATGAGGGAGCGGTTTAAGTACCGCTCCACTTGCATCCTCGCTGCCTTTATCAAGCCAGTCACATATTCAGTCTGGCCAGTAATTATCAGATGCGCTTGCGCCTCCGCTAAGGTTATCGGCTCGTACGCGGGGCCAGTGATGAGCTGGCCCACGAGCTTCATTCTCTTACAGATTAAGTAGTCGATACCTTCAGGTACTTCACAGGGTTCGTTCCTGCGTTCAGCAGGTCGCCGTCGACACGCATGAACACCACGAATGCCACCTGGTCGAGTTCGCCGTAGCGTTCGTTCAAACGAACGATGCGCATGTCGTTAACTTGACGGATGATGTACTTCGACAAATCACCGAACAGCGCGATTTTCTTGCTGTCGTTGTTTGAGGACGAAACCGGGATTGCCCACGACGCCATGTCTTGATTGATGACGTACTGATAACCCATGAACCTAGCTGGTTCGCCGTCGCGCATGATGAATGGAGTCCAGAGAGGCTGGTTTGTGGTATCCTTCAGCTTTTTAATTTCGCGCAGTACGGTGTCGTGGAACATGAACTTCGCACCCTTTCGGTAAGCAGGATCCACGTTATGCTCCAGTTTCACAAAGTCGTCATAAGCGAGCGCCTGGTCATCTGCAGTCGAGCCACCGTAAGCGGCTGCAACCGTGATTCCTTTAGGCTTGCTTGAACCATCAGCCAGTGTGAAGTCGTAGTTTGTACCTCTCCACATTCTTTCTGAAAGCAGAGAGACAAGTTCTGCTCCGATGTTGAACTCACTGTCCTCGATGAGTTCGTAAGGCACCTGGATAAGGCCTGACGTATATTTGTACGCTTCGAATTGTTGCTGTCCGAATGCAACTGACTGCGCAGATGTTGCAGCAGAAGTTGATTCTGAGATCAAATACGCCTTGCGGTTGGTATCGTTCACTGTCGGCCAGTCGAGGATGTTACCTTTCGACGTGCGCAGGATGCGAGAGTTTTCCCACATTCCACCATACGCTTTCATCGCCTTTTCGAGTTCGCGTTGAAAGCCGCGAGCGATGGTATAACCGCCGCCGGTTGTCGTCGTGGTTTGCGTCGCCATATCAATGCCGTACGCCTTCAGCGCGGCTTTGATGTGTCCACCATCATCTTCTTCAGCTTTTCCTGGAGCCATGAACGAATGAAGTTCTTTTGGAACAACACCTGTACGGAGATAAGAGCGCATTGCCAAGTCTTCCAACTTAGACTTCTCTGGCAGGTTGGGCGATCCATGCGGCCCGGCCGGCACTCGGCCGCTCAACGGCCCATCCAATGCGGCGGTGACATACGAACTGGCACGCCGGCCTTCGGCAGTATGCCGGTAGGCGGTGTGCATTTCGCTGCGCGACAATTCCGGCTTCGCACCAGCCCAAGCGCCGGGCCGGTGCGGGCTCTATAGCTCAAAGTCTTCTGCCAGCCCGCCAGTGCGGCGGCGGAGACAGGTGCAAGGAGCCGAACGGTCATGGTCGCAACTGCCCGGTTCAAAGCGAAACGACATTGGGTACGCGCGGCGATCCTGAGCTGGGCGCTGATTGCGCTTGTTCTGCTGTTCCTGCCCGGCGAGGCCCTGGCCGCCTGCATATTGGTCGGCGGAACGAACTATGCCTGCAGCGCTGCCAATACGCTTCCGCAAGCGATCTTGGCCGATGACGCCTCCTGGGTCTGTTGCCGACTGGCCTGATATGCAGAAGAAATTTAAGGAGAGATTCTACATTGCTGAACGGGAGGTCACCGTGGCGGAGCTCTATGCCACGAGGTAGAGAAATGATGAGTCGGCACTCGACTTCATTAAAAGATGGAGGAACCTCAGCATGAGGTGCAGGCGCCCCTCGCATCAGGAGGACGCAGTGCAAATTTACAAGCAAAATTTGAAGAAGGAAATTCTTAGAATGATGATTGGCGCAGAGGTCAAGACTTTCGACCGCCTGAACAACATGGTGGCTGAGATCGAGGCATTTCTTGCCCGGTACTCTTCCACCCCTACCACATCAAACCAGAGGGCGAGGCAAGTCAAGAAGAAGCCAATCCCACAAGAAGTCCACACATTGGACTTTCAAGCTTTCGAGAAGTAGAAGGAAAAGGCCAAAGGTGCCGCAAACCCTCCACCGCTAAGGTCCATGGAACGGGGGGAAGGCCCCTCACTAAGGGAGAAAATGAGAAACAAGTTGTATTCCTTTTCTCGAGACAAGTCCCGACTCTTGTTCGAATGGGCAACCAACTGCAACAAAATCACGTTGCCAGAACCGAAGAGGCCCGGTGACCTAAAGAAGAAGGATGACCCTCGCTTCTGCCATTACCCCCCACCCACTAATCTCTCACTCTCTCGTTATCTCTCTCTCTCTCTCCCGATTTCACTCTCTCTCACCCTCTCTCTCCCAACGTCTCTCTCTTTCTCTCTCCTTCTCAGTTTTGCCATTTTCAGGACCTGACCAGGATGTGGGGGACACCGTTGGAACCAGCACGACGAGGGGATCACATTGACGCCCTCCATTCCGCGGTTCGTGGGACGGTTGGACGAGACGGGGCGAGAGGGGCGTGGCCTCCACTTCACGTGCATGCGGCCGGAATGGCCGTTTCGGTACGAACGGGGTAGGGAGATGGGACCGTCTCCTCGCTAGGAATGTTTTGACGCCACATGCATGCCGATCCATGCCCATTTATCCTAGTTAATGTCCGTTTTGAGTTTTTCTTAAAAATGTGGTAATTAGTGTTTTTAATTATCCAAGGGCATTGTATTTATGTTTTCTAGCTGTTATTGAGTGGTATGGATGCTGGGAAAGGCAGGTTACAAGTTTTTGTAGTGAACCCCCATGATTTCGGTCGACCGGGGGGTGGCTCGGTTTCAAACCGAACCCGTTCGCGGTCCAGCTCACATGGCGGTCATGCCAGTGACCATTATGTGTATAACGCACCACACCTGGCGCATCATACTTCTTTAACGGACCATACCTAGTCCGTTATGCTCATGCAAGCATTAGATAAGTCATGAGTATAACGACCCCATATATGACCGTTATAGTTGTGGAAAACTATGGATTTTCCACGTTCTGGTGGCCTTAACAGACCGCCCTTGACCCGTTATACTCTCTGAATTTTGAGTATTTATAAAAATAACTCAGGTGGACATAGTAGACCAGTAGTGGCACGTTATGTCACATAGCGCACTATTCCTGATCCGTTATGACCAGTGTAACTGGAAGTAGATCTGATGGGTATGAAGGACAAGCAGAGGCGCGTCATATTACTTTAACACACCCCACCTGATCCGTTATGCTATATGATGGGGTAGAGCTGATCTGTTATGTTATGTAGCGGGGCAGAACTGATCCGTTATACTATCTGCTATGTTGAGAGTAGTGAATCATTGTTCTAATGCATTCTTCTTTAAAAAAAACACTTCAAAATCACGCCAGGCATACTGTCGTTATTCCAAAAAATATTTTATTTATTTATTTCCGACGAACCCCCTCTGGTCGCGATTTCAAGAATGGCGCCATGACAGTGGTCGCCATTCCCCTTTGTCCTTCTTCTTCCTCCCACCGCCATCCTTCGCCTCCCATGGTTTGCTTTCTTTTTTTTTTAAAGTAAAATGATGAAAATAAAAAAATGCACACTTACCTTCTTCGGTGCTGGCCCCTTGAAGCCCCCTCGCATTGGCCGGTGGGGAGGAGGAGGCGGCGCTCCGTCACCACCATCGCCACCGTCGCAGGGACCGGGTTCCCTTCATCGCCGCCTTCTTCTCTTCTTTCTTCTTCTGCTCTTTCTACTTCTTCTCCTTCGTCTATTCCTTCTATGTCAACGTCTTCCTCTTCCCCTTCTTCCACGCCGTCAGCATCTTCCATCGCTAGAGCATCAGTTGCCGTCGGGGCTTTGTCTGCGATGGGAGGGGGAGCCTCCCCTTCGTTGTGTTCCTTATCGTCAAGGAGGACAACGGCAGGCACCATAACCCGCCGCCTCTTCCCAGTGCTAGAATCGCTGGTGTAGTCCATGGAGGGAGAGAGGGGGAGTTCGTCGCCGGTGAGGTTGCAGGGAACGAGGAGGGTGAGAGTAGGGAAATGAGAATGGAGGGAGATGGAGGGACAAATGGCTTAACGGAGGGTTTTTATTGTTTATGGTTTTAAAAGAATTGGTGACCAAGGGAAGGTCATTCTTCATAAGTTCAGCGACCATGGACAGAGGCATTATTCAAAGGAAATTCTACTTTTGGAAATTATAGATAATAGCGGCTGGTGTGGAGGTGCTATATCATGATAAAACGGGCACGGTTTCCTTGCGTGTATTTAGAAAAGTAGGGTTGTCAGGCAATTATGACGTTGTCATTCGAAGGACTTTCATGATAGGCGCTCGTGTAGAGGGCGCTATTTCTGATCAAGCGACAACATGCAGAGGCGCTATTTTTATCTTGAACTTAAAAAAAAGAAAAAAATGTAAAAATGTTAGAGAAGAGTATTAATGATAGGCGACAGTTTAAGGGTGTTTAATCTCTATACTGCATCATGTAATTCTCAAAGGTGTCTTTGAGATCTTTTGTGTAAGATGGAAGTTATCTGATCTAGCATGTTGCATGACACCGTGATTAAGACTTGTCTCAGATATGAGTTCTGCTATTAAATATCAACCTTGGTATACATTATGTTTTAACCAGTTGGGTCATGAAGGTTAAATTCATAACCCCTTATGATAGGAAGGTCTACTAATTGATATCATTATCTGGACTTAAATCAGTGGTACATGCTATACAACTTCTTATGTTCAGTTTCACCTCTGTTAACTTAGTCATCTTGCACTTTTGCTTCTAAATCCTTACTTGCCCTATGGTTGACAAATCTTGCTTAATCCTTGTTGATTTGCTCCTGATTCCTCTTGAGCTCTGCTTGTTGCTCTGTACATTGTTTGCTTCTTTAAGGGGGAGATATTGTCCTTCAATTATTTATCTGTCCCTGAGATTGTCACTTCCACTCCTACATCCAGGGGGAGTATTGGCTCTTCTAGGTCTTCACGTTTCTATGTCAAGGGGATATCTTACCCTCTATCATTTCATACATTTCTCATTTCATATCTTTTGGATGATGTTCAAGGGAGAGAGAAAGTGCCATGGTGCAATGAGGTGATGTCTATTCAGGGGAGCTTCAAGTGCTACAAGAAAGGGAGAGAGTATGGTTCTGCTCAGTTGGGTGTTTGCATGGTGTTCGCATTAGTTTGGTGCTTGCATGGTGTTTGCATTAGTTTGGTGTTTGCATGTTAGGGGGAGTCTGTGAGCTCATGCATGTCTTGGTGCATTGTAATTGTTTGACATAGTGTTGCCATCATCAAAAAGGGGGAGACTGTTGCATCCCTAATGTTTTGATGATGTCATACACTATTTGTCAACATCTTATTTGATCTGCCATTTAATTAGTTTTAATTGATGTGCTTAACTTTAGAATCATTTGCATTAAAATTCAATGAATGGTTCATCAGTATGCATATCATCTCCGTGCATTTGGTCTTTGCATTTTCAGGTCCGTGCATATAGATACACTCTTTATTAACTCCATGCATGGGTTGGACTTAAAGTCAAGGTGGAACATTTAAAGCCCGTTGGTAAACTACATCCCTTGGAAGTTCTCAAATGGAAGTGGGAGAGTATAGGGATGGATTTCATCATGGGTCTGCCTAAGATAAGAGGTGGGCATGATGGTATATGGGTGATCCTAGATCGAATGACTAAATCTGCTCATTTTCTACCTATCAAAAGTCGATGTCTGTGGATATACTAGCAGCATTATATATGAAGGAAATAGTTAAGTTACATGGAGTCCCTGTCACTATTGTTTCTGATAGAGACTCTCGATTTACTTCACAATTCTGGAAGGGTCTATAACATTCCTTGGGGACACGACTTAACTTTAGCATTGCATTCCATCCACAAACTGATGGCCAAACTGAAAGAACTAATCAGGTGGCAGAAGATATGCTCATAGCATGTGCTATTGATTTCAGTGGGAGTTAGCATGATCATTTGCCTTTAGTGGAGTTTTCCTACAATAATAGCTATTAGACTAGCATTCAGATGGCACCCTTTGAGGCTTTATATGGAAGGAGTTGTCACTTTCCAATATGCTGGAATGAAGTTTGAGAGAGACAATTTCTAGGCCCCAAACTCATCTGGGATACCACCAAGAAAATAAAACTTATTCGAGAAAGACTCCAAATGACTCAGGACAGGTAAAAGTTGATAATCGAAGGCGTGATTTGGGATTCCAAGTGGGAGACCATGTGTTTCTCAAGGTTTCTCCAGGTCGAGCTGTTCGAAGGTTCGGCATTAAGGGTAAGCTTACTCCAAGATATATTGGCTCTTTTGAAATTCTTGATAGGGTTGGCATGGTTGCATACTGGATTGCTTTGCCCCCTCAATTACTTAGAGTCCATGATGTATTCCATGTTTAACTGCTTAAAAGGTATGTGTATGACCCGTTCCATGTTATAAGTTATGACAACCTGAAAATTCAAAAGGATTTGACATACGAGTAAAAGCCAATCAAGATCGTTGACCGAGAGGTATGCCAGCTTCGGAACAAGACTATTCCCAAGGTCAAAGTCTGATGGAACAAGTGCACAGATCAAGATGCAACATGGGAGACGGAGGAAGCAATGCGTTGATTCCCATCACCATTCTTTCTCTTCTATAATTCTTCTTCTTCTTTCCTCCAGCCACTCTTCTGCCAGCGGGCACAGTTTGGTAGTCCACATGGTGGACAAAGCAAGCAGCGATGCGGTGGGGCGAAGCAGCTCCCCAGGCAGTACTGATCATCATGGGGGTCACGACCTTGGTCACGCCAACTTCTTCATCCTCCTTCTCGACCCGTAATAGGCCGATGAAAGTGACACCGAGAAAATTCGGGAGCCCTACCATAGGTGGCAGAGTTCTGATGATAGTGGGCACCGCCAGGTACCCGTGCTCTACGTGGGATGAGACCACTTGAGGGCCAAAGGTTAACCCAGTCAATCCGCAAGCCATTATAGTTCCTACAAAAAAGAATGAACAAACAATCATTATTTTTGGGGAATGCCCCGGGGCCTTCTAGCTTGGCAAAAAAGATGAAGGGAGATTTGGTCCCATTAGGCATGCCAGCTTTATGGGAATATGATTATTTAGTTTTTTTTATTTGTTTATTTGGGGGTTTATTTGAGCGTAGGCATGCCAGTCACAGAGTGACGAGTTTATTATGCACTGTCTGACTAATCAAATAATTATGGATGATCGTGTCAGGAGTAGAAGTCCATCATACCATAAAGACTATGGCGTTAATTACGATCATCTAGATGGACAACGCTTGATTAATCGCCAAAGTAGAAGAGCCCTCAGGGCTGAAAGATTAAATGAAAATAATGCTCGTTTGATGAAATGGGAATGGGGTCGACACATGCATGCTGGTAGATAATATGGTAACACTCATTTCATCTAGTCGATTCTTTGTATGAGGCGGAGAACGTAGATCCGAGGATCACCATCAGGCATAGTGATAGCTTCTGGCCGGACATAATCTGACTTTCTAAAAATCACCATTTGATATACCAAGGAACCAGAAAAGGTGAATGCTCGCGTGTGTGTGCTTTTGCTTATTTGGATATGAACGTAAAGGATTGAAAGAGTTTATTTGCTCATGCATTTATTCTCATGCAAGTATTAAAGACTATTGAATGAAGGCAGATAATCAGCCTTGGCCTTATACAAGATAATCCATTTCTTCTAAAGTTTCAGAGTCATTATCATGCAAACATTTGAATTGATTGCATTCTCTTCGGGGGAGCTTGATGTGTTCTTGACAATTTGTTCATTGGTGAAATTGCATGTCTCCTATGCATGCCTCTTATGCAAATGGTTCAATTTTAGGAGAAGTGTTTGTTGTCAACCGAATTGTAAGCAAGTTTGAATTGGCCTTCTTGATGCATGAATATAGTCCGGTTTGCCATGTTTGATAAATGAAAGCCTTGTCATGATTCTTGTTTATCAAAAAAAAATGCTTACTAAATGTTTTTAGAATCCTTGGGCAACAAATCTATCGTCTGGACTTGAAGCACTATTTGCCTGGTTTGAAAACCTTCTCTTCACACAACTCTTGTCATCATGTTGGTACATTCCCTCAGATTTGCTTACTAGTCGCTCTGAAAGATGTCAGTGTTTTAACCTCAACGTTGAATGTGTCGACGTAGCAGTTAAATCCTCCTGCTATCTGCGCTCTGTGTTGCACTATGTGTCGATGCCATGAACTACCTGTGTTGACACACCAGATCACCTGATGCTCCTATCTTTCTCTTGAATCCTCATCTTCAGATTGAACTGTGTTCACCCACATTTGATGAGCATCACCTTCCTTGTTCCCTCTGGTAGCATTCCTATCAGTCACTCATTGAGGGGGAGATTTCATATCACCTTATGCAAATCTATTCTTGCATATAGCTGCATGTCGTCCATGCTCACTTGCCTGTTATTGAACTCACTTTTGAATCCATCAAACTACAACTCTCTCATGTTCTTTGAAACCTCTAGAAATCTAGCATTTGTTCCTAAATGGTTGAATACCCTTGGATCATCCGTTGTTTACTCTAATGCCTCGCTACATACTCCTTATTTCTTTGAATGAGCTTGAACTCTAGTGAGTTTTTTGGTCTGATTGCTAAGTTCATTTTTCAGAGTATATCTTAACAAAAGGAATCTTCTTTTATGGAGTTCTATGATTGCCTAGGACATAAAAACTATTGGTTTAAGTTTAATGATTTCTTGAGTTTAAAGCTAAAAGGTCTTGAAAGTGATTGTATTCAAACGTGGGAGGCTTTGGGAAAGGTCAACCACCTTTACAGCAACAAGGGGGTCTTGAACCTCCTTCCAAACCGGTTCTATCCCAAGGAGGACGAGTAACCTCTTTGTACCCCCCCTGCGTATTAATAAAACGTCCCCTTCACAATCCTCTCTTTGCTTCGTGGCGTGTGCTTGCCTTTCAATGATCCCCTTCTTTCTCTGATTTACATGATCAACAGGATGCTACCCACCGTTGGTAAGGGAGACACGGCATCGCTTGCCTACAAATAGTAGGACTGTCGAGTGTACCTATTGCCCATTTTCAACTTTGTCCTATCATCGCGATGGCTCAGAATCCTCCAAAGGCCGTGATAGCTGAAGAGGAGTCTCCAAGCCCTCCTTGCAGCATGGGGGCCAAGGCAGGCGATCTTCTAGCGGCTGCAACTCCTCCAATAGCAGTGGTGGCAGAGGATGAGGCTGGGGTCGACGTTGCTCCGCCCATTGATGACGAGGCATTTGACTGGGTCAACGACTACGCCCAAGGTTGGATGGCTGGGTACCGGGACGGCTATGACGCCGCCATGGCCTTAATTGACCCTGCCTATACTCATAGGCGTGTACGCTGGCTGCATGAGGGCGCCATACTAGAATTTGGTGACTTGTATTATGAATAAAAATGGAGATTTCTGATCCATGTTTATGTTGTATGTGGCTCTAGTGAGGGGTCTCTGTGTGTGGCGAGCTTGTGAGAGTAGATAGACTCGCCATCTAAAGCTATCCCTATCGTGTGTGCATGCCCCGTTCCCTGGGAAGACCAGGGGTCTCATGTTTGTCTTAGGCTAACAACATGCCTTGATGGGGATTTCTCCTGCCTTTGAAGGCTTTATACGCTACTCATAATTAGCTTTGGGGATGAGTGTACGTCTTTCCTTGGTAGGAAGAGGCTGTTACTCGTGATTTCTGAGGGAGCATGGGTGCTCACCTCGGGAGCTCAGGGCTACCATCGTTTCTGAGGGAGTACGAGTGCTCACCTCTTGGGGGCTTAGGAGCCACCATAATTTCTAAGGAAGTATAAGTGCTCGCCTCTTAGAAGCTTGGGAGCCACCATAGTTTTTGAGGGAGCATGAGTGCTCGCCTCTTGGGGCCTTAGAAGCCACCATCATTTCTGAGGGAGCATGAGTGCTCACCTCTTGGAGATTTAGAAGTCACCATGATTTATGAGGGAGCATGGGTGCTCACCTCTTGGAGGCTTGGAAGCCACCACAATTTCTGAGGGAGCATGAGTGCTCGTCTCTTGGGGACTTGGAAGCCACCATGATTTCTAAGGGAGCATGAGTGCTCGCCTCTTGGAGACTTAGAAATCACCATGATTCTTGACGACATACAGCTAGCGACGCTTTTGTTACATTGGCGAGGACATACGTCGAAAAAGGACTTATTGATAAAAAAAATTGAGATTTACAGAATTCTACGTCCTGAGTACCTTTCGCCCCTCCAGCGTCGTTAGCCTGTACACTCCTTTGCCGAGCACTTCTATTATCCTGTATGGACCTCCCAATTCGGTGCTAGTTTTTCCATGGCTGCCCTGGGGTCTGTCACGCTAGCTCGCTGTAACACCAGGTCTCTGAGAAGGAAGTGGCATTCTCTGACGCGAGCATTGTAGTACTGTGCCAGCTTTTGCTGGTAGGTGACAAGTCTTAACTGGGCACACTCCCTGTCTTCTTCGAACAGGTCCAGGTTTTCTCACATCGCCTGGTTGTTAGTGGCTTCATCGAACTGTCCAACCTGTAGGGATGGGTTGGATATTTCAACTAGTATGACTGCCTCTACCCCGTACGTGAGGTGGAATGGAGTCTCTCTTGTGGCGGCTCTGGCCATGGTCCGATGGGCCCACAAGATGCTTGGGATGGAGTCCACCCACGAGTCACCAGCCTACTCTAGGCGGGTCTTAATGCCATGAAGAGACGCTCAGTTGGCATTTTCAACTAGGCCATTTGCCTGGGGGGGGCCCACTGATGTGTAGTGGTTCCAAATGCCGAGCTCCGAGCACTTTTCTTGAAAGGCTGAGCTCGCGAATTACCTACCATTGTCGGTTGTGAGGATGCGTGGGATCCCAAACCGACAGATGATGTTCCATAACACGAACTTCCATATTGCCTCGCTTGTAATTTTTTCCAATGGTTCTGCCTCGACCCATTTAGTGAAGTAGTCAATAGCAACGATGAGGAATTTCTTCCTTCCTTGAGCCTCGGGAAAGGGACCAAGTATGTCTACCCCTCACAGAGTAAATGGGCGAGGCTCCATCAGGGCGTGCAGTTGTGTTGCTGGCTGATGATGGAGATTCGCAAACTTCTGGCACTAGGGGCACCTTCGAACATAGTCAAGACAATCTTGTTACAGTGTGGGCCACCAGTATCCTTGTCAAATGAGAGTTCGTGCAAGTGCTCGCCCTCCTATATGGTTTTCGTAAAATCCCTCGTGCACTTCCTGTACCGCTTGCTTGGCTTCCGTGGGGAACAAGCATTTCAGTAGTGGGGCTGAAAGTGAGCACCTGAATAGGCGACCATCGATGATGGTGAAATGTGCTGCTCGTGCTCGCTTGCGGCGAGCCTCAGCATGATCATTGGGGAGTTGTTGCCGCAGGAGAAAATCCAGGATTGGGTCCAACCAAGAAGGCTCACAGTCAATGGCATTCACCTGGGGCATCGTTTCTTCTATGCTCGACACTGACAGCTCTTCTATCAGGACGGCCCTCGAACTGGAGGTAGCAGTTGACGATGCCAGGCAGGATAAGGCGTCTGCTCGGACATTTTCCTCTCTCGGGATATGCACGATCTCGAATTGAGAGAACTCCAGGATTGCCGCTCTAGCCTTCTCTAGGTATTTGATCATGGATACCTCTCAGGCTTCGAATTCTCCTTTGACTTGGTTGGCAATGAGCATGGAGTCATTGTAGACTCGCAAGTTGGTCACCCCTAGGTGCTTAGCCATCCGCAAGCCCAAAAGGAGTGCTTCGTATTCGGCCACATTGTTTGTGGTCGGAAAGTTGAAGTGAAGGGCGTACTACAGCTCTACTCCTTCTGGAGACAATAGGACTAGCCTTGCCCTGCTGCCGATGGCACAGGAGGAACTGTCAACGTAGAGCTCTCACGTTGGTCCTAGAGATTGCTCGAGAGAGTCTTCTTCGAGAAGCGTGCATTCAGCAACAAAGTCGATGAGGGCTTGGGCCTTAATCGTGGTCCTTGGGCGGAAGCTTATATCAAACTCGCCCAGCTCGATGGCCCACTTAATGAGCCTTCCCACAGCAGTCGGGTTCTGAAGAATCTGGCGCAAAGGCTGATCGGTGAGAATAGCGATAAGGTGAGCCAAGAAATATGGTCGCAGCTTACACGCGGCCGTGACCAGGGCCAGGGCGAACTTCTCAGTCCGCAAATAGTAGAACTCTGGCCCTTGTAGTGCTCGACTCACATAGTATACCGGTTTCATGATGTTGCCCTCTTCCCGAGTGAGTACGCCACTTAGAGTGCTAGGGGTCACCGATAAGTGCAGGAGCAGCTGCTCCCCTTTCTGGGGCTTGGAGGGTACGGGGGGAGATGCGAGGTACCATTTCAGTTCTCCAAACGCCTGCTCGCATTCCTGATCCCAATCGATTTATCCTTTCTTCTCTAGAGCTTTGTTCGCCTGCTTGATAAGTCGAAAGAAGGGAAGGCATCTTTCCGACGCCCGAGACAGGAACCGAGTTAGGGCAGCAACACGGCCCATGAGACACTGCACGTCCCTTACCCGGACTGGTCATTTCATCTCTAGTACTGCTCAGATCTGGTTGGGATTCACTCTGATCCCTCTGTGGTTATGAGGAATCCAAGGAACTTACCCGACTTAACTCCAAATGCGCACTTGTTTGGATTCAACTTCATGTTGTACCTTTAGAGGGTGGCAAATGTCTCCGCTAGATCAGCAAGGTGCTTGGCTGCTCAGAGACTCTTGACGAGCATGTCGTCAATATAGACTTCCATATTACGACTGATCTGCGCGTCAAACATGTGATTAACTAGGCGCTGATACATGGCTCCCGCATTCTTGAGCCCAAAGGGCATGCGAGTATAGCAGTATAGGCCGTGGTCAGTGACGAAGGCCGTCTTGTCCTGGTCGGACTTGTGCATGCTAATCTGGTGGTACCCGGAGTACGCATCTAGGAAACTTAGCATCTCGTGCCCGGCCATAGCATCGACCAGCTAGTCTACCCACGGCATGGGAAAATTGTCCTTAGGCGTAGCTTTGTTGAGGTCGGTGTAGTCTACGCACATCCGTCACTTTTCGTTACTCTTGTCCGTCACTTTCCGTTACTCTTGGGCACTAGGACTACGTTAGCCACCCAGTCAGGTTACTGGGTGGGGCGCAATAGTCTTGAGCGTAGTTTCTCACTCACCTACTCCCTGATGATGGCCTGTCACTCGGGGTTGTAGCGTCTCCTGCGTTGTTGAATCGAGCGGCAGCTTGGATCCAGTTTCAACTGGTGAATTATGACTTCCGGTGGGATTCCGAGGAGCTCGTCCTCGGACCAGGCGAGCACATCTTGGTTTGCTTCCAGGAATCTCGTGTACACCGCTTTCTCCTACTCAGACAATGTAGCTCCGATCCGGAGTGTTCTGCTCGAATCCTCCCCCACTTGTATGAGAAACAAGTCTTCTGCCGGGGTGCTCGTGCTCGGACCCAGGTCTTCAGTCCTCGCCTTCTTCTCGAATGGGGCCTCCTTGGTTTGCCTGTCGCGAGTGGAGATCAAGTAGCACCTTTGAGACTCCCTTTGGTCTCCTCGGACTTCTCCTATCCCGTGAGGAGTGGAGAACTTCAATTTTTGGTGGTAAGAGGAGGGGACGCCACGGAGTGTACCAAGGATGTCTCGCCCTATGATGGCATTGTATCCGGTCATCCCACGGACTATAGTGAAGTCTGCTAGGAAAGTCACGTCCCTCGGTGCAATTTCGAATATGATTAGCAACGAGATGTGTCCTTCCGGGAGGACGGTTGTGTCAGAGAATCCATACAAAGGTGTGTGTAATGGTGTTATTCATGATAAATCCACACCTATAAGTAATAGGCAGTAGTAAGAAATAACATCGGGACCACTTCTATTATCTACTACACTACGTCAGATGGTACATCGATTGATGGTGGCCGAGACCACCAAAGCGTTAGAATAGGGAGTGGTCACACCCTCCAGGTCCTCATCTGAGAAGATAATAGGATCCTTGAGGTACTTCCGGGGTGGCAGTTTCCTGATAGCTACTGTCGCCTCACTCCACGGTATTGATTACTGACGTGTACCACCGGCGCCTCCTCGAGCTATCGGCTCCTGCGGTCGACCCTCCGGAGATCATCATGATCTCCTTCCCATTGGGTCAGTTGTCGATAGGCGGAGGTGTCTACTTGCGTTGTCACTTCTCCTCGGCCTTGGCGATAAATTTATTGAGGAGTCCTCACCGGATGAGGTCCTCGATGGCATCCTTGAGTTGGATGCAGTCAGCAGTGTCGTGGCCGTGGTCGAGGTGGAAGCGACAGTACCTCCTTTTTCTCCTGGTCCTCGGGTCGAACTTCATCTTCGGGGGCCATTTAAGGTAGGGTTCCTCACGGATCTCCATGAGGATTTGGTCAGGCAGAGCCGTGAGGGGTGTGTAGTGTCGATACTGACCCCTCTCCTTGTTGTCTGAGCGGTCGCGGCATTCCCTGTCTCGTCGCTCCCGCTTGTTTCACCCTTCCCAAGGCGAGTCAATAGATCTCTTGCGATCGGGTCGGTCTGATCTGACTGCGTGGCCGAGGGCTGCGGTGTTCTCCTCGCACCTAGCATCCTTCTTTGCTAAGGCGAGGAGGTCGGTCAGGGTGGTCGGGGCTTCAACCCCGAGCGATCGTTGGAGGATCGAATCTCGAGTCCCCTGAGTCAAGGCGGTGGTGGCAATGCTGATGTCGAGGCGAGGGATTCGGAGAGTCTCTGCTCGAAAATGGGACACGTAGTCCCGGAGGGCCTCATCTCGCCCTTGTCGAATGGCGAGCAGGCTCACCGCAGATTTAGCTTCCTTCCGGCAGCCGATGAAGTTCTCCTTGAATAGCTTCTTCAGTTGCGGGAAGGAGGTGATAGTTCGCCGGCAAGGACTCGAACCACGTCCAGGCATTCTCCCAGAGAGTTGCAATGAATGCTAGACATTTGACGGCGTCTGAAGCGCAGTGGAACACTAAGTTGGATTCAAAATGATGCATGTGGTCGGTCGGGTCGATGGTGCCGTCGTAGGGGGTGAAGGATGGCAATTGAAACTTCGGTAGAATGGGAGCTTCCGTGATTTCCTTAGAGAAGGGCACATGGAAGTCCAGGTCATCATCGATGAGTTCACGGGTCTTGATGGTGAGCAAAACGTCATCCAAGTAGCGAACTTTATATTCGATCCGTTGTAGCCGCTGAGCCATCTCTGGGATAGACTGCAGCGGGCTGCGCTCTCTTCGTGCGTGCGAGCTACGCGGTCGCTGAGCCTGCGCAACAGAGGCATGGGAAGTCTCTCTAGCGGGAATCGGCCATAGTCGGAGCCCCCCCGTTCTGAGGTTGTTCCATCGGGACGCGCTGGGGCCCCATGGTCCTGTTTAGGAGGTCCTGGCACAGGCCTATCAGGGCTTGGATCTGTTGGCACATTTCGGCAAGGTCGTCAGCCGTGACTTCCTACCGCGTGTGGGTAGAGGAGGAGGCTTCTTGTGATTCCCGACGGGAACTGGGACCTTGGTGTGACCCTCGGCCCCGGTTGCTGGTGTTGCGGCGGCTCCCACGAGATGCCATTGGCTTTTCGATCGGCTTCCCATAAATGGCGTCAAAAAGTGTAGAGGCAAAAATATGGTCTCTAGCCCTCGTACTACACTTTTCTATTTATTTATCGGGGAAGACCGTCCCGATTCGCGCACGTATTGGTATTTCCTGCATAGATACCCGGCAGCGGCAAAACGGTGATGTAGTTGGTCTGAGTTGCCGTCGCCGTACAACCGCCCGTCGTGGCGGCGGTAAGCGTCACAGTATAAACACCCGGAGCACCGTAAGTATGAAAATTTGTCTCGGTCTGGCCGGTCCCATCGCCATAATTCCAGGCATAGCTGCTGAGGCCCGCCGCAGCTATAGTACTCTGAAAATTCAGCTGCGACCCCGCGCAGATCGTCGTAGGATTGGCGCTAAAGCTCACGGAAATGGGCTGGTCGATCTCTGTCACGATCATATTCGTCGTACCCGGACAGCCACCGGCATCCACATAATGAAGCACGGTCCCGTAAATGCCCGGCTGCGTCCACGTGTGCGTAGGATTCGCAGCGGTAGACGTGGTGCCGTCGCCAAAATCCCAGGAAAAGCTCTGCAGCGTCCCGCTATAGTTGATCGCAAACGTCCTGGTGATAGGCTGGTTACAGCTCTGCCCCGGGGCCGGCGAGGTCACATAGATAGTCGGATAGGTCTTGGTCACACTTATGGGTTCGGTGATCAGCGTCGTACACCCGTAGGTGTTAGTCAATAAAAGCCCCACGGAATAAAGCGTATTATACGCATAGGTCGGAGCAAAGGTCATGCTGGGATTCGGGCTCGCAACAAACGCGGAAGGCTGCGCCGTCACCACATATTGCGGGTCCCAGCTCCGGGTATAGTTGGTAGGGCTAAGATCGGTCGCCGTCACCGTAAACCCGCTACAGCTGGGTTGTGTCGTCACCGAAAAAGAGACGGCGGGCGGGTCGGGATTCACCGTGATCGTTTTGCTCACGGCGGACGCGCAGGTTCCAAAGGTATTCGATAGAGTGATCGTATGCGTTCCCGCCGAATTAAAATAGTATTGCAGCGGGTCATAGTAGTATACCGGCACCCCGTCGATCTGCCATACACGGCTCGTTGCGACGGGGCTGCTGTTGTCGGTGAAATACACCTCCGTGCCGCTGCACACGCTCGCATTGGGGAAACTGAAATCGCTTTTGTAGTTGGCGACATTCATCGGCGTCGTCTGCGTAAAGGTGGTGGAGCAACCCACCGAGCTCGTAACCGTCAGCCCCACGGTGTAGTTGCCCGCACTGGGATACACATGGCTCGGGTTGGTCACCGTGGAATTGGTCCCGTCGCCAAAATTCCAGTTATAGCTTAGCGAACCCGGGCCCGAGCTGCCGTTCGTAAATTGCACCGGGTCCGATACCGTACAAAGGATCGATTTATCACTGGTAAAGACGGCGGTGATCGCCGGATAGACTTGAACGAGGGCGTTCTGATCCAGCGTGGCGGTACATCCGTGGTTGTCCGTCACCGTGAGCGAGGCGCCCACCGACCCCGGCGTACTATAGGTATGCGTAGTCACCGGTCCATAAGAAGTAGATGTCGACCCATCCCCAAAATCCCAAAGCCAGCTTACGATCGTGCCCGCCGAACTACCCGAGCCCGAGCCCGAGCCCGAGCCGCCACCCGATCCCGAGCCACCACCCGAGCCAGAGCCGCCGCCCGAACCCGAACCAGAGCCCGAGCCGCCGCCCGAGCCCGATCCCGAGCCCGAACCCGAGCCCGAACCACCCGAGCCCGAGCCACCGCTCGAGCCAAGACCCGACCCCCCCGACGTATTCCCCGTAAAGGTCACCGCCGTCCCGCACACCACCGCCGGCCCCGCGGTAAAGCTCACACTCGGCGGCGGATAGACCGTCACGGTATGCGTGGCTGTCGATGTCGCACCCCCGCGGGTCACGGTGAGCGTGACGGTATAGGTCCCGACTGTCGAATAGACAGCCTCCGGCGACGCGATGGTCGCCGTATTGCCATTGCCAAGATCCCAGCTATAAGCGGCGGAAACTCCCGTACCGGTAGGGGTAAAATGAACCACCAGCGGACTACACCCACCCGCATGGTCGATGGAAAAATCAACCGGCAGCTGCGCCCGTGCCTCCTGGAAGAAGCAGCCGGTTAGGAGGAGGATCACAGTTAGCAGCTGGCGCATCGGATTAGGTCGTATAGGAAGAGTTATAACGTAGTGGGCAACACAAAAGTATGCACAACCATCCTGCACCGTCCTGCCCCAAACGAGCGCATCCGGCTCCCGTCGTCCAACACCCCGCCGCCAAGACCTGCACCCACGGCCGCGCTCCGGGCGCGAAGGCCCGCCGCGACGCTCCCCACCATGAAATATACCCGAAAAGTGGTATAATGGGCGCGCACCCCCAGATTGGCCGGTTATTTGTTGCCGTATCCTTCATGACATCGAAGCAGAGCGCCGGCATACTCTTGTACAGGCGCATGGCTGACCACCAAACCGCCACACCCGGCGCCAGCCTGTTGGAAGTATTTCTGGTACACCCCGGGGGACCCTTCTGGAAGAACAAGGAAGCCGGCGTTTGGACGATACCCAAAGGGGAGTTCTCCAACGACGAGCCTGCCCTGGATGCCGCCGTCCGCGAATTCCGGGAAGAGACCGGCACCACGCTCAAGGGTCCCTTCCAACCGTTGAGTCCCATCCGCCAAAAGGGAGGCAAACGCGTTTATGCCTGGGCCTCCCCCGGCGACCTCGATCCCACGACGCTCGTTAGCAATACATTTGAAATGGAATGGCCCCGCGGTTCCGGCAAACAGCTCACCTTCCCCGAAGTGGACAAAGGCAACTGGTTCTCTCTCGCCGATGCCCGCACGATGATCATCGCCGCCCAGATAGGCTTCCTCGAAGAACTCGAGGAAACCCTTGATGGACGATCAGATCACGCTTAACCTCAGCGCAACCTGCAGCGTAAAGTCCGGCCTGCCGGCCGGCGGACCAAGGTCCTTAAAAGAGATCGGAAAAATCGAATAAGGAATAAAGGGCCTAAAGTGAATGGACATGACAAAATTAGACCACATTCACGCCGCTCGCAAAATTTTCCGCGGCCTCCAAGAGTAAACCCGTAGGCTACCGGCCCGCAAAATCAATTAGGCCAGGGGCTGCTATCGCCCAACGCCTGCACCTCATCACAGATCCGCGCAAAATTCCGCGCATTCACATGCATGACCACAATCCCCAGCAGATTCTTCAGCCTGCCGAACGCATGCGGCTTCGTAATAAAACACAACGCGCCCAGATCATCCGCGATCATCTTATCCTTCTGATTCGAAGATGTCGTATACACGATCACCGGGATATGCTTGTATTGGTCCTCCTTCTTCAGCCTGGTGAGGAATTGATATTTAAAATAGATAAAAATATTAATATCTAAATTTTTCTGAAGTAAATAAGGTTTATTCGCTTAAATTAATTTTTTATTAAATTTGATAATATTATATTTAGACCCTAAATTCGAGATTTTTTTTATTGAATTTCCAACAACTTTAACTAAAGGAACAAACCCAAAATAAAAGTAGTTTAGGCCCAATGTCAAATCTAAGGCTAAAAATCATCATTTTATAAGAGCAACTTAAAACCTTTAATTAGGCCTTAATCTGTGCTCTAATGGGCTCAAATTGGAACCAATCTTTTGGCCCATGGTAGGAGATCGTTTTCCCCTTCGAAACCCTAACCCTCGAACCTTAGATTGGCGACGACGACGGCAGATTAGGTTCCTCCCATTTTTCTCGCCGATTTCCCCTTCTAGGACTCTTTGGCCGAATTCGATCTCTAGAACGATCCTTAGGGTCTATAAGTAGAGGGCTTCGACGTATAAGGTTCCCTATTTGGTTCCTTGGCTGGCGGCGTGGTCGTTGTTGTTGATTTTTATATTTATTTGTTTTGATGATGTGATGAATGAATGAATGAAATTTCTTAATTGCAAGATAGTGATGAATAGTGTGCAGAAATAAGTCAAGTGAGCAATCTACCACTAAACAAGCATAGCATCTACCTACGTAATCATCATAATTCCAGACATAGGCAAACACTCTCAATAAATAACTAAACTAAAGAGGAAAATAAAAACACATGCCGGAGCGTGGAGCAAAGGAACTAAACACGCCGCGAGAGTGGAACAAGTAAAAGGAAAGGTAATGAAGAGAGAGAGCTATTGCTCAAGTAAGGAAATGTGATCGCCACTAAGGTAAAACAACCATCCAAAGACCTGGGGAATACCTTAGAATAGGAGGACGAAGCACCCGCCCGTAGGAGAGAGAAAACCAGAGCCAAAAATCTGTAACTCAGGAGACTTTAATGGACTGGAGATGATGCGTTATATTACCTTAACGCGCCTCTAGTGATCCGTTATACTTCTGCTATAGAGAAAAGAGTGGAAACTTTAATCTCCCCGCCTCCCAACTAGCCAGGAAGCTTGGGCCTCGTTCTCTTTCCTTTTTTTTATTTTTTTGCTATGTTTTTGTTGTTTTTGTTGTTTATTTTTTGTGTGTAACTGCCTGGCAGCCATCCATATGGCACCTAACCTGAATGGGAATGGGGATTTCCCATTGCCTCCCAAGCATCCTAAGCACGCATCTAGGTTGATTTGGGCCTCTAGTGTCCTTGAATGATAATCCCGCTGGTTGAGACTTATCTTGATGACAATATCATCATGCCATGTTTAGTCTCCCAATTGCTTCCAAACGCAAGGATACACCCAAAAAGTGTTCAAGGTAAATGATTTGCCCAACCTGGGTCTATTTTCTCACAACCATAGATGATATAAAATGGAACTCCATGTAACCCTAATGGCCAACTATGCGATGCTGACCCAAAATCAGACGCAGTTGCACAGACTGGTGGCGTGCTTGCATTGACCTAAGCCCAAGGCTAATGGAGAAAGCATCAAAGCGATAGACAAGGGTCTGGACTTACTAGAAACATTGAGACTTATTCACGGTGATGGCTCCTACCTTTTAAAGTGAGACAACCATATAATCTATCATGGAAAATAGGTTGTGGCGAGGGGAAGATTTGAGGCCCAATATTTTCGTGGCCCAACGGCCCATCAAGGATTTCGCAACCCAATAAGTGACAGCCCCAGTAGGGCCCACTTACCACAGGACCTTGGTAAAGCAGACCGACATAGCCCACCAAGCCTTAGCTTGGTTGCTTGATCGAAGGCCTCCCCGATTCTTAGGAAAAGTCTGGTCGGTGACCGATCGAGCCATCAGAAGGTGGATGAATGCTCCCTTAAGGGGGTACCTAGCCTTGGACTCCTTGCGTAGGCAAGAGATATCCCTTATCTCCTGTGGATCAGCCCGTTATCAAGACTCTCCAATGAGCCCAGGCGAATTTCTTGTGGCTGGGCACTTATCTCTCACTATCCCTAGGGATGCTTCACTGCCTTCAGAGAGTAGGAAGCTTAAGAGGATAGGGGGAGGGAAAGAGTCCCTAAATGGTGAGAGTTCTTATTAAGGACGTAACGCCGCGGGGGGGGGGGGGGGGGGGGGGGGGGGGGGGGGGGGGGGAAAGCCCATGACATGATAATGCACTGTAGGGGTAAGAAATGATTACAATGAAGACCCCCCCTCAGTTTGATCCTACATGCAGCAAGGCATATATCATGGAATGCAAGTTTATTTACATGCATGCATACCCCAGACACATACATTCAAACATCAAATCAAAAATAATTAACATTTTGAAATGTCTTATCACAAATAATTTTAGATGCTACTGTCATCAATGTAAGCATTGGCCTATTGAGATTAAGATGGATAGCACCCGAGTTCTTGCATGAAAACTTTTAAATTTATCTTTGAAGAAATGCATAACTTCCAGCATGATCCGTGCACTTTGACTTCTAGATTGAGGAACCAGCATCGGCAAGGGTGAGAGTTGAACGAGTATGCATTGACGCAGCCCAAGATGTGTGTCGACGCATCTTCTAGTCCGCTCGAGTTGCTGTGAGCTAAGCCACAGTGCGTCGACATAGCTGGAAAGGAGTGTCGACGTACCCTTGTAAAAATGCATCCAAAACGACTTCTGTGAGTGAGCCCTATGTCGACACACTCAAGAATATGATGTGTCTACAATGGACGCAGCCTTGTAGATAATTCTAGTATGACTGGTGTGATGCGTTGACGCACAGGAGCATTTGGGTTGACACAGCCTGAAGAGCGTTTTGGCTGTTCTTCTTCTTGTGAGAATGCGAGTCGACGCACTCATGAAGTCTTAGTTACTTTCTTTACATTCAACCAATAAAGGAGATGTTTCAGATTTTTTTCAAAATAACTTGCTAATGACTCATAGTAAGACATCATCAAAACATAATGCACTCAATAGTAGAATTTCTGAGATAAGACATCAAAGAATCAGGATAGACTAGTGCTCATGATATCCTCTCATATGATGAGGGTGACTAATCTCACAGTCACTAGTGTGGAGACACTAAAATATATGTGCAGGTGCCCATTACAAGAATAGGGTTCACTGAACTAATCCGATCAAGAATCTCTGGATGGTTATTATATCTAACTATCAACTAAGAGATTCTTTAGTCACAGTTGCACAATTGGTCCTTTGACATGAGTCACCAAAGATACCTTGCATGAATCTATAAATAATATAGAAGTGTTATAGTACATAAGCCGACACGTGCAACCAAAATAGTACAACTCATCCACTGACAGAAAGCAACATCTGAAACCTTCAAAAGATAACACCACTGCTCGCACCTTCGGAGCAACTCCCAGCTCTAGCCAGCACAGCACACAAGCCCCAAACACCTTCAAAACAATTGCAACCGCCACCTCCAAGCAACCCTCTAAGCTATCGCTGCCCAGCACCTAAAAGGAAAGCGAAGTGTCTGCCTAAGTACGACAACTTAGTAGGGACTCTTAACACCACCACGGCACTACACCTCACCGATATCATATGCGTAGCACATTTTATGAAATTTAAACCAACTTGCATGAAAACTAATATATTCAAGTTGTACAATAATACGTAAGTGGAACTATCGTGATTCTGGTAGCATAATGGCAGAACGATCTTATGAGCTGATTAGACAATTTAAGTTTAGGTGGAACCACAATAGGGGCATCCCATACCATCATCTAAGGCTGTTGAGGTCAAGAAGAAATACATGAAAGCTAGACATGACATCTAAGACTATCATGGCATAATATAAACTTGCGACATGATCTTGTAAACATAACTTGCAGCATGATTTTGAACTTTGAACGTAAGCATGAACTTATACCATGATTTGCATCAAAAGAAGGCTCAGACCTTAAATAACACATGATGTTTCTCTTATCATTACTCTTATCTTAATCTTTTGGTTTTACATGCATGGATAAAGTATAATACTTAGCATAACTTGCTGAAGGAACAGTCAATGTGTAGATCTAGTGGGTCAACATAGTTGCACTTGAAACTTGCACATAACTTGCATACTCACTATTTAACCCGCGAAAAATGTGGACACATTGATGATGAATTAAATTTTGAGGGGGTTTTCGATATCATCAGCATGCTTATTTACATTTATTTATTTTGTATTTTGAGTTTATCAGACAATTTAGGGTTCGTGTGTTGGACTTTTTCCCACCGACCGGAATCGGTGCTAATTTATAGTGGAACAAGTCCGAACACCTTTGATTAATTGTCAAAGGGCGCGTTTTGCCCCTATACGAAAGGATTAAACATGCATACTGAAGCATTAGAAACTTTACCATCTGGACACAATAGTGAACCCATTCTTTTTACCCTTATTTGTCCATATTGAGGATTGAAATAAGATGCTTTCTTTTATCATTGATGATGCCCTAAAAAATCAAGATGGTTAAGTTTCTGATGCTTTTTTAAGGGGCTTTGAAGATCTTGATAATGAGTTTTTCTCAATAATTCAGTCACAACGATGCCCTCGGCACCTGACTGCCAGTCACTCTAGTCACATCGAGGCGTCGGCACTCGATCGCCGGACCACTCAGTTACAACGGTGCCCCTAACACCTGACTGCCAGTCACTCCAGTCACATCGGGGCCCGTAACACCCGATCGCTCGACCACTCAGTCACAACGGTGCCCCCGGCACCCGATTGCTAGCCACTCCAGTCACATTGGGGCCCCCGACACCTGATCGCTCAATAATTCAGTCACAACGGTGCCCCCGGTGCCCAACTGTCAGCCACTCTAGTCATATCGGGTGGTCCCACACCCGATCACTCAACAATTCAGTCACCACGGTGCCCCCGGTACCTGGCTGCTAGCCACTACAATCACATGGGGGCCCCCAGCACCCGATTGCTCAACAACTCAATAACAATAGTGCCCCCGACATCCAAATGTTAGGTCCAGACAACATCAGGCCATTCTACCTCCAACGTCGGCCAACAACTCTAGTCCCACCGGTGCCCACGACACCCAAAAATTCTGACCTCAACAACTTTTGGTAGCTAAAGTCATAGCGATGCTCACGCCGTCCAACAGCTCCTGTCTCAACAGCGCCCGACTGCTCCAGTGACAAGGGGTGCCTACGTCATTCGGTCACTTCAACCTTGGTGAAGCCCAACTACTCCAGCACAACGGTGCCTACGGCACCCCTACTATCCCGACCTCGACACTGTCTCATAACAAGAAGACATTGTGATGCCCCTCAGGCGGCATCCTGCTGAGTCACAGGTCCTCTGATGGACACTATGTATGGATATGGAACTGTCCACACAATAACGCAATGACCTAGAGACCGTCACAAATGATGGAATTATGCTGTGGCTTGGCTGGTCTCTTCAAACCAGCCAGGTGAGCTCTAAACCTTGCATGAACTTAGGTGCTTGTTGATCTATTATCCGTGGTTATGCTCCGTTGTGCATGAGAGTGAGCGCCCGATCCCCGGAACGCCCGTTTCCGAGTGGTCATCGTGGGATGAGCGAGAGTGAGCGACCTTGTGCCCAAATTTGGCACCCGACCAGCCCTTAGTTGTGGGCTTGTACTCTCGGGAGGGACAACCCTAGCTTGCTGGTCCCTCAACCAGCAAGGGCCTTGACCCCTTTGTCTCCACTCGGCATCGCCAAGTTCTCCCCTACAGGTTCGAGTGTGCGCGCTAGTGGCTTGGCCATTTTCCCGACTTGTGTTAATTGTGTGTTTGCGGGATAGGTCCAAGGGTTGATTGCATCATACCGACCACCCCCATAGTTGGTGTCACATCATGGTTGGGCCTGCGTCGATTCCTTCTTTTGCTCCTACGGGCGGGCTGGAAGGGGGGCTCACCAAACTCCAGGCCCAACTCTTCAACTGAACCATCAAGATCGCCGGGGTCAGCCTGGACGGGGACAGCAGCAGGAGAGGGCAGCAAACCAACACCCGGAGCATGGTGAGCCATGCTCGGGTCAGAGGATGCCATGGCCTGCACCCCAAGCGACCCTTTAAAGTCCCCGGGGCCATGCTAGCTCGAGGCAGCAGCAGGGGGGGCACTGAAGAGCCAACCAAAGGTGCAGCCGGAGGCGCAAGGCCCAAGATCAAAGGGGGAGGAGAACCCATGGGGGAGCCCCCAACGTGATCAGGATCTGAAAGGTAGACAACCTGTAGCAGCGGTTGCGCGGGGGAGCCCCGGGGAGCATCAGGCGAGACATTCGGGGGAGACAGCTGGCTGGAGACATCACAGGCGGAACCACCGACAGGCAGAGATGAGGCAGCAGGTGGTGGAGGAACCTCGTCGCGGGGCTCAGCCCGCAATGCCAGGATCACGTCGTGGGGCTGCATGGCCGGCAGAGACGGCTCCAAGGGGGCTGTAGCAACGCAGGGCCGAAGAAGGCCAGTAGTCCTAGGCCGAGAGAAGGCTGGAAGGGCGTTGACTTCATCCCTCATTACACGCAGAGCAGCCAACCGGGCCAACCGCTCCGCTTCCTTGTGGAGGGTGACAGCAGCAGGGGCCGCCAGAGCAGCCAGGAGGGCCGAAGAAGCACCGTCCGGGGGGACTGCTGGCAGGGCCATAACGGTGGACGGGGGATTCATAGCAAGCTGACTATTCCCTCTTCTTCTTCTGCTACTTCTGCTTCTCCTCTCTCTTTTGGTGTTCTTGACACTATTCCTGCTCAATCGGTAGTTCCATGATGAAAGAAAGCTGCTCTGGCTGCCTTCATCCCAGATCGATTTGCTTTGTCAAAAGAGAATCCAATATCTGAACCAGAAGGTTGTATCAAATTGGTGGCATCGCCATTCTTGGATATTCCCACCTCTTCCCTATAGATGGCGCCAGAAGAACTACGACTGCTTCAGGAGTCACTCCTGCAACTTGTCCTACGGTCTAATCTGGAGATGCATGCTTGGATGGATCAATTGGCACGCCATGTAAATGAGTTGGATGCTTCTTCTCCCAGGTCATCGGATGCCTCTGGTTCCATGCCTGCACCACTTCTTGATTCCAATTCTACACTATTAATAGCTCCCCTACCAAATGTTCCTTCATCACCTCATCCGATGTCCCACAACCATCAAGATTTTGGCCTCACTGCACCGACATTCCAGATTCTTCGGCCAAAACCACTTGGTTACCACTGTTTGATGGATCTCAGTTCGAGGACTTGAAGTTTAAGGTTGAGCTATATTTTCACTATTATCATCTAAGTCAGGAACGGATGTTACTACATGTCCAATATTCTTTGTATGATTGAGCTATGCGGTGGTTCTGTAGAGTCTATAAAACTCAACAGTTCCGGTCTTAGGATCAGCTTTTGTATGCCATGGAAGCTAAGTTTGGTCGTAAAGAATAGAAGATTCCACATATGGAATTGCGTCAATTGCATCAGACTGGGTCTCTTGCGGACTACAAATTACAATTTGATAATCTGTTATGACATTGATGGGGTTCCGGATGAGCATCTCCTTGCTCATTTCTTGGGCGGCTTACGAGAAGACCTACGATATAAGGTATTGCTTTAAAAATCTCATACCTTAGTTGATGCTATGGTAGTTGCCAGATTGGTTGCTACTCATCCCAAATTTTTGCCAGCTAACAAGAAAGCTGAACCCCCACGCCTGACTCCACCACCGTATCACCATGTACCTTCAAATAGTCTTCGACAGGCAACTCCTGTCAGCAGGCCTCCTGTTCGTCGATATTCTCCAGAACAATTAGGAGAGAAGCGGCGAAAGGACTTATGTTATATGTGTGATAAAAAATGGGAGAAAGGTCATCGGTGTAATCCTCAGCGTAGCTTTGTTGTCCAACTCATTTCTATTCCTAATGATGACGACACTGATCTTGCACCTGAGTCTCATGGGGACATCACTTAAACTACGCCTGTGTTGACATCTGCACCATTAACCCTTGGTACCAGCGTGAGTTCTATTTCTATCTCTCTGGCCACTGATGCTACGGTTATGTACAACAATTTTTGGCAACCCGAACCGACCATGCAGCTAGTTGGTACTATTTCTGAATTACCTGTTCTAACTCTTATTGACACAGGTGCGACACACATAATCTGTTGGATATCTCTATAGCTAAGCGATTGAACCTCCCAATTCAGGCTGTTGAAGGATTAGCCACCAAAGTGGTTGGAGGAATTCAAAGTACTATTGTTGGCTATTGCTAACAGTCTCATTGCACTTTGATAAGTTGCACTTAACGTTGGACTTCTACGTTATAAACACTTCTCCTTTTGATGTCAATATGGGATCCACTTGGATTAAATCTCTGGAGGTTATACAGTGAGATTTTGCCAACTTGTCTATGAAGTTTACATTGAACAATGTTAATCACCACTTGTAGGGTATTACCCATCAAAATGTTCAATTCTCCTTGGCGCAAGATATTTCTAATACTTTGCCTTCAGCAAAGGCAATTTATTTATACCAAGTGATGGTCACAAACTGTGTTTGACGGCCCGGTCGACCCGGCCGACCCGGTCGACCCGGTCTCAGCCTGGGTCGGGTCGGGTCGGTCCCGTCTCGGTCTGACCCGGTCCGTCTCATTCTAAAAAAAGATTATATATATATATATAATACATATAAAATAATAGAATAAAATAAAAACAGATCTTGACTAAAGAATAAAATCTCTTTGGACTTGTTTTGAATGTGTACCTCTTTGCTGAGAGACATTCGCATAATGTGCTTCTGGTTGCTTTACTATACGCGTGTCCTCGCGGTGCTTGTGCCTTCCCTTAGGTGGATCAGCTTGTGGTTACTGTTTGTGAGGGGATGACTATCTGCCTCTAAGGGACCCTTAGGTCACCCTCTAATTTTTGAGGGGAGGGGTGCTCGCCTCTAGAAAATCTTTGGGTTACCTTCTTATTTTCAAGGGGAGCGGTGCTCACCTTTAGGGAACCCGTAGGCTACCTCCTCGTTTTCAAGAGGAGTGGTGCTCGCCTTTAGGGAACCCGTAGGTTACCTCCTCATTTTCAAGGGGAGCGGTGCTCCCCTCTAGGGAACCCATAGGTTACCTCCTCATTTTCAAGGGGGAGCGGTGCTCGCCTTTAGGAAACCCGTAGGTTACCTTCTCATTTTAAAGGGGAGTGGTGCTCACCTTTAGGGAACCTGTAGGTTACCTTCTGGTGGTACGTAGGTAACTTACCTTAGTGGAGTACAGCTGGTGACGATTTATTGAAAAAATTTCCTGAGGTTAACGGAGTTCCATGTCCTGGGTACCTCTTCCCCCCCAACATCACTAGCATGTACGCTCCTTTGTCGAGTGTTTCTGCCACCCTGTACGGGCCTTCCCAATTTGGTCCGAGCTTCCCTATGTCTCCTCTTGGGTCAGCTACGCTTGCTCATCGTAGAACCAAATCTCCGGGGAAGAAGTGTCGTTCTTTAACTCAGGCATTGTAATATTGGGCCAGCTTCTGTTGGTATGCCACGAGTTCTACTTACGTGCCTACTCTATCTTCCTCGAGCGGGTCCAACTTCTCCCTCATTGCTTGGTTATTCCTTGCCTCATCGAAGTGTCCCACTCGTAGCGAGGGGTGGGATATCTCCACTGGTACCACTACCTCAGCGTTGTAGGTGAGGTAAAAGGGTGTCTCCCCGGTGGCGGCTCTAGCCGTGGTTTGGTGGGCCCATTGGATGCTCGGAATTAAGTCTATCCATGAGTCGCCTGCTTGGGCCAGCCGAGTCTTGATGTCGTACCCGATGACGGCGGTGATGACCGGCCGTCTGCAACTGTCGGACATGGGCGTCGCCATGGGCCTGCAAGGCAAGATGCAGACCCTGTTCAACAAGATGCGCTGATCCGAAGGTGGGCGAGGCCGCGCCCCTGATCGACACCCCCGCCGCTCCGGTTCCCGCGGGCGGCGAGGCGGCCTGGTTCCAGGGCGCCGGCGGCTTTCGGCTGCGAGCGGCCCTGTTTCCCGCGGAAGGTATTCCGCGCGGGTCGGTGGTGTTGAGCGGCGGGCGCACCGAGCCGATCGAGAAATACTTCGAGGTCATCGGTGAACTGCGCGCGCGCGGCTTCACCGTCCTCGCGCACGACTGGCGGGGGCAGGGGCTGTCACAGCGCCTGCTGCCCGAGCGCTTGAAGGGCCACGCGGCCGGCTACCGGGACTTCGTCACCGACTATGCGGCGCTGATCGCCGCCTATCAGGATCGCCTGCCCAAGCCCTGGATCGCCATGGGACACTCGATGGGCGGGTGCCTGACGCTGCTCTGCCTGGCGCAGGGGCAGAAGGGCTTTTCCGGCGCGGTGCTGTCGGCGCCGATGCTGGCGCTGCTGACCGGCGGCATCCCGCGGCCGATCGCCGTCTCCCTGGCCGGCGCCCTGACGCTGCTGGGCGCCGCCGCCAACATGGTGCAGGGGCGGGCGGACAGCCCGATCACCTCGCCGTTCGAGACCAACGTCCTGACCCACGACCGGGCGCGCTACGACCGCAACCAGGCGCAGGTGGAGGCCTGTCCCGACCTGGCGCTGGCTGAGCTTCGCCTTCCGCGCCATTGCCGAACTGCGCTCGGGAACGGGTGTGACCCGCCTGGACATCCCCGTGACCGTGGTCGCGGCGGGACAGGACCGGCTGGTGGACGTCACCGGCCAGCGCCTGACGACGGCGCGCATCGCCAAGGGAAAATTCGTCGAGATTCCGGGGGCCTACCACGAGATCCTGCAGGAGACCGACGACGTTCGCGCCATCTTCTGGCGCGAGTTCGACGCGCTCGCGGACCAGGTCGCGCCGCGCGCGCCGGCGCTTCGGACCGCGGTGGACGCCTAGACCGTCGCCGAATTAAAAAAATAAATGGTAAAAGTCCAACCTATACACAAGCAACCTAGACATGTACTGGCCTTACACAAAAGGGAACCCAAATGGACCAACCTGGCACATTTAGGAATTTTTCCAAGAAAAAGGGGAATAGTGCCCTTTGCTAAGGCACTATTTCGAAGAACGCCGACTTGAATGGGCGCTAATTTCCTAAATGGAGAAAATAAGACTCCTTCCTGTCTAAAACTTACTTGTAGTGTTAAGGTTTTAATTCCTACAAGGATAGCGGCTACAAATGTGGCAGTAGAGGATTTACATGGGAAAAGTTGTACACACCTAGGATTCTTTACGTGGAAGGTTAAGTTCCGTTAGGATTCTAAACCTTAGAACTCTATGAATTAAACTCTCCATCAACGAGCTCCGACAACTGCTGTTCAAACCCTTCACCGCCTATTACCCATGATGTAAACATAGAGAGGCCTCCCTGCTTCTTCCCGTCATTGCTTCATCTTCCTCTGGCGTTTTCTTCTTCTTCATCCGACGCTGCTGAGGGTGACTCTCCCTACGGCACCATAAAAAAGCTTCAACCTTCTGATCGAAAGGGTTGCGGCATTTGCTGACTACTTCTTCCTCTTGCTGTCACCCTGAAGAGTGCTATTCCTTCTCCCTATTCCTGCCATTGTAGTTACTGTGAAAGTAGACTTCTGGTTGCTACCGAAGGAGCATTATCTTCTTGCAGTTGCAGTTGCAGTTGCCGCTAACTGTATATCTTTATATTTCTCTCCACGATCTGTCATCTAGACCAACCCAACTAAAGTAGGTGTTCTCAAGTTCTAAGCCCAACCTAGCAACTCCAGGATCATATACATGCATATAGGTCAGCAGGTGATAGCATAAATGTTTTATGTATCGAGTTTCTTTATTTTATGCATAAATAGTGAATTAGTGACCCAGTCTTGGACGCTATATAGATAAAACGACCTTATGAATGGTCGTCATTCTGTTGGACATTTAATAAATAACCATGTTTAAAATATAATAACTTTGTGACATGATGTCTAAATTAGTGCATGAGCATAGTTCTAGAATCCTACTATTTTTCTCTTTAAGACAAAAAACAGCCAAGTTGTTAATGTGGTGCTGATGAACTAAATGTTGGTTAAAACTGTGGTCCAGTTTTAATGTCTTCTTTAGTGTGTGTATGGGTTGCAATTTTGCTTCCTTTTGAAAGTCCCTTTTGTAAAAACCATACTTATCGGCCTATCAGTGATGTCTAGCAAGACCCAGGTCACTGAAACATGCACTGGAGTTCTATTATGTTAGCTAGTAAAGCCATTCAACTAAAGGAATAGCTCAGAACCATATAGTTGTTATCCATTAACCAAAGAGTGAAATGACCATGACTGAAACGTGCACTGGTCTAATGAGAAGAACATATTTTTTCCTCATTATCACTTATATCCACATTTAGCCTCATCTGATGGATTGCTTATTTTTATGTCTATCTGGGACCATATCTCTGAGAATCAATTGATTCCTCTTACTAGTTCAATCGGGACCAGGATTGGGTGGGAGTGTTTTGATCTTCACCTAATTAAAACTGGCCCCTCCTGGCTAAATTGTTACTGCAAAAGGTGCTGGCTAGCCAGGAGGGAGCTGAAATGATGGAAGGAAAAAAAGGAAAAAGGAGGAGAACAAGGGATAGGAAGAAGAGGAGCGGTGGAGGTCGCTGGTATGCAGTAACACAGAATTAAGGATGGAAACCTCTTTTACTTTTATTGTTCTCAGCCTGTCATATACACAGTTGGAGAAAAACTAAAGTTAAGCTAATGTGTTGAGCAGGGTGTGGCACAAGGCAGAGGTGGCTGGTTTGTTCTCAGGGTTTCAGCTTGATGAGTTGATGGAGGGTCTTTCTATCTCTCACTTACAATATGCTGATGATACCATCTTGTTCCTTACTAAGGGGGAGCAGCAATTCTTTATAGTTAGACTTTTGATGGAGTTGCTAGATGAGGGCAATGGCCTTAAAGTCAATTTTAATAAGAGCCTGATTGTGGGGTTGAGTATGGAAGAGTGGTCTCTTCGTAGGGCAGCTTGTATTTTGGGGTGCAAGGTAGGGGGATTCCCTATCTCGTACCTGAGTCTACCTATGTCTCCCTATGCTCTCCATTGTGCAGATTGACTTCCTATTCCCCTGTTTGATATTGGAATGGGATACCCAACCTGATGAGAGAGAAGTGTGGGCCCCACCCGCTCTCCACACACACAAAGCACCTACCCAGGGTCGGGTAGCGTAGGTCAATGGTCGGGTTAATGATTGCTGGGTCCATTTGTGGGACCGTGACCGCACTTCTGACGTAGGATTTGGTATGTGTCTATCTAGGATTAGGAATCCTCAGATCTCACAGATGATCATCAGTGCTCTTGTCACAGCTGGTCCATTTGTCCATTCCTGACAAAGGAAAACCCCAGGGCTAGCACATCTAATATTTGTCAGCCTTGGGTTGAGGTAGATGCATTCTATCTGACCTATATAACATCTTGTACCTTTCAGGTTGGTTACACATCCTAAAACATGGAGGTAAAGACAGGAGGCTATAACCTGTAAGCTAACCCTACATGAATTGGTCTAATCTCCCTACATTAATGATAGTTCAGAATGAGACGTTCTGTCTTTATTGTTTTTATGGTTAACTATTAGCTATTGTCATGTTTATGTTTTAATTTTATTGACTTGTGTGTGTGATCCCGTTTTAGCAAGTTTGTCCTATGGAACCTTCTCATTTTTGCAGTCACTCCAGCTTCTTAAGGAAGCCATCTTTGACGAGGAGTGTGCACCATGTATCCTTAAAAGATAACCTTGTCAACCTGATCTTGATTAACTTTGATCCTTGGAATCATTTATCTTTCTTGACAATGTTAGTGTTTTCTCTTGATATATATGGGCACATCATTGGCATGTTTGAGCTAAATAATCTGTAAGTTTTCTTTAACAAACTTTTTCAGAAGTTTCAGTTTATTACTTATGTCCCATCAACATGCACCTCCAATGCTACCATGTCGTGTTAAGTTTCCATATATGACAAGAGTACTTGCTGCACAGACCTGTGTTAAATCAATATTGCAATTTCCAGCTAATGGATTGACTCCATATACAGGGGACAAAATCACTGTTGTATTAGTTGTCTACAATGCATGCACTCCCAGTGACAAGCAGCATTGTGTGTGCCAAGCATTTCTTATTGAAAATTCTGTGCAAAACTTTTTTTAACATAATCCATGATTTCAGACCTAGCGATTAGGCCAGATTGACGACGCTGTGCCGTCACGTGCAGTGGTCTTGACCCGAGTCTCGTGACTCAAGGACTGTTGGGTTTAGTAGGTCTAGTGGGTTGTCCAGAGTCGGGTGGCCGTGAGCCACCTATTACTCCGCATTACATGCGATGGGTGCGTGCTTGGCTTTCAGTGTTCACGTTTAGTGATCTCCCACTAGTCGTAACTTTCCTGCACACGTGTGTGTAGACCCACTTGGGAGCGGTGGAAAGCGTGACCCGAGAGAGATGATTTTTTGGCTGGTTATCGTACGGCCCCTCCGCACAGCCTATGTCTAGGCTTTTGGGAAGAACCAGCTAGAGGATCTGACCTAGGGCATGTGGTCTATGTGTGGACACATGGTTGGGGGCGTCGAACCCGCGTTGACGAGTACAACCCAAGCTAGTCCATGTTCTGTGTTTCTGGTTATTGTACAGTGTCTCGGTCTCTACCTAGGATGTCGTAGGGAGACACCTAAGGCTGCGGACTAAGTCATCAGTGGATGCATCTGACCTTACTTCTAGCGGGCAAGTACTCCCGTCACGTGATGTGAGCTCGTCGTGACTCGAGGTTCAGTTTCTCATCTGCGAGACGAGATTTTACATGTAGTTTTTAGGTGTTTTTTCAAAGCTGAGGTCTAGGGTTTTCGGTGAGTGTCACCGAGAGTTTCCCTAGCCGGCGTAGAGTCCACGACAGTGAGGTCGTGACCATGTTTCTGGATTGTGTGATTTCGGTGTGGGCCTTTGTGTGTGAGCACAGGCCTCCACGACAGAGGTGTCGTGACATTTTCCTAGTAGCGTGGCTAGGGCGGTTCATAGTTTGGTGGTCCCCCGACTGTGAGATCGGGGTGTTGGTTTCCTTTTTGGTAGGAGTAGTTGTAGAGCCATGATTTTATTAGCTGTTATGTTTTGGGGATTCGTGTATGGCCGTATTTTCTACCGTTGTTGTTATAGCTACTCATGTCGTTACTGTTGTTCTTGTTGTTGCTGCTTTCTGCTACCGTCGTTGTTTTCGGTTGGGGTTCTGCAAGACCCCTACTGAGCTAGTGATTCCCCCCTTCCCTCCCTCCCACTCTTCACAGGGTGCCCATCTCCCCATGCCAGCACCTCATCCTCCACCTCCTCGCAGGGCCCCCATCCCCCCATGCCATGTCCACCATCCCCGTGCCGGCACCAGATCCTACACCCCGTCACCAAGATCGCCACCAGCCATTGCCTTTGTGGCTATCCTTGAGCCTTCTGCAGTTAGCATCATGGTCATCTGTGAGCAGCCGTCACCATGATCGCCGCCATTTGCAACCACAATTGCCGCTGGCCGTTGCCTCTATGGTTGTTATCTATAGCCACGATCACTAGTTTTCTCTAGTGTGTAGAGGTGTGTAACAGAGGAGTCTGCTTTAAGCAACCTGGGAAACCATTCTGGAGCAAAATAAGGGTACATGGAGCCAATAACCTAGGTAAGTCAAGGTTCAGAAGGTTCATTAATTCATTGGGAAGGATAAAGCAACTCCTAGCTTTCTAACATCATGGCTCCATGTTGGATCATGGAATATAATTTCCTTTTCTGAGAAAGGAAAAAGGTGAGGATTGCATGTGGGGAGGGTGTCAATGACCCGTGCATAGTTTATTCCATGGGTGCGCATCGTATCAGATGATCTAGATTTAGGTGTTGGACCTTTCCTCACTGACCGCAGTCAGTGTTGATTTACATCGACCTAACGTCCGAACACCTTTATTTACTTGTCAAAGAAATCTCGAAGTCCCTTGCATAGGTTTTGAAGCTGGGGGTAGGCTCATTTGCACGGCTCACAGTTACTTATGCACCATCGAAGGATTGATAGAATTGGGGCTTTATCAAAGGCCTCACTAAGTTTAGGCCAAGAACCCTATAGTTTGGGAACATGAATACAATTCAACAGAAGCCATAGGCATTTTTGAAGTGTTTGGAGGTTTTCCAGACTCCAAGGGTATTTTGATAATGTTACCAGGCCATGGGAATTTGTGAAATTTTCAAGTCGAAGGGAAAGTATGGAAAGATCTCTAACCTCTGAGGGTACTGAGATAGTTTCCGGCAGGTTTTGAAGGCTTCTAAGCCATTTCTAGGGGTCATAGGGGGATTTTGATAAATTTATCAAACCGCCATTCGTGCCGCCGTTGAGCCACTACAAGTCAGTCTTCATCCCGTTGCCCCAAAACTCAGAGTTACAGGACAGCAACTCGGTGAAAGGGCTAGTACGGGAGATCCGACTGTTGGATCGTGATGCGATTTTGAGGGTAGGTTCACCCCAGACGCCACAATTCCTAGTTCAAATTTCACCCTGATCAGAGCTTGTTTAGCCCTCCTCCTAGTCCGCTATTTCCCCCCTCTCAATCAGCCTGTGCGCAGACCAGCGGGATAGCCAGTGGTAGATAAATTTTCTCACCTCTAAAACGTGATCAGGATCCTTCAAAAGACCTATCTGCGTGACCACCACTCTCCCCTCTATCCACCATAAAAATCCCAGGTCCTAAAATGCTCATCTGAGCTTCGGTCAAACCCCATAAACAGGCAAATCCTGTTCTGCCCTATGGGTTTGGTATTTTGGGCCAAAGACCTCAGTCTAATTGTAGAAGTTTTCATTTCCAGTTTCACCGTAGGAAGGATCTGAAATGCCCATAGGTCGAATATCTTCGAGTCCTCGTCGCAACGGCACGTGTCTTACTTCGATCTGACATCAGGGCTGGTCGTGGTGGCCGATCTTGCCAGAGTGTGCAGGATAGCCCAGGTCTATCTTGAGATTGGCCTACTGGAAGGGGTCAACAGTAAAATCCAGCAAAAATATGTCGGAGAAGATTCAATGAGCGTCGCTCCTAGGGGTCGACCAGGGACCCTCCGCCAACATCCCGGTGAGCCACCACAACCAGAAGCCTCTAGGAGTTTGGCATCCCTTTGGACTCCCGTGCGTGCTATCCTACGATCTAGAAACTACAGATTTGGAGCCGTTGCCCTGCCGCCGCTCGGAACCCTCCACCTTGCTGACCCGTCAACCCGATATTGGTGCTCTAGGACCCCGCATGTCACCTATTACCTCCCTGCATGGAGTGGGCTATAGAATCAATTCTGTATTTAATAATCTTTGTTGTACCGGGAGTCACGGATCTCGACCGGGACGTCTTCCCCACGCCCCGAGCGTGGAGGTACACCCGCCTCCCCCTTTTTGTCACTTTGCTTAGTTAGTATAGACTTCAGTTCCTCCCCCCTTTCTCCCTCTCACCTCTCTTTTTCTTCCTCTTCGGCTCACTAGCCCTTCTTCTTTTCTGCAGCTCGAGCTCTCCCTCTTTTTTTCTTGCTCTCCCCGTCCTTTTTTTTGCTCTATATTCCTTCTATTCAGCTTTCTCTACCTCATATATAGAACGGGCGACCTTTCCTTCGAAGAAAAATTCCAGCCATCTTCTTCTTGTTCACAGGGGTTTCAGAGGTTGACCTGTTGTGCTGGCTTCTCCTAATTTACGTAGTACACTAGTACACGTCGGAGGATCGAATGTCAGCAGATTACTCGAGGGTTATGTTGCTGCTGCCAGCATCCCAGCTTGCCGTTGCTATAGCTACCATTGCATTGTCAACTTGAGGTGCATACAGACCCGTCGATCTTGCCTGGCTAAGTGACGGGCATTGAATGCTCTATTCCCTGCTTCTTCACGTGAGATTCATAGGAAGACAGAGTGTCGGAGTGTGGATGGGACTGCCTTTGGTTAAACCAATGCGATCAGGGACACGCCTATTTAGACCACGCCGATTTAGATGGTTCAGGGAGACTTTGCATGCCGGTTTAGCAGTCAAGTAGGGGGGGCACCGATTTGAGAGGGAAGGGGCAGGCTACACTGGTTTAGCAGCCACGGGGTAGGCTACGCTGGTTTAGGACAAGGAGGTTTTGCCTCGGCTCCGAAGTAGCTCAGACAAATGCTTGGCCTTCATTACTACCTTAGCTTTGATGCACCGCCTCCGAGGTATCCATTTCAAGGCCTTTGGGCCTCGGCTTACGATTCTGTGTGATTTTTAACACGTGCCAAACCTGTGTTAGATTACTCAGGTTTCCCCTTGCTTCGGCCTTCGGCACTGTGAGTCGTGCCCTTAACCCTACTCCTTACCTGTGGAGAGTGTTTTCATTGAGTGAGCAGCCACCCAAAGTATTTTCGCTTTCATTGGGCAACTTTTTGGCCTTCTATGGGACTTTCGGGAGTAATGTGTGTCCCGATCGGGTTGCTCGAGTTTTATGCTGATTCGGCCCTCGGCACTACAAATTGAAGGACCAGGGCCATTTCTTCAGGATAATTAGCTAAATCAAAATTCTAAAAATTTCAGATAAATCACCTAAAGGCGGTCTATTGCATGACCACTACTACCTTGAGGCGGTCCTGAGACGACTGCAACTATCTTCCGTGAACGGGATTTGGAGAAACATGAAAAGTTTGGATCCTTGACAACCAAATCGCCTTGGATCGAAGCTACCTGGCGTGGAAGACTCTCTAGATCACTCTTGGGATCAACTAGGGATCAACTCTACACCAAATTAGGACTTTAAGTTTGATCTAATCTCTAAACCCTAAGCAAATTCTATAAATAGGGTTCAGATTTGACCTGTGCGAATCCTTATTTTGGCTCGCGAAGTTTGACGGTAAGGAGGTGTTATCTCAGGTTGGTTCTTTAGAAGATTTTGTTCACATTAGTTTTATCTAACTTCCCTCTAATTTTCGTGCTAGGAGAGCACGTCTTTAAGAAGATAGAAGCTCCCAAAGTCGCTGGTTCGTTACAGGCTGCACAGGAAATAATGCACCGGTCCAGTGAAGATCAGGAGATTAGAACTTTTTGTTCCCCTTTATATCTTTTACTTACCCTCCAATTTTCATGAACTTAGGTCAAGGGGATCAGAAGATAGAGCCATAGGAAGTTACTGATTTGACAAGGGACGTATAGGAACCAAGACGATCTTCCAGTTAGAAATTCGGAGTCTAGAGTCTTACTCGGAGGTAGGTTATCTCATGGATGGCTAAATTAACGTGTTAGGACAAAAGCCCTCTTTCTATCTTATTTTCATGGAATATGCACAGAGTATTTTTCATTTTATTATCGCTACGCATCTAGGTTATCACAACATGCATGGGCCTTACCTTTTTAGTAAGAAAATGGTAATTTTGTCTAATTCCACACAAATCTTTCATCTCCATGACTTTATTTTAGGTTTACATTATTTCCTAGCATGTTCATATACCTTGTTACCTTAAGATAGGCCTTACATACCTTATTTTAAATTCTGCATGCTACAGATCAGAAACGGTCTTCGTGAGACAGCCAAATTCATATAGCGACCATGCGATAGACCGCTACTATATATATGCCACCCTCCTATGACCCACACAGCGTTTTGGTTAAACATCTATTCTCAAAAGACCACAACCTAATGCACGGATGCTTTTATAGTAATGTTCCCGCCGTCGCGGGTAACATCGAAATCGCTGGTCGTTTCCAGGGCCTGCAGCAATATGTTGAGATCATTGTTGAGCAGTATTCCCGAGATCGTGCTGTCTCCAATGGCCGGATCCTGCAGGGTCACCTTCACCCCGTACTGCTCTTCGATGATCCTTGCGACCTCGCGAAGCGGCGTCTTGTCGAAAACCAGTTCATGCCGCTGCCACGCCGTGAGGCTATCCAGCCGCACGCCGGTCTTTTCAAGCTTCGCCCCGTCCCATTGTACAAAATCACCCGGGACCATATGCAGGTCCTCACCTGTCCGCGGATGGACGATCACGCTGCCTTCCTGCAACAGCACGTTGTCCTTTCCGTTTCGGTTGACGACATTGAATTGAGTGCCGGTGACCACGACATCGAAACCGTCCGTATGTACGACAAACCGGCTTTTCATCGGGGTCTTGCGGACATGAAAAAAAGCTTCTCCCTCGATCCAGACTTCGCGATCGATCCCATCGTGCCAATTCCGGAAATAGTGCAGGCGGCTGTTGGCGTTCATGGTCACCTCCGAGCCATCCGGCAGCCGCTGCGACAGCAGTTCGCCGTACCCCGATGCCACTTGTGATTGGCCAGCGGGCAGCATCCGGTAGACGACCAGCCCCGCCCCTACCAATACGAGCACCGCCGCGGCCGCCGCCATCCAGCGCCGATATAACCGGGTAGTCCGCCGCCCGTCCAGGGTTCGCAGTTCCGCCGCCTCACCGGCACGTCCCGGCACATTGGCCCATAACTCGCCCGGACCGCCGGTCCGCATGTCTTCCAGCAGATCGATCCGCTTCAGCAGTGCAGCTTCGGCACGCCCGACCTGCGCGGCCGGCAGAGGTTTCTCCTGTAGCCGCGTGGCATCCAGGATAGCGATCGCCCGATCGACCAGTTCCCGCCGGCCGGGGGCGCCGGCCATCCAATTCTCCCACAAACCGTCGTTCTCCTGCCCGGATTTGGAATACCAGGACAGGAACGATTCATCAGACTATCTTGTGCTTTTTTTTAAAAAAAATCTGCCTTTTTTTGTATCCAAAGGGTAGAATGAAAGAGACAGAAAAGATGAAGGGGAGAGAGAGAGAGAGGGGAGCAGTGGCGGGTGGTGGTGGACTGGGAATAGGTGGCAGCGGACACAGGCGGAGGGCCAGGATGGTCACAGGCGGCTGCGGCATGAGGGGGGGCAAGGGCGGTGTCCAGCCGATGGGGGCTGTGGGCTCCTGCAGAACTGCCTTCAGCGGTGGAGAAATAGAGGTGGCCAGTGATAACAAGGAGGGCCTTGGCGGGGGCGACGAGTGGGCGTGCTCCGGGTGCGGATGTCATTGAGGCGGTTGGCGACGACCGTGATGGCAGCGGCGCTCGAAGTAGGTGGTGAACAGGGACAAGGTCTTCCTTGCGGGAAGAAGGCGGTGCAGGGCAGCGGCAGCAGGGTTGCAGCAAGCGGAGCAGGGCGAAGGCGGTCGCGACGGCGACCTCCCCTTGTGGCGGCAGATGAGGGAGAGGGGTGGCGGAGGGAGGCAGGGGTGAGGTGGCGGGGCGGCGCACAGGTGTCGCTGGGTGGAGTATAGACATGGGCAGCGCTGAGCGGTGATGGAGGGTGGGGATCTGGCCGCAACTGGCAGCTGGGCTTGGAGGAGGCCGGCCGTCAGAGAGGGGGAAGAGTTGCACTGGCGGGGTGAGGGAGGGGGAGCAATGGGAGGGTAAAAGGAGGAGGCAGAAGCAGACTGGGGGGGGGGGTGTCGCGATGGTGGCACAGGGCTGGCGCCGGTGTTGGGGTTCTGCCGATGGGAACCTTGCGGGGGAAGGAGAGGGGGGGGCGGCTTGCTCGTGGTGACAGTGATAGGGTGGAGGGTGAAGGGAGGGAAGAGGGCGGCGGGGAAGGTGGACAGCAGGGTTACAGGGGAAGATGAGCACGATGTCAAAAGGAGGAAGAAGGGAAGGATAATGGGGTTAGAAGGTGGAGTGTAGGCTAATGCCCTCCCACTCTCAGGGACACCTGCTTTTTCTCACCCAGATAATGAAAATCTCCTCAAACCATTTTTATCATTTTTCATTCAATATTGTATTACAAGGAGTTGACAGAGATGAAGATGTTGAGATGGATGTGTGGCAAGACTAAGAAAGACAAGATTAGGAATGAACGCATCTGTAAGGACTTGGGGATAGCTCCAATTGATAGTAAAATGAGATAAATTAGACTCAAGTGGTTTGGTCATGTGCTTCGTCGACCTAACTCAGCGCCGGTTAAAAGATGTGACCGAATCTTAGTGGATGCTAGTAAAAGAGTTCGGGGAAGGTCTAAAATGAGATGGTGCGATGTTATTAGGAAGGACATTAATTTTTTGGGTTTAAATATGAATGTAGCACTTGATAGAAATCTTTGGCGGAACATGATTCATGTAGCCGATCCCAAATAATTGGGATAAGGCTCTGATGATGATGATGATGAAACCATTCAGAACTGGGCTGAATGCCCTAATTCACAATCCTGCAAACACCAAATTCTGAGCCTTTTAATTGGTTAATTTGGAATTTTATGTTATCTTTTAATTTGTTCCATGTTAATTCTGAGTCTTTATGGTATAGACTTAATTGACATCTTAAAGAATCGGTATCCCATATTCCTATGGTAGTAGCTCTCGTGGTCGTTTGTGAATTAGTAGCTGGTCACAACTGTGAAGTAAGAAGAGGCCTCTTGTAGAAACTCTTCCATTTATCTGACAGAACCAATATTCAGTGATTCTAATGCCTCATCAATGTCTTTTTGCCATCTCTACTTGAATATTATTCATTGGTACAAGAATGATGCATTTGTACTAAATTAGTTCTTAATCTTGAAAGAAAGTCACATGATGTGTTTAAATGTTGCTTTTAAACCTTGATATGTTTCGTAGTTAACTGGACTATGATCCCTAAAATAGTTGCTAAAAAATTAGAGTCTATTCAAGCGAGATTCTTCTGACATGAGAGAGGTGAGAGATGTAGGGGCAGGCCTGATATATCATGGGATAGGGTTTGTAAAAGTAAGGCCACGACAAGTGTTTTTTTTTTTGGAAAGTGGGTAATACCACTGTTTGTATTAAATGAAGAGAACTGTATAAGTTTAACAAACCTCTCAAAAAGAGACCCTATACAAAATACACACTAAGTCGGTGTGGGGCGAAAGATGAGAGAGAGGAGAGCGACCAGTGTTACGGCCAGCCAGCATTTGAGAAAGGAGAGTTCAGATTGAACCAGTGTTCAGATCTGCTCATAGTGCTTCAAGACTTGTTCTAAAGCCATAGAGTGTTTTCCTTGGTTTTGTTATTTATTCTTCTTTATACTCTCATATCTCTGAACTGTGTGTTGTTGTGCTTACAACAGTGTGTCCGGTGCTCTGTTCAGAGACCGGAGGCAGGTCTTAGTTTGAGTCTAGTCGTGTGTGCTTGGGGTTGTGTCCCCGTGTGATCTTGACTACACTTGCAGTGTGTTACTTGTTTTCTTTTGTGTGTATGGGGGGTTCATCCCCGAAAGCTGTGTATCAGCGTGTGCATTGGGGACTTGTTCATGTGCTGTATTTGTAGCATGTGGAAAAGTCTCACCAGGTTCGGTGAGGGGTGGACGTAGGTTGCACGGTTGCAATCAAACCATCTTAAAAACCTCTGTGCAATGGGTTACTATTTGTGTTCTTGCTCCATATCCTCTACCCCCATTCACAGGGTTTCATGACTTCCACTGTATTTGATTCTATCTGTTTTCCATCGCGCACATTAATATATTGCCGACACACACAGTTTGTCAGATCCTTCACCTAGTTGGTGTGTAGTGTGATCCCTGCAGTCCAGTGCAGTTGATCTCACTCATTCTAAACTATCTCTCTAGGTGCCTCGACCTCACTGCTTGGCAGTGTTGACCTTAGTTCTGTACATTATTGTGATCTATTGAAGGAGTGTCGACCTCACTGTATAGTGGTGTCGACCTCGGTAGTCAGTGCATTGAGCCTTGCCATCTCCATTTGAGCATTTTCCTTTTGATCCGTTGTGCATTGTGCCTACAGTATCCCATTTGTATCATAAGCAGTGGGTTCTATTTTAATCAGTTAAGATTTTAAATTCGGCCATAATTTTTTGAAAGGATCTATTCAACCCCCCGCCCTTCTAGATCCGGTTGCATCCCAAGGACTTAACAATTGGTATCAGAGCTAAGCTCTGTTATACTCAGATCCAACGATCTGGAGAGGAAGATCCCGGTGTATTTGATCTAATGGAGAACAAAATCTTTCCTTGCGGTGGCACTAACCCCATGTCGACGAATATACGAACAGACGAGTGAACCACGTTGGCCTCCGACACTCTGTCAGCACCAACAAACACACACCTGGCATTGACCTTCCGTGTGGAGTCAGGAAGAGAGAAAAGACCACTTCCTTGCGTTGGCACTAACCTCGTGTCGACCAATATACGAAAAGATGAACAAATCACGTTGGCCTCTGACACTCTGTCGGCACCAATAAACACACGCCTTCCATGGACCTTCCATCCAGAGTTAGGAAGAGAGAAAAGACCATTTCCTTGCATTGGCACTAACCCCATGTTGATGAATATATGAAAAGATGAGCAAACCATGTTGGCCTTCAACACTCTGTCGACACCAACGAACACACACCTGCCTTGGACCTTCTATCCGGGTCGTTTAATGAACAAACTTTTCTCTTCGTCTCTTCTAGGTGAGGAATAAACCCTTTTGATTTGGACCTTCCGTCCGAGTCATTTAATGAACAAAACTCTTCTCTCCATCTCTTCAAGGTGAGGAATAAACCCTTTTGATTCAGACCTTCTGTCCAGGTCATTTAATGAATAAACTCTTCTCTCCGTCTCTTCGGGGTGAGGAATAAATCATTTTGATTCAGACCTTTCGTCTAGGTCATTGAAGAAATAAACTCTTCTCTCTATCTCTCCGAGGTGAGGAATAAACCCTTTTTATTCGGACCTTCCGTCCAGGTCATTTAGTGAACAAACTCTTCTCTCCGTCTCTCTAGGGTGAGGAATAAACTGTTTTGATTTAGACCTTCCATTCGGGTCATTTATTGAACAAACTCTTCTCTTCGTCTCTTCGAGGTGAGGAATAAACCCTTTTGATTCGGACCTTCCATCTAGGTCATTGAAGGAACAAACTCTTCTCTTCGTCTCTCTGGGGTGAGGAATAAACCCTTTTGATTTGGACCTTCCGTCTGGATCGTCTAATGAACAAACTCTGTAATACCCTATATTTTTAAATTGATTAATTATTAATTATTTGAGATAAATTAAAATTTTTATGAAATTAATTGAGTTTATTATGAATTAAATTGAATTGATAGTCTCATCAGGGGAATAATGAATAGATCACCTCAATGGCGAATAGTGTCTCACCCCTTCTCGGCTATTTTGGCTCTCAGGCTTTGATATGCCTATTTGTTACGGACCCCATCTCGGCCCTCCGTGGATGGGTTTCCTATATATCTCTTGACATATCTCGAGACAAGGGGAGATACTGCCAGAATTAAACCGGGAGGCTGTGTTATCCCATGCCTTCCCGGGTATCCCAATCACCCCACTGAATTACGAGGCTTCGTTACACATTATGACGTGAGCTTCGACGATCTCGCTAGAAAAATAGAACATTGACTGCCATAAAGGCGAACAGCGCCCCAATTCTTTCCGACCCTTCAGCCTATAGTTGTGTCGGCTTCCCTTAAAGCCTTTGTGTACACCCTGTGGTACCAAAACGGGTCAAAACTAATCGGCAAAGGGTTCACCACCTACTGTTGGATCCGAGCCGTCATTTCGACATGCCCATCTTTTCGGAGTCCGTCTCAGCTCACTGTGGACGGATTTCCTATACAACTCCACCAACATATTCCGGGACAGGGGGAGATGCTGCCGAAATCCCGCTAGGAATTTGTGATTTAACTCCGCATTATGTTTCTCGGATTTTCCGCTTGATTTTCACCCCTTATTGTGGTAACGACCTCACGACTACTCACGCCGAATTATGAGAGCCGCGTACCCAATTTAAGGGAATAAATTATTTATAGGTGTTGTTCCCGGCATACATTGTCCCGGCAACATACGAGTCCGCCCAAACGTGGTCATGCCAGGTCCACACTGTGTGCACTGCAATGCTATGAGCGGTCTCAAAAGAAAAAGGTAGCTACTGATTGACAACCCTGTGAGTGATATCGTCTGCTTAGAGGAATAGCCCTCGGGTTCCCTACTCATCATAGGGTACGGGATTGCCGTCTGAGCATGACCGTCTTTCCGGAGTTCGTCTCGACACTTCGTGGACGATCCTCCTATACCATCCCCGACATTCTTCGGGAGTATAGGAAGCATCCTACAATTATTTCTTCTCTTCACGCTTGCAAACTTATCTCGCAAGGATGTGAAGCTTTTCTTAAAGTAATCCTCCTCTTCATGTATATCCTTAGATGAGTTGTTTGGGTCACTATTCTTCACAATGATATTCTCAACATCAAAATATTCATAAAATGGGGTGATGATATTAATATGATCATCATTATCCTTTAATCCACCCCCTACTTTCTTCCCTTCCTTCATCATGGTATTGCTAGTGCACTCCCCCTCACTCCCGCTATTGATATCTTGAGCCAAAATGATAAGCATAAGATTATCATCATCATCATTCACATGTTGAGGCAGTTGGTGCAATATTGAAGGAAGGTTATGGTAAGTAGACCGAGAGTACACGATTTGAAACTTGGAGTAGTGGTCTGGTGAATCTCCCCTAATATCAATGTTGCTTTTAAAATTATGGTAAGAAGAGTTGGGTTGAAGTTGATTACACATGGGCCGCTCATGAGTTTCTTGGGATGAAAGTTTAGACAAACAGGCTTGGATTGTTTGATCCATCCAAGAGAAATTTGGGTGATTACTCCAACCAAGATTATATTGATCTGAAAGAGTATCACACTTGAGCTGAGAGAATCCTAGGACATTTTGGACTTGTGCTTGGATGACTAGTGGGAGTTGGGCTATAGTAGGACACTCACTCACATTGTGAGTGGGACTGGCACAGAAATCACATGCTTCCTTGCAGGTTTGGGTTGGACTTTTATATAGACTTGATGAAGGTTGAATAATGGCGTTAACATCTTTCTTAGAGTTAGGCCCTACCCCATTTTCTATCTTACAATGTCTAGCATGTCTGAAAGGTCCTATAGATTATTTATGAGATGAGATTGAGGCATGATTCATCGAATTTTCACTCAAAATTACAAATAGATCTTATGCCTCATCTTCACCCTTGTTTATGAATGTCCCTCTGTAACGTGTGTCCACCATTTATCTATAATAATTATACAACCCCTCATAAAATACAAATACAACTTGTCATTTGGGCAACCCATGATGTGGACATTGACGTAATAGATTCTTCAGCCTTTCCCAAGATTCATGAATTTGCTCTCTTGGAAATTGAGTAAAGCCCATGATTTCCCTTCTCACAATGCTGGTACGAACTAAGAGAAATTTTAGGCCTTATCCTTGACAATTAAACAACGGTGTTCGGACGTTATGCCGATGTAAATCAACACTGACTACGGTCAAGTGGAGAATGGTCCAGCACTTGAACCCTAATCGTGTGATACGATGCGCACCCCACGAAATAGACACCGCATTGGCCACTCGTGTAGTCCCTACACGTGCTCCCTCACGTCCTCAGAGAGAGTCCATTCCATGATCAGAGGAACCTCCAAACCCAAAATAAAAATATAAGACTTCTCGCAAAGTCGCTCGGGTAAGGAGGGAATCAACCTCGTCTTAAAACAGACTGGCACACCCAGTAGGACCTTTCTCGCGTTTCTTCTTCTGGTCAACAGAAGGCCTAAAACCTCCCCGAGGTTCTCATCACCGCTCTTCCTCTTACCGGATGAGAAAGAAGAGGACACCAGCTTCCTGCTTTTTCCTGTTTCAAGCGCAACTCTTGCATCGCAATCAGGACGATGGCTACTGTGACCTATGGCCCGCAAGTCGTCGCGAATCACGCCAGGTTTGGCTACCTGGCGACTCCCATCACTTTCGGCGACTTCCCTCCGGTCGTCGGCTCCCCCTTCTTATTAGGGGTAGTGCCGGTCGCCGGGGGCAATATAGTCGCCCCTGCCCCTGCTACTGGTCGGGTTTTCCCGGCCAAGAAGACAACTGTTGAGGGTGCTAGGCCCTCTGCTCGTGTTGCCAGCCAGGTCTGCCCGGTTCAAAAGACAACTGCTGAGGGTGCTAGGCCCTTCGCTCCTACTGCTAGCCGGGTCCGCCCGGTTCTGAAGACAGTGTTTGGGGGTGTCAGGCCCTCAGTTGCTGCAGCTGGCCGAGTCAGATTGGCCGCAATGAAGATAACTGTTGAGGGTGCCAGGCCCTCTACTTCTGCAACAGGCCGAGTCTGGTCGGCCAAATGCTACACCATATCTAGGGGCGTCAGGCCCTCGACGTTAACTACAGGCTTGGGCAGTCAGGCCGTCAAGAAGCCCATAGCTGGAGGTGTCAGTCCTTCAGCCCTCCCAATTGGCCGGGTATTCTTGGTCAACCAAATTACTGCCGACGTCGCTCCTCCTCAACGGGGACAGCGCCGCCGTCGTCATCATGGAAGCCGTTCCGAGACGGCCGCCCCTGCTCAACGGGGGCAACGTCGTGCGCGAAACAAAGCACGCCCGGGAGCTGCCACCTCAAGCTTCGGCAAGATTGTACTTGTCGGAGACGTCTGCATTCGACTAGATGGAGGCAAGCCGATTATGTGCCGGGATCGACAGGTCCCCACTATTCTTACCTCCAATCGATTCGAACTACTTCGGAATGTCCAGGAGGAAGGGGCGAAGGTGAAGAACTTTGCCGCTCCTCAGCCCAAGGCGGCCGTCCCCAGAGTCAGATCTAGGGGCAACTCAATTGAGGAGTGACAACTCCAAATGAAAAAAATTTAGGTCACCACGGAGGAGGCCCGAGCCATAAGACGGGTCAGATCAGAAAAGACCCTCCACCAGTCTGAATTACAGCAAGCGCGGAGCAGGGATACTCATCAACAAGGGGAGTCTTCAACCTCTCACGAGGCAAGGGCTCACTGGCAACTAGGGCGGAAGCGCCGTGGAACGGCCAAGCCAGTACGCCTGACTTTCCCCTGGGCTAGCCCGGTGCACACGGGCGAGGACCCCTTCAAGCAAGAGTCTATGCTCCGAGTGTCTGTTTTTGATAGGCTAGGGGGAACACCGAAACCAAGGCGACATCTGCCGAGGAAGAAGCGAGTGGCCCAGATGACATATGACACCGTTAGGGTGTTCACTTGCTATGTCTCTTCCACTGACAAGCAATCGGAGGGCGCTCCGGAGGACCTCAACCAACCGTTGCAAGCTATGAGGAGGTCGAGGCATGTCTCCCGGGTGGTAGCTCAGTTAGAGCCAACCCTTACTACCGGGGTGTCACAGCCCGACCCAACACGGCAAGAGGAGCGTCAAGAAGACGTTCACAGCATCAGTGGAGATGGCGACCCCCTGCATGAGGATGGTCCTACCGGGGAGGGCCAAGCCCTCACCTTGGAGGAGCTTCGGCGTGAGAACCAGGAGCTCAAAACTTGTTGCAAGCACTCCTGCGTGAAAAGGAGACCCTGGTCCAACCCTCCACAACGCCCGCTGCTATAGAGCAACAACCTTCTCTTGCTCCAGCCACGATTAATGCATCGGCCGTCGCTGCTAGGCCGCCTATTGCTTTGGAGGTCGAGGTGCCGCAACAAGAGCCTAACATGCGATCATCTGCCACCCCTGTCGAAAGCCTGATGGCTCAGAGGCAGATGATCGAGCGGATCGTAGAGGCAATGTTCGCACAACACGGCGAAGGCGTGGCTACTGTAGATTTATACAGTGTGCCGTATCCCTTTCACCATCAATTTAAAAAGCTCTCTCCAGATTGCCTAAAGGCTTCGAAGCTGTAGAAGTTCAATGGGCAAGGTTCGCCGCATGAGCATTTGGCCTACTATATGACCGCCATGGGCGAATTGGCGCTGGATGAGTCCTATCTTCTGCGATACTTCGCCACTTCCCTAACGGGTACCGCCTTTCAGTGGTATTCCCGGCTAAAGCCCAACTCAGTATCTGATTGGGTAGATATACACAAAAAAATTATTGTCCGGTTCCAAACAGCTGAATGCAATGTTTGTTTTGCGGAGCTTTGCGCCCTTAAGCAAAAGAAGGGCGAAACGGCTTTAGATTTCATCAAAAGGTAGAGGGACGTCAGCATGTGCTGTGATAACCCTCCCACACCAGAAGATGCCATTACCATATGCCGTCGGGGCCTGGCGGCGGATGTTGGTGAGAAGCTCCTGGGTTCCAACATTCGGAGCTTTGACCAGCTCAACACTGTGGTGGCGGAGATCGAAATGTTCTTCGCCGATCACCCAGCACATCTCTCTGCCAAGGGCAAGACCTCCAAGGATCGCCCGGTTGGCGGCAAAGAGGTGAATTCGGTCGATTTCTCCCCGACAAATGGAGACAAGGGAGAAACCAAGTCAAAGGGCAATGGCAAAAAGCCCGACGCCAAAGTGATTGCCAGTGTGCTAACGGAGCGCATAAAGCGACCATATTCATTTAGAAAAGAGCACACAAAAATGCTCTTTGATTTATGCATGAAGGAGAAGCTGCTCACTCTGCCAGAGCCACGGAAGCCATCAGAGGTAGACAAGACAGATGATCCCAACTATTGTGTGTATCACCGGAGGTTGGGACATACTATTGCAGATTGCTATGTCTTTGTGAGCATATGATTCTATTGTGTCCCTATGTTTTGATGATAGCAAACACTATGGTTCAATATGCATTATGCATTTGCTGCATGATACACTATGAGTCAATGTGTGTTTGATGTTTGATGCACTATGTGGTTGCTGCATGTTGTCCTGTTGACCATGATTTTGTTCATTATAAGGTCCGTGCACGTTGTGTCTCAGCCCTACAGGGAGTCTGTGCAGATCTAGTGCACACTAGGTCCGTGCACAACTATCTGGTGTATATACTGGTCTGTGCAATGTGTGGTGCAATGTGTGTATCGGTTGTTATTGAGTCCATGCACATAGAAGGTCAATGCTAGTCTTCATATGAACTAAAAAAATTCCATGCAAGTTTTCTTAAGTCCATGCATGTTTTTGTTCCTTGCATTGTTGAGTTCATGCATCGCATGCATCGGTGCACATTTTTATGTCCATGCATATTTGTCTAAGGCTAGAAAATAAAGTCCATGCATGTTTCAACTCTGTGCACATTTCAATGTCCATGCACATCTGCATTAGGTCTGAGGTCAAGTCTGTGCATCTTTTGCCTTTGTGCATACTTGTATAAGTTTCGAAAGCATGAGTCCGTGCATGTTTTGGCCTTGGTTGAAAACTTGAGTCCATGCATATTGTTGCTTAATGCATAACCAAGTTCGTGCACATTTTGCTCCTTGCACTTTAAAGTTCATGCACCTTTCCATTTTCATAGTCCGTGCAACTTTTGTTACTGCACATAGATAAGGTCCGTACTGGTTGCCATTCATGAATGAAGTCTGTGCACACCTGGAGTCCTGCATGTTTGCTAGCACACATTGAGTCTGTGCATGTTTGCCTGTACATCTTGAGTCCATGCATGTTTTGGTGTGAACACCAAGTCCGTGCAAGTTCTGGTGTGAACACAAAGTCCGTGCACGTTTTGGTTTGACCACCAAAGTTCGTGCATGTTTTTGGTTCGAACACCAAGTCCGTGCACATTTTGGTTTGACCACCAACTCCGTGCATGTTTTGGTTTGAACGAACCAAAGTCTGTGCATATTTCTTGTGTGCTATATGAAGTCTGTGCTTTCCATTAGATTATCTATAAATACCCCCTCCTTTTCCCTTTTTCTCTTCTTCTTCTTCCTTCTTTCTAGTTGGAGAAACCCCCTCCCCAGCCGTGGCTTTCTCCCCCGTGCGTAGCCCGCGACGCCCCCTTCTTCCTCCGGCTGCAAATGGCGGACCGACGACGGCGACATGGTGATCGTGGCGGTGGCATTCTCGCGGCGTGGGGCAAAGAGATCGTGGGTTTAAAGACGTGATTTCAAGATCGGCAGTGATCCGGCGGCTTTCGAGATCCATTGAGGTAGGGGGATGGATCGCTACACTCTTTACCGCTTTCCTCGTGATTTGTAGGCCGAGGAGAGGACGAGAGAGGCGTTTTTGAGTCGAAAGGGTTAAATTCCATGATTTGGGGTTGAGCACCGGATCTCTCATTCCGCGGAGTTTTTGACCAATCTAAGGGTATAGAATCATGCTAGGAAGGTTGAGGATGGATTCCCCTTTGTTTCCCCATCATCGGGCGATGATCGAGGCGTAGATCGGGTTTTTCGACGTTTTCCGCCAGTTTCGTGCTCGGGTGAGCCTTGCGGATCTCTCGTTCCGTGGAGTTTTTGACCGATCTAAGGGTATAGAATCATGCTAAGAGGGTTGAGGATGGATTCCCCTTTATTTCCCCATCATCGGGCGATGATCGGGGTGTAGATCGGGTTTTTTGGTGTTTTCTGCCGATTTCGTGCTCGGGTGAGCCTTGCAGCCCTTCTAGGGACCGCTAGGCTCCCTTGGCGGTCCTCAGGAGACCGCTTCACAACCCTGTAGTGTCAGCAGGCCTTAGCGGTCTTCCCAGGACCGCTAGGCTTAGGGTGGCGGTCACGCGATAGACTGCTGCTACCCTCGGATTAGCGGTCGTTGGACGACTATTTCTCTCGTTTGACCATTGGGTCCTCGGGGTGCGTGTTTCCGACCGTTAGGAGCCACGTGTTGGGTAGCGGTCGGGGCACGACCGTTTCTTGTTGCCTTGCAGTCCAATGAGGACCGTTTAACTGGGCTAGCGGTCTGGCGATAGACCGCTAGGCTCAACTGTGGCTCAATCCCCTTGCGGTCATGGGTTGACCGTTTGCGATCGCTCCCGCATGCTCTTTCATGGCCATAGCTTCACGGCCAACCCGGTCGCCTGTGCTGCGGCGGTCGCGAGTCTGCGTCTGTTTCAGCGCGGCGATTGGCACGCCCGTGCCGCCGCGATCGCAGCGGCCGGGCTGGGGCGCGTTCACCGAGGCCCACCGGCCAACTCCGGATGCCGAAGCCGATCGGCAGACCCTGCTGGCCGACCTCAGAGAGGCCGCGCCCGAGGCGGCGCGCGCGCTTGAGCCGACGCTCGTGGCCTATCAGGCGCGCGACCTGCCGGCGGTGTTCGCCGGGGCGCCGCGCATCGCCATCCACGGCGACTTCGCGCCCTGGAACCTGATCCGGCGCCGCGGCGTCCTGAAGGGCCTGATCGACTTCGAGATGGCGCACATGGACGTCGCCGCCGCCGACCTGGCGATGAGCCGGCGCGGCTACCATGACCCCGTGGTCGAGGGTTATCTCGAGCGCCGCCCCATGCCGTTGGCCCAACTGCAGGCTCTGGACGCCCTCTGGACCGGCTCGCTGCTGTTCGGCCTCTGGCGGATGGTGCAGGCGTGGCGACGCGACGGCGTCGCGCGACCGGACGAGCTCACCTGGCATCTCGAACAACTGCGCAAGACCCGGCCGTACCGGGGCTGAAGCGTTTCAGCGCTGCTGACACGGCGCGACAACTGCCGCAACCGGGCAGGCGGGCGGCGTAACCCTCGCGCATGGCATCCCCTGGAGGGGCGCGAAGGAGACAGGTCATGAGCGAGGCGCCGATCCTGGTGCTCGACCCGCCGCCGGGCGCGGCAAGCGACTTCGACTTCCTGATGGGGGACTGGGCGGTCAGCAACCGGCGGCTCAAGGTCCGCTGGACCCGGCGACCGGAGTGGGAGCGCTTCCAGTCCCGCTCGCGTTGCGAGCCTCGGCTGGGCGGCCTGTCGAACGTCGAGGAGATCACCTTCGACGGTCATGCCGGCCTGGCGGTGCGGGTGTTCGACCCGATCATGGCGCGCTGGTCGATCCATTGGATCTCCAGCCGCGATGGGCGCCTGCAGCCGCCGGTGCATGGCGGCTTCGAGGGCGACGAGGGGGAGTGGGAGAAGTTGAATAATCAAGAAAAGTGAGAAAAACAACTCAAATAAGTCACTTTGAGGGTCAATTCGGGACATTGTAAAGTGATAGGAGATGTACTCAAAATGATATTAATTTTGGCATGTCTACAATGAGTTGGTGGATGGTGTAAGATGTCGCGGGACGCAACCGACCCAGTTCCTTTATGTCACTCTTCGAGAGAGATGGGCAAACCAGGGATAGTAGGCATGGTATAAGACGTCATTGGACGCATCTAGCTGATAGTAGCGAATGGATACTTTAGTTACCCATGGGTTTAGTTTCTTGACAGCAAGCTGTGGTTCTCCTTGAGTAGAGGTAATACGTTCTAACCGGGTGATTCTAGCATGACTTCTTGACTATGAGGCTGAGGTTTTCCCGACAGTGTTGTTAGGTTTCTCCCGATCGCTGAGATAGTGTGTCAAAGTAGCGTGGTTTCCATAGTGGCTTCTGTCCGTGAGAACAGTGCATACGATAGAGACATATCGTGGGTTTTCTCAACAATGTGACTGTGGCTTTACCATGGATCGACGGTTTCGACTCGAAGTTGTGACTTTCCCTGTGAGGGTAGGAGTAGTATAGAGACTCTGTAATTTCACCATTTATTGTTATTACTATTCTAGCCACCACCGTTGATGTTGTTATTATTATAGTTACTTTTGCCACTACTGTTGTTCTCGTTATTATGGTTACTATTGCTGCTGTCACTATTGTTACTGCCTACCACCGTTGTTATGGTGGGGATCCATGAAACCCCTACTGAGCCAATGAGATGAGGCTCATGCCCTAATTTTTCAAATGCAGCGCTTCTCCTCAAGGTGGTGTGGCACTGTTGGAGGGTTTTTAGTAGGAGTGCTGGGGTATGTCCCGTAGTAGTATGTGTTTCTTTTCTAGCTGGCTGTACTTGTGGACTGGACTCTGTAATTACATTTTTAGTTACAAAATGTTAATTTTATTTTTGACATATAATTAATTAGTTCTATAGTTTATTTCTTGCAATTATCTTGACTTTCAATGCATCTCTACAACACCTAAATAACCCTTCCGAGCTTCCCACCTTGTGGGTGGCGGTCATTTAGGCATTTTATCCTCGAATATCATGGTCAATTATATAGAAATTTTATGTACGACTAAGTTATTTTCTCATGACTATTTATACTTCAACTATCTTAGGAATATGCGAGATGTGAGACAGATAGCTGATGCTTCTTAAGTATAGTTAGTCATCTGAATGTTTGACATACGCTATAGCTACCTTATATATAATAGGATAGTTGATGACTTACCATCTGACCATTTTACCATGGTTGATCTAGGTAATGTTGTCTTTGTGTAAGTGTCTCATCGTTGATTTAGATATTGATGACTTCTAATTAAGTAAGTTGCTAAATCATTGTTCAGCAGCTATTAACGGCATAAGAAAATACGCAATAATTTTAAGATAACTGGTCATATAGTGAAACTAAGTTGGTATACTGTAGTTATTTATAAGAACATAAGCCTTAGTCAGATAACTGGTCTTTCATCCAACTAAGTTGCTGACTAAGTGAAGCTTTTAATAGATAGGCGATCTGATGAGATAGTCGATAAGCCCATGCACCTATGTTGTGATAGCTACAATAGTTTGTGCACCTATGTGCTTTTAAGTGTGCCTATGTAAGTTGTGATTATATAGGCTTATATGCCTATGTGAGCTACGCCTAAGCAATTTTTTTAGTGTGCCTATGTTTTGTTTGGTGAACCTATGTCAGATAGGTGATTGTTGAAATAGTCAATTTTTCAGTGACCATATGAAGATAAGCATTGTTACTGTTCATGCACCTATGTTTGTCAATGCATTTAGTGACTATCTAACTTTAAGTGCGCCTATGTGATTGTTTTGCACATATGTTCCCTCAACACTTATTTCATCAACTATGTTTAAACAAGATAGTAGTAAATATATTATTTTTAATGACTATGTTACCATAGCGACTAAGTGAATAAGTTTTTAATACCAACTAAGTGATATAACAAAGTTTAGCGCTTATGTAAAAACTAACTCTATTCCTAGTGCCTATGTGTGTGCCTATGTGATTTTTTAAGCTACACCTAAGTCATATTTATACAAATTTTCATGCTGTTAATTTTTTTAGAGGGATTTTGTTCTGTAGGCTAAGATGAAAGTCCATGCACGTGAGGGTTAAGGTCGATGCACATGGGGAATATGCAAAGGGCAAGGTCAGTGCATATGTATGCAAAGGGGGACAAGGTCTATGCAGGGTCTGTGTAAGGCTCGTGCAAGGCTTGTTCATGTAAAGGGACAATGTCCGTGTAGGTGAGGGCAAGGTAGTGCACCGGCCAAGGAGTCCAGGGGTGTACCAGTGAAGCTCCAAAGGGTGCACTGAAAAAGGGCTTGGGAATGGCCATGCCGGTGAAAGGTTGGCTAGTGTACGGGGGAAGGAGGTGTACCGACGAAGGCGAACTGGAAGGCATGCTGGTGAAGGAGAAGGCAGCCTGCACCGGTGAAGGGCCCACTCCTCCGTTCTTTTTAAGGCATTTCTTTTCTTCTTTTCTTCTCCTCTTCCTTCTCTTTTTAATTAAATTTTTGTGTGATTCATGAGGGGTCCCTCTCCCTGTCTCTTGATCATTTTATATTCCTTCCTTCTTTCAGCATGAATGTTCAAGGTACTTAGCCCTTAGTCAGTCAGGTCCTCTTCATGTTGTCCCTAGCTTTTTCACCTTGGTTAAAGTGTTTTGTTATTATTCATTTCGTTTATTTGTTGCTCCCTTTGGTCTTTTAGCATATTATTATTTCTGACAAAAATTTGACAGCATCTCCCCTTGCCCCGGGCGTAAGGGAGATACGGGGAACGCACCCACATGGAGTGGTGGAACCCAACAATAGGAGGTGGACGTCCGCAGATGGTGACACCTTTGATTGGACCTCAGAAAATGTGGAGGGGATGATGAGAGAGAGAGGCAACTCTCAGGCCGGCTATGGGTAGCTGGGGTAAAGGGCAAGAGAGGGGGTACTGGCCAAGGAGCTCAGGCGTGTACCGGGGAAGGTGAGCAGGGGAGGCTGGGGTTGAGGGTGCACTGGCCAAGGGGATGTACCAGTGAGGGGTCGACTGGGGGTGTGCCAGTGAAGAAAAGGCTGACGACGTACCGGACAGAAGCTATACCGGTGAAGGATGGACCAGGGAGGGTTCCATGGGGCTGCACCGGTGAATGGGTGAGCTAAGGGCGTGCTGTTGAAGGGATATGGAGGGCTCAAGGTGAGCTGTTGAAGAAGTGGCTGGGGGTGCCACTGAAGGAGGGGCTGGGTGACCTGAGGCTAGTGAGAGGAAGAAAGCCGTGGGGCCTCTAGGTGGGCTAGAGCTAGGGAGAAGAAGGAGCCTGTAGGGCCCTGGGGCTTGGCCAACGAGCTGAGACTAGGGGTTGTAGTTGAAAAGGAAGAAGATAAGGATTGGATGATCGGAGTAGCCATCAACGGGAGGAGAAGAGGGAAACCACCAAAACCCACAAACACACCAACCCAAACAACGAAGACGGTGGGCAAACCCAAAGAACGAGCATTCCATTCATGGAGAAAAGGAGGCCATGATAGGCCATTTACATTGCAGAGCACCGAAGGGGGGGGGGAGATACAAGCAATGGGAGTAAAGAAAAATGGAAGAAGAAAGATAAGAATGGCGGGAGTTGAGGTCGAGCGAGGGCCATGGCTCCCTGCTCCCCTTCCCCCCCCGACATTACATACTTTCACTCCCTCTCTTCCTCTCTCTTACTCTCTCTTTGGTGGTGATTGTCAGAGAGGCTCCTATGGCGGCACCTCTTCTTCTTCTTCTCTTCTTCCTCTTCTGCTTCTTGTCCTCTTCTCTCTATGTGTCTTCTGTGTGTATTGCACTCTCTTCTTTTTTTGTCGAAGAAGAAGGGGTTTTTATACCCCAACTGCACGATGACGTGGGCAGGTCAGTGGAGGCGTGAAAGAGGGTGCATTGATGGGGATTTGACTTCCCCTCGTCCCCGTTCACCGAAGAGTAACTTGCGTGCCTCACTCTCATGTTGCCACGTCAGCCATCCCCTTGCACGCCATGAATCTATAGGGGAGTGGTGTGAGATCCTCCTACCGGACGGGTCGTGGGAAGAGCATGCCACTGAAGAAGTAGACCATGCCGTTGAGAGGCATTTAGGGTGTGCCAATGAGGAGCCAGCAGGTTGTGCTGTCGAAAGAGTGGAGGACTATGCCGCTGAAGGGGCATTGTGGGCGTGACGTCGAAGGCACTAGGAGAGTAAGCCACTAAAGACACCAGCAGGGTGTGCCGGCAAAGAAGGGGCCACACTGGGCGTGCCACTAAAGGGGGGTATGCAGGGGTTGTGCCGGTGAAGACACCCAAATCGGGTGTGTCGACGAAGGAGCAAGGCAGCATGCCGACGAAGCCAACCCGCAGAGGGGGTGCACCGGCAAAGGAGCGCACCGCTGAGCAGGGTGAGGGTGTGCCGAAGAAGGCATCTCGAGTATACTGGTGAAGCACCCTGGCCAAGCGTGCCAGTGAAGGCGCAGGCAAGGGCGTGCCGGCAAACACAGCGTAAGGGTGTGTCGCTGTAGCGCAGGCTGGGGGGTGTGTCGGCGAAGGACCCGAGGGGCAGCCAGGGGTATGCCGGGGAAGGCTGGCAGGTGCACTGCTGAAGGCGCCTGGGGTGTAGTGGGGAAGGCACGTTGGGCGTGCAATTATAGCGACGATGGGGCATACCGGGGAAGGCTTGCTAGGCGCGCCGCTGAAGAGCCTGGAGGGGAGTACCATTGAAAGGGCACGCGGGGCGTGCTGCTGAGAACCAGAGCGTGCCGGCGAAGGGGCGCTAAGCGCATCGTTGAAGGGACATTGAGTGTGCCGTTGGAGGTAGACTTGAGCCCGTTTCGAGCCCGATCAGCAGTCCGCTTGGTTCTCTTCAGGGTCCACAAGTTGTAAGCTCCCTGGGGGTTAGTTTCTCCTTGCTGTCATGACTCCGGAGGTGGCTTCACGACAGTGTGTTGTTTGTTCGGAGGGTCCAAATGGGACGTATTCTCCGCAATCTTTTCAGTGGAAGTTGTTGTTGATATTAGACTGGTCGGGACATATGGACATGAAATTTTATGCATCCACACCTGGGCACTTGTACCTACGGAACCTCCTTCTCTCCATGTGTCGCGCATCTCCCAAGCACATGTGTTGCGTCCTGGCGATGCATCCCCAATTAAACATTTGGTTCCCCATGATCGTCGAGAAATCGACTGGCACGCCCACATTCCATCCAGCCATCCTTGTTCCAATTTTCAAGAACGATTAACCATACGTCACTCCCTCCAGTGCGTTCCTATCATTCTTTCCACCTTCATTTCAATAACCTTTGAATTCCCGCATGCTAAGTCGACCTATCTCGGCCTTCCATAAAAGGCGAGTCCTAGAGCAAGAAAGTGGAGCAATTGCTAGGCTAAACTGCCATCTCTTTTTCTCAATATTTTTAATACCATTCTGCCTTTCTCCTACAAGTTTATGTAATGATAGGGTCCAATTTCACACATCTTTTGCATCCTAAGAATGAAGCATTCGTGATGTGTTAGTGTCACACCCCGACGCGGAATATCGGAATGTAACAGTTATATACATCATGATAAACAAAGCAATAAAAGAACATAATTTGCAAAGAGAAATAATTACCCCAAAAATACCAATTTACTCATAACTAGGAGAATAAAAATATTTCTAGCAACCTTAGAACATCTTACATCACGACTCGAAGAAAAAGAAAAATAAAGAAATGATTACAACTCTTGACAACTAGAGCATAGCACTCTCTTGGACTCAATCTAAACAAAGACTGACACCACGTCTGACTGGTTCGCTCCAATATCTTTACTCTTGCCCATCCCCGTCCGTTTGCGTTTCATCACCGAAACTACCTGAAATGGGGGCAAAAACTAAGTGAGCGAACGCTCAGTAGGTAATAGCAGGCAGAGTTTAGGTAATTAACCACTTAATTTAATGTCATGCGAACAATTAAAAGGGGAATAAAATAAAACTACATATGCAGTAATGGAATGAGAGCAATAGAAGTAAATAGAACAGAGATATATCACTCCCATGTATTGGCCGATCAAGCATGCAAGTAATAAGTCGTGCAGAGATAGAATCCCATGCAAGAATTGAATATCTTGTAGAAGTGACAATGAATGTCATAGATAACATGCTAGCAAGTACTCAGTGCAATGCCTCACCATGTCATGACAACTCCCCGGGCCACTAATACTTTTCGGGCGCTCCTCCCAAGACCAGACATGGCCCTTATGATGCGTTGGCATTGATTTGGTGGATCCAAGATCCCAAGTAACCATCTTATACATTCATTGGAATCGGCTAGAAGTTTCAAGGTCAAGTTATGTAACTTAGCTTCTAGGATCAAGTGAAATTTCCATAATTAAAAGAGAAACCATAAGATTATGGCTTGCAAAAGATAGGAATACAACCAAGACTTAAATGCAGCACATAAATTATAAAAGAATTAAAAATGAGAAAAATTGTCACGGTGCAATTCGATTTCAAAATCAAACATTGTGGCAGAGTAAATTTAAGTTTGACATCCCAACTAAAGTTATTTATTATCTAATCTCATCATTGGACAACTAAGATAAGAGTGTCATTGTTGTGTTTCCGAGATCCCGTGATCTGGATGAGAGAAGGATCAAAGTTATAAAGGGAAACACGAGAGTTTGGTATATCTCGGGTATCCCCCCGTAGTCATATTCCTCTCAAGGCAGTATCGGACACTCGCTTTTTACGGAGAGTCGAGAGGGAATTAAATGGCACGAGATATTTTCGGGGTTAAGGTAGCTAAACCGGAGTGCGGGTGTGCCAGTCGATTTCTCGACAATCATCTATGGAATCAAGGGTTGACTGGGAAGCGTCACCAGGACGCGGCACGTGGGCTCGGGAGATCGGACGACACGTGGAAAGAAGAGAGGTTCCATTAGGTGCGAGTGCGCAGGCCATTGTGGGGAATCGTGTACTGGACATCTTTTCCATCGACCGCAAGCAGTCAATGTTTATTTACATCTGATTGAATCTGAACACAATTGTTCTGTGCTGGAGAGAAGTCTGTATATGTCTGAAGCCATGGATATGGGGGCGGGGGCATCCCGCAACTATAAGGGCACATTTGACTGGGAGGTGTGATTCACTGGAGTTGGAGGTACTGGGCACACACTGAGTGGTGCGAAGGAGGGCTGGGACACGGATACGGGCACAGAGACATGCATTCAAGTGGTGACATATTTCTTGAGAGCCACGCGGGCTTTACGAATGGGCCGAGGAGGCCAAATTACAACTGGTGCAAGTCGCGGGATAATTTCGACACGTGGGTCGGTCCCTAGGTCAGTACATAACAAGGCAGATATCTGCGTATTTTTACAGAGGTTCTCCGCGAGGCGAGGGACTTGCCCAGTTTGCCAAGGGGGGACTAGATTGGATGACGGGGGGAGAGACTGGTCGACGCTTGGAGGAAGGGTGGACGTAGCTCGAGAAGAGCAGTCGGGTATGGATCCTGAGAGGCGAGTGTCTCCATGCTGGGAAGTAGGAGGATCCGGGGTGGGCCCACCTATCCTTAGTTAATGCTAAGAGAAGAAAGGTGAAATGTAATTATTGTGGTAGGGAGTTACATGGCGAAATTACTAGAGGAAAGCAACATTTGGCAGGGGTAAGAGGAGAGGTAAAGCAATGTGACAATTGTCCCCGAGAGGTGCGAGAAGAGATGCGCCAGTGCCTTCTGGGCAAAAAGGAGAGGACATCAAACAGACAAGACTAGTTGACCCTATCCTAGGCTTTTTCAAAGTCCAACTTTAAGACCACCCCTCTCTTTCTTTAAATTTTCATGGTATACAAGCACTCATGGGTCACCAAAATGTATATGACGTCCCCTAATAAAGGCTCCCTAGAAGTAACTGACCACCCTATTCATAATTGTCTTCAATCTCCCTGTTAGCACCTCGATGATAATCTTATAAGTACCATTCAACAAATTGATAGGCCTGCAGTCACAGAAGTCTTAGGCACGTTGTTTCTTGGGGATGAGAACAATGATGGTTCTGTTAATTCCCCTCAAGTGTGCCCTCCCCTTATGAAATTTCTTAACTCCTGTTAGAAAATCAGATTTGATAACATCCCAACAGTGCTGAAAGAAAGGCAAAGGGAAACCATTCGAACCTAGAACTCTATTCCTTGCAAGACAAAGAACTACTTGTCGAATCTCCTCTTCAGTGAAGCTCTGTGAGATGTCATCCCTCTCTTCTTGGGAAAGCCGTGGAAGAAGCTCATCTGCAATCTTTGGTCTAAAGTGGTCCTCTGAAAAGAACCTGGAATAGTAGTCCCTCGCTAGACCCCTGATCTGCTCATCCGAATAGATGGAAAGTTCACCCACCCGAATGCAGGTAATGGCATTCACTCTCCTCTCAAATGTTATGCGTTGAAAGTAAGCAGCATTTCTGTCCCCCTCTTTGATCTATCTATCTCTCGGTCTCGGTCTCCAATAGATCTCCTCCCTGGAGAGGATCTCATCGATCTGACATCTTAGAGTGTCTCTCAGCCTCTTGTCCTCTGCATCCATAAGTCCTGGCTCCTCCAAGCTATTAAGTCCCTTAATCTACTGAAGAATTATGTCCTTAGTGTAAGCTGTTGAAACTTGGGGGACTTGTGCCACACATCTTGCATTTGTCTAAATGTGTCGGGAACGATTTTGCGGACCCCGGACTTTTAATAATTCCATGGAGCGGGTGCACATGGCTTTGTACCACCCCTTTGTTGTAATTTGATGAAAGCCTTCATCATTTAAATTTCTGAAATATATTCTATGACTTCATTAAAACTCATCCATGAACTTTTCAGGGTCTAACAAATGCCCCCCACGGGGTGCCCGTTAGAACCGCAGGTGATAGCGAGCGGCCCGTGCCCCTTTCGCTTGCTCGACCATGATAGCCTGCTTGTTTTGTATCAACTTGCTGTCCTTCATGTAATATGTTATTTTTCTTGCCGAGTTAACTAGTTTTTTTTTTCTTTTTGCTTTGGGCAGGTGTTTGAGGATGTCTCATGTGAGAGATATGGGTCGTCCCCGGAAGGGTGCCAGCCGAGAGGGGGAGAGAAATAAACCCTCCTGCTTGTCAAATCGACTGATGCTTGTTTTGGCGCCTCCGCGTGTCACAAAGGAGAACATGTTTCTGCTTGATCGGGGCTTTAATGTGGTTGCAAGAGGCCCTCTTCCTGAAGACTCTACGGAGGGTGGAGAGGTTGACCCATCGTTGATTACACGAGAGAGAGATCTTTATGCTTATCAGCGGCCATGGCGTTATCCACGGCATTTTCCTCTCGATGTGCACTTGTTCTCCTTTATCAGGCATTATGTACCTAAGTATTTGGATGCAGAGGACCCGATTGTATTTGCTGAGAGAGTATTACTTGAGAGGGCTATTCTAGCAGGGCGAGACAGTATGATGGGGACTTGCACTTACTCACACCCCAGCTTCCCATTGGGATATTCCTCACATGTTCGCCTTCCAGGAGCTGCTCAGCTGGGCTTCTTCAAGACAGATGACTATGGCTATTGCAAATCTTGTTTGGTGATCCCTGCTATATGGGAGCTATTTGGGCAGCATAAGACAAGGCCTCCTTCTGCTGGGCTTTTCTTGATGCCTTCGGGTACCCAGTTTGTTGCAGAGGATTATGACAAATTATGCTTCCTAGACCGTATTGTGAATATTGAATAGTAAAGTCGAAGTCTTTGAGATACTCCAACCATCTGCGTTGCCTCATGTTTAATTTCTTTTGGGTGAAAAGGTATTTCAGACTTTTGTGATCTGAAAATATAGTGAACTTCTCCCCATAGAGGTAATGTCACCAAATTTTCAAGGTGAATATAACCGCAGCTAGTTCCAGATCATGCACAGGGTAGTTTTCTTCATGATGCTTTAACTGTCTTGATGAGTAGAAAATCACCTTGCTATTCTACATAAGAACGTATCCTAAGCCAATGCCAGATGCATCGGTATAGACTTTAAAGCCACCACCCTCAACGGGTAGTGCCAATATAAGGGCCGTAGTGACATGATCTTTAAGAGTTAAGAAACTTTCTTCACAATCCTTTGACCATATAAAAGGGTTCTCCTTTCTTGTAAGTCTAGTTAAAGGGACGGTGATTTTTGAGAAATCTTTAATGAATCGCCTATAATAACCATCCAGACCTAGAAAACTCCTAACTTCAAACACGGTCGTTGGCTAGCTCCAACTCTTAACAGCTTCTACCTTAGAAGGATCGATAGCGATATCTTCCTTTGAGATAATATGGCCAAGGAAAGAGACCTCCTTTAGCCAGAACTTGCACTTGCTGAGCTTTGCATAGAGTTGATGCTCTCTTAGGGTTTGCAAGGTTATTTTTAAGTGTTCTTCATATTCCTCCTTAGTCTTGGAGTATATAAGAATATCATCAATAGAGACGACCACAAATCGGTGGAGACAAGGCCTAAAGACATTATTCATAAGCTACATAAATGCTGCCGGGGCATTAGTTAACTCGAACGGCATTACCACAAATTTATAGTGCCCATATCTGCTCCAAAAAGTAGTCTTGTGTATATCTTCATCTTTGATCATAAGCTGATGATAACCCGACCTGAGGTCTATCTTGGAGAAATATTCTGCTCTCAAAATTTGATCAAAGAGCTCATTGATGCACGGCAATGGATATTTGTTCTTGATAGTGAGTTGATTTAGTCTCTGGTAATCGATACGTAGCATGAGAGATCCATCCTTCTTTTCGATAAATAAGACTGACGCATCCTAAGGACTTTTACTTATATGACATTCAAAAAATATCATCAATGAAATGCATCCATGTCACATAAACTTACATATGCCAATCTTGGATACAAACATATTACTTCCGATTAAACTCATGCATTTCATTTCACAAGATCCATATCATTCAAAAAATAGTTCATACATCACTTCAAAAAAATTCATACATCACTTCATATCATTCAAAAGGAAAACAAATCATACATTGCAATGATAGTGACCCCTTTTTACAATGACCTATTTTCTCTCCCCCTTTGTCATCATAAAAAAAACATGAAAGCTAAGAAGATGAGGGATCAGAAGGAGGTGGCCTTAAAGCAGTCCAAATTTGTTAAAATTGTTGAACAGTTGACGCAAGTCTGTTGGCCACATTTCTCAATGGGGTGAATAGATTCGTCGTCCTGCTATCAACCATCAGGGCTAAATTATCAATCTTGGAATTCAATAACCGAAGAAGTTCGCCCATGCGATGAAGCTGAACAGAATTGTCATCTGAATTGACTTGAAGAACCTTGATCATCTCTTCAGCTTGAGCACAAATCACGTGAGTGGTTTGAATGAGCCTTTGAAAATTTCTTTTTGATTGGTGCTTACTTCTCTGAAAATTTGTCCATGTACTGACTAGTCTGTCTTCAAGTTGCTGAAACCTTTCATTAAAGCTGGAAGAGAGAGCAGTAAATTGGGTTGTCAAAAACTGGTATAACTCAGGAGGTATGGAGGCCATGGGCGTCTGAGGTTAAGGAGGTTGCTGGGCTGTACCAGCAGTGTCAGTTTGAGGTCTTATTGGAGGAGAAGGAGGTGGAGTTGACTGTCTTCCAGAGGGTTGAAAAAAGTGTAATGGTAAGAGGAGGTGGTGGAGAAGATCTTGTCTCTGGGGTAGATTGAGACTGAAGAGATTGTTTGGGTTTAGAGGAAGGTAGTTTTCTAGAGACCACACTACCTTCCTTGCGAAATTGCATGAAAGTACTGACATAGTGAAGAGAAAAGACATTTCTGTTGGGGATTTGTTTGCATTTTTCTTGAGAGAGATCAATTTTTGCTAACTCAAAGATTTTTGTGAGATGGCCAACATAAATCCTCGTTCGCCTCGAGATAGCCGAGCGCCTTCACCAAGTCGTCGCGGTTCGTGAACCGCGCCGCCAGCCATTTTGTACAGGGTGTGCGGGCATGGCTGAACGGAGTGCGGGCAGCCGCGTGGGACGAGGGTTGGCGGCAGGGCACCCGCGGCATGTCCGACCCGCTGAGGATCGCGGCTGGTCTGCCCGACCCGCAAGGGAACCCATATCGAGCGGAATGACACGCCGAACCTAATCGAAATGACAGCCGTGTAACTATCGGGTATCCTGGTGACGCTCCGGATAGCTATGTCCGGAATCAGAAGCCCCGAGCCGAGCGCGCGGGGCTTCGGTCGTTAACGACGACCTTCGTTGCTCCTCGCCCTCCGCTGCGCTCGGACTGGCGAGGGTTCACGTCGCTGAGAGCCGCTGGCTCTTAGGCGATGAACGGATGCTCACGGCAGGCGTACCGGGCCGTGAGATGCGGCATACCGGGCGCTCCTAGCGTGGGGCTAGGACAGAGCACGTCTACGGCACCGTCCGCGCGTGCAGCAGGGTCTCGACCTGGGGGCCGTGATGACCTGCACCCCACCACATCTGCTCCCTCGCGCGATGCGAGGTGGGGCCGCGTGATGCGGCTGAGCGAAAGGGGCACCACCATGCCCAGAGAACAGATCACCCACGGCAGCAAGGCGTACGTCCTCAACGGATACCTGCTCGAACCCGAAGGCGACGTGCCGAAGGGCGCCGTAGAGGTGAACGCCCCGCAGCTGCATGTGTCGTGGACCCGAGCCGACCCGGAGTACGCCCACGAATCGCACGTGCAGCTCTGCCTCGAGGTGGACGCGCACGAGGTCGAGCAGCGAGCCGTCTCGAATGAGGGCAACGTGAGCCACAACTGGTTCTACACCGACTCCCTCAACCGCCAGACGCTCAACCACCTCATCCGGACGTTGAAGCGCGCACGCGACGCCGCGTACGGAGCGGACGAGTAGCCGCCTGGGGTGGTGGCGTGTAGTGCTCTCGGAACCACCACCCCAGGACAGAAGGGGAAGATCGAGGCATGGCGGACCAAGGAGACGGCTGGAACCGCAACGAGCACATCCCGTCCCAGTCAACACGGTGTGCCATTGTGAGGATAAGGTACCTGAGAGAATAGTCAATTAGTTAATTTTCACGAAATTAATAGGAATTATCCTAGGGATAATTAAACAACTATATCATCCCGGCTCTACCCATTCTCACGTGGGTTGGAAATTCCTTCTAGTTCATTGGTGTGGGTCCTTAATTCTTGGACTTAGCCTATGACATGATATTTTTCTAGGACTTACTTATGCCTAGGCTCTGATACCAACTTAACTGTCACGCCCCGAGCTATATGTGTATAGCGGAAGTAACTCGGGAATGAGGACAGTTGGCAAGATGTCTCAAGCCAGTCATATATTCAGAGTGCAATAACATCCACATCAAAGGAATGCATAAAAATATGGACTCAAAAAATTAACCTTTTATTGATAAAAAAATCCCAAGATTACATAACAGTGACTCTTCTTACCACTAGACGCAAGAAAATTTAAACTTTGTAGGACTAAACTCAATAAAGTAAAATTACATAATGATGGCAAACTAACACAAGGACCCTTGACATTCTAAGTTTTCTCTTGATCATCAATTATCACTCTCGGACCCTTCATCAGCGTAGTTTGAATCCGACTCACTTGAATTTCCTAAAGAGATTGGGAAAAATAGGTATAAGCATACATGCCCAGTAGGTATCTTTGTTTCAACATGAAGGTAAGGTATAAGTAGTTATCATTTTAGCTCTAGAAGGATAAGGTAAAAGAAATATAGTAAAACATATGGTATAAAACCAAAGTATAACTAGCAATAAGATTAATATAGAGAGATGAAAGATTACGAGAATATGATCAAGCAAGATTATAAGTTGGCCTTTCATGAACAAGAATGTACCAACACGTAATAAGAATGCACTTTTCATAACCATAAAGGCTATGCACTAGAAAGTCAAGTAAGCATGTATAATTTCATCATGAGTATCGTGGATTTCACCCATTTATCAAAAAGTACTCCCAGCCCAATGCGACGTCAGTATTCATCGTACCCCATGATTTTTAACATGTTTCTGACTCTCTATCGAGGGGGCTAGCATCAAGCCCTTGGACACTATCCGAAGTTCAAAAATAATACAAAGAATTTCTTTCTGAGTACATCCAAGTCTTTGCATGGTCTGACGATCAACTCCCCAGGATTCCAGAGGAGACTGTGATGCATAATCTCGACCCAACGGTGAAGCCCATTCAGCAACTCCGATAGAAGCACGCCCTGGAGAAACAGACGATCATCAAAGAACAAGTCACCAAAGGGCAGAAGACCGGTCTCTTCAGATCGATCCTTTACCCAACATGGCTCGCCAATGTCATCTTGGTACCAAAAGCCTCGGGGAAGTGGCGAATGTGCGTAGACTTCACCGACCTTAATAAAGTTACTCCGAAGGACTGCTACCCACTGCCAAGCATCGATCAACTAGTTGACTCCACCTCAGGCAATGAGCTACTCAGGTTCCTAGATGCTTACTCCGGCTATCACCAGATCAGGATGGACCCGGAGGACATCGAGAAGACCGCCTTCATCACTGACTTTGGTGTTCACTGTTGCACCCGAATGCCATTCGGGTTGAAGAACACTGGAGTAACATACCAGAGGCTGGTTAACCACATGTTCGAAAGACAGCTTGGTCGGAACGTCGAGGCCTACATTGATGGCATGTTTGTCAAGATGCCCAAGGCCGAGGACCACTTTGCCGATCTAGCAGAGACCTTCAACACCCTTCTAAGGTACAACATGAAGCTCAAACCCACTAAATGTGCCTTCGGAGTCAGATCCGGGAAGTTCCTGGGCTTCCTCGTAACCCAGTGCGAGATTGAGGCCAACCCTGACAAGGTCCAGGCCATCCTCGACATGCGATCGCCTACCTGCATGAAGGATGTTCAACGCCTTACTGGGCACATTACCGCGCTCAATCGATTCTTGTCCCGAGCGGCCGAACGATGCCTACCCTTCTTCAAGCTATTGAGGGGACCCAAAATGGCATCTGCCACGTTCGCATGGGACGAGGAGTGTCAAAAGGCCTTCACCGAGCTTAAAGAGCTCCTGGCCTCACCCCTAGTGCTGTCTAAATCGGTCCCAGGTGAAGCCCTACTTCTCTATCTCTCGGCGACCCCATCCGCCGTAAGCTGGGTCCTTGTCAGGAATGATGCGGGAGTTGAGAGACCGGTCTACTACACCAGCAAGGTGCTCAATGAAGCCGAAAGGAGGTACCCCGCAACCGAGAGACTCGTGCTAGCATTGGTAACCTCAGCCAAATGTCTTAGTCCCTATTTTCATGGGCATTCTATCATCGTACTAACCGGCGAACCCCTGAAGAAGATCCTCGCCCACCCTAAAGCCTCGGGACATCTCGTCAAATGGGCCATCATGCTCGGGGCCTATGAAATTTCGTACCGGCCCCGCTCGGGCATCAAAGGACAAGCACTCGTAGACTTCATCGCCGAGAGCACCGCCCCGACCGAGGAAAAACTCCCGACCGCACTTGGGCCAACCTGGGACCTATTTGTTGATGGCTCCTCAAACTCGACCGGGAGCGGTGCTGGCATCCTCCTTATGTCCCCCGAAGGAGCGGAGCTACAGTACGTGACGCAGGACGGGACCCGATCGGAACAATGACTTAATGGACAGCAAGCAAGGCTGAACAGGTCGGGTTGGACACGGTGGACAGACACGCGGCGCACTCAGAATTCGGGTGTAACCCGGCAATGGGGAAGATGGGCTTTGGCCCACAAGCCATCCACGTGGTCAAAACTCGTGAGTTGGGTCGGTGGGAGGCTGACCTGAAGGGGTGGGATCACCCGGATTCAGTTGTGGCAGACCTCGCGCCCGAGGGCACTATGGGGTTCACTCTCTCGTATGGCAGCAAATTCACATGTAACGGGGGATGGGACCGGGCTCTCTCTCACCGTCGGCGCGAGCACAAAGAAAGTACGAAGGGACAAACCACAGAGGAGTAAGTGATCAGCCACGTACCTCACCAAGCCTGAAGAGGCCGGCACCAATCGGAGACGAGGGTGAGCCGGGAGCGTGCGCACTTGACGATCACACTACGTCGAGGAGGCTTGGCGGAGTCCCTGCTATTACAATTACTACACTCCATGTAGGGAGGGGTTCACGGGGAGGGGAAATAGTTACATGCACTACCCTTGCGCAGGAGGGGGGATCGCAGGGAGGGAAAAACAACTGTCGACCATACACCGAGCCTGGGCGTCCGATCAAGGTGCAGCCAACTCCTGGACGAAGCCTGAGGGACGCCGAAGGGCACCTGATGGTCTGGCATCAAGTGGATGTCACTGGATGGAGACGGCGGCCGTGGCTATGGGCCTGTGCAGTTCTACCGCACAGGACTAGTTGGCGCGGTCGTGGTGCATCCGCCGGTATGGGAGCTGTCGAACTCCAAACATGACGAGACCAAGCCGTGGACATTACTGACAGGAGGATATACGAACCCTCAGAAGATGGCGGCCGTCTGAGCACCTTGCTGGATGTGGTCGTAGGAATGGTTAGCATCAGGTTTCTGGGCATACAGCAAGATAGGACACCGATGGTCCTAGTGGAACTTCCAGTGCCAACATTGGATCGAGACAAAACCACTTGCGTTGGTTTTGTATCGTCGAAAGCCGCAACTTTGATGAAGACAGCATGACCTGAAACAGATAGGAGGAGGGTGTGTCGGGGCCGACTTGACAACAGCTTGTCTTGGGTGAATAGAGAACTCTGGGTCTGGCGCGACTGAGGGAGAATGGACGCCCTACATGGAGACATTGTTGAAAGCAGGCGGGACCACCTCTGGTGCGTCGGCGCTTCGGAGAAAAAGAACTCTTGTGAAGAGAGATCTGACCGATTCGTGCAAGGGTGGGCGGTGGAGCTGCTACCAAATGGTACTCAGGTTCAGACCCGAGTCTGGTGCAGTTGCACGAGAATGGACGACGCGAATGGTGCCGAGGTCGGATCGCAGCGGGACCACTTCTGGAACGAAGCTAGCTCGATGAAGAACAACTCCACAGAACACAGATTTGGCTGGTTCTCACTGGGTATGCTGGGGTAGTCTCTACAGTCGTGACCTCGGCTGTAGGCTGGTTGCAGAGAGTAGCAGAGGGGTCTTCCTGATCCACGGGTGGTCGTAGCAGTGACGGGCGATTCCGGGAATGCCGTGGATGCACGGAGCAGGGGACGGCGAACCTGGGTTGCAGAGGGAGAGAGGGATGGGTCATGGGATGCTGGTGGCTAGGGTTAGGGTTGATGGGGGCGTGCTGGTTTGTGGAGGAAGGAGATGTGAGGGGGCGGCCTAAGTGGAGGGGGTGGGATTTAGTGTTTCGGTACTCCACTCCCCCCCTTTTCTGAGGCCTCATCATCTCTCATCCCCCTTCTTCTCTCATTCTCCGCGTGACATCATTCACAGTCGACAGGTGACGTGAATTCCTGCAGAAGCCCATCTTCATCCCCCGTTCAACAGATATGGAAGTCCTTTTGAAGAAAAAAATTGTAGGGGTCAGGTGATGAGGGTACCTTGCTGGGCTCTGGGTCCATGCTTCCCCCTCATAGGGGACGATAGGGGGGCCTTCTTCGATCACCTTCTTCTTCTTCTTCTTCCTCCTCCTCATCTTCTTCTCCCTCTTCCTCTTCTTCGGCATCATCTTCTTTGCCTTCTTCTCTTGCCGATTCACCTTCTCTCCCTTCCACCGCCACTGTTGGAGGGACCTCCTCGCCGGCGTGTTCTTCTTCGTGCCACCACCCGACGCCTCTTCCCAGCATCTGTGCCGCTGGTAGAAGCCATAGGAGGGGACGGGTAGGAAAACTAGAGATGGGTAGAGGAAGTGTGAGTGTGTGAGAATGGACAAAGATGATGGTCATCGGTGTCTCACGTGGGTTATAGAGGGTGTAACGGTCGGGGGAAAGACAGATGAAGGAAATGAAATAGGGAAAGGGGAGAGGTTTAAGAAGGGCTTAAGGCGGTTGGACATCGAAAAGAATTTGCGTCCATGTTACTGACGTTAATTTAAGAATCCATGACTTCATAAGCGAATGCTAATTTTTTGAATTTAATGATTTATCAAAAAATATTAATGGAAGTAGCGTCCATATGGCTGACGTCAATTTATGAATTAGCGACTACGTACGAAGGAGCCAATTTTGGAATTTAAGTTTTTATTGGAAAATGATAATTTAATTGGCGGCGAGGGAAGTAAACGCGACTTAATGAATTAGCATTCACTGTGTTGGACGTGTATTCTTACAGAACCCTCATTTTTGGAATAGGATCAGGATGTTTTGGAAGAAATAATCACTCTTGGACACGGTTAATGGCTCAATAAAGGAAAAATCTTTTATTTCATCAAGAAATAGTCAAGTGCATCATTTTTGAGCCACTTTGGGCCTCAAGTTCGTAAGTGCTATTACATATTGCGAACGCCTATGTTTATTTTTATGTGCCTATGTTAACTTTTATGCTTCTATGTGAACCTTTATGTGCCCATATTACACTTAACATAGGCACATAAAAGTTCACATAGGCGCATAAAAAGTTCACATAGACGCGACCTTTATGCGACTATGTTAACTTTTATGCGACTATGTGAACTTTTATGCAGTTCTGTGAACTTTTATGTGTCTATGTGAAATTTTTATGCGCCTATGTAAACTTTTTTTTTGGGTAAAAGGACACCTAGTGGCTGACGGGAGAGTGCTCCCCCTTCCAGCGGAAGGGAGAGGAGCCACTCCACCGTCACATCCACCAAGGTGCTTTTTTATTGCTAATAAAAGGAATAGTACAAAGTCCCATGGGATATGCCCCTGAATTACATTAACAGAATGGAAAGGAAGTAGCAGAAACCACATAGGAAAAACAACAGCTACAATCTAATGATAGGAACTCCAGTTGCATCAACTACTACACAGCCTCTGGCCTGATCTGGCATCTCTTTCCAGCTGAAGAATTCAACATTCGCCTTTGAGATACATGCATGGTTGGCAAGAGAATCAGCGACCTGATTACATTCCCTATAGATTTGCTTCACCTTACAGTGAGAAATCTGAATGACAGATAAAATGCTGTTGCACCAATGAAGAGCAAGCCAAGGAGGCGCTTTTTTATTTATTATCAATTGCACCAAAGCTTGAGAATCAGAGTAAACCACAGAAATGGGGAATCGGAGTGTGGTGGCAATACGGAGACCATCCACAAGGGCCCGGCCCTCTGCAATGAAATTGGAGTCTATGCCATAATAGTGTGAGAAGGCACAAATGATCTTACCCTGCCTGTCCCTGAAGCAACCTCCCCTATGTAAATTTTTATACGCCTATGTTAAGTGTAATATAGGTGCATAAAGGTTCACATGGCCGCATAAAAGGTAACATAGGCGTTCGCATGGAATGATTAGTAAGGAAGTCCTTACTTGATCATCTCCCTATATATATATATATTTATGGATGCCGGCACCCCCCATTCCCTCCATAAGGGGGTTTGGACCGGATCCAACCTGCACTTGGGGGGCCATAGCTGATGCGCGGCTTGATAGTGGATACATAATTCGACAACCGACCGTCCCGGTAGAACTTTTCATTGTGGATATTCCAGCCTGCGGACATCCCGGGAAAGAAGCCCCAGCGTTTTGCCGCTGCGAGATTGGAGACGCCATCCTCGCGCCCCACAAGCGTCAACAGATAGCGCTCGTCGTAGTCGTACGTCAACCGGCCAAAACCCGAGACGATTGCGTACTGGGCCGCGGTGCTGTAGTTATTGCCTGCGGCAAATGTCGTCGACGCATTCGCGGTAGAGATAAAGTCGGTGGGAGCATTGGTGCCATAGACCTGCATCACCTGGTTCTTCTGGCCAAAGTATTCGGAGCCCGCCATGACGCTCAGGTGGTGCTTTTCGGCGATGGTCTTGGTATAGTTGAGGATGCCATTGAATTGCTGCTGAAAGGTGCTGGCATTATAGTCGATACTCGGCCGCGTGGTCGTAAAAGTCGGCGGCGTGGAGAACAGCTGAGCATAGGTCTGCGTAGCCTCCTGGAACGACTGCTGCACATTCTGATTATAGTAGGCCATGCCCGTGAGCCGCAGATAAAGGCCGGGGATGATATCGTATTTCAGCGAGCCGTTCACCGAAATTTGATTGACGACATTGCTGCGTGATATCTTGCTGAGATCATAGAGCGGGTTGCCGTCCGAGTTGGCATTGCCGGGATTGGGTTGCGTATGGGCCGCATCGAGCCAGGGGTTGAAGGTCGGCCAGAGGGCGAGCGTGCGGTAAATGGTGTTGGTCTCATTGCTGGTCGCCTCGCCGCCTACCGGGCTGCCGGTAGTAGGTACACCCAGTTCATTCGACGTCGAAAACGTGGCGCCGGAAGAAACTTCGAGATTCGGTTTGACTTTATAAGAACCATTCATGGTCCCGTTGAAGCGCTTGTAGCTGGAGCCTACGATGACGCCGTCCTGGTTGAAATAATCGAAGCTCGTAAAGAAACGGCCCTTGTCGTTCCCCGCCACTACGTCTATATAATGTTCCTGGGTATGGGTATTCCTGAAGAGCGCGTTGGCAATCTCTCCGCTATGATCTTTATAGATGATAGTGCCAATTTGTCCTTGGCCACTGCACCAATTGTTAAAAAAGAACTATGAATTATCATTTGCAGCAAAAATTGCACTCCTTACAATAAGGGAAGGGGAGTGCAAGCCCAGGGGCCAGCTGCCATCCACCACATTGAAACGGATTCGGGCCGGGGAGGTGTGGATGGTCAATTTGGGTCCGGCTGATTTGGATCTGGCTCCGTTTTGGTCTCTCGCACACAACTACCCATTGTGCAGTGGGAGGGGGTGCGTGGCTCCCCCAGGCCTACTGCAAAATTACATTGTAATCTATGACAAGTTTTCATTACTCTCCGAAACTCTAACAAAATTCTTTTTATGGCCCCCTCAAGGAAAAAATTTACGCTCTGCCACTGCATGCACATTGCAGAGAGAGAGAGAGAGAGAGAGAGAGAGTATGTTTTGGATGCTTTCTCCTCCAGGACATGTACCAAGTTGTGGTGTGGGTGTGTTACGGGATCATCACCTCAACATGAGTCTCACCTTGAAGGCAGCTGGTGGGCTGATTCCTCCATCGCAAGACTTCGTTCAAACCGCACGGTCCGCACCATGCATGCATCCCTGTACGTGAGGTTTCCGTCTCCGTGGTGAGATCATGATCGGTTGGTTACAAGTAGACAGGAACATCTGCGTATATACGCCGAGGCGCAGTGCACGCGATTAGTTAGAAAAGAGACGACTCACGGTTTACATCTTTTCCCAAGGATAGTTGTGCATGGTTGTCGTCTATTGATATGCACTAATACGTACGTACACCCTCAGATGATAGACGTACGTATATCTCGCTCTCGCCGATAAGGTACTGCGCACATATATAGGGATCTGTCTCAGAGACATCCCCATGGATTATCACGTATAGACTGCAACTTAATTCCATGTTATCATCCAAAAAAAAACCAAGGAAAAAGTTGAGATGTGGCGACAGTTTTCATGGAGTAATAATATATACCATGCCGTATTCTTCTACTATAAATTCTTTTTGTCACTTTCATTTCAGCCATATGATTTCACAATTTACACGTACAATCTTCTAGGACCCAAGTGAAGCAAACTACAGGATCATATTGTGCGCAGATATAAGATAACAAAAAGGTAATAACAATAAAAGTTCGAACAGTAATAAAATGATGAGATCCGCTCTGCAGCCTCGTCCTCCGCAGGATTCAATATAAAGGGGATATTAATGCCGCCCCTCCAAGTCGGGTTCAGACCTTGGGAACCATCCTGATGTGGCCATAGCCTGACATTGCTCTGGGCCGATAGTTTGTCAGACAGGATTCGTTCCATTGGGCTTCGTTTCCGCTCCTTCATTAAAATTGTCGTAAACTCGGCATACATTTATACGGGTTTATTTTCATTTATGTCATACCTTCAATACGGATCTTTGTCTGAACATAAAATGGTCCATGAATGACTGACAAAATTCAAATGGAACGAGAAGGGCCTCGTCATCCCCGGACCCTTCGCATGAAAATATTAATGAGATCTTCATGGGCCACGCTTAGACCTCGGGTCCACCCCGATCATGGTCATTGTCATGCCCACATCCTAGGCCTACAGCCTACTATCTTAAATGCATTTTCTTCGGGACTTAATCTCGAAACGTCTCCCCCGTTGCCCTTTGGCTTCGGAAAATATTAATGATGCTCACGCAAGTCTTGCTTCGACCGTGGGGGGCCCACCGTAGTATGGTCGCGGCGTGATCTTGCACCACGCCGACAAACTCGTTGGTTTCCGACCACTCTGATCAGGATTTAACTGAACGTTTCTCGTTTCTCAGAATAATAAATTTGCCGTACCCTGGCATACATATGCTCCGCTTTTCCCTGCTGCGATTACGATACTCTCTGGCCAGGCACTCGTCCGAACATTAAATGGTCAACATGTGACCGACATAAGCTCGAATGCTTTCTTTACGCCCTCGTACGAGGACTTTAGTATTTCTTAATAGACTTTTATGCAACTAATTTTTTGGCAATGAGGTCCTGATTCTCGGCAATTAATCAAGGGTGTTCCCCCTCCGAGGGGATGTAAATGACGCCGCGACCTTTATGGCACGGCGGGTTTTGGTCTCGATCCGAACCACCCAATCGTCTGACCAAGTCAGATCGAGCGCACCATGGGCTTCCATGAAGCCCAAATAAACTGTCACTTTGTCTTTTTTAGATTTTGAGAATATTTAAATTTTTTTAAATTTTAAAAATATTTAGATTTTTTAGATTTTTTATTTAGACATTGCTAACTGCAATACAAAGGGTAGTTCAAACCATTGACTAGGGGTCCTTGTTCCCTCCCTTTTCGCTAAGAGTTATCCAAAGTAAGGTGTGCATTTGAGGTGGCACCCTATAGTCGGCTGCCCTTGTTTAACGCTGCCCCTACTCATGCCATACTTGAGAAACACTTAGTCTTGGAGGGAGAAGAGAAGAAAGTTTGGGATAGGCTTGATATGAGCTTAGAAGATATTGGGTTTAACTTCTTTTCATAGCATAACCCCTATAGATTCGGTCTATTACGCCAGAGCTTTTTGTCATATCATCGAACCTTAATTCTCTTTCAGGCATGCATATGATTGGGCTCATAATGTCTCGTGGGGAAACTATACTGCCCTCTTGTCATGCCATTATCTTTGAAATTTTTTATTTTTATTTTTTTGATCATCATTTTGTTTCTTTTTCCATTTGGACTTTGACAGATATTGAAATTGAAACTGAAACTGAGAATAAGGTCTTAATAGACTGTCCCTATTTGAGACTTCCTCTCATCTGGGTGTGCTTAAGTCAGTTGTCTTTGCCCAGACTACCTCTGCCCTCATATTTTGGCCAAGTAGAGAAGAGAAAAGACTTTGTGCCCTCGAGCATGGCCCAAGTAGCAATGGTGTTTTCCAAGAAAGATGGCTAAGGACGCCGCAAGGAGTGTGCGGTGCCTATACTCAGGGTTGCCCTTAATAAGCAGGGAAGAGATGTCGAACTCCCAACACAAGGTTCTCATAGCCAAAGGTGCTACATTAGCAAGTAAATTTTCAAAAAAAATTATCATTGACTTAAATAAAGACCTTGGACTAGGCCTAAACTACCACCCTTGATCATGTTAAGAAACACTTCATTTTTAATTTTCTTAAAACAAACGTACGTGAATGAGATAATGAAACACAAGAATGCACACTTACACAAATGAATTACCTTGCAACCCTATTGTAGAAGCAGCTATCGGTGGCAATTTTGGTTCAACATGGGAGTTATCTTATTCATCATTCTTCATTCCGCCTTCTTCATTCTCACTGAGGCTCCACCATCAGGCACGCCATCCCGGCGGCTTCGGCGGCTTCGCGTCCGCGCGGGCAGTCCTCGATGACGAGGCACCGGCGCGGGTCGGCGCCGAGTCGCGAGGCGGCGAGCAGGAAAAGGTCCGGAGCGGGTTTGGAAAACCGCACTTCCTCCACCGTCGCCACGACCGGGAAAAAGTTTTCCAGACCGATCGCCCGGAGCGTGCGCCGGACGTGCGGGCCGTAGCCGCCCGAAGCGACGGCGACACCCAGCCCGGAGGCTTTCGCATGATGCGCGAGCGCCACGACTTCCCGCACCGGCTCCACCGCGTCGAGGTGCGCGTCGAGGTAGCTTTCGGCGTCCCGGACGATCCGGTGCGGATCGAGATTCACGCCGTAACGCGCGTCGAGCCGGAGACAGGTTTCGGCGGTGGACATGCCGCCCATCGAGCAGAACAGGTCCCACGGAAAATCGAATTCGCGCCCGAGCTGCATCCCGACCGCGCGCGCCCAGGACCGGTGGTGCATCCGCATCGTCGCGGCGAGCGTGCCGTCGCAGTCGAAAATGTAGGCGGCGAAATCGCCGGAAGGAGGAAGCAGCATGAGCGGACAACGTAGAAGCGCGCCCCCGTCGCTTTCAAGCCGACATCCCTCTTCCGGTTGCGGTCCGGCATCTCCGGCGACATTGGACGCATTTCCGGTTTTCGACCGGCTGCGCGCAGGCGCCGGAGACGGCGAGACGGCCGGGCGACGAGGGCGGCGCCTCCACGTTTTACGCCTCTTTGCGCTGTGCTCCGGTCCGGTTCCGGGCATTGTGCCCCGCCACCCCCATGAAAACATCCCTTCTCGCGGGCCTCGCCGCGGCGATGACGATCGCCGGCACCATGCACGCCGCCCCCGCCCGGCTCGAACTCGCCCGGGGCGGCGAAATCAAAGGCGATCTGCTTTCCGAAACGGGCGAACGACTGGTCGTCGATCTCGGCTTCACCGTCCTGAACATCCCGCGCGACGCGGTCGTGCGGATCGACAGGACCGATACGGGCAAAAAGACCTCCGGCCCCGAATAATTGGGAAGCTGTTGGCTTAAAAGCCAATGGATGGAATGCTGTTGGTTTAAAGCTAATAATTGGTAAGTTGTCAACTTAGCAGCCGATAATTGGAAAGCTGTTGGCTCAATGCCAAAAATTATGAAGCTATTGGCTTAATGCCAATAATTGGGAAGTTGTTGGCTTAATGCCATTGGCTGGGGAGCTTAACTTTAAGCAGCTGTCAACTGGGATGACGATAGTTGAAGAGCTGTCACCTCAAATGCTGATGATTAAAGAGCTTGAGCATTTTTTGAATATTTTCGAACAACTATCGGCCTAGATGCCGATGGTGGAGAGATTGAAACGTTCCTTTAATATCTTTGAACAATTGTCGGCATGGACGCCGATGGTTGAGGAGTTGTCGGCTCAGATGTCGATTGACTAAGCAACCTGAATATTCTTTGAAAAGTTGCCAGTTGGGATGCTGGTGATCGAAGAGCTATCGACTTGGGTGTCGATGGTTGAATAGCTTGACATTTTTTTTGAACGTCTCTAAATAGCTGCCAGCTAGGACGCTAGTGGTTGGGTGACTTGAGCACCTTTGGGTATTTTAAAATTTACCTGTTGGCGTAGATGCCAATGCTTGAGAAGTTGTCAGTTTAAGCACCGATGGTTGAGGTGTTGTTGGCCCGGCTGTCAATTTGCTTCATCATTTGCCCCCAGAGTCGGGCACCACTTGTATGTTGGTTCTTCTTTGGCTTCCACCATAATTCAAGGGGTTTGAGACATCCTGAGGGGTATATTGTTCTTCAGCTGATGAGGTGAGGCTACGTTCACCAACCTCCCAAGGCTAGGCATCTGATGGGGCCGCGATGGGTTCATCTTATGCTTGCCGATTTGTATTTCACCTTTTTAGATCAGGCTTTCAATAATATCTTTGGATATATAACAGTCTTCAATGGCATGCCCTCTCTATTGATGGTAAGGGTAGAATTGAGGACCATCTTTCCATCTGGCATCGCTCGGCATATTGGGCTCCAGGAGGACGATCTTGCCACATTCGCGGGCCCATTCGAAGAGCATTTGAGTTCTCTCCTTAGGGAAGGAATATGGTTTCCTCATAAATGTAGAAATGACAATATAATTTCACCTCTCTAAATGATGAACTCCCCCTAGCCTCTCTAGAAGTGGATAACCTTATGGGTTCCGCAGATATTGAATGCCGCGGTGCAGCAACCCGGGACCACTGTTCATTTGCCGGCTCACCCTGCAATATATTTCTTACATCATCGTACATAGACATATGCCGGTTGGTACTCTAATCAAATATGCGATTCGATTTTTATATATTATTTCACCTGAGCTGGCGGTGGATGCTCAATTGCTGGAGGTTGTGTCAATCGCTCCCATGTTGTATCATCATACGCGTACGATATGTCTCCACCCCCAATGACGAGGTCTTCATCCAAATTAAATTCCTCATCATGTCCCGTTGCTGACTCATCACCACCCATCTGCACATGGATGCCATCTCCCTCCCCCACTGCCTGTTGTACAACTACTGCGAGAAAAGTATTAGGTCATGGCGTCTCGCCTGGTTCTACGCCCTCCTCATCAAGTTCTGCCTCACCACGCTCGGTTGTGGCTCTTGCAACCCATGAAACTATAGGGTCATCATCGTCTCGCAAGTACATAGTATCTGTTGGGTCGTAATCTCCCTCTCCTCCCCTTGTATCCATCTGCACATGCCGAACCTCTAGCTTCATGTTGTGATGAACATACATCATTTTGTCCAGCCTGCGGTGTGTTAGGTTATTCCTCAACTTAGTATGTAAGAAGGAGAATGTCGACTAATTTCGTTCACACCCACTCGACGAGGATGTTTGTGATAGAACTCTCATTGTGATCTTCCTTATTGTCGGTGCACTTGTGCCATAATTTAGCCACCACTCAGCTGTGATTAAGGCAGATGACGTACAATATAATAATTAGATGTGAAAATTACTTGTCGAGCTATACAATGTGCATTGTGAAGATACATTACCTGCATCGAGTCTGTCACGGCTGGCCACGGCATTAGATGTCGCAAGTGAACCAATTACCTCTCTAAATGTTTTCATCTGCATTATCGGGAATAATAAGTGCATATTTCATTTCATATTCTCAATGGCAAAATATCCAACTATACCTCATTCAACGCATCAGCAACATCTGTTCGCCTACGAGATAATCGGTCCCCCACAATGTTGATGGATTCTATCAAAGTATCATCATAAGCGAGGCCCTGAGCATATTGAAAGGCCGGGTGTAGGTAGTAGGCTGCAATCACAAGACAGTCCAAAATATTTGTATCAACTGAAGATCGTGGCTCATTTATTGTTAGAGAATGTAAGTGTTTACCTACCATGTAAAGATCGTGGCTCATTTGCCTGTCCCATCTGTCCTCCACAATCTCTAAGATGGTGTGTCTATATTTCTTGGATGTTGCAAGAATCTTCCGCTTTGCAGTTTCAATTTTACTGTACACCAACCCCATGGTTGGTACTCTATCCCCATCCACACATCTCAGTACCTCATACAGTGGCTCTATCAATGATACTAATATCTTCACTCTATCCCAAAAGTTACTGGTGTTGACAATCCCCTCGACCTCCCCTCCTTCACGTGAAGCGGAAAAAGAGGAACTCAGCCAAGTCTCACCCCTAAACATTTGCTTCAACCCATCCTTGTGCTTCAAACGGCTCTACAATGCGATGTAGTTGGTGGCAAATCGTGTAATGCTGGGCCTCAACAGTTCGCCGCCACAATGCTCTCTCATCCAGGCCAATACAAGTGTGTGGTTGTAGATATATTTCGTGACTTTTTGTGCCACCTCGACCACAAATTTGACTACACGAAGCTGACCAATATCTTTCAGCATCTGATCTACACAGTGTGCTGCACAGGGGGTCCAGAAAATGTGTCGTCTGGTCCTCATCAGCTCCTCCCCAGCCTTTTCACAGTTCGAGCCATTGTCTGTCACCACTTGAATAATGTACTCCTCCCCGATCTCGGTCACCACTTGTTCGATCAGTGATAAAATATATTGGTGACTGTAGACTTAGCCTAACGTATCCACTGATCTGTTAAAGAAAATATGTCTATCACAATAAACGAGGAAGTTGATCAGGCTACTTTCTATGGTACCTGAAGAGGGTCGATCTCGCGCTGGTCCTGAGCTGGAGCAAGTGATCACCTTGTTGAGACCTGTAAGGAAGGGAAACGGATCAGGGGACCCATGGGTGGTTCCCTGGGGAAAAACCCTCCGATGCCTAAGTCAGTAGAGCAGTGGTGGAAGCTGAGAGGGGAGGAGGAAGAGGTTGCACGAGATTCCTCTCCACCAAGATAGTGAGGAAGTTCCTGCTCAGGGAGTTTAAGCGTGTTATGTCTTACCTTTCGTCGGAGGGAGTCCCAGGTATAAATAGTGTGCCAGCTCCATGAGTCCCGTAAGTGGAGTAGTTTGGGCGGGGGTTACATCCTCGACGTGGCCTCTTTTCGTCCTCGTCGTGGGCTCTTTACATCCTCGTCGTGGGCTATTTATAGCCTTGAAGACTCTTGGCCTCCCTTATCCTCATAAACTCCTGCTCATAAAGGACTCTCAATGGCAACATAGATAAGCACCCGTCGGTCGATCCAAGCATGGAGGATGCCAACTCCTATCCGGGCGATAGGCATAGCTCGGGTGTAATTCGGTCGGAGTGTGAGCGGGGCACCAACCCTTATCTCGATATGGAGCGTAGCTCGGGCATGAATCCTCCTCCGACCAGACCAATGCTCGGACCTCCGAGCCTAATGGCCACCTAGGAGGTGCTTGATTCCGAGTGAACTTATTGGGCTTTCATGATAAGTGGGTCCTGTGGGACTGTCACTTAGATGAGCTGGGCCTCATTTGGTCTTGCTGGACCTCGTTCAGCCACTCTTAATTGGGCTACAGAAATCCCCCTCTCCACTTGTCCCCTCCTACTCCCGAGCCTTGTCAGGCTCGAAGGAGTAGCCGTTGGATTTTGGACCAGCGTGGCTTGGGTGGGTGAAAATCTGGCGGTGTTTAAGAAGCCACGTGTCGTGGTCACCTGGGCCCGTAATAATGATAATCTTGATGGATTTGAAACGAAGAGGCCCCCTTTGTCTTGGAGGTCGGAACGTCGCGCCGTCGCCCGCGAGGGGATATAAGCATTGTGCACTGTTGACGTTCCATACCCCCACTGCTTTAGGGTTTTGCTCTCCTTCATTTTTGCTTTCATATGCCGTGGAGATAAGGCGGAAGAGCAGGGACTTGCGGTGGCATTCACAGAGTTGGCGGAGATAACCACGGTGGCGATCCAGCAACTTCCTCTCCCCTTAGAATCATATGAGAGGGTTGGAGAAGAGAAATTTAGAGGAAGTGGAGAGAGAACTAGGAAGACACAAGTGCGAAATATGACTTTTATTGCTAAGAGGAAAGATTACAAAGTCTATGAAAATTCAAAATTACAACTTGACTGAAAATTAAAGATTAAGGGAAGAAGTAAAGCTAGGGAATTTGGAAGAAGAACACCGTCCAATCGTCGTGCCGAGTCTTTGAGTGGATCGCCCCGCCATGGAGATAGACGCCGTCGTGAGGACCAAAGTAGAATCTCCACCAAAAGGATGTTAAGAACAAAAATAGAGGAGGAGGAAGATAGAAGAGGAAGAAGTGTTGTGTGCGTGAGTTCAAAAAATAGAGAGGAATAATAAAAAAACATGCAAAACCTCAGTTTTGGAAATTGAGATATAACTTAAAAATAGAAGAGAATTAAAGGAAGTGGAAGAAGAAGAAAATTTAGATCTAAGAAAAATAAAGAACTTTCATGAAGAGAGAAAAGAGAGAAGAAGATCAGAGGATAGTGAAAAATGGGGAAGAACAGTGAAAATAGATGAATAGTAAATTGTAAAAAGTAAACTTTGGAAAATAGAGAATAATGTAAAAACGAGAGGGAATTAGAAGAAGAGGAAGAAGAAGAAATTGAATAGATTTTGAAAACAGAGAACTTTCCTAAAGAAAGTAGAATAAGAAAAAGACTAGAAAAGTATGAAAAAGGCAAAAGATTCTCTCTCTGGTGGTTCTCGGGCAACTATTTATAATGCACAGGAAACTTCACGGCCGACCTCTTCGACATCAGCTCGAATCCAATTTTGCAGCGTCAATTGATTGCTCAAATTAGGTCACTTGCCATGGATAGAGTCCTCCTAGATCCAAACATGGAAGGATAACAACGATGATAGCCAGATTGCTTCAAAGAGACCTGCATGTTTTCATTTCTGTTTCTAAAAGAAATGGCGCCTAACATGGTGGCCACTCATTCTTAAAATAGCGTCCACTAACACGAACGTTAATTCTTATTTCCTTATTTCAATTTTCTATAAAATAGAATTGTCATCGGAGTGAATGGACACTGATTCTTTTTTCATTTTTAAAGTGGTTTTTCTAAATACTTAGCGGTCTTTCTCTTGACCATTTAGGGTCTTCAGGCGATCTATACATGACCATTTTCCCTCCCTGTTTCAGTAAGAGGTATTGATCGTTCCAGCGTGTTATATCCTGATAAATAGCATGTTGATCAGGTTCATCACAGGGTATTAATGGTCTAAAACTAGGATTTATGAAACAAAAGAGTTACGTGTAGCTTTTTTTCTTGATAATTGCTCTATCCATGACCCCTTTTCACACATTTAGAAGCAATTGAAAAGAAAGTAGATTAATGCTCTAGTAATGGTTTAGTCAAATTTTCATTTCTATTATGAATAGTTTAGAATTGTTTTAAGGTCATACCATTCTGGTGGAATTGATTGGACTGATTATGCTTGTTTTCTGCATCGGGGCGTGACATCAGCGAGTGACCAAGACTAGGAGTCGTTCTACTGAGCTGAGGCAGAGGAATTTCAGGAGGGCCCCTCTCTAGAATGAGATTCTAGGCTGAGGGATATTGTGGTGTATCTGGTCAACTATAGACACTGATATGCTGGATGACTTCGTCTTCACACACAGGTGGTAAGTCTCCTTAACTCTTGCAGTGTGTTGCCATTATGTGTTATGGCATCTAATTTTTTGGTGGGATTTAATGGAGATACTGGAGACAGAGGCCGTTCGCATCCTTCAAGACTAGATTGCCACTCTAGATCAGGCGAACGTAGATTTGAAGCATCAAATCTGCGAGCTGGTTAGTCAGAATTAATAGATGGAAAAACTTGTTATGAGACTTGACTAACCACTTGCCCCCTTTCCTTCGCAGTGCGGCGAGCTAGATTTTGTCCGTATGAGGGCCAGCGTGGCCACTGTGGGAATGGGTTTATTTTAATTTGTTTGATGCATAGGTGTGCCAGTCACACTTGTGATGAGTTTATTATGTGCACCGTTTGATTGATCAGATGAAGGTGAGTGATCACGTCGGGAGACCCAAAGTCTGACATACCGTAAAGGCTATGACATTAATTACGCCCTTCCAAAAGAAGGACAACCATTGATTAATCACCAAGATAAAGGGGCCACCGTGGCTAAATGTAATTTTTACTTTCATAGACTTGTAATCTTTCCTTGTAGTAATAAAACTCAAGTTTCACAATTATTCTCATCTCTTCCTCTCTCCACTTACTCCAATTTTCTCCTCTTCAACCCTCTCATATTCTTTAGATTGGTTTATTTTCATGCAATCTTATTTTCTTTTTCATCAACTCACTCTAACTTTGGGTTTCACAAATACAAAGGTTTTTCCAACTTGCTTAAATTGAAAATATTTCTTCTCATGGGATCGACCCGTTCTCACCACGCTAGTTAGATTTAAAATTCTTTTGTGAGTGAGTGCAGTAATTATTTTGAAATTATGTGCACGGTATTTTAACGACGAGTGTTTATGGACATCAATGTCCCCACCTTCTCCTGGATCTGGTAGGATGGCAGGAGATAGAAGCTTCAGTCTGATTTACCCTCGTCGACATGAAGTATATTTCTTCATCTTCTTCCTTAGAAGTCTCGGCCATGTTGGGCAAGGTTGACAGTGTATCGCAAGATAGAGCAATGCCCCTTCTTTCATTCTTTGACTTCTTCTTTTTCTTCCCCTTTGTGGTTGACATTTGCCCTCGCAACGGGTCCTCTGGCACCTCCTCAAGCAATTGTTGATATAAAGATATCATATTGACTGTTGTCCCCAAAGTGGGCATTTCATGGGGGTGTAGGAGATCAACTCTGCAATTCCCCATTTGCAGCTCCGCCTTTTGATTAGGCCTTGGACTATGCCTTTGAATATATGGCAGTCCTCAATGGCATGCCCAAGCATTGGATGATAAGGGCATAAGTAAGGATCATCCCCTCTCTCGACAACATTTGGCCTCTTTGGTTTTAGGAGAGTGACCTTGTTGTATTAATGGCCCATTTAAATAGGGCTCAAGTCATATCCTTAGGGAAGACATAGAGCTTCTTCATCTTATTTTGCAGGGATGAACCATCCTGACGTTCAGTGGATTTGGTGAGTGGATGTAGCAACCCTGAAAATTTAAAATAGAATTTTAAATAAAATAATAAATAGTGACTTTCATCAAGTCGCCATTTTATTAAGTAACGGCTCTGTAAAGAGGTGTCAATTAAGAAACATTCAGGAAATCGTCTTGACTCTTGTGGGTGATTCCCTTCTACTCTCCTCGACATTCCTCGGGGTAGGGGAGGGGTTGCCAAAAGCTTCCCTAAATCTACACATAAATGACCAAATAAATTGATAACAGATCTTGTTCAATAAATAATAATAAACTTGCATGGGGTTTACTAACAAACAAATATCCTCCTTTATGTCTATTTGTTGTTATTTACTCCATAAATACATATGCATGGACGCCTGCATTTCCCCGATTCTCTGGTATATAAAATGGTGATTTGTCAAAGGTCGGATTAGGTCTAGCCGGAGGCTATGAGTATGCATGATGGTGATCTTCGGATCAAAGTTCTCTGCCTCGTACCGGGAATCTATCTACCTGAATAAACCCTACTGCTTGCTTGATTGCACACTATATTCCATTTCAATCAACTTGCTTCATTTTATCATTCTCTTTCATATAGTCTATTGGCCCCATGGCCCTTCTATCTTGGTGATTAATCAAGGGTTTTCCTCTCTCCGGAAGGATGTAATTAACGTCATAACCTTTATGGTATGACGGACTTCTGGTCCCAACTCAGACTTCACCTTCGTCTGATCAAGCCTGATCAAGCGCATAATAAAATTTGTCACAGAAGTAATTGGCACGCCTACGTGATAAACAAATCAATCAAATAAATCTAATAAATACTAATTAATCAATAAATAAATATTAATAAATCTATTCCCACAAGCTGGCACGTCCGATGGGACCAAGTCTCCCTTTATCTCTTCGCCAAAGTAGAAATTCCCGGGGCCTTCCCCAAAAATATTGATGGTTTGTTTCTCTTGTTTTGCAGGAATTACAATGGTCTGCGGATTTGCAGAATTGGTCTTCGGCCCTCAAGTGGTCGCAGCGCATGCGGAGCATGGGTACCTGGCAGTGCCCACCATCTTTGGGACTCTACCACCTGTGGTTGGGTTCCCAAATTTTCTCAGCTTTGCCTTTGTCGGCCTACTATGGGTTGAGAAAGAAGATGAAAAATTCATCGCGGCTAAGGCTGTGACCTCTTTGAAGACCGGCGCTCCCCCATGGGCTATCTTGCCCCCGAACCCCAATTGGATCCGCGTAGTTTGAAGGTATAGTATGGTTATTTTAATATCTTCCTTTAGAGATTATTTTTCCCCTTAGTCTCTTCCAACATTCTGTAAATTCCTGTGTTAGGAGGTCAAGCATCTAAGGAGTTAGAACAACCGGAAGTCACTGGTTCTACACAAGACGCGCAAGTGAGGGTGTACTTCTAGCGATAAATTCACAATCTAGGAGCAACCCCAAGGGTAGGTTATCTCATGTTGGTTTAAACATCAAGCTAGAAACAAAATCCCTCTATTGCCTCGTGATTTTATGCATTATACACAAAGTATTTACGTTTTTCTATGACTACGCAAGCATGTCTTTCACTGCATACTATCCCTGCACCCTTAATCAAAAGATGATAATTTTTGATTAAATGCATGCCTCTTTCATTCTATAAAATCGTCCTAAGTATATTACCCTATCTTATCCTTCTGTTCTACATGATTTACATACATCAATTGCCTTAAAATAGTCCTTGCAAGCTGAATTTTCGTCTCTGTCTGCAACAAACAGAAGGTGGTCTTGTAGAGACTGCTACTTGCAAGTGGCGGTCTTCGATCGACCGCTGTCTGGTTCCTGTAACCAGATTACACCATGTTTAATCCCTATTATATCTGATAGTAATTATGCATTAGTTTCATTATTTCTGGTTCCGAATCATGTCATGAGTTCATTTTTTATGTTAGCATGCTTTAAAGACTAAATTTCACTATATGTTATTTTCTTTCCCAAAATCATATAGCATTGTATTTAAAGGAATTTTTATGCTTTGTGTATACATTAGCTTATGAGTTTGACTGCTCCCTTTCTCATCTCTATTCTATTTTATAAGTTCACATAAGGCTCGTATTTCGGTACGTTGCTATTAGATCACTCGCACTTGATAGGAACACCTATTTGACTTGAGAGTCTCTCCGTCTGATATTCTTTCAGTCGGACTAGGTGATCTTGTTTCAAGACCTCCGTAAGTCTCCGTGAGTCTGAGATTTTCACTAAGACACTGAGCTAGTTGTACACTAAAAATCCAAAGGTCTAGAAAGCACTCTGTGAACCTTGGTAGCCCTCATTACTGACTTAATATGAAGAATTTTTCAACATTAAAGCTCAAATTCCTACATGATGCATGCTGGGCTAAAAGAAAAAAATTAAAACAAACTAAAAATAGAAAATAATCAAGGATAATATTGTTAAACTATCTAGACATGGTCAGGATTCCAGTTCTCTAAGTTGACACTAAGTCGAAGCCCGTTTATCCTCGTATCAACTTAGAAAGTGAAACTGTCGTCCCAAGCATTAGACAACTCAACGGCCTATTCGTGTGATCAAGACTCTCCTGAAATTATCACTATTTTTGTTAGAGGGGAACTCAAATTTCAGGTTCACCTAGACCACAAGATCCTTGATATGCTATAGTAGGGTAGGTAACATATAGTAAAATGCACACAGGACGAAGTACAGGGTGATATTACCATAGAAGAAGTCAGAGCGCCTTATAACCTACATAAGACTCTATCTTGCCTGCGCTCAAAGATCATTAGTCCAAGAAAGTTCAACCAAACAGTTATTATATGAGTGAAGTTCAAGTAGTTCATATGAATTAAACTCAGCATAACAACATTCATATTAAACCAAACATTGCAAGAATAGGCGACTGCCTGAAAGGGTGCCAGATAAGAATTGGCGATAGTCACCTAGTCGCCTTTTAAAGAATAAATAGCTCTTGGTGCCATCGCTATTTCCTTGCAATTTCCCCATCGCCGCCTCCTATTCGTAAACTGTAGTTCTTACTAAAAAATTCACGCTTTAACTCCTTCTAACTTGAGAAATTGGGTTTTCCCTTCTATAAAAGGCACCTGAAGCCCTTCCAATCATCCAATCAACATTGCCAGAAAGCTTAAGATCGATCAGAGAACAAAGTTTCTGCAACAACCAAGAGCCAAGCATGGATATCCTTCTACAACGCCCAGTGAAGAAACTGAAACTTGGGCTTTCAAGGATCACAGAAATTGATGGACATGTAAGCAGGAGAATAGCTGCTAACCATGTAAGTACAAAGAAGAACCTAGCTTCTCTAACCTCTTCACCCTAACCTCTGCAAGCTCTAACAGTGCTATTCCTTCTCTACTCTTTTCTTTTCAAAAAGTTACAGTGATCCTGCTGGTCAAAAAGTTGGGGCAAGTTCAGATTTCAGAGGACAATTGTTTGGAAGGTGAGCTATTAATCTTTGCAGCACTCAGAAATAAATAGATTTTTTTTCTAGTTTATGTAGTAAACTTTGTTTATTTGAATGCTCATTGGTTACCTTATGGGGGCATGAATTCAGAGACAAACACTATCCCACCCCTGGCGCCAGGGGCAACACTGGGTCTGGCTGCTTGGAGCTGTACCCGAAGTCCATAAAACCCAAGCCTTCAAATCGTACTGTGGTTTGCAGGATTAGCTAATTTCAATTGGGTGGGCCCCATGAAGTTTCTCTTGATGCTGCAGCCCACGGTGCTTGCAGTCAGATGCCGGATGCTTCTGCCATGGCGGGGGTGAAGTGGTCAGATGGCATTGTGAATGGAGAGTGATTAGGGCTTTCCTGTACCCATTCCATGGCTGTTTTTCTGGGAATCTACATACAAAATATTAATCAATGCTCATATACATGTCATGTTGACTAAAACACTCATTAACTAATTAACACGCACACACACACTGTGTGTCTATTTGGCCTGCCCTTGGATTGGACTACCAATGATTCCAGATTGCTCCTAGGGGGGTGGGTTTATTCTTGGTATTTGATACATACATACGGATGATTGGTACGCCTTGGTTGTTTTTTCACTTGGCCATTGGGTTTAATCTGATAGCCATAAAGAAAGAAATAAAAACATGCTTTTCCCCATCGCATGTGACTTTGATACACAAATTCATGGGGGGCAAGGGTGTGATGTGAGCCATCTGATTCAACTGCCGGTTGCATCCTGGCATTTACATATATAAATATTCATTATGAGTATGTATTTAGTTTCCTGTAATGATATCCCTTCATCTTAATTAAATTGGTTCCCTTGGATTGTCTTGTTGAGCTGATCTGATTCCTTTTGGATCATGGTTGGATCAACTGTACAAGGGGCATTTCTGACAATTATAATGAAAAATTATTTATTTTTTGCATTATATCACTGTTGAGCACATTATTTTTCTTGAATATATCGATATGAATAAATATTAAATCGATCTGATGGCATATAGTGATATAATCCAATTGGGGAATTGATTCCCATCCTCGCCTGCTACCAATATCAATGTTGTCCAGCAGACTGCCATCTGTCTCCTAGCTCGGTCCCAACTCCTCTAGCCAAACAGACCCTACACCCGAGACAGGACTTGCCTACTCCTTGCCAAGCTAGCGTCAGCCGCTCCGTGCCCTAGTCAAAACCTGTCCGCTCCTCCTTTTGAGCTGATCCCTCATTCTCATAATCTCAGAGTCCGCACCCTCTTTTGTGCCCACATTGAGACCGGTCTCTCTACCTCGAGTCATCCCTGTTCTGTTGTTGTTGCTCTGTCACTGTTGTATGAACCAAGCCCTCTCGACGTCGCGGCTCCCAGGATCCCTGACTCTCCTCTTCGGCAGTAGAAACAAAGGTGTTCGGGTGTTGTCTGATGTAAAATAAACATCTACTGCTTGTGGTCGGTGGGAAAGAGGTCTTGTACATGAATCCCCACAATCGCCTCCACTTATACCAGGGGAACCTTCTTCTTTCCACGTAGAGTGCGACATCTCGTGCCCACGTGTCGTGCCCTGGCGACACATCCCCAGTCAAAAAATAAGTCTCCACAAGTGATCGTTGAGAAATCGACTGACACACTTGCATTCCATCCAGCCATCCCCGCCCTAGTCTTTCAGAATGATTAATCATACGCCATTCTTTCCTGCGCGTTCCTATCGTTCTTTACATTTTCATGTCAATACCTCCGAAATCCTTGCGTGTCAAGTCGACCCATCACAGCCTTCCGTAAAAGACGAGTGTGGGTCACCGCCGTGAAAATAAAGAAATTTTCGCGAGCCAAAACTAGTTCTCATAAAAAGAAAGAGTGGAGGCATGACAATGAGGAAGACTATAAGATAACTCACCTGGGTCCTCAATAGCAAACGACCGAAAATCATAAGAGCTGTGAGCAAAATCTAAAGTAACCTCCCCATGTGTAGGGACATATGACAGTAGCTTTTGTGCCCTCGATAAATGCACAAGTGGGCTCTGATCAGGGCAGTTTTGGAATAAGAAAATTAATGGGGCTGCCGAAGTTTCAACAGGCACATTCTATGAATTTCCCAGCAACCTTGGGGGAGAAAGTTTACAGGGTTCGGTCGACCAACCACCAACCTTCGGATAACCGACCCCTGCTCAGCCCCTATCTTTGACCAGCTGTCTTCAACCGAGTGGAGAAGTCTTCACCTTGGACTTGGACTCCTTGAGCCTCCATCTCAGCCATAAAACGTGGAGGTTATTTCTGAAGATCCTTTGGTCACCCTAGTCCATATAAAAACCTCTTTTGAAACAAGAAATCCAAATTAAGCAAGAAGGATTAAAGGAAAACCATCAAGGAAGAAGAGAGTTGCAGTAAGAACAAGAGAAGCCCTGCGTGAACAATACTTCGTCTAGCTCTTCCACATCAAAATCCAAACTTCACAAGCTCAACCTGAAGTCAAAGAAGTGGTGAACGACCAGAGAAGCCATCATCAAGCCAAAGATCTGCATCATCTACTTGGGGGAAACCCAGATCTGAGTTTTTCTATTCTTTCTTTCTGTTTGCAGTTGTATTGTGCTTCAAGTGTGTAATCTTCTTTCAACCTTGAACCTTGATTGTGTGTGGATCTATCTAGATCCGTGTGTGTGTTAGTGCCTTTGCATCACGTCGGAGTTCTGAACTCCATACTTATATGTGTGTGTGTGTTCCGATCGTGTAATCTTTTTACAAGATAGTATGTGAATCCTCACGGATCATGAGAGATGGACGTAGGTTGCAGCTGTTGCATCCGAACCACCTAAAAATCGCTCTCTTGTGTGGTTTGGTCCTTTCCTTCTACCCCCATCCCGCATGATTGTATCTACGTTTTACTTCCACCGTATACTGCTTTTCAGATCTAGTATATTTGGTCATCTCAGCGATAGATCTTCGGTATATCGAAAGGTGTTCTTTGGATTGATAAGGGTAGTCCTGTCAGGACGATAACACTTTGCGTGAACAGAATCTTTGGATCCTTACCTCCGCCGAGTACCGAAAGACTATCGTGAGTGATAAATTGTATAAGATCTAACCTGATATATATCAAATCTGAGTTCCTTAATTGCTATTTCCTCATATTTATTTCAATCGGGTAAAGGCCATTGAAGTCTCGCGATCAATGAGTTTTATTGACTTTGCTATTTTTCGTGTCTTCTGTCTTTTGCATTAGGGCGAGCATGGCGCCGAGGCGGAGGACTCGCTCTCAGTAGGGACAGTCGGCAGAGATCCAGGACGAGCAGGAGGAGCAGAGCAGAGTGCCACCAGTTGCCACTGAGGTGGGGGATACAGTGAGGATTCTGGGGGTCAAGGATTTCTTTCGGGGCATGGTTTAGTTCATGTCTCAGCAGTTTGGCGAAGATGCTGGTGAGGGCTCATCATCCAGTGGTGGGCCTGGCCGTGCAGTGAGGGACTTTTTGCATTCCACCCACCCTGTTATGGCGGCCAGCCAGACCCAGATGTGGCTAGAGACTAGCTTGACAAGATGGAGAGAGTGTTCAGCTCTATAAACTGCACTGAGGAGAACAAGGTGATGTTGGCTTGCAACCAGTTACAGGGTACGGCTCGAGCTTGGTGGTCTTCGGAGTGGAAGACATCCTTTCAGTCTCGTCCACTTCAGCAGATTGTGTGGAAGGCCTTCGTCAAGGTCTTCGAGCGTGCTTATTGCCCATCCTATGTTGGTACGCAGAAGATGCGTCAGTTTCTGGAGCTGGTTCAGGGTGACATGTCAGTGTTGCAGTATAGGGCTCGATTCGTGAAATTGGGATGTTATGCTCCCCATATCATGGAGAATGAGGAGCTAAAGATCGAGAAGTTCATCCAGGGTTTGAGGCAGGAGCTGAGGCACCTTCTGATAGTGAATGTTGCCACTGATTTGGAGACGAATTCTCATGTAGCGGTGTCATTGGAGCTGGATACGCAGAGGACCCGAGGACAGGTTGGGCAGGGGCAGCCCCAGTCAGGCCGCAGCCAGCTACCCAACAGTAGAGCACCTTTCAGCACTCTACGAGTAGTTTGAGAGCGTCGGCACTGGCGACGTCAGTGGCAGGATCTGCGTCTTTTGGCTCCAAGGTTAAGAATTTCTTTAGGAAGAACTTTGGTAAGAAGCGTAAGGAGGGTAGAGATCAAAGGTAGGCGTCTTCAGGTAGTGTTCAGCAGTCGATGCCTTATCAGTGTCAGCGATCAGTTGGTGGTTCGTGAGGGTCATGTCCCCGGTGTGGCGAATCACATCCAGGCAGGCAGTGCATGACGCCAGTGATTTGTTTCAGATGTGACTAGGCAGGGTATATAGAGCGTGACTGTCCTCAGAGGCCGCGTCAGCCACCCCAGTATCCTCAGCAGTAGCAGCTACAATACCCTCAGCAACAACAGTAGTTTCAGCAGTAGGGGCACTATTCACCACTACCACGGTCTGCGAGTATGGACAGACAGAGGTCTCAAGGCAAGATCATACACATGACTTGGGCAGAGGCAGAGTCGTCGCAGCTTGTGGAAGGTGCTGTCATGATTTTGGGTTGCGCAACTCGAGTTTTGTTCGATTCTGGCACGTCATATTCATTTATATCGGAGGACTTCGTGCTGAGTGTTGAGGACCTGGTGTCCCAGATGTCATGTGATTTGGCTGTGGAATTACTGTCTGGTGATTTCATGCTTACCCCGTATTGCTTCGAGAAGGTTCCAGTGTGGATTGAGGGGCAGAACCTGCCAGGCAAGCTTTATGCATTACACCTTCAGGATTATGATGTGATTTTGGGCATGGATTGGCTTGAGGCCCATGGAGCTATGGTGGATTACGGAATGAAGAGGGTCTACTTTCAGCCTCCCCATAGACCCGTGTTCTATTTCCAAGGTATCTGATCTACCTCTCCTCATTTTCTCATTTTCGCTATTAAGGCTCGTAGGTTGCTTGATGCCAGATGTCAGGGTTTTCTCGCTTCTGTGGTCATGGTAGACCAGCAGTGTCTGGATGTGGAGGACATTCTGGTGGTGTGCGAGTTTCTCGATGTTTTTCTCGAGGATTTGCCTGGACTACCTCCCCAGCAGGAGATTGATTTTATTATCGAGGTTGTGCCTGGTATGGGACCTTTATCGAAGGCTCCTTATCATAGGCTCCGGCTGAGTTGAGGGAATTGAGGGCGTAATTGCAGGAGTTACTCGCCAAGGGGTATATTCATCCTAGTTTTTCCCCTTGGGGTGCGCTGGTATTATTTGTGAAGAAGAAGGATGGTAGTCTGAGGTTGTGTATTAACTACCGACAACTAAATGAGGTGACCATTAAGAACAAGTATCCACTGCCGTGGGTTGATGATTTGTTCGATCAGCTTCATTCTGCTCGAGTGTTCTCGTGGATTGATCTGCGGTCCAGTTATTATCAGCCGTGGATTCGTGAGTCTGACGTGGAGAAGACTGTGTTCAGTACGAGGTATGGGCATTATGAGTTCTTGGTGATGCCGTTTGGGCTCACCAATGCCCCCACAGCCTTCATGGACTTGATGCAGAGGGTGTTCCATCCCTATTTGGACCAGTTCATGGTCATATTTGTGGACGACATCCTTGTTTATTCGTGGTCTGTCGAGGAGCATGCGTACCATTTGGGTGTGGTGCTGCAGACATTGCGAGATCACCAGTTGTATGCGAAGCTCATCAAGTGCGAGTTATGACTTCGTGAGGTGCACTTTTTAGGGCACGTGATCTCTGGTGATGGTATTTCCTTGGACCCTGCCAAGGTCGAGGCAGTAATGCAGTGGCCGAGACCGAGATCTGTGATGGAGATCTGGAGTTTCTTGGGACTTGCAGGCTAATGTCAGAGGTTTATTCAGGATTTTTCTCGCATTGCAACCCCGATGACCAGACTGACACGGAAGGATGTGCCTTTTGTCTAGACCGACGAGTGTGAGCGTAGTTTCATGGAGCTGAAGAGATTGCTCACCTCGGCTCCGGTGTTGGTCTTGCCTTCTAGATCAGGAGGTTTTGTGGTGTGTACATATGCTTCTGGGGTTAGTTTGGGTGATGTGTTGATGCAGCATGGTAGAGTGGTGGCGTATGCTTCATGGCAACTGAAGCCACATGAGGAGAACTACCCTACCCATGACATGGAGTTAGCGGCTGTGATCTTCGCGTTGAAGATCTGGAGGCATTATCTGTACGTTGAGAAGTTTGAGGTGTTCACTGACCATCAGAGTTTGAGGTATGTATTCACTCAGAAGGACCTTAACCTCAGACAATGACGTAGGATGGAGTATATGAAGGATTATGACTTCACCATGTCTTATTAGCCAGGCAGGATGAATGTCATCGTCGATGCTTTGAGACGGAAGGTCGCGGTCAGTGCCTTGATGTTGAGGAAGTGGAGGCTCTGGGAACAAGTGCCCGAAGTGTCATTCAGGCTAGGAAACTCAATGCCATGACCAAAAAAATACCATTTTCCACTGCCCTATATAGACCAAATTCTAGAGAAATTGGTGGGTCAAAGATATTTTTATTTCCTAGATGGATACTCCGGGTGCAATCAAATGACTATTTATCCAGAAGACCAAAAGAAGATCACCTTCACATGCCCATATGGCACATTTGTCTTTCGGAGGATGCCTTTCGATCTTTGTAACGCACCAGCCACTTTTCAAAGGTGCATGATGGCTATTTTCTCTAATATGGTAGGAGAATTCCTAGAAGTCATCATGGATAATTTTTCTATTTTTGGGAAATCATTTAAAAATTACTTGAAAAATTTGAAGAAAGTGCTTGCTAGGTGTATTAAAAAAACTCTGTTCTCAGTTAGGAGAAGAGCCACTTCGTGGTTCAAGAGAGTATAGTTTTAGGCCACATTATGTCCGAACGGGGTATAGAGGTGGATAAGGCCAAAATTTACCTCATTTTTAATCTTCCTCCTCCAACCTCTGTTAGGAAACTTCATTCATTTCTTGGCCATGCCGGCTTTTACCACTAGTTCATAAGTAACTTTTCCAAGATTGCTCGCCCGTTAACTTAGCTCTTGGTCAAAGATGCCCCATTCCATTTAGATGATGCTTGCCTAGAGACTTTCAATACCTTAAAGAGGCTTTAACTAAGGCACTCTTTCTCCAACCTCCCAATTGGTCTTTGCCTTTTGAAATTACGTGTGATGCCTCCGACTGTGCTATAGGGGCAATTCTAGGCCAAAGGATTAAAAAGTATCCTATGGTGTTTTATTACGCGAGTCACACCCTTGCCGATGCTCAACTTAACTACACCACCACGAAAAAAGAGTTGTTAGTTGTCGCCTTCGCCCTTGAAATTCTTCGGTCATATCTTTTAGCGACAAAAGTCATTGTTTATTCTGATCACTCAACACTCAAGTATTTATTCTCCAAGAAGGATGCCAATCCTAGACTCATTAAGTGGATCCTCTTACTCCAAGAATTTGATCTTGAGATCTGAGATAAAAAAGTTCTGAAAATAAAATTTCTGACCATCTTTCTCAGATTCTCACTACTGCGCCGCGGCCGAGAAGTCGCTGCGCGGGATGTTCGAGACGACCGGCGAGACCGCGCGCGCCGTCGGTGAACTCGATCGCGCCGCGGCCCACGCGGGCGCCTCACTGAAGGACATGACACCGGCCTATCAGGCCGTCGCCGAGGCGTCCGAGAAGTGGTACCTGACGACGCTCGATCAGGTGAACGTCACCGAGCAGCTCGCGAACCTCGCGCGCAAGAGCGGGCGCGAGATCGAAACGGCCACGACCTTCATCAAGGCGTTCAACGTTGCGACGGCGGACGGCGCGGTGTCGTCGGGTGAGTTCCAGCAGCTCGTCAAGACGTTCCCGGAGGCGATGGATGCGTGGGCCAGGTCGCTCGGCGTCTCGCGCTACGAGCTCGGCGTACTCGCAGGACAGGGCAGGGTGACGACGAAGGAGGTGAATGCGTTCTTCGCATCGTTGCGCGACGGCGTGCCGATCGCGGAGCGCGCTGACAATGCGCTTCGTCTTGGCGGGCCGGCTCAATACGCGCTCTGGATGGACGCCGCGCGCCTCGCCGGCGATCCGCCCGCTTTAATCAATGCCGATGGCGATGATGCACGTCCGGGAAATGCGGATGGCTGTGGGTGATGGGTTCGTGGCGATGCGGGTGGCTGTGCGGCTCGCTGCCGTCCCAGCCCGTGTCATGCACGTGCTGATGATGGGCATCGTGCACGTGCCGATGGCTGTGCTCCAGCGTTTCGTGCGTATGCTCGTGCGCGTGCCGTTCGGTGAGATGCAGCCATACGCCCAGCGACATCAATGCCGCAGCCAGCCAGAACTGCCATGAGGCCTGTTCGCCCATGAACAACAGCGCGATGGCCGCGCCGACACCGGCCGCCTCGGCCGGACTCAAAATGCGCGGGGCGACACCGCCAAACATGGCGGCGAAAATCAGCGTCAGCCCGAACACGCTGCCGAGCGCTTGCGCCGGCCGCGCCGACATCTTGCCGGTGTGCGGCGCCTGTGTGCGGCGCGTCACCGAGACGACCGACACACAGAGACAAATGGCGACGGCCAATGCCGGGGTGATCGCGGCGAGGAATATCGCGCCCACGGGCTGCTGCTCTCCATACCTCATGGTCCTGAGCTCTGAGAAATACCTGCATATGATTTTTCCAATATGAGTAGTTTGTTCCATCAATGAATGGTGGTCTATGTACTGAGTGACCCTCAGCCATTAGGCCCCTAGCAACCATTCCACTGATCCTCTCCTGGTTGTTAGACCATATAATTAGAGAACTTCGCTCTGATACCACATCTTAGGTGTAGATAGGCTGATCTACAGGGGGGTGAATAGATTTACCCCCAATAAAAATGAAACTTATAGAGAAATAAAACCAAATGCTCGTTGCAAGTATATAAGAAGCGTAGGATAGACTTAGCATAGTTGACCGATTCTATGTGTGCGATTAACAAGGTAGAATATCAGACACCCAACAAGCAAACCACACATAAGACAGATGATTTTTAAGGTGGTTCGATCTCTACCCAGAGACCTACGTCCACCCCCCACTTAACTCGAGTGAGGCTTCACTAGTGTCACACACCAAAACAGAGAATTACACCCCTAACAATCTGCTGGTACATAGCTTACAACCGTTGACATATAGCTTGCAAGTGCTGACTCATAGCTTAAAAAGCTGACTCACATCTTGGACCTAGATCTGAGCACCCACTGCTCGGTCTGAACACTCTACTCCCAAAGTAAAACTCAACAGTAGATGTAATAAAAAATGAAGAAAGAAATCTAAACGAAAATGCAGATCGAGTATGGAAGGTCTCCCAGTGAGTTGAATGTTTCAATCTGAAGATGATCCCTTACTGTAGCTTTTTGACCCTTCAGTTAAGCTTGTCAATGGGCTTTAACTATGCAGCGTGGCTAGACTTGAGTTCTGCAGCGTCGCTTGCCTTGAACTCTGCAGCGTGGCTGGACTTGAGCTGTTTAAACATCTCTCTTAGCTTCTCCCCCTACTTTTCTCTCTTCACCCTTCAGAATTCTTCTGTCTTGTTGTGCTTCTTTTCACGCGCTTTCTCTTGTTCTATATTTCTCACAAACTACTCCTGCCTCTTTTTGATTTAGTTCAAACGCAGACCTTGTTGATTTTTCTAATGGTTAGTTGTAGCAACAAAAAAATCCCCTTTTCAAGTGTCTGCAGGATTTTTTTATTTCTCAATTTCCTGTGGGGATCGCCTGATCCGGGCCAATCCTGGCCTTGGATCAGGATTAGATCGGATTGGGACTGGATTGGACCAACTGAAAAACCAATTGGATTGGCCAATTCGATCCGATCCGATTCTGCATTCCTTGGTACGGATTATTTTGTTTTTGGCACAAAACATGGCAAGTTGCCTCCCAAACCCCTATCTATTGCCACCCAAACCTCATAGATCTTTTGGCATGGCTCCACTGTGCACAATGTATTTACCTATTGGAACTTGATAGCTGATTGTATGCTCTTTTCATCATTATGCTACGTTTATCCATTGTCACTTGATAGCTCATTGCTTGCTCTTTCATCGTTAGGCTAAGCACCCAAATATGGATGTAAACATCATAAAATGCGACTTAGTCTAGAATAGGTTAGGCCGTGTGTACATCTTGACTTGTACAATTCCAACCCCCAACCACTGCCTTTTTCCAGAATAGGTGATAGAACCCTTTGTAAGGGGAAGCAAGTTCCTTGTCAGCCAAAATCATAGATGAAGGCACATGGGTTCATAGACTTGTAAATATATGTAGTAACAGTTTGCATATCATTCCACACTTTTTGTTTAACTAGATCTTTTAAAATTGGCCACAAAACTTGTTTCCAGGCAATGATGAAAGACCAGTTTGGTAACTATGTTGTACAGAAGGTTCTTGAGACCTGTGATGACCAAAACCGTGAACTTATCCTTTCACGCATCAAGGCTCATGTAAATGCCTTGAAAAAGTATACTTACGGCAAGCATATTGCCGCCCGTGTTGAGAAGGTCATTGCTGCTGGAGGTAAGATGCAGTTCTTTCTCTCTTCAGTTGCATCAATTATGGGAAAAAGTAACCCCATGAGGATGTGTTTCTGTCTCTCTTTTCAGAAAGGTGCATGGGGATGTCATCTAATGCCTCGTGAGCTTCAGCCGCAAGTGATGAGGAGACATAATTTTGTAAATAATACGAAGCTTGTCTAAGCACGGCTAGCAGGCCAGCCTTTGCATATATATATATATATAATAAGGTAGAGCAGTGAGTCTTCCCGGGGACTGTGGTCAATGCGATGGGAGAACAGCCGCAGACGATCAGAGCTTATCATGGCACGAACGCGAAGTTCGATCGCTTCGACCCGGCTTACACCGATGAAGTCGGATTTCACTTTGGCTCCAAGGAGCAGGCAGAAGCACGACTGAGGGACAAGGCCGATGAAGAAGGCCGCCGCCGCCTTCCATGGCCGCTCTCGAATGAACGCACCATCCCGGTCGACATCGAAGCGAAGAAAATCCTCGATCTCAAGGAAGATCCGAACAGCTTTGGCGGCGATCTCCTGTCGCTGCGCCTATTGCTCGACGAGCATATGCCGCGATCGAAGTACGACGAAGTGCAGGGCATGGTCAAACAAGGTCGCGACGCCGATGCGACCGCCGCAGTCCGCCAGTGGATAACCGACAACGGATACGACGTCGTTCGATACCCGAACAAGGTCGAGGGAGCGGGCGCGCAGCCTTCATACATGACCATGGGCACGGGCAACGTACGTGATGCGCGCTCGGGCAAGGTTCTGTTCTCGGACGCCTCCGCTCCCGGCCTCGCTGCCAATGCCACGCAGGAAGACTCTCCTGTGCTGGATATCCTTTCCAAATACGGCCTCTACTAAGGGCTCCCCACCATGAATCAAGCCTTCTTCCCGGTCGGGCACCGGGCGACCGATGCTGACGACAATCCGCTTGCCGGCGGCTATCTCCTGTACTTCGCAGCAGGAACGACGACCCCCAAGGCCGTCTATTCGGACGCTGAGGCCACGCAGTCGCTCGGCACAAGGGTTGATCTCAACTCGTCCGGTATGCCGGTGGACGGCGCTAACACGCCGACCATGATCTATCCCGGCACAGGCGACTACAAGGTCCGCCTCTGTGCCGCGAACGATACGCTTATCGTCGAGCAGGACGACCTCCCTGGGAAAGAGGAAGACGCGGCCGAGGTCACGACTGCCCTTCCCACAACCCCTGTCATCTCGAAGTCATCCGCCTACACGGTCACGACGAACGAGCGTGGCAAGCTCATCAATGCGAACCCCACTGGCGGATCGTTCGCGATCACGCTGCCATCAGCCGTCACTCTAGGCGAAAAATGCAGAAGAAAATTGGAAGTAGAGTAACAATAAAGAGAAAAGAAATATCCTTTACCTTTGTCATATCTTTTCCATGCAATCGCCTGTATGCCTTTGTCCATTTCACCTTGCGAGGATTTCTCTTCATCTTAAAATTCTTATGGCATTTGGATCTGCAAAATCGGAATATCTGCAGAAAGAATACGCTTGTTAAAGAATAACTACTAACGAAACTTAAAGATGCCAAGCAAACCCATGATAAGAATATAATGATGTATGCCTTAGTGATCATATCCATGTGTTGGCAACCTTGAAAATTGAGGAAGACATTTGACTTCTGAATTGTGATAAGGTATCAGTACTAAATTTTCTCCACTTTTCAGTAATTATGCTCATTTCACACCTTAAAACTGAACTTGCAAGGTGAAAGATATAAAAACCATTTCACGTCATTTGGTACAAATGCCATGTTGCTAGACAAAGGATGGACTGATGCAACAACAGAATTACAAGTGAAAAGTACAGAATACAGGCCAAAATGGAAAAGCAAAGGTAGGAAGAGAAGCATATGGTAAGTAGAAGTTCCTTCAGTCTTTAAAAGTTTCAAATACTCAACTTCTATATAAATTGACATAATCCAAGATCCACCAAACTGATGCAGAAAAGAATAACAAAAGTTTCAACCTGTACTGGTGTCCAGGTCATTACTTACGGCCCTGTTTGATTGGAGTGCTTATTTCGATATACTATGAACTTTGATATTAATATTTTTGAGGTCTATAGCATTAATATCGAAATGAGTTAGCCTCAAACCTGCTAGAAGAAGGGCATTCCAATTAAACAAAAGTAGATGTCCTATTAGGTCTTCTTCCTTTGAGATTTGTGATCGAAGAATGGAAGAAGGCTGATCTTACTATCCTGATTTTAAATTGTCCTGATTTCATACAAAGTAGTGGATATTTCATATTTTGAATGCTTCTCAAAACAATGTTATCATAAAGATAAAGTCATCATGGGATGACAAATTAGAATAGCATGCTGTGAAATTTCTGTTGTCTATGCAAACAAGTCCGATTCTCCACTTGTCATAAAAGATCAAAATCTATAGTGGATGTCGAAAATACATGACCCAATGCCTGCGCATATAGGAACTGATCTGGTCCTGGGAGGAGCACCCGAAAGTATTTGTGCTCATGGGAGTTGAATGATCACGGTGTGACATTGCACCGAAGTACTTGACTTGCTAGATTGAATGACATTCCACGACTCGTGCTTGAAATATACTTGACTTGACATGACATGACTCGCGTGGCCCAGAAAGGGTATATACTTGCTTGCTTGATAACATGATGGCCAATTCTTGACATGGCTTGATAAACATACATGCTTGTTCATCTTGATACAAATACATGAAATCTTGGATATCTTGCTAGTTCCAGTCTTAGTTATCTCTTGATATACACTCTCGATGTTGTCGTTTCAAGTGAACATGCAGAGCTATATTGCATTCATGTAACATGTAATTTACTTAAAGCAAGCTAGCACTTGAGATATAATTCCAACTGAGCGTTCGCTCACCCAGTGTTTTCCCTTATTTTTCAGGTAAGTCCAATGACGAGACTCAATCGGATGGGGATGGATAAGAGTGAAGAGTTTAGAGCTATTCCAACCCTCCAAGCATTATCTAGTCTTGTCTTTTCTATCTTTCTTGAGTCATCCATTATACTTTTTCTTTTATTGAGTCCTAGTACTTTCATCAAGAGATTATAATAGAAGTACTTTAAGATTATGATAAATAAAGGATTGGGTTATCATTACTTTTGTGCACTCTGTCTATGTGTCAAATACACTTACGCTCTGATTGACATGATCGATTATATAACTCATCACGTCTTCGGGTTCCTTCCACGCTCGGGACGTGACATGGCATAGAAGAAAACCATATTGAAACTAGGTTCCTTACCTTGAGTGAATCACATAAACATTGTTAAAATCACTTAATTCACATCAAGGTTTAACTTAAGAAATCAAGCATAAGCATTCCAACTTGTTTGGCATCTTTATAACATTATTTTGATTGAACCATTGTTTGATTGCATGATGTTTTGATTTTATAATCAAACCATGTTTGTTGCACCATCAAGGAGGAGGAAGAAGAAGCTGCAAAGGGCGCCGTCCACGAGCCTGACGCCCGCACGGCCTTTTATCGGTCACACAAGACTGACTGCTGGGATGGGGCGGAGAGAAGGTTCCTCAACTGGCAACCCATGCCCATCCTCGACGTCGATCTGGAGCACCTCCTACGCTTGTGGCATGGCAAGAGCAAGGATGTGGCCGACTACATGATCGCCTGCAAGGCGGCCCAAGAGGGCAAATCGACGCCACAAGCCAAGCTGCCTCCGGTGGTGAAAGATGACTTTAAGACGACCCTGCGGGACCTCTCCTGCATCGGAACTAACCGCCTGGAGTTGATTAATTATCCACTGTCGGTAGAAGAAGAAGGCACCCCCGCAACCAGCTGGCGGGCTGAGAAGGACCCGATCTGCCCCTACCGTACATTCGTGAGGAGGGAAGAGCGGAAGCCACAGAACTATAAAGACACCACCTGGTTCTATGTCCTTCTGCGAGTGCATGGGCTGACGGTTAAAGCTCGGCCGACGGTCATCCTGGGCAACCGTCTGCACATCACCTACTATTATGCCGAAGGATGGGGGATGGACCACTTCAACTTATTTTGCCATCTGTCTGCCAAGAAGCATGTGGACTTAGCCACCCTTGCCGATCGATGCTAGATGATCGGGGATGTGTGCTGGCTGGTCCGAGAGGCTGCCCGCCGCGACAAGGAGCCGTCCCTCAGTTATTGGCCAATATCACTGTGGCTCTACACCGGCCCACACGGTATTTGATGTTTCTCTTCCTTTGTGTTCATGGCTACCTCTTTTAGGGTGCTGGATGCTAATCAATTCTTCACTTTTCCTGTCCTTCCTCTTCACAGACTATCCAGACAGCACACAGATGGTGACTTATCGCAACCTCCTCTGGCAGGTAGAGAAGTCAACGCATTTCGAGGCGGCGCCACTGGCCTCGACTACAACTCCCTTGCCTCCACCCACAAAGAGGTCCCGGGCAAGATCGCCTGTGAAGAAGTCCCTGGCTGAGGCAAAGGCTGCTGGGTGGCGGGAGGCTAAGCGTCGGAGGACGGAGGCCGCCAAGGCTACAAAGACCGTTTCCCCGCCACCTCCGGTCCCGTCATTTGAGGAATTTAAGGTCGGTCGGATTGAACCGAGCCAACCCACAGGTGAGACTCCTCTGTCAAAAGCATCTTCTACGTGGAATTTTATTTCTGTGTCGGAACGAGTTGCTTACACCTGGATATTTTTACTTTTTTTATCCATCAGCTAGGGAGGATCCGATGCCCTCGCCGACCCCCAACGTAGGTGAGGCCTGGGTCAGGTCAGAGCCGCCGTCCACTCCAACTCCCTAACCCAAGGCCACCGAAGGACCTCAAAAGGGGTCCCCCGTAGAGAGGGCATTGGCCGCAGCCAAAATAGCTGGACGAAAGGAGGTTGAGCGGAGGAGGGTGGAGGCTATTCAGACCGCTTCAGCTTCCCCTCCGACTTCAGTCCCTTCTTTTGCGCAATTTGTCGCGGGCTGGACTGAACCAAGTCGTCCCGAAGGTAAGGTTCCCGGGGCACCGATATTCTTCAGGATTTAGTCACCTCCCAGAGTGAGATGTCTATGCATGCATAACACACGCATTTCTTCCTTTCAGCCGATGCGGAGGAGACCACAATTCCCAAGGCCGCAGCTCTTGCTGAGGAGGCCAGCCACGAGCCACCTCCTACCGTAGACGTCGGGGAGGGTAACCATCTCTGCCACCCTAGATATCTTCCTTGATCTTTCGAGGACTCTCTGACTCCAACTTGGTCTAAATCTTGTTTTGTTTGGCAGGCCTTGGCCCGGTCACTGAACCGAAGGTGCGCCTGGGAGTTTGCCCAGGGGGGCGCATCTACGTGAGGAGGAGGCTATGGTCCGGGACCTCCCCGTTGCCAAGCCCGCATGAGGAAGCGCCGGCTATCGACCCCCCGAGGGAGATTCCCATGCAGGTGAGGGAAGTGCCCGCTCAGACCGCGTCCTCATCGGGCGAGAGGGTGGATTATGATTATTCCTCTGACAAGGAGGTTTCAGCGGAAGGCGTGCCCGAGGAGTCCGGACCTCCTGAGCCACCCCCTACAAGTGTGAGTCCATTCGCTTAGGGCTTCCCTCCGTGACCATCCACTGATCTTGTGTCTACTGCTTATTGACTTTCAGGAGCTACCCCCACCGGAGGTTGCAGAGGTCGCCACCCCGGGCCCATCAGTCGGCGGACCAGAGGGAGTCCACGTGGGCCCAGACAAGCTGGGGTCTTTACTTGAAGTTATGCGGCAGGAGGGGGCTGCAGAAACTTTCGGTACCCCCGGGTCGATGGACGAGCCTCTAGAGGAGGGGGAGATCACGCCCGAGGGTAGCATAGTCCCGGTGGCCGTGGTAAGCATGGGGACCTTTCAGCTCTCCCTTTGTCTTATTACGACTTCTGGGCAATTCGCCTTAGGCAATGGGTGACTAACCCTGTCTTGTATATTCAGGAGGAGGCAAAGCTCCCGGAAGCACGTGTTGCCGGAGCTCGCAGGGCTATCCCCAAGCGGAGGGAGCTTCTCAGTCCTGCGGGAGCGGACAGGCTGAGATTGCTCTGGGGGCCGGAGGTGGAGTCGCTAGTGTCGCTTCTGCAGTCAGGGGCCAGCCTGGAGCTGACAGTTCCTCTTCTGCCTCTTCCGATGCTCTCGACACCGGAGGAGACCCAGCTGTTGCGGGGAATCCTAGCGAGCATCGCCATTCCCGGGGAGGAGGAAGCGTAAGAAGGGGGCCGCGGGTCTCCTGGCAATAACGTCTGGCCCGGTTTCCTTTGACATCCCTTCCTCGACCGAGAGCGAGGTCCCTATCTTGCCAGGCCGCGAAGCGACGGTGTCAGGGGATCCGACGATGGTTTCGCCTGCTCCCATGGCGGTGGCCAGCCGGGAGTTATCTTTTAAAGCAGGAGGGCCCAGTGATTTGGCCATGGCACTTCCCTCTTCTTCGACTGCGGTAGATGCAGAGATATGGGCTGCCGTGGACAACGCAGTGGAGTTCACTCTTCCGACGGTACCTTCAATTGGCCACGCCGCTTCAGACGCACCGGTTCAGCAGATGCTACTGACGCTTCGGTCGATGATGCTTGCCGACCCCTCCCTCACATACTGAGGGGCACATGCGATAGTGATGCAGCTAACCGGTGCACTACAAGTGCTGGGCTGCTGGTAAGTGTCTATTTTCTATGATAATTCATCACATGTACATCATTTTATGTGCATACAATTTCGTAATTATGCATGTTCTATCGTTAATCTCAACTTCGCATATAAATTAGACTTTTCGTGGCGGCTCGGAGCGCATCATTTGCGGAGGATAGCGGATCCGCGCGTATAGCCACTACAGCCCAACCGTTATCTTACAGGGCGAGCCGTCATCAGCGCTGCGCCCTGAACGCCTGGTATCTGGGGCGGGTCCGATGTCCGAAAATGGCGCTCCTCAGCCTGCGTGGCGAAAGCCAGTGGAGGTGGCCGTGCTAAAGATGGATCGAGGAAATGAAGGTGTACAGCCGAGCTACATTAGCGAGAACACCTGCAAGCCACCGCTGAGATAAGGCACGCTAAACATGCCTCGGTCCGGTGCCGACGCAATGATCTTCAAAGCCGTATCCACGGCCTCCGGGTTGGTCACCCTGCGGATCAAGTCCTCAACGTCCGCCTTCGGCAAATCCCGCAAATTCGCCACGCTTCGGCTGAGCGCGCGTACGGGCGTCTCGCCCTCGGCGAGAAGGCGCGCGACCATGCCCGCAAAGCAATAGCTGACGGTGTCAGAAACGGGCCAGGCCGAAGCGCTGACCGCCGCCACGCCATCGAGCAGCATCAAACTCGGATAGCTCGCTAAATCGTAGGTGCGAGGATCGTTGAAGAGGCCGCGGCTAGTGGCGACGCCCGAATGGCAGGCGTTGAGAAGCGCCAAGCGCACCTTCGCCGAAGGCATAAAGCGCTGAAGCCCCTCGACACTGATGACGTGAGACTTGCCCCGTATCCCCATCGAAGCGAAGGCCGGGTCTGTGTAATGAGAAATCGGGCCGCCGTGGGTGGAGACCACGACCATGTCGGCCGTCACGATTTTCGAGGCGAAGCGCTTGTGCTCGTCAGCCTGGATCGTAGTCAGCCGACGGGCGTCGAGCAGGCTGCCGCAAATCTCGGCCTCAAAAGGCGCCAACCCTAGCTCCGTCTCGGAGCTGTCGATGATCGAGAGAATTTCCGGCGTCGCCAGCGGAATCTGAGGGGCCGCAGGATAGATGGCAGGCACGATCCGAAACTCAAAATCGCCTGCCGCCATGCGCGCGCGCAGGCCTTCATGGCTGATGAGGACCGCAGTGATCGGCACGCTATCCAGACCGTCCTGGCAATAGAACAGACCTTTCAATCGGGCCCCCGTATCCAAGGGGAGATCAACCTAAGCCTTGCTGGCCCTCCACCAGCAAGGGTCCAGCCCCACAATCCTTGACTCGGTATCCCCGAGTCACCCCAGGTTGAGTGTGAGTGTCGTGAGAGTGCCTCGCCTACGTGGATTCATTACTTTGTGATTGTGCTTGCGATTGTAAGTCAAAGGGCATCGGTCTTGTGGCTATCACCCCCAAGGTGCTATCACATCAGGTATCTTTATTTTTTGATCATTGCATTTACTCTTATTATTTATGCGCGCGGATATGATGCTGATTTCCTCAACACGTTTGAGTGGCTTAGTTAGGAGTTCCAGTTTGCTTAAATGAGTTCACTTCTACAACCCCTTTAGGCTGGTGATAGCTCCGCGCTAGGAGTTTAATTACTTTCCCCGATCGTTAAGGGTGACCTTTCAGCATGGGTTTTCCACACACTTCATGGCAAGCTATAGCCGATCTCGCCGAGGCACATCATTGCTGCTTTGGCCATACTTTGGGTATGCACAATGACCTTTTCTCTTCTATGCTCGGCCGAGTGCAGGGGCAAGAGATTGATGAATAAGATGACCAACCTAGGCACTCTCCAATACGGGAGAGGTCTCAAATAGGGGTAGTCTTGACCGTCAAAAGTGAGCTTTATTACAATATTTGGCCAAAAAGGGCTTTCAAATATTCTAATGAATCAAAGTCAAACAAAAATCAAAAGAAAATTATGAAAATCAAAGGCATGACAAGAGTGGCGAACCCCCGTAGGGAAAACCCTAGTTGTTTGCGTGCCTATGGGTCCAAAAACAATCAAAGACATATAGTCTCAGCACAACAGACTATCTCTTTGAGGGGTAGTGCCATGGAAGGAAGTCAAATCCTGACATCTCCCATCCTGCATGAAGTTTGTCTCCCAGTTTTCTTCTGTTTCTCCCTCTTAAGTTGGGTTTTATCCCGGGTATGGCCTTAGTAGGGACATCGTTCTTTAGAGATGGTTGGTTATGGTGAGTCACCCTCAAATGCACGTCCTACTCAAGGAAAATCTTTAATGAGAAGGGGAGAAACGACGACCCCTGACCAATACCTGCAGAACAAAAGGTGAAAGAGGAGGTTGGATCTCCAGATCTGATCGTCTAATCCAGCTCAAATTTTGATGGTTTGTTCCCCATGTCCTCCCATATTCACAGATCAATTTTCACATTGATCAGCCTCCGTTTGAGTTCCTTCCCACTATCATCTTTCCACTCCTCACAATCTGCCTGTGTGCAGATCTGCGATACAATAACCTGAAGAACCATTTTTCCCACCCCCCAAACCACCTCAGATCACCACCAAATTTGGTGTGCGTGATCCTACCTTCCCCCTCTCTCACCATAAAATCTTCAAGATCTAGATCTACCAATTTCCCATCGGTCAAACCCCATCTACAGGCTGGTCACAGTTTGTCTTGCATCCCTAGCTAGCACAACCACCCTGTTATAGTGTTTTCCCTGAACCATCAGCCTGTTGGATGATTCCCAAATCTTGATGAGCTGAAGCCCTTCCAGTGCCCTTCGCAACGGCACTGGTTTCGTCCTGATCCGATACCAGATCTATCTCGCAATAGGCCAGCAAGAGCAGTCCCCATTTAAAGCTTCTAGAAATACGTCGGCTCAGATCCAGCATTCGCCGCTCCCGGGGATCGACCAGGGACACCCCGCCTTCATTCTAGCCCATCGCTGTAGTCAGAAGAAGCCCAGAGGCCACCGTTCCATCGGTTGCAAGCACTTGCTATTCTATAGATCTGAACAGTGTCGATTCGAACCAGTAGTTTGTCACAGCTCCGAGAGCCCCTCCGACGTGCTGCCCGTCAACTCAAGCTCGCCGCTCCCGGATCACTACTATAGCCTTTTACCTCCCTGCGTTGAGTGGGCAGTAAAATTAAGATCTATAATTATTTGTTATTACTATACCGGGAGTTACGAGTCTTGGCTGGGACGTCTTCCCCATGCCCCGAGCGTGGAGCTATGCATACCACCCTTCTTTGTCACATTTGCTTATTCCGTATATGATCTTGATGCCGCTACTCGTGAGCATGATAGGTTCCTAGCTAGATTAAAGTTAGTCACTGTTGTGAGTGTGTGCGCGTAACCCGTCCCGTGACTCGATCCGAGCACGTGAAAGTTTTGTAATATGATTGCATAATGAGTATGTAAAAAAAATAAAAGAATAATATACCTACGTTTCTTTAAAACTGAGACTAGTTCTTTTTCCCATGTTTTTGAGACAATGATGCTAATACTTTTTCGTACATTGTATTTAGAATGCGATAATAAATAATACCAACGTTTCAGGAATCGTAGGTATAGCCAATTACATCCGTATGTATATATATTTTTAACCTATGCTTTCGCTAAATTATTCCTACGGTTTCAACGCGTAGGTATAGGTCGATATCTACCTACGCTTTTTCTAGACTATTCCTACACTATCAAAGCATAGGTATAGGTCGATATCTACCTACGCTTTTTTCTGAACTATTCTTACGCTTTCAAAGTGTAGGTATAGGTTAACCTATACTGATGTTTCACAGAAATGTAGGTATAACCTATAGTCACGCGAGCAAGTGCCCCGCTTTGAAAGTGTGACAAGAAAACGCTGCTAAAGACTCTACCAATGTTTTTTGTACCTATACCTACATTTTTGAAACATAGGTAAAGGCCAATTTTATTGTAGTATCATTTCTTTCTTTCTGTTTTTAGTTTCAATTTCTTTTTCATTTCCACCACCCTTTTTTTTATTTCTTCCCCCACTTTTTTGTGAAGGAATGAATTGAGTGAGACTTTTGAGATGGTTTGGCTTAAGGGGCTTTTCTAAAACTCCCCCTCAGTGACTGCCTAGGATCCCCAAGTCACTAGTCCACATTTATTTAACAAGGAATTATTGGCCTTAGAAAGATTTCAAGAAGGGCAATATAAATAATTACAAATAAGCATACGAGGTGGTATTTCAACATATAAGAATTGAAAAGGTCACACAAGATATGCATGTGTTCTATGTAATCTACCCATTATGCAAATGACCTTTTTACATATGCAAGACTTAGCCTTAATGCAGACTTAGGTTTGTATGCTCTCGCACTTGTACATGTCAAGTTCTCTTATGATTTTATTGAATTGCTCCTAGTTTAGGGGCTTTGTGAAGATATCAGCCAGTTGATTGTGTGTATCAACAAATTTTAACTCAAAATCTCATTTTCCTGCATGATCTCTCGTCAAATATGCGCATCTACGTGTCCTCTCTCTTCCTGGATCATTTTCCCCAATTTTTAGGGGCTATATTGCATAAATTTCATGGATTATGGACTGGTTATCGCTGTTTTAGGGTTTTCTCGCTAGAACGGCCCTCTGTTCATAGTCGTGGTGTCAGACCACGTTCAACGCAATGTTCCGATTTTTTCCGTTTCATAGATGTGATGTGTATAGACCGATTCTAGCCTTTCATGGTTACGAGATAGATCTTCCAAAGAACAAGGCTATTTTCGAATAAGCCAATTCATTTGGGACACTGCGGATCCATTCTTTTTCCTATTCAAAGATAGTGTTTCCTGACATCTTCGACCCTTCTTTAAGGGGTTATAATCCTCATTGACATATTCACGTGATTGACTTCCTTTCTAATATCATTGTCTAATGACTCATTACTTTGAATTGTTGAAAGTCTTTGGAACAGTCTTATTTCAAACTCTTGAGTTCCTTGATTACATGAGCACACTATCGGAATTCTTGGCCATTATTTTAATTTGTCTGGAAACTAGTATTCTTGGGACTTTGGGTCCAACAGGACACTCAATGCTAGACAATATTTATAAGGGCCCGGATCCGGTCCTAGGGGCGAGACAAAACTCAAAAATATACCAGTAATATGAATGATCAGGTGTGACATTGCACCAACTAAACGCAAGATTGGTTCTACACAAATTCACATACTTGGCACGATTCGTATATGTTATTGACATGTTCTTGACATTCAAGCCCGGAATGGGTAATTGTCATTATTGAAATTCTTCTATTAATGATCTCTTGTACATATTGTTGACTTAACATTCCTTATCTTGTACTCGTAAATGTCTCCTTGTATGCCTTGGATATTCATTTGATCTTGCCACTGTCTTGATTGTATTTGAGTTTTACGCCATGCATCATATAGCATGATTTCATATCTTGATTAAACTGTTAATCACTTATATTTTGCCTGGTGATAGAGATGTAATTCCTACTGAGTGTTTTTACTCACTCAGTTTCAAGGATGGCAAACTCGATTTCGGTCTCGATTTCGGCCGGGACCGAAACAGATACTAGTAGAGGTGAACATCGAAGCTTAAAAAAATTAGGGTCAAGAGCCCCTGCATTCTATTTCTGCTTGAACATAATGGATTACATCATGGCTAAGCGTAGCTTAACAGAATACAAGGGGAGAAGAAGATAAAAAAACACAAGGACCCACCCCTCTACGAAATGGCTCTCACGCTTCCTCTCTCTCTCTATTTTTTTTTTGCGGACTCTCCCCTTTCTCTTCTCTCCTTGCACTTGATGCTACCAAGGAGTTTGGGGTGGGCTTCTATCCGGCATCCCGAGAGAGCTTCCGTTTTGCCGTTGCTGGCCTTTTATAGGGGTACCGACACCCCTGTTCGAAGGAGGCAACCCCCAGCTCTCTATTCTCTAGTTTTTTTTCTTTTTCTTCTTTTGCCTATTGTCATCGCTTGTTGTCGCTGCTGTCACTGCCATCGCCGCTACTCCACGGTGCTATTGTTGCTCAATGCCGCTGCTACTGCTCTATACGCTGTTGGCGCTGCAGCTGGCGCTTCTGGTGGTCGCCACGCCACCTACGGCGGGGCATGAGAGAGCGGTAAAGTAAGGGGTGCTCCTCTCCCTGCACGCTGTTGGCGGCATGGTTATGTCGTCGCCCGTGTGAAGGTGCTTCGGGCAAGGTCAACGCGAACAGTTAATGTCGCGAGGAGGCAGATGAATAGTGACGTATTACGAGGAGAGGGCATGACACAGATGAATAGTGCACCCATTTCCTTCTATTTCTATTTTTTTAAAATCCCTCTCTTTTCTTTCTCCCCTCTCTTTCTCTTATTTGCACGAATGCCCCATTGCGCCCTTTTCTCTTCTCCCCTTTTATATTGGGCTTGCCTTATTCACATTGGGCCCATCCCATTTTTTGGCCCACTTCTTTGCTTCTCTTTTTATTGGGCTTGGCCCATTTTCATTTTTTAGGTTTTTTATTTTTATTTTTGTTTTATTTTATTTCTTTCTCTTTCTTTTTTTTTGGTGCCAATAGTAACGTACCACAGATCGATCGTACCGATCTGGGCTGGTACGATTCTGTACGGACGGTATGTCTTGTATCGGACCGATTTGGCAAACCTTACTTGAAGAATGTCCTTCAACTTCTTAGTTGTCAAATCATTTAAGAAAGTCAAGAGTCAGGAGTCAGGAAAATGCAACAACTAGCTCTTCAGTTCCACAATGTTCTACACTATCTCTTCTCCAATTAAGATCTGACGTACTCTACTATTCACAGTCTAAACGATAACTAGTAGACAACTGAAGAAATATCTATGTTCTTCCTATTTAATATATCTTTTTTGAAAGTCTTCCTATTCAATATGTTATGTCACCTCATACGAATTTCATCCTACATGGCTTGGCACTTTCCACTGGGTTGAATTGAATGTCGAAAGTCCACAATTTTTCCTTTAAACAGATGTTGTTTTAACTCAGACATCTCCATTATTTCTCTGAACTGTATCCAAATTACATTAACAAGATAAAAGGCATCATATGTGTTCTACTTGCATGTAACCAGATTTGCTATATGTGGATGGCACACTAAACATCTCATCCAAGGGGGACCCACCTTAATCGATCTGCTAGAACACCCCGCTTAAAAATATTGAGAGCTTCTCGAAACTTCTTGTTGGCTACGTCCCTTCTGCACCCCAAAATGTTTAGGTGGGGATGTAAAATCGGAGAAATCTCCAGATGGCCGAGTCCAGAATCCGCTGTTATCCCATGCTTACATGGTTGATGATGATGGTGGAGATCTAATCGATATTATAATAACTCAAGAGTACTCTATATTTCCTCAAAAAAACTCAAGACACATACTAAATTAAACCCATACTAACCAAATCAGATTAACCCTAAACACTTCAATCGGCAGGAAAAAAAACTTCATTGTGGGGTTTTTGGTGGCCGGTGCAAGATTTAGTTATATCACAGGCATAATCACAAAGAACATGTAGGCTCACCTGACATTTATGATTGTTGACTCGCTAATAGTCCTACGAACATATGTGTCACGACCATGGGTGAACTTCAGTGACTTGTAGAGCCGCCTCACTCGTGTAGTACAATATCTCCTGGAAAATGAAAGAAACGCTTATCATGTCCCATAGACACCTATAAATCGCCAACTGACTAGCTCAAACTTGAATAAAAGATGGCATTTTTGCATGTTAATCTACAAATCCCTGGTCAATCCCTTATTATGTCCTGCATTGCTCCTAAATCTACAATCCTCTCAGGATGAGGATGAGCAATCAAAAACATGTGTACAAACACATGCACATGGAGAGCTAGGGATGCGAGGGCTTTTTTTTGACTCAGTGTAATCACAAGCGAAATAACCTCGCTTTCCGCAGTTGAAGCACTTCAACTTGTTTTGTCTCTATTCCCACCGCACTAGCTACGACGGCATTTGAATGACTTATTTGCCTTAGCGCATGTATCTTTCCTCTTCTGTTACTTCTGTGGTCCCATCCTACCAAACTATTTGCTCTTCTACGTGACATTGGCAGTGGCACGACAACTCCGCATTTTGAGAAATATCCGAGTAGTCGTGATATTCTAGTTGTGGGTTTAGATCTACTTTATGGGTCCATGAATTGAGCAAAGACCTAATCACATAAATTGCACCTGTTGCTCATCTGTGAGATCGCCCTGCATGCTACTTAGTGTACTAAGCACGTGCTATGCTCTCCATTGAACCAGAGTCAATATACCTCTTTGTTCCAACATTATTATGCAGTATCGCCCTCTATGGGCAATGACATGGTAATGGTCAAATGGTCGACCAACTCATGCTCATTTAACAAGTATTGGATCTTACAGTGCCATATGTCACAGTTAGTTCTCTTTAGTTTGTCACCCTTGGTGAGATCAACAATCACAATATTAGTGGCTATCACGTTAAATCACTATAGTATCACATAGAGAGTTTTGCACATCATTTTACACATTGCCTTAATTTGCTACGAGAAATCCAAACTGATCATATTGAATTTTCTTATAGAGTGACATCGAAAGTAGAGCCAAACAATTTACAATCATCTCTCACTAATATAAGATTATTCAATATAATTAGAGTGATTTTGAGTAAATTTTCTCGTGTGGCGAACACACCTTCCTACACATCTCACGAGAGAAATGCACATCTCTCGACTACAACTCCTTTTTTAAGTGCGCGATCGCACTCATGCAATGGCAATAGCACTCAACCACACGTTGCTAATCTTATTTATTTTTCCTAAATCATGCTTCTCTCTTAATGGGCTTAGAAATGACCAAAAATGGGCTCGAAATAGGCTCAAAGATGACTCCAAAATAATGGTTAATTTAGGGCATCACGGAGATAAATTAGAGAAATAACGCGACTTATGGGCTAAAACGGGTGTCAACACTCCCAAGATGCGAGCACTCATGTTCCCTCAGAAATCCTAGTACCTTCTGAGCTCCCAAGAGGTGAGCACTCATGCTCCCTCAGAAATCTTGGTAACTTCCGAGCTCCCAAGAGGAGAGCACTCATGCTCTCTTAGAAATCCTGGTAGCTTCCGAGCTCCCAAGAAGCGAGCACTCTCGCTCCTTCAAAAATGATGGTAGCTTCTAAGCTTCCAAGAGGCAAGCACCCATGCTCCCTCAAAAACGATGATAGCTTCCAAGCTCCAAGAAGCAAGCACTCCTGCTCCTTCGAAAACGATTGTGGCTTCTAAGCTTCCAAGAGGCGAGCACTCCTGCTCCTTCAGAAATGATGGCGGCTCCCAAGCCCACAAGAGGCAGACACTTGTGCCCCTTCAAGAATGATGGATAATAGTCTTACCCCAGCAAGGGGGCGACGTACGCGCTTGAAACTAACCACGAATAGCTCATAGACCTTTGAAGGCCACAATAGTCCTAAGTGGCTAGAGGCCCCGACCTCACCAGGGAAACAGACACACACGAGCAGTAAGGGGAAAACTTGAGTCTATCTACTCTCACAACCTTGCCACACACAAGGACAAGAGGTAGAACGCACACAAGTAAGGCACAAATCAGAAAAAACCCATCTTTATTCATAGTACAAGTTACCAAACTCCAATATGCCATTCTTAAGCGCGGCCAGCATATAAGCCTATGAAAATAAAATGGGACAGACCAAGGCCATGGCGGCAGCATAGCCGCACCGGTATCCAGCCATCTAGCCCCAGGCATAGATGCTGCCCCAATCGAATGGATCATCTGTAGCGGGAGTGACATCGTTGGCCACCTTGTCTTCCACCGCCACTGCGTTGGAGTCACTGAAGATTATCAACCTTGGCGCCCACATCAAGAGAGGGACTTGGACCCTGTCCTCTAGTGCCATGGTTTCGGGAAGACTATGAGCCGTCACGATGACACTACGAAGATGAAGGGGGACAACATGCCTACCCACTATCACTACTATTTAGAAATAATAGATGCCTTCCCCAATGACAGAAAGCATTTTGTTATTTGCTTGTGAAGCAAGGAAGAAGATCATTGAGAAGCAAGCACACACCACGAGGCAACGAATGGGTAACCGAATGGGAAATTTTATTTATAAGGGGTGGAGAGTACATAGAGGTTACTCATCCTCCTTGGGACAGAACCTGTCAGATAGGAGGTCCAAGACCCCCTTGTTGGTGTACAGGTGGTTCACCTTCCCCAAGGCCTCTCGCCAGCCATCTAGGTACCCAAGGCGGTAGTCCTCGGAGATGCCTCCACTGTCACTGCTCTCCCAGGGCATCGGCTGTAGCTCCAACAAGGCCTCCTTCCAGAAGCATAGACACTTGGGGGGGCCCTCTTCAGAGGAAGGGCTGGACTCCTCCAACGACATCTTCAGGAAAGACTTGCTACGGTGAATGTCAAACTCAGGATGGTCTCCAACACCCCCGCTGGATGCTATTTAGAGAAGGGAGACGATACTTGCAGAAAGAAGAAGGAGCCCAATTGCCTTTCCGGTCCTATATTCAAAGTGACAGATCTCGAAGATCATGCCCTCTCAGCGTGATCCCCAAGATGTCGCTTCATATCCCACGGACAAGATCCGGAGCAGAGGAAAAAGAAAGCCAGTTACGTGGCTGATACTAAAAGTTCCAAACTTTACAAGAAAATAGAATGTCATCATTTCGAAATCCAAAAAGGTGATCGCCCCACGCAGAATGTAAGGAAAGTCAAGTACAATGCATTAAGAAAATAAAAAAATGGCCAACACTCTCTCAAGGACTCGCCCCAGTAGCGGTATCTCGCAGCCCTTGGTCTTGGTCCTCAGGTACATTCCCACCAGTGACTGGAGGTGGAGGGTCATCGGTCAAGTCCACTAGCTCTCCCTCCACCGTCGAGCCGGCCCCAGCACTCCGATCCCCTATGCTCGGCTCCACCCCAGCGCCTCGACGTCGGGCTCCTTCTCGCCAGGCTCCTCCTCGCCATCACTGGCCTCAGGGCCGAACGGCGTCTCCAGGGGATGCAGGGAAGGCATGGCAACCCCCAAGCTATCGGCAGCAGCCTAGAGAGCTGTCGACCAACCTTCTTGGAAGCCACGGTCCTGGGCTGGGCCGTAGACTTTGATAGCAGCTACATTCAACTCATCCCAGAAAGTCAAGGATGAACGGTAGTGCTCCACTGCCTCCAGACTAATGACGAGCATCAATGAGTGTAGGTTTTTGACCTGTGCCTCAACTTCCCGGGCTCGGAGCTTGGCAGTGTCAGCTAAAGCACCCAGCCTAGATGACCGGGCTTCTGCCACATCAGCTCGCTTGACCGCCTCATGCTGAGACTCCTCCAGTGTTTGGGCCTCAACAACGAAGAAGTTTTCACTCTGCCATGGCGAGGACTCGCTCCCATAGTGCAAGCTACTCTCGGAACCTGGTGAGCTTGGCCTCAAGTACCGCATGTTACCTCCAGAGCTCGTCGCACTGAGCTGTTTGCCCCTTCCGCAAGGCCTGGCTAACCTCCGGCTCCTGTGCAACGCCAGAGAAATGGTATCTCCACAAGCTAAACACCCTGGCGGTCGAGATAAGGTTCTTCACCTCCAAGTCGATCAGCTCTTCTTGGGCCCCAATGCCGAGCACCCTGGTTCGTCTGGCGACAGGAAGCGGGGGCCGAGGGCACTTCGGGTGGCAAGAAGCAAGCCCTCGTCTCCTCCACAGCGAACGCCTCACCCTCCTTGGCTGGAGCCTTACCCATGGCGAGAACCTCCTCGGCACGAACTAAAGAAGGCGTAGTAGCGACTGACCCCTCAATCGGCACTGGTGCTGGCGGGACCATGGGCCGAGGGGGAGAGGGTGCCCTATCGCTCGCCTCAGCGACAGGCCTCCCCCTCCTCTTCTGACGACGCTGCTCGTCTAGCACCGCCACTGATCGGACCGAAGTGTACGTTGTTAAACACAACGGCTGTGAATCTAAGATTTATTTACCGAACTCCTAAATAAAAATAAATAACGTAGTATTAAGGCAAGTCCGGGTCGAATCTATGGAGAGGTTTAATTTTTCGAATTGAAGATCTTGTGTTCTAGGCGGAACGCGAATACTTTACGGGAGGAAAAAGGGCCACACGAGCTTGAGCGAGGAGAGTCCGAGGAAGAGCTGCGGCCGAACCAACTGAGGGGAGAAGGCTTCATCCCAAGAAAAGGAAATTGTACTCCATAGTTCTTCAGATTCTCTATCACGTTCATAAGGGATTCACTGTGCCCAGTTCATCATCCAAGGATCAACTTTGTCCGACTTTAGTAGGAAGATCAACACCCCTACGTCAGAACACTCCAAGCCAACTCCTACATCAAAAAGGGGGAGCTCATTCTGATTCATTTTGATTACCTTTGGTGGTTCATTGTATATCTGAATTCGTTTGAAGTAAATCACATATACTCATGTATGTGTGTGTGTGGTTGGAGATCTTATCTCTGTGTGATAACTATGTTTGATGCTTAGGCGTCTGTGTGTGTGGCTTGAGGTCAACGACCTCGTGGGTGTGTGTCCACTGCATTTGAGCAGTGTATTTTAGTGGAATCCTCTCGAGTTGAGAGGGGTGGACATAGGATCGCACTTGAGTGCATCCGAACCACCTAAAAAATCTTTACGTCCTGTGGTTTGCTATTGGTGTGGTTGCTTTCGATACCCTTGTGGTGTGCCATGTCGTCTAACATTTCATTGCTCCTTTACTCAGTGTTTGCATTCACTTGGGTGCTTATCTTGGCAGATCTTTAGTGTGCTTGTCATCATCTTAGTCTCTACTCCGCTTTAGATTAGTTTTCACTTCTAAGTCTAATTTTATTCCTGCCTCTTGTCTAATCAATTTTATTTGCCTGGCAACCAATTCACCCACTCTTGCTTGCCATTTCTTCAGGGCAACACTCCCTTTTGAGATCATGTGTGATGCTTCAGACTATGCTGTTGGAGCTGTCCTGGGGTTGAGAGTTGATAAGAAGCCCGTGATAATCTACTATGCGAGCCGCACCCTCGCCGATGCACAATTGAACTACACCACCACGAAGAAAGAATTGCTAGCTGTTATTTTTGCCCTGGAAAAAATTCGATCATATCTGTTAGGGGCAAAAGTAATTGTTTATTCCGATCACTCAGTTTTGAAATTTTTACTTTCCAAGAAGGATGCCAAACCGATTTAAATTTGAGACTTTTGTTTAATTAGGCAATTTTTGGGTCAAATGAAGTTTAATTAAACTTCATTGAATATTTTAGGGCGAGAGCATGCTATTAATTGTATTTAATACAGGGTAATTAAGTAAAATCCCCAAATGTGACCTTAATTAGTAGTTAAAAATTGGGGGCTTCATCTAATTATCTCAATTCAATGCAATTTGAAGCTCAATTATGCTTCATTGCATGTTTTTCATTGTACTTACAACCATTTGTCTTTGACTGTCTTAATGCAACATCATGGCTAGACGTGAACAAATTCAAGAGCATCAAAGGCAAGACGATCCGAGATGGCCCCACCTAACGTTAATTAATGCTAGAAGAAAAAAAGTCAAAGTAATTATTATGGTAAGGAGATATATGGCGAGATTACTAAAGGAGCATTTAGCAAGGATAAGAGGAGAGGTCAAGAAAAGCAACGATGCTCCCGACAAATGGTAGAGAAAATGTGCCAGTGCCTTCTGGGCAAAAAAGACAGAATGCAAAAAAGGGCTGAAGATCAGGCTGAAATTGCTAAAGAGATTTCAAGTAGAGTAAGCAGAAGAGGAAGGAGAGATGATGAGGAGGAGGAGGAAGATACGGAGGATTCAGATCTAGAGCTGACTGAAATAATAAAGCGTAAACAAACAACTCGAAAGAAGGAAAAAGTACCGATAGGTTTAGGGGCCTACTCCAGTACAACAAGTGTAGCACGACGTCCTGACACTGGTGTAGCTCCGCAGAGAGTAGGCCCCATAGGCATTTATCTACACAAAAGGCGAAGTACTACACAACCAAAAATCACATGAGGGAGGTCAAAAAATCAGCTAAAGTTACATTTTATGCATTTAAAAGTATTTGCAAATAATTTTTCTATACAGATATGCCCGCACATATAGTTGAATCAAAATATTTCCAGCCTATGCTTGATGCCATAGTTGATGTTGGCCCTGGCTTGAAGATCCCGTCACGTCGAGACATATACGAGAGTGGCCTTGAAGGAGAGATTGAGGAGCTCCAATAATAGGTTGAAAGCTTCAAGCATATCTGGATGGAGAGAGAATGCACCACTTCCGGCAGGAGGTGGCCTTGGGTGCCTAGAGCTGACGGTCGGCCGCGGCGATGACCTTTATTTCCTGGCTGGCGAAGCGTCTTTCGACCAGGCCGGTGTCATTGAACTGATAGACTACTACGCCATAGCTCCGGAACCATTGGCCGCTTGTGTCGCGGTACTCGGTTTCGAAGCGAACGGCCATGCGGGCCTTTAGGGCGCCCCAGAAGTCGAGCTTAACGGTAGAGTCCGGACCGGGATGTGCTGATCTCCTTTTTAAAAGTGTTCTTGATCCATGCGTCGCGGGTCAAAATGGAGCAGCAGCAGGCTGATGTGTCTGATGTCCGGCTGGCGGCGCCGATCATTGGCGAGCTGACGAATGCCATCGAGACACACTATAAGACGCATCACCAGGCCGGAGATTATGAACAGCTGCTGCATGTAACCGCTGCCGTTCTCAACAAGGCCAGCAAGCAATACTTCCACAAGACGCTCACGAAGCTGATCGCGGAGCGGCTGATCATCGAAGCCAAGCGGCAGCTTTATCTGACGGCGAAACCCGTGAAGGAGATAGCCTTCGAGCTGAATTATAACGATGAATTCTATTTCAGCAGGTTCTTTAAGAAAAATGTCGGCGTCTCGCCGCAGGTGTTCCGGGAGAAGGCGGCGTATCACCGAATGGCGCTTTAATTGATCTCCAGTACCTAATTGACTTCCAACACCACGACCTGGTCCGGGTCATCGGCGGTAGGGGACTGGGCGGGGATCTCTGCGACGCCATCGTGTAAGGTGACGGCGACAGGGGATCTGTCTTTTAACAAATAAGCTTTTCTGATGCCGGAGTATGGGAATTGTTCGAGGCGGATGGTACCTGCGTCGGGTCTTAGGATATGGACATAGAGGATGCCGCCGCCGGCGCCGTGCGTTACCGTGAGACAGCCCCATTTCTGCGGGCGGAGATAGCCGCCTTTGGTATTGTAAATGGAGGGGCCGTATGTATCGAGCCAGTGACCCCTTCACTAAGTGTTTCCTCTCTAGACAAATCTCACATAAGTTCAAATCTGTCCAACTCAAATTTAAAATTTGCCATCACCCAATTCACGCCACCGGCATGGTTAAACCATAGCCCTTGGCCACCAGCTTGTCGGCCGGGGCCCCGGCCCGGATGAGCGCACGCACACCGGCCTCGGCCCGCTGCTCGGAGAGCCACTGGTTATACAGCGCACTGCCGGTGCTGTCGGTAAACCCGCTTACTTCCACCGCCTTGCAGCCCGGTACCACGGTGGCCACCTTCTCAATGGTCGGCTTGTAAACGTCTTTTACCTGGGCTTTGTTGAAGTCGAAGTACACCTTGTGCAGCGCCAGTTCGGCGGCGTCGCAGGCGGCGGCATCGGTGGCGGGCACGGCCATGGCTTCCTGCACCTTGTCGCGGGTGCCGTTCATGAAGCTTTCCACCTTGGCCAGGATGCTGGCTTCGGAAGGCTCGCCGGCAGCGCTGGCGGAAACCTCTTCCACTTTCGCCTGGGCCGTCTCAACCGGCTTCACGTCGGTCATCTTGGCCTTGCCGGCGGCGGGCTCAACTTCCTTGGCCGCCTGGTCCGCCTTGGCCTCGGCCTTGGCTAGCTGGGCTTCCGCGGGGGCTTGGGCGGTTGCCGTCGGCGTTACCACGTCAACAGCCAGGCCCAGCTTGTAGTTTTCGGGCAGGGTATGGTCCAGTTGCGCTTCGATCTGGTCGGCAAACTGTTTATCCACCACCGTCCCGGAGATCATGATTTCGCTGCCGGAAAGGGTCACTTCGGCTTCTTCCAGGTTGGTGAGGTTGAAAAGCACCGTCCCGGCGGCGCTGCTCCAGCCAGCAGGGGCGCCCACCGCATCGATCACCAGGCTGTTGCTCACATGCTCGGCGCCGTAATGGGTGATGGCCAGGCGGTTCAGCACATCCAGGCTGCGCTGGTCGGGCACCTTGCCTGCCAGGGTGATGTCGTCACCATGCTTGATGAGGGAAACGGTGTAATCCTTCTTGGCGCTCTTGGCGGTGATCACCTTGGTCCCGCTCAGGTCTTCGGCCAGCAACAGGCCGTCCGTCACGCGCGCCACACCAAAGACGCGGGCGGCGGCATCCAGGGCCTTGTCGCGGCTGTCGCCGGTGGGGGCGATACCGCTCAGGGTCACGTTGCGCCCGTCCACAACCCTCTAGTGTTCTTAAGAAATTCTAATGATATCCATATATTTTGAAATTCATTTTTCATTGCCATGCTTTTTCACCCCTGAGTATTATTGTAATGGATGTATACTCTAAATTTATCTTCATCATGGTATATGCAATACCTCTAGTTTATGCATGCACAACCACTTTTTATTATGCTTCATGTCTCACATTTTGACTCTGAATCAACTATCCTATTGTAATCCTTCTACCCCACTGAGGGGGAGTTATAGTATTACCTGCTTGATTTTGATGCTTGTTTGCTTGCATGAATCTGGATCATTTACTACTTTATACTACATATACTTTTAAGTCTTACATGTACATATTAGGTTTAAATAACCCCAATGTCAGATAGTTTTTGGATGATAAAAAGGGGGAGAAGAATGATGCGTATTTTAGTGCATTTCAGTTATATACATGATACTTCATGGTTTTCGTATGTGCATATTTCATAGTTATCAGTCACATTGCATTTGTGCATACTCATTGCTTTTAATTGACTTATACATTTTGTTAGTTGCACATATTCAGTCACACAACTAACATACACATTCTGTCAACTGATCATCACTTGAAATTAACACACACATCATTTTATCATCATCAAAAAGAGGGAGATTGTTGGATCCCCTAGTTGATTTTGGTAGTTGAATTTTAATGATGATAAATCTTGTGTGCATGCTTGTATGCAGGTGTTAATGAAAATGCCCATTGAAGAATGCTAGTTGATTAGGGAGGAGCTTATACTTTGATTATCTTGCTTTTCAGGATCAAATTACATGGTGGACATCATTTAGAAGTCAAAAGAACACTTGGATGAGTACTTTGTGGTCTACATATTCAAACAGGGATTAAATGTCATTAAATTCCTTCAAGAACCATTGATAAGGCTTAAGTTCTCAAAATCATTCAATTGGCTATATTCTGGGTTAGATGGTAGTTTTGTTCTGTGGAGTCGACCCATCTTAGCATGAAGTCGACCCTACCGTAGAGAGTGTTATGCAGTCCTTTCAGTAGAGTCGACCAAACCAATGTATTGCGTCGACCCCAATGTTTCATGCACCAGGGTAAAACTGCAATTACAGGACTTGGGTCTTTTACGGTCCCGGGAAGGACATTTTTGTAATTTTGCCATTATGAGGACAGAATTACGTGAATTAGTCGTCCCGAGACGTAAAGACTTACAAACATGGCCCGCTGAGGGGCATAATTACAAACATGGCCCGCTGAGGGGCGTAACCGTAAATATACCCCGTAGGGGCATAAATACAAGACCCGGGGACTTACCACACGCGGGTCAAAACAAACGAACAAACTCCAAACGCTGGATGCTCCGAGTGCGAGAAGTGCTCCGTACGTACGTCGGTTCTTCGCTTCTCCTCTTGGAGCCATGAGGGTCTATTTATAGAAGGCGGGAGAGTCCAGAGGGGTCAAATGCATGACTTTGCCCAAATTCTGTCAAGGTGAGGTGGCAAAAGGTCACTTCGACCCCTCTGGATGTCAAAAGGGGCTAAATGACCCCACTGGCCCGAGATCAGCCGCACAAGCCAAGGGTCCCCACTGGCCCGAGATCAGCCGCACAAGCCAAGGGTATCAGCCGCACAGGCTAGTCTCCATCACTTGAATAGATGCATATGAAGTAAGCAGGGAGGTGACAATTCCCATAAAATCACCCTTGGCCCAGGAGGTGACCAGAACCGGGGGGGGGGAGAAAAGTGGGGTGACCATAACCTGCAACCTTCTCCACCCCGAAAGGTAACTTCCCTGCTGGACGTTTGTTTCTACCTGACCCCGCTGGTTGGCCCTGGGGCGGTTCGAATCCGGACGTGGCTCCTGCGCCTAACCCCGGACGTGCAGCTTCCCCTCCCCGACGGTTCTTCCTGGTGGCTCTTGCCCCTAACCCCACTGGCTGCTCTTGCAATTCACGGACGACTGTGCCTTCCCAGCCCTGGACTGGAGCCTTCATCCCGCTGGTGTCTTCAGTTGGCTGCTCTTGCAGTTCACGAACGACTGTGCCTTCCCAGCCCCGGACTGAAGCCTTCACCCCGCGTGCCTTCCCAGCCCCGGACTGGAGCCTTCACCCCGGTGGTGCTCTTGCGGGAGGCTGACCTGGCAGGCTTCATCACAGACAGATACGGATACTATTTTGACCCCTCTGGGCGCATTTTGACCCCTCTCAACGCCGTTCCGCTCTGTTTTCGTCGTCCTGGGTTAGAGGAGAGCCGTGGTGGAGCTATATATCTCGGGAAGATCGCTCCTTCGCCGCATGGCAGCGTCGCATCCGTGGAAGGAGCATTCTTTGTTCGTCCGATCGCTCGTCGCCGCGTAAGGAGGAACTTTTGCGCCCGTCTGTGCCGTGTGATACACTTGCTCGGCTACTCTGACCGGTATACGCATGCATCTTCCTCATTAATCTTCTTGCCGCGACGTCGACCATAATAATATTGTCGGGTCGATAGACCCTGAATTACGGAGATACTCCGTAGTCCGACGGTGTCGACGATACGTCGTTCTTCTCGTCGAACGTTGCATAGCAACAATTCCTCAAATTAACTTGAGACAAATTTCGGGTGCAACAAATGCCCCCCACGGGACGTCCGTCACGGTCGGAGGCGGGGGCAGATGGCCCGTGCCCTTTGAAGGGAGCTAACATCATGCAATTTTGGCGTAGCCGTTGCATTCTTTCCAGACTGCATTAGGGAGTGGGAGCCGACCGAGGAGGTCCCGTGCTAGGGGTGCCGATGAGTGTCGGGTTGAGCGCACGGACCGGCGGATGTCGCCTTTCCCTCCTCGTACCATTGATGATGACAATGTTAACCAGTTGGATCTTGGCTACTCGTGGGTCGCTGAGGGCCCGACCGAGAGCGCTGGAGTAGTTGAAGGCCTTGTGGACGTATCTCGGATCGCGAGGCGAGACGGTCTTTACACATATGACCGCACCGAAGGCTACCCGCGTCACTATCCCTTGGATCGCCACCTTTACAGTCTCCTCCAGGGTTTTGCACCTATCGACATGGAGGCCGACGATCCGTCACTTCCGGAGGAGAGGCGTCGCCTTGAGAGGGCGATAGTAGCGGGGAGAGACGGTATGCAGGGGTTGTGCTCCCTGACCTATCCGAGTTATCCCGAGGGCTTTACCTGACAGCGGCAGAATCTAGATCAGCAGAGTCTAGGCTCTTTCCAGCGACATGATAGTCTTACTATCCGGATTGCACCGATGTCTCCAGTAGCTTGGCACTTACATGGGCAGCATAAAACTATGGACCAGGTTGTAGATGGTCTCTTCCTGGCGCCCACCGGAGCCAGCTTTGCACAGGAGGAGTACTCCCATGACTATATGTTGGAGAGGATTTTGACTTTGAAGATTCCCAGCTAGTATGGGAGATGGTATGTTATTCCTTCTCACAGCTATCACCGGGGCGCGACAGAGTGGCTCTGGGGCGTTCTGTTGGTCTACCGGTCGTTGTTGGATAGGGTGGGGATCCGCCATGCAGTGACCGCCGCCATGTACTCCTATCCCTGTCACACTGGCCTGCTACAGGCTCTGGTAGAGAGATTCAACCGCCGGTGGAACACTTTTGTCACAGCTGGCGGGGAGACTTCCCTGGACCTCTGGGCTTTCTAGAGGGTTTCTAGTCTTCCGATCTGTGGGAGGCCTTACGAGGAGCTGTCGCCGGATGACTTGCACCTTAGTTCCACTGACGGGACAGGACATTACACTCTGCCATATTGCTTCAGGTTCTTGATGAAGACCTGGAGGGACTTAGCCCGAGTAGGCACAGATCGGACCCCACGTACGCCGCGGGTGACACTGAACGCCTGGGTGAGCCACTTCTACAGCGGCCCTTACTGTTTCCATGAGGAGTTTGCACAGTCCGACACCACATGGGATGATTGCCGAGAGGTCAGAATAGATGTTCCTCCTCATCCCCGCCACCTGCCTGCGCCAACACAGGGATGGAATTCACGGGGGTTGCCTCCTATTACTTATCTGGCAGCTTATTTGGCATACTGGTTATCCAACTTTGTGGTCCCTCATGGAGAGGAGGGAGTCCTGCGGGTGGAGGTGATCTATCCAGCCTGTATGCTGGCCTGTGGTCAGAGACTCGCCATCACACCAGCAGCCTTGGCGAATATTTTTCATTCGCTTGGGACTTTGTCTTCCCACTCCTCGCCACGAGAGAAAGGCATATTGCTGCCCACTCATTACTTGAGTGTCTGGGCAGGACTATTATTTCCAGAGCTCTCGAGAAGGACTCCAGTTGAGAACCCAGCAGCACCGTTGATCTTCTGGTTCGCCGGGCAGTCATCCCAAGATCCGGTGGCACAGCTCGTAGGGGCCAGGCGGGCCTTATCTTTTGTTCCGGTGAAGAGAGGAGAGGGCATAGACCTTGACTATTTTTCCTATCTTCACCGCCCTTTTGCTAGACAGGAGGGGGATGCTGTTGTCAGCTGGGTTTCTACCCATGCTTTACCCTCTCCGCAGGGTCTGGCAGAGTGGGTCGTCAGCATCCGACCCAGTGTACTTGTATATCGCCGCTCCAGCACTGCGATACTTGAGCCTTACTGCCCACACAAGTTCGCCAGGAACTTTGGGTATGATCAAGCTATTCCCTCCAATGGAGAGTTTTCTTTGCCCCTTCGGCTATACAGGCACAGGGACGTGCACTTGGTAGCGGCAGCTTAGCAGGACTTCCTTTGCCGCGAGGTAGGGCCGGGATACCCGGTCCCCGAGCAGGAGCGCAAAGGCTACTTTGACATTCATTACGCTCGCTGGTGGTTCAAAGCCAGCAACATCTTCAAGGAGCGCCGGGATGCCATTCGTACAGCTGAGGAGCAGCGTTTGGAGAGGGAGGATCTGCCTCCTCTGTGTATCGACCCAACTTTTCTCAAGACCCATTTTTCAGGGATCGCCCGAGTTGTGACTGCCATAGAAGAACGGTGGCGAGGACAAGGCTGGACACCCACCGTTGATAGAAGCCAATATAATGGGGCTTTGAAGCCCTTGAAAGGCAGGACAACATCAGCTCTCGGAGTCCCTTCTTCCTCCACCTCAGGCGTGGCCTCAGGCCCCTCAAAGGCCTATTCTTGGTGGGAGGATTTGCAGGCATCTTGTGGGGTGAGGAGAAAATTCCAGCTGTCCCAGCCGATACCTGACGGAGCACTTGGAGGCAGTACTTTTGCTGAGTGGAGAGCCCATGTGATCAATGCCGTGGGCTGTGCGGGCCCACTGGAGTATCTTTCTAGCCTCGAGTTGGCGACAACTCCACTTGCCGTTTACGATGCTGTAAAGGCAGTCGCTCGCGCCCTCCGAGTGAAGTCGGAGCAGATAATACTAAAGCCAGTAAAGCCCATAGCGACTACAGGTACTCCCTGTCTTTACTGACTTTAATTTGTATATGTGCCTTTGTATCCTGGGGCATGCATTTTTACATATATCCCCATGACACTTGCAGGTGGGGCTGTTACAGTAGCTGGTGCTACACCATTGAGGGGTCCTCCCGATGCTGAGATTGGGAGGATCCTGTTGCCACCAAGAGACCCCGGACCGAGGTTTCTGACGAGGGGGATGGGAGGTCATCATCCCGTCCCCGACTTGAGGAGGAATCCCCTGCGGTCGAGGCTGTGTCCAGTAAGTAGCTCCCCCAGATACTGGTCATTTCTGAGCATACATACAGTGTTATAAACACATGCTTGCTTCATTAAATGCAGCTCCCCCGGAGGCTAGGGCCGACATGAGCTTTTCTCCCTCTCGAGTGGGAGATGACATGCTACTGGAGGAGTCCGCGCCGAATGTTACTTTCAGCTTTGAAGAGCTAATGCCTCCCATGGACGATTATACACCAGTGACGGCTAATTCTCCCTCGCCTTTTACAGCAGGGGGCATAGGAGGTCAGGTTCCCGGTAGCATGCTTAGCCTCGTTTTCTCCATTGATACATGAAGATTCGAATATCACTAATCTCTTAGTGTTTTATTGGCTGTGCAGGGGCTCCTGAGATTACTCCACCTAGTCCATCAGCCGAGGGTAATATCGGCTCATCCTCTGGGGCCGGGTCCGCTTCTGGGAATGGATCCATTACTAAGAGTGGAAGTTCCGTGGCTACTGATTCTCCGTCTAAAGGGAGCTTGAGCTCTACTTCCAGCGATACGACCTCCAGTTCCTCCTCTAGTGATAGTGACTCTCGAGAGGAAAGAGAATTGAAGGACACTGGTGGTAAGTGCAATGACACGCTTTCCTTTTGTTGAGCCTTTTTTATAAAGATTTACTTGGCTTATGAAATTGTTTGTCAAGTAGGAGCGGACTTAGCCGGATCCATGGAGGATTTCTCACAGCTTCTGGAATCTGGTTCATTTGTGGACCTTTTGACAGGCGGCAATACCTCGACAGGCACAAAGGCTATGGAGGTAGCGGGTGTTGACACCACAGCACCAGGAGATCCTACGCCAGTGAGCTCCTTTGATGTCGACACTGGCGAGGACAGCATAGCTGATCCATTAGGTGAGCGCTGTTAGAGGTTAATGATAGACCTCTTTCCCACTTTGCAATTATCTTTGCCAAGCTGATTAATGTATTTGCTGCATGGGCAGTGACAGGCCAGGCCATTGAAGAAAGCACATCCCACTTTGACGAGATAGCTCCGGCAGGAGGAGCTTCTCAGGGCGCACTAGAGGGCTTGCACACTCCAAGGGAAAGTACCTCGCCAGTAGGCACCCACGACACAGGTACTGCTCGTATCTGACAACGAACATGGCAAATGATGCATGCACTTTATTTGCGGCACTGACCCCTCTCCTGTTTTTGCCGTGTAGCTTCCCTTTCTGCGGAGCCGATGGCTGAGGCCTCCCCGCAAGGGGAGGTTCAGGAGGCAGGGCCAACCTCTGAGGCTGAGCAATCTGGCTCCAGAGGGGCTCTTGATACAGGGTCTGCCCTTCCTAACATAGCTGAAGAAGGGGCTGCTACTGAGATAGGTACACAGCTGCTCTTTGAGATTTGACACCCTATGTGTACTTCTTTATAGATAAGCACTTACATGCTATTGCTTAAACTGCAGCGGGTGGGGACACAAACGTCCCGGCTAGTGGACCAAGATCAACTTCTGACATTGGTTCCTTCCCCGCTACTGAGGAGGGGCGGGAGTCCACGGCAGCGTCAGGTATATAACCATGTTGTGCCTTTTATAATTATTCGTGCATGTCCCTTTGGTTGTGAACAAGCACTTATTCCGCCCTCCTCTGTCTTTGCAGTTTCTGCAGAGGGAGCCCCAGGAGTGTCTGTAGACTTCCCAGCTCTTGGGGTTGAGTGGCCTGACACCCCTACACTTGGAATGGCGTTGCATGCTGCTATGGCTGATCAGCTCTTGCAGGGTCTTGATCAGTTGATCCAGGCCGACCCATTGCCGACCGTGGAGGCTTTGAGGGGCCAGCTGGATACATTCACTAGGAGCTACCATTCATTGGTTCTTTCCCGGGATGCATGGGCCAAGAAACTAGAAGCCTTGTGGAGTGAGTTTGCTCGCCTTCATCTTGCACAGGAGCAGAGACAGATGGCCCAGTTACAGATTCAGCAGCAGGAGCTTTGTGTACTCCGAGCGGCCCAGGCGGAGACTGACCTCCACCTCGAGAGCGTCGAGGGGCGTAGCCAGCGGGCCTCTCTCCGAGTGGAGGAGCTACAGAGAGAGCTTCAGGAGGCTACCAACGAGCATCGTAGTGCCCAGGCAGAGGTGGAGACTTGCCATCGTCGATCTAATGAGCTTCGGGAGGAGATTTTCCAGAGGGAGACTCGCCTTGCAGAGCTGCGGAGGAGCGGGCCCGGAGCCTAATGAGTTTTGACTCCTTGTGCATGGGGCCCTCGCGCCCCATCTTCTTTGAGTTATCCCCGAGGGCTTGTCTCGGGCTCCATTGATGACATCGATGAATAAAGGATAGAGCTTAGCATAGCTGTTCTCGCTTCCATCCTCTTGCAAAGAATATAAAACAATAGAGCAATGTAAAAATAAATTTTATTGGGAAGGAAAGGTACAACCTGGCGCATGTGAGTGTGGCTTCCTCATGTATGGTTGCACTTTGACAGTGACACCTTCACCATGGCTCTACATAGCTGAGAATACACTAGAAAATAAAGCATTAAATAATGGATTGCTTCCCAACAAGTGCTAAGTTTACCATCTTCAGTCAGACACAAGAAAGCTCCATAACCAATGAGTTGTGTTAATAATAAGCCATCATATGATCTTATCTTCTTTTAAGTTCTAGCATTTGTGCCATGCAAAGATAATATTATGAAAGAACATACGTGGACTAGAAATAGGTTGATTGTTAGCATGATTGATTTTGTCATTCAATGCATGCGTCGACAACTTTTCCTCTGTGGGAGTCATGTAAAAATCAACATTTATTATTTTTGGTTTGGCCAACATTGCATACCATGGTGGGTTTAATAGGCCAGACGGACCTCCCCAGTCAGAGAATGAAAGAGAAATTATCATGTCATATATTATAAAATATTTCCCTTCAAACATAAGGTCTTTATAAGTGTTGAAAATATTAATGTGGATCCTGTTATCAATTAAAATTTCTTCCACAACCTCACTTTTAGGAATTATGTGAATCTTGGTGAGGTGAGAATAGATCGGAGGGTGAGGGACTCCCATCAAATGATTAGTGTCAAGGAGATGAGCAATACTAAGAGTGAAAGAAACATACTCCTTAACACAATAATACTCGTGGGGCTCAATAGAATCTGACAGATCGGGTAATTGTAGAATGTCCGCAATGAAGTTAGATTCGCCGAGGTCATGAAGAGGTAAAAGATCAATATCTTCCCCTTGATCAAAAGATCCCCAATCGAGATGAAGGTTATGTAGGGTACCTGACTCCTCCTCTACCCAAGAGAAATAATTTATGACTTTACTCAATTCATTCTCCACTCGCACATTCCTTCTCTTGGAATAAGGTCTCCGCAAATTTAGGAAGGAAAATTAATGAAATTTGATCATTAACTAACACATCTCCTTTCTCTTCTTCTCGCTCCAACTTAAGATCAACAAGTCTTTCAGCTCGCGATACCATCGACCGTAGACGGACTTCGGCGTGGAGCCCGGATTGCGCACGACTTCGGCGATGCCGCGGCCGATGCCGTTCGGCGACAGCACTGTCTTGATGTCGGCCATCATGGCCGAACGAATGCCAGGGACATCCTCGGCGCCGACGTTGATCAGCGCCGTCTGAAGGTCGCGCACGAAGTTGGAGACGATGAACTCGGGGTTGAGTGCCGTGCGCGTCAAGGCCAGGAAGCGATTGAATGACGATCCGAAGTTCATGATCTTGTGCATGAAGTCGGAAGACGTCGGGTCTTCCATCACGGCGCGGCGGAGACGTTCGTCCATGATCTCGATGTAGCGCTCGATACCGTTCTCCTTGACGACCAGCACGTTCTGCTTGTTCTTGAAGAAGGGATCGGGCGCTTCGCGCACGGTGCCGTTGACGAGTTGATGAACGGCAGGGGGCGCGTCCACGATCTGGGCGAAGCCGGCCGTCGTGGCAGGGTTCTGGCGAATGAAGTTCAGGAGCGCGCCACCGACGACGTTCTTCTCTCCGCGAACCACGGCCGTCTCGTTCTGAAGGATGGCGTGCTCGATGAGATTGGCGGCGGCTCTGTTGCGCCCGAGCGCTCGCTGGTCTTCCCGGCCAGCGACCTTCAGGCCCATGCCTTGCGACAGGCGCCGCGTTTCGTCCGCATCGGCCTCGGATTCCAGGAAGCCGCGCAGTGGAGCATAGAACTGGAACAGATCGTTGGGCTCGGAGGTCAGCCCGTAAGTCACGCGCGTCAGGTTGGTGTCTTCGATGATCTTGTCGAAAGCCGCGGCGGCGTCGGCCAGATGCTTGCGGTGCGGGCTCTTGATGAAAAAGTTCATCAGCCGGGTAGCCGTGTCGTCGCTCATGCCCGAGCCGGCTTCCATGTCGGGCCGCACCTTCTCATTGCGCTTCGCCATTTCAGCGTTGCGTTCGGGCGCGTGCCGAGCGTAAAGGTACATCTCGACGAAGGCTTTCGACGGATTGGTTTCGTCGGCCATGTACTCGGCCGCCCAAGGATCGAGCCGGCGCAGGGCTGCGGCCTCGACTTCGGACGGCTGCTCCCGTCGCCAACGCGACCACGAACACCACCACCGAGGTCGTCAATCCGACGCCCGCGTGGACGCACACCATCAGCGACGGCGGCAAGCCGATCTGGTTCGGGTCGCCGGGAGTCGGCAACCTCGACGGCAGCGGCCCCGCCGTGATCATCGGCCTCGAGAGCGGATCGATCTACGCCTACGACGTCGCCAACGGGGCGAGCGTCGCCGGCTGGCCGTACCACCAGTCGTACCAGATCCAGTCGACCCCGGCGGTCGGCATCGTGAAGGGTCAGCCCGAGGTCTTCGTCGGCGTCGGAACCAGCTCCGCTCCGTCCAAGGGCGGCTACCTCGCCCTGAAGGCGAACGGCACCAAGGCCTGGTACCTGACGCCCGACGGCGACATGTCCTCGATGGCCTTCGGCCCCATCCAGACCGCGACGGATGTCGTCGGCGCCTCCATGTCGCAGCACCAGTACGCGATCAACGCGGCCACCGGCGTCAAACTGCGGGGCTTCCCGTGGTTCGAGGCCGACACCAACTTCTCCTCGCCTGCACTGGCCGACCTGACCGGCTCCGGTCACGACCAGATCATCGAGGGTGGCGACTCCACCAAGGGCATCGCCTACGGCCACCAGTACCAGAACGGCGGCCACATCCGGATCCTCAGCTCCACCGGGATGTCGGGACACGCCTACCCTGAGCAGGCGCTGCGCTGCGAGTACAACAGCAACCAGGTCATCCAGTCCTCTCCCGCGGTCGGCCACTTCCTCTCCGGGGGCAAGATGGGCATCGTCGTCGGAACGGGTGACTTCTACGGCAACGTCTCCGAGAACCACCGCATCATCGCGATCGACACCAGCTGCCACCGCGCGTGGTCGAAGGCGCTCGACGGGTCGACGCACCCGAGCCCCGCGATCGCGGACCTCAACGGCGATGGGCATCCCGACATCGCAGTAGCCGATGCGCAGACGGCGACGGTGTTACTACAGATTGCGTCCGCACCGGGGACGTTCTCCGCGGCTACCGTCGTCCAGTAACTCGAGGCCCTAACGCATTGCCTCATCCCAGTCCTGGCGACCCCGGATGAGGAGCAGGCTGCATTGTGAAAGTAGCACAATTAGATTCTCTTCTAAAGCACCATAGAACAAGAAAAGTCAACAGTATCCATCAAAATCAAAAGTGACTGCAGATTCAAGTCTCTCTAAAGTCCACATATTTGAAGAAGGCTAAAGTTTGTCATAGGGATTGAAGCGGCTATCAATAAATCACATTGACAGTTGAACACCATCATCTCATAGAGAAGAAGAAAGAGTCGAGTCTTGAGTGTTATTGCGTATGGAGAGTTCCTTCTGTTTGTTCTAGTCCAAGTCATTGTAAAATGATTGTGAGAGAAAGATTTATGTCTTTTAGTAGAGAGGATTTAAGAGTCTCTAGTCTTCTTGTCAAGGACAGTAAGGCGAGAGAGCATTGTGTTGTTGATATGTGAAATTCTCAATTTAAAAAAAATTAGTTATTTACATATTTACATCTTTTTGTGGGTATGATTCATGTTAGCTTAAACGCGCTTAGTTGTTTTAGGCTAAAAGGAATAATTTCTTCAATAGAAATTTTGAAAGAGTTCAAGATTGTGGACTTAAAATCTCTGTGATAGAGAAGGACATTTACTGTAGCATTTTTTTGGGCATGAAAAAAAGGTGCTACCTTTAGGGGGTTTTTTTTGTCTAAAAAGTTTGGTTCTTGAGTCAAGGGATTGGAAAGTTTTGAGTTAAGAGTGAAAAGTGAGTTGCGCTTTAACATTTAGGGTTTAGGGTTTAAGTACAAAATACTTTTGTTCTTCTTCTGCACTTCTAGCTACAACACTAGACTACACAAATGAGCACATCTCGCTCTTTCTTCTCGTCCTTGCTAGATGCATGAGGCTACACGTATCAACTTTCAAACCATGAATTTGTCGATGTCAAATGAGTTCGACTTATATTACTGCATGACACTATAACTATTTTTTTATTTTTAAGAAAGTATTTAGGTTGGTCCAAACCCTACACACTGGACTATATAATTCCATCAATAATTACGAGTGGTCCGTTGCCTCTTGCAGCAGATAGCCCTCTGACATAAGTATTGGTAGTTGCTCTTGATAGCTCTGAGTACGTTTCTTGTGTCACTAAGCCTGCAAAACGACCAGCAGCTTCCCCTGGGCAGCAATCGTCCATTGGCCTGGACCCTTTGGGCCGTGCTGATTGGATTGGGAGGGCTGGTTTATGCGCTGCGCCTGGGCGCGATGCGCCAGCCCTTCCGCTATGGACTGGACAAGCTGCGCCTCGAAACCGCCTTGGCGCTGATCGTGGCGCTCTATCTGGTCGTCCAGGTCATCCCCTTTGGCAACTTCACCATGACGTCGGTCGCCGGCGCCGTGCTGGCGACGCCGCAAATCTCGGTGGCGCCCGGCTCGACGCTACTGATGCTGGTCCGGTTTGCTACCTATGGCCTGTTCTTCTTCCTGATGCTGCAGGTCAGCATGAATGCGCGACGCCGCGCCCAATTGCTCAATGCCCTGCTCATCATCACCGTGGGCTACGCGCTCTACGGGCTGCTGTCGCTCTACCAGTTTGGCGATACCATCCTGGGCATCGCCAAATGGGGCTACCAGGGTTCGGCGACCGGCCCCTTCGTCAACCGGAATTCCTTCGCCACCTTCCTGGCCTTCGGCGCCGCCATCGCCGCGGCCCAACTGGCCTCGCGATTGGCCAGTTCGGAAGACGACGGCGGCCATCGCCTGCGCGACAGCTCGAGCTTGTTGCTGGTGCTGGCTTTGGCAATCCTGCTGGTTACGGAATTGCTGACCAATTCGCGCATGGGCGTGGTGGTGTGGACATCGGCCTGCGTCACCGTATTGCTATGCCTGGTCGGCAAGACCCGGATGCGCGCATCCCTGGTGTTTTTGATCGTCCCCACCATGGTGGCGATCATTGCCGTCTTTGCGGTGTTCTACGGTGGCGAACTGGTGGAGCGCGTCGGCTCGGTGAACACCAATGCCGTGCTGCGGCTCGACCTCTACCAGCAGACCCTGCAGCTGATTGCGCAACGCCCCTTGCTGGGCTTTGGCGGCGGCAGTTTCGAATGGGCCTATCAGCTGGTGCACCTGCCCACCGTGGCCCCGGAATTCCGCTGGGACCGGGCTCACAATACCTATCTGGCGCTATGGGCCGAACTCGGCGTGCCGGTCGGCTCGCTGGTGATCGTGTTGATCGCGCTGATCGCCGGCCGGGTGACCGAGGAATGCAGATAGCTCAGGGTGGCGTAATGGGTGATCTCGCGCTGGCGCTCGTCCAGGTCCTGGCCGGGGAATTGGGTCTGGCCATTGGCCTGCAGCAGGTAATTGCCGCTGCCGCCGGGATCCTGCGGTCCCAACCCAATCACCCCGATGCCCGACGGCTGCAAGCCCGGCGTATCGGGGATCTGGAACATGTCGTTGGAGGTGCCCAGGATCGCGGTCACGCTGCTGGAATTGTCGATGATGTCCTGCAGGAAGGCGAAGCCGTGCCATTGCTTGGTGCGGTCGTGATCGGGCGTGTGCGTCGAATACGGCGCCTCGATGCCCAGCGAATTGGTGTCATAGTCGCCGCTGACGAAATAATTGAAGCGTCCGACCGAGCCGCCATAGTCGAAGCTGGGCTGCAGCGTGTTGTGGCTGCCGCCATACATCGAGACATGGCCGCCATTGTCGAACACCCCGGTCTTGGTTTCGATATCGACGATGCCGCCGGTATCAAGCCCATATTCCGCCGGCAGCGCGCCGTCGATCAGCTTGACCGACTGCGCCAGGCGCGGATCGAGCGTCTGGCCGAACACCGATATACCCTCGGGCAGGATGATGCCGTTGATGCGGTATTGCAGCTGGTTGTGCTCGCCGCGGATATGGAACTGGCCATACGAATCCTGGGCCACGTCGGGCATCTGCAGGATCACCGAATTCAGCAGCGAATTGTCGCCGCCGGGCTGGGCCTCGATGTCCTTGGCGGTGACGGTATAGGTCGAGGCGCCAAGCTGGGTCTGGATGCCGGCGCGCGCCGCCGACAGGGCCTGGGCGGTGACGGTGATATCCTCGGTGGACTCCGCGGACTGCGCGGACGCAGCTGAGATGGAGGCGATCAGGGCGACAGACGCCGCCGTCGCGAACAGGATGGAACGAGACATGTAAGCAATTCCCCATGACAGGGACCCGGCGGACGCGCGCACGCATCACCGCAAAACGGGTCAAATGATTTCCATGGGCGATGGTGCCGGCAACGCGATGCGCTGCCGGTTTCGCCCGAACGATGGTTGGAAATCAGATGCGGGGAGGTCCGCGGCCGCGCGTCCCGACGCTCGTCGATTTCTGGGCGGTCTGGTGCGGCCCCTGCAAGCAGATCGCGCCCACCGTCGACGCGCTCGCCGACGAGTACAAGGGGCGCCTCAAGGTCGCCAAGATGGACGTCGATCACCACCAGATCGTCCCGCAGCAGTACCAGGTCCGCTCGATCCCCACGCTGTTGATCTTCAAGGGCGGCCGCGTGGTCGCGCAGCTCGTCGGCGCGCTCCCGCGCGCGAAGCTCGAAGCCGAGATCCAGAAGCACCTGTAGCCGCCTCTGGGCGGGGTATCGTCCGGGGATGAAGCTCGGCCTCGCCGCCGCTCTCCTCGTCGCCTCGGTCGCCTGCTCGTCCTCGTCGACCAGCAGCCCGCCGCGCCCCGCGCTCGGCACCGAGCGCGGTGACTGCCGGCCGCCGATCGAGGCCGGCGGCCTCGCCTCGTGCGACGTCGGCCTCGTGTGCCTGTCGAACGTGTGCGTGCGCCCGGCAGGCTCCGCGCCCGCCTCCTCCGCCTCCTCCGGCTCCGCCGCCGTCGCCACAGGCGATCTGTGCGAGCAGATCACCGCGAACATCCGGTCGCTCGTCGACAAGCAGCTCGCCGGCAGCAACGATCCGTCGACCCAGAAGCTGGTCGGCGCGATGGTCGACGTGATGAAGACATCGTGTCAGCAGGATGGCTGGCCCGACGCGCTCAAGCAGTGCCTCGCGCAGGCCAAGGACGACGCGGCGGTGACCACCTGCAACGCCCAGATGCCGCCCGACGTGCAGCAGAAGATCGCAGATCGCATGCAGCAGGCGATGCAGTCGAACCTCCCGCAGACCATGCCCGAACCGACGCCGCCTTCAGAACCGGCGCCGCCCGCCTCGCCGACACCCGCGTCCAAGTAACGCGCGCCGCGCGAGACGCCCGCCCCAGCGCAGCACTCGGCGGCCACGGCGTATCGCGCGTCTGGCTGAGAGTTCGATAACGTCCGAGATTCGGACACTCGCGCGCCATTACGTCGCGAGCCTGTTCGCGACCCTCTCTTACCCGGGCTGGGCGTGGAGCTTCAGCCCGAGCGCGCCGAGCACCTTGAGAATGGTATCGAAGTCGATTCCGGTACGGCTGCTTGCCGGCGGTCTTCCGCTCTCCCGTGTTCTCCGACGGTCGCAGCGGCACGCCCGGACCGGGCTGGACTTCGCACCAGTCGAGAATCGTCGGCGTCAGATCGGCCCACGTCACGCGGGCCTGCGTCGTCGCTCCCGCCTGCTTCAGTCCCGGCTTGCGGACGATCAGCGGCAGCCGCGAGCCCGGCTCATAATGATTGGTCTTCGCGCCGGGGAAGGGAGGGCCGTTATCGCTCAGAAACAGCACCAGCGTGTCGTCCGCATGACCCGTCTCCTCCAGCACGGTCATCAGCGCCCCCACCCCCTGATCGAGCCGGGCGATCGCTTCGTAGAACTCCGCCATCTCCCGGCGGACCTCCGGCTGATCCGGCAGCCAGTTCGGCGGCGTCAGCGACTTCGCCTCGAACTTCACCGGCGTATGCCCCGGATAATCCTTCTCGTTCGCAAAGCTCGCCGCCCCCGCCCGGTGGGGATCGGTCGAACAGACGTAAAGGAAGAACGGCTTCGAATCGTCCTCCTTGATCCACTCCCCGGCGTTCTGCGCCATCCGCACGCCGTTCCGTCCGCCCGAAACCCCTTCATTGAGGTAGGCGTCAAAGTGATAGACGTACTCCGGGGCGACGTGATACTTGCCGATCGAGCAGGTTCGATAGCCCCCCTCGCTCAGCAGCACCGGCAGCGTGCGGACGCTCTCGTACGTGCTGAAGTGCCCGTCGGCGTGGGCGTGCCCGTAGTGCCCGGTGGCGTGATTGTAGAGCCCGGTCAAAATCACCGACCGGCTCGCGCTGCAGCTCGCCGTTGTGCAGTGGGCCTGTTCGAACCGCACCCCCTCGCGGGCCAGCCGGTCCAGGTTCGGCGTCTTCGCCTGAGCGTCGCCGTAGCACCCGAGCTGCATCCCCAGATCGTCTGCCACAAAGACGACCACGTTCTTATGCTCGGCCGCCGGCAACGCAGTGCAGGCCAGCACCCCAGCCAGAAACAATCCCCACTTCAGCATCGCGTCGTCCCCCTCTCGCAGCGTCCCGGCAGATCGTCAGGCAGCAAAAGCCGTCAACGAGCATGGACGAACGTACTTCCACGGCATCCCATATCGGCGCTCCAGTCGCTTCACCTCGCTCTCAGTCAGCTCGCTATGTAGAGGTTCTGACGACGCTGTAAATGCCCGAGAGGCCCGCCCAACTTCTGGCACCTCGGCCTGGGGATGCTGGTCCACTATGGAGCAACCAGGAGAGTGGGAAGAGGAAGAAGAGGACACTGTGCCGGATGACTCAGGGGGATACAAAAGTTGGCGAATCACTGTCACTGTAATCTCTGCAAGTTCTGCGAAGGCCGCCGCCACTCTTTGCCCTTCAGGGTCAACCTCGCAGCGCATGAGCCTTTCACAAACACAAAGATGGTGGAAAAAGCCCTAGACGATGGAGGTTAGGAACGACAGCACGCGCTACGCTTATAAACCCCCCGGGGAAGCTGCGTGACGTTTCAATCTTCAAAAAGAGGGTTCCACACGTCAATTCATAAGAATTATCATCATTATGGGTGCATCCCCAGGACAGTCGCAGCAAGTGGCCCCCGTCAGAGAAAGTCCCCACTCAACTCGAGCCACTTACACCTGCCCCAAAGGTTACTCGACTGAGCCTAGTCTTGGCTCGAGAGTAGGAGGGGGACAAGTGGAGGTGGGATTTAAACGGCCCAAATAGAGCGGCCAAATGAGGTCCTAACGGGCCAAACGAGACCCAGCTCCCAAGTGACAGCCTCGCTGAGGGCCCACTAAGCCCAATAACTCACCCAAATTAAGCGCTTCCTAGGTGACCTTCGGGTTCAAAAATCTGAGCGTCAAGTCGATCAGGAAGCCACTACGAGGCCTTATGCATCCCACCCGAGCCTTCCGCCTATCGCTCGTGGGAACCCCCTAAAGTCGGCACCATATGCTCGGACCGACTGGTAGAAGCTTATCCATGCGACCGTTGTGTGCCCTTTAAGAGCTGGAGATCATGGGGATAATGACGATTAAGAGCCCTCGCACCTTAACGAGCCCACGAAGGAGACGTAACCTCCCCTAAAACTGCTCACCTCGCAGGGCTCCTATGTTCATGGGTCGCTATATAAACCTAGGAAACCCTCCTACTAAAGGTAAGCGCTATTAAGCGATATCAACCCTAAGCTAGAGCCACTTCACCACTTGGTGGAGAGGAATCTCGCATCCTCATCTCCTTCCCTTTCTCCCTCGCACCCAAGCTCTAGTTCCATCGCTGACTTAAGCATCAGAGGGTTTACCCTGTGGATTCATCCCTGGGCACCTCTAACTCGTGTCTCTCTTTGCAGTTCTAGCATACGTGGACATCTTCCCCAGCTTAGGCACTGTGCGAGATAACCCCTCTTCACAAGGAATTGAGGTGGACCCCAACAAGATCAAAGCAATCCGGGAGCTCCCACCACCTAGCAACCTCACTGAGCTCAGGTCGTTCCAGGGTAGGTTGACCTACGTTCGAAGGTTCATCTCCAACCTCTCTAATGGATGTGCGCCTTTCAATATGCTGATGAAGAAAGGTGCCCCCTTCATATGGGACTCGAAATGCCAAGCGGGTTTCGAGCAGATCAAGGAGTACCTCCTCACTCCTCCAGTCCTGGGGGCACTGGTCAAGGGTAAACCCCTCATACTCTACATCACCGCCATGGATGCCTCGTTGGGGGCTCTGTTGGTGCAGATCAATGAGGAAGGTAAAGAGTAGCTGCTCTACTACCCCAGCCAAAAATTGATCAGTGCTAATTACCGTTACTCCCCTATGGAGAAAGTCCACGTGGCATTGGTGTTTGCCGTACAGAAGTTGCGGCACTACCTCCTATCTCATCGGGTTGAGCTCATATCCAAGCATGACCCCCTTAAGTTTCTCCCCAGGCAGCCCATTCTCTCAGGTCGGCTAGGGAAATGTGCTCTCCTATTAATGGAGTATGATATTACCTATGTCCCTAGAAAAGTAATCAAGGGACAAGGCATGGCTGAATTCTTAGTGGCCCATCCAGTACTTGACGATTCACCCTTCAACGCAGAACTCCCGGATGAGGAGTCCCTTGCTCTTCAACCACAACAACCAGTCAAACAGAGTGGAGATGTCTCACATTACTGACAGCAAGATGCCCTCATAGCCAACTTATATTGCTCAGAGCTATACTTCGATGGTGCTTCCCGAGGCACTGCTCGGGGCAACCTCAGCTTAGGCGTCACGGCAGGTGCCGGAATCGTCTTCTTGACTCCTCACGGTGGAGTTTTATACAACTCTTGCACCATCTTGAAAGCCATGACCAATAATGAAGCCGAATATGAAGCCATAATCATTGGGCTCCAGATGGCTCTCGACATGGGTGTCAAATGCTTCAAAGCCTATGGGGATTCTCAGTTAATAGTTCCACAGGTCCTCGATATCTATGATGTGTGAAAGTCAGAGTTGGTTCCATACCACACCACCGTCACTCGACTGACCTAGAAGTTCTATTTCTTCGAAATAGACCATGTTCCTAGAAGCAGCAACGCCCAGGCCGACGCCTTGGCAAAATTAGTAGCGGCCATTAAACTCCCACCTGAAGGTGAGGTTGACATCACCGTCAAACATAGAAGACCGATGCTAGGTGCACTTGAAGGCAACTCTGGTCTCACAGTGTACGAGGTCCAAGACATCGACCAGGACATTCCTCCAGAAGAATAAGATTGGCGTGAGCCCATCATCAAGTTCAAGAAGGGGTGGCTCCCTCCTGACCGGGCTCAAAGGGTCTAGTTGCTTCACCGAGCAACATCATATCAGTTGATTGGTGACTCCCTGTACCGACTCGTGCACGAGAAGGACAAGTCTGTTCTCTTAAGGTGTGTCGCCTTAGCTGAGGCTCAAGCTATTATGCGTGAGGTCCATTTCGGGTTGTGCGGTGCACATCAAGTCAGACACAATATGAAACACAACATCAAGCTCAAGGGCTTCTATTGGCCTAGCATGTACTTGGACTGCATCCAGTACGCCCGTACATGCCATCAATGCCAAGCTTTTGGCCCGGTACCGAGGAGGTCTCCTAACCTGTTGCGTCCCATAGGCCCCACCTGGCCATTCGTCGAGTAGGGTATGGACATCACAGGACCTCTCCCGCCATCATCCAAGGGCCACAAGTACATCTTGGCCGCCACTGATTAGTTCTCTAACTGGGTGGAGGCCTTTCCCGTACGTGAAGTCATCGGTGATGTGGTTGCCAGATTTGTCCGACACAACATCATCTACCAATTCGGTACTCCCAATCGCATAATCACCGACAATGGAACACCCTTCAAGAATAGGGCCGTATACCAACTGGCGAGGGTGAGAATCTCGTCCGCGGTCGCGCCGCCGTCATTGACGATGAAGTTGCCATGCACCTCGGAGACGCGTGCCTTGCCGACCGTGAAGTTCTTGAAGCCGAGCTCGTCGATCAGCCTGCCGGCAGGAATCTGCTCCGGGTTCTTGAAAATGCAGCCCGCGGACTGCGAGCCGAGCGGCTGGGTCGATTTTTTGAGAATCCAGATCTTCCGCAGTCGATTGGCGATTTCGTTCGGATCGTCGGGCTGCAGGGCCAGTTCGGCCTCCAGCACGATCGATTCGGCCAGGTCGCTGCTGCGGTAGGCAAACGCCAGATCGTCGCCGGAGCGGGTGCTGATCTCGCCATCGAGACGGACGACGGTGACCGACTTGACCAGCGGAGCAATCTCCCCCTGGCGGCCCCCCGCGTTGCCGCACAGCGCCCCGCCGAGAGTGCCGGGAATACCGGACAGGTTTTCCAGCCCCGCGAGTCCGGCCCGGACAGCTTCCGAGATGACGTGCGACAGGAGTACGCCGGCCCCGGCCCGGATCGTCGAGCCTTCGACCGAAACCTCGGCGAAGGCGGCGGCGCTGAGGCGGATGACCGCTCCGCCGACCCCTTCTTCGCGGACCAGGACGTTCGACCCGCCTCCCAGAATATGTACTGGCAGATTGAGCCGGGCGCAGGCCTGCAGCACGCGGATCAGTTGGTCGCGATCACGCGGAGTGAGGAAGAACTGTGCGGGACCGCCCAGCTTCATCCACGTATAGGGAGCCAATGGCTCGTCGCGAAGCAGGATGTCGCTGAACTCGTCGAGTGAACTCATGATGGACCTGGTCGATGTCTCCGGCGCCGACGGTAATCAGGACATCCCCCGGCTCAAGAGCATCGTCCAAAGTTGCCGTGATCTGGTCAAGGGACTCTACAAACCGGGCCGACTGCCCGTGCCGGACCAGTCGATCGGCGAGTTCCCGCGAGACCTGCACGGGCTCTGTGGTGACGCGTTCCCGCGCCGCAAAGGCCGGAACGATCAGAATTTCGTCGGCCGCACCGAACGCCTCGGCGAAATCCGACATGAGTGCGACCGTGCGGGAAACCTGGTGCGTTTTCAAAGAAGAACTTGTTTTTGGTCATACGTTGAAATTTTTGAGGGTTTATTAATTCTGCCGGACCCTTTCCGTTTCCTCTTCCGACCCGGAGCCTTGTTTTCGCTGGCTTTTCAGGATTCCGGATCCAAAAGAACGGGTGTAGGTCAATTTGAAAATAGGAGACCGCGTCGTCTCGGTATTGTAAATAAAATGATTGGTCGTGGCGAAGGCCTCTTGCGTAAGTTCCCCATGATACCCGTTTATCCGCATCGTCCGCAAAAGATCGGTCACCGCGAACTGGAAAGTCCCCTTGTCCTCTTTCAACTCTTTTTTGATACCCGCGCTCATCATCCCGAATGCGTCGTTTTTCGTCGTGCCGTTATAGGCCGCCGAATTGAGCTGCAGGAACGGCCAGCCATGCTGATATTGCCACAGCAGATTGGGCAGCAGGATCAGCAGAGCCACGCCGGCCGCCAGCCAAGGACCCTTGGCGGCCAGCATGCGGCGGGCGGGGGTGAGGAGAATGCCGAACGCTGCGGAGACCAGGAAGAAGGCGATGAGATATTTGGCCATCAGCCCCAACCCGACCACGACGCCCAGCCCGATCCAGATGCGCGGCCGGTTGTTGGTCTCCGCTTCGAGCAGGATCATGGCGGTGGCGAGCCACGCCAGCGGCTGCAGGGTGTCGGCCGAGAGCAGCAGCCCATCGGCGCTCAGCACCGGGGCGGCCAGCACGGTCAGACCGGCCAGCCAGCGGGCGAACGAGCCGCCGCCCAGACGGCGCGCCGCCTCGCAGGACAAGCCGACCAACCCCGCCGCGGCGAGGGCTGGAACCAGACGCAAACCAAGCAGGGAATCGCCGAACAATTCGCGGGAAATGCGGGCAATCAAGGGCACCAGCGGGGGATGGTCGATATAGCCCCACGCCAAATGCTGCCCGCAGACGATGAAATTCAATTCATCGATGAAATAGTCGTAACCGGCATTAGCCCACAAATGCAGAAATAACGCCGTCAGGGCGAGAATCGCCCCCGGATGATTCACTCTTTGCACGGAAGTTCCCCAACCCCTTGCACTCTTCCTATCTAAAATGCGCCGGATTAGCCGCGCCAGCGCCTACCTGAACAAGAAGGACTATGATCGCGCCATTGCCGACTTCAGCCGGGCGATCGCGATCGATCCGAAATTCGCCACCGCCTACAACGATCGCGGCGCCGCCTATTCCAGCAAGAACGACGTCGACCGCGCCATTGCCGATTTCAGCCAGGCGATCCAGCTTGATCCGAAATACACAGCCGCCTACTCAAATCGCGCCCTCATGTATCAGGCCAAGGGCGATCTCGATCACGCCATCTCGGATTTCACGCAAAACATCGCGCTGAAGCCGTCGCTTGGCGCCTATTACAGCCGCGCCATCGCCTATCGGGACAAGAAGGATTACGACCACGCGATCGCCGATTACAACAAGGCGATCGAAATCAACCCGAACCAGCTCGATCTCCTTCACAATCGCGCCGCCGCCTACCGCTACAAGGGCGATATCCCCTCAGCGATGGCCGACTACAATCGCGAGCTTCAGCTCAACCCGAAATTCTGGGCGGCGCTGTTTTCACGAGGTCATCTCGAGGTCCTGACCGGCGCGTTGCCGGCGGCGACGACCGACCTCAAGCAGGCCGCGGCGCTGATGCCGAAAAACGGCTACATCGCGCTGTGGGTCGAGATCGCGAACAGGCACGCCAAGGGCAACAGCACCCTGGCGGAAGCCGCTAGGCAACTCGACGCGTCGAAGTGGCCCGGGGAAGTGACCCGCCTCTACCTCGGGCAATCGACGCCGGACGCGGTTATGCAAGCTGCGAACACCGGCGATGCCAAGGTACGGACAAGCCAGAGCTGCGACGCCAACTTCTACATCGGCGAATATTATCTCTGGCAGGGCAAGAAGGACGACGCCAGGCGCCTGTTCACCCTCGCCGGGAAAGATGACTGCCAGGGCGACGTGCTCACCTACGAAAGCGCAAAGACCGAACTGAAGGCGCTTGACACCAAACTCTGATTTGCCCGTCGTGCCACGCGGCCTCCGCCAACCTTGGTCATGGCCGGGCTTGACCCGCCCATCCATCAAACCTCGCGAACATATCGCAGACAACGATGGATACGCGGGTCAAGCCCGCGTATGACGCGAGGAGAACCGGATCAACATCACCGAGTCGTCGGTGGTCATCGGATCGATGATCTTGCCGGTGAGCCCGCCGATCGTGCCGTTGACGTCGTAGGCCGTGGCGTAGACGGGCGTGTCCTGCAGCGTCGCGAGCCGCGTGGTGTCGAGCCGCAGCTCGAGCGGCGTCACGTCGTGCGTCGGCGAGTCCGCGTTGTGGCAGTGGCCGCAGTTCGCGTGCAGGTAGCCGAGCGCGTCGTTCGGCGCGGTGTAGGTCGTGCCGGCGGGTGGCGGTGCCGACAGCGGCAGGTCGTCGACGGTGCCGAGCTGCACCGCGGAGAACCCGAGCGTCCGCCCGGGCTCGCCGATGCGGCACGTCGTGCTCGGTCCCGCGCACGTTCATCGCCCCATCCGGGGTGAAGATCGCGTCGGTCTCGGTGTCGTTCCAGATGTACGCGCCGAACAGTGTGTCTCGTTCGCGGTCCCCCGTGTCGGCGACGCGCCAGATCAGGCGGGTCTCGACGCGCTTGCCGTCGCGCACGAACTCCTTGAACCACGCGGTCCCGACGGGGAACAGCCAGCGATCGTTGTCGCTGTTGTCGATCACGGCCCCGGAGGGCAGCCGGATCCAGCGCGTCTTCACCGCCCCATCGGACCACAGCCGGTAGTGCGGCGTGAACTCGCGGAGGTCGGGGGCGACCTCCTTGGTATCGATGTCCTTATAGATGCCGGTCTGCGACAGCAGCATCGGCAGCTCCGTCGGCAACACCAGCGCGTCGGGCGTGCTCGTTCCATCCGAGCACCCCGCGAGCGCGGTGACGACGACGACTGCCTGCCAGCGCACTAGGGAACCGGTGGGCCTTTGCAGTCGGCGCCCGTGTCGTTCTGGACGGGCGGCAGCGCGGCGAGGTAGCGCGCGATGTCCTCGAGGTCATCGGGGTCGAGCGCCGCGTAGGTCGAGATCATGCTGCCGTGGGTCGCGGCGCACACCGCATCGCCGTCGCGATCCTTGCCGCGCGCGATCGCGTCCTCGAGCTGCGGCAGCGTCCAGCCCATCAGGCCGGTCGCGTCGGGCGTGAGGTTGCGCGTCGCGACGAAGTCCGGGTACGACGGATCGGGATCCCGACCATCATGCTGACCAAGGACGTGGCGGGCCGGGTGAGCGTGGCCGACCAGTTCACTGTGGGCCTGAAGAACCCGGCCGGAACGACGGTGACGGTCGATTCGCGTACTGGTGCGGTGTTGATTGATGGGGTGTCGGACGGGTCAACTTATTTGACTCGGGACCAGTTCTTTTCGGTGGCTGCTGGTGGGTCGTGTGAGGTGCAGTTCTCGGCGGTCGGGGTTGGTGACGCTAATGCGGTGTTGACTGCGACGGTTCGCCCGGGGTGGTGGTGATGGTTCAGTTCTTCATCGGGGACTTTCTGACCGGGCGCCGTATTCAGCGGGTTCCTGCGCTGTCCGGTTCGTGGTCTGAGGTGTTGAACGGTGCCGGTGCCGTGTCGTGCACGGTCACTCTGCGCGACCCGGAGGTTGCGGCGCTGGATCTTCCGAACACGGCCACTGAGGGCAAGGCGTACCTCGCGGCGGTCGAGGGTGACCTGGTGTTGCAGGCGGGGCCGATCTGGGCGCACGAGTACGACGACGACAGCATGCATCTGACATTGCAGGCCGCTGGCGCTTGGTCGTACTTCGATCACCGGGAGTTGTTGCCGGTCACCGATGATCCTGCGTTGGTGGAGACGAACGTCGTTTCGTCGTTGCAGGGGATCGCGCGGGCTTGGGTTGAACAGTCGATGACGTGGCCGAATGGTGATGTGCCGATCATTCTGCCGGATGAGATTCCGGGGACGAATGAGAGGAACGAGCCGGGCGCGAACCTTGCGTGGATCGGCACCCGGTTGGCTCAGCTCACTGAGGTTGAGGGTGGCCCGGATATTCACTTCCAGCCACGGTTGACCTCGGACATGCTCGGGGTTGAGTGGGCGATGCGGATTGGTACACCTACGCAGCCGCAGTTGTATTCGGCGCAGGATGTCGTGTTCAACGTGGGCGTGTCGGAGTCGTCTATCTCGACTCTGCGGGTTGAGGTGTCGGGGACTGGGTTGGTTTCGCGGGGGTACGCCTCGGGTGGACGTCAGTCAGAGGAGGCGTTTGTGGCCGTGTCGGATGACCCGACGCTGATCGAGAGTGGTTATCCGGCGCGTAAGGCTTCCTGCATCTGCCCCGTGGAGTAAGAATTGGAAGTCTTCGGGTAGGAGAGGGCGTGCGCCAGAGTGCCGAGCGGCATATAGGGTTTTTGCGGCAGGAACATCATATCCTTGGTGTCCGGCACCTGAATCAAGCCCGAGCCCCATGGCCAGAGCCCACCCACCGCGCGGAAGAGAGTGCTTTTGCCGGAGCCCGAGGCGCCGGTGAGCAGGATCCGCTCTCCCTTTTTTATCTCTGCTGAGGCGTCCGAGATCAGCACCTTGCCGTCCACGAGATGTACCTGGGTTTCCTGGAAGCTCAGGAGGCCTTGCGGGTGTGGCTCGATCCGAATCTTCCCATGCTGGCGCTCGAAATCGTCCATGGATGCCATGGCCTGATGAATCACGGAAACGCGGTGCATGGCCGCGCGCCAGTCGGCGATGCGGGCGTAGTTGTCTACGTACCAGCGGAGAGAGGCCTGCACTTGGTTGAACGCGCCCACCACCACCATCAAGCCGCCGAAGTCGATCGTACCTTGCAAGAATCCCGGTAAGGCCGCCATTACGGGCAGCACGATCATCACCCAGCCGTAACCCGAGGTAACCCAAGTGAGGCGGGCGAGTGCGGTGGCGAAGCGGAACATCACGTCGAGCACCGCATCGAAATCGCGGCTCAGCCATCGGTGTTCGTCTTTTTCGCCGGAATAAAGCGAGATGCCTTCCGCGCTTTCGTTCACCCGCACGATGGCGAAACGGAAAATACCTTCCCGCGAATAGCGCTCTTCGTTCAGCTTGATCAGGGGCCGGCCCACCCAGGCCGCGAGGATGGAGCCGAGGATGGCGTAGGCCAGGACATCGAGCTGGGACCCGGCGATCTTCCGGCCCACGACGGCAGAGACCTTGGCGCGCACCTCGAGGTAGACCGGCCGGACGCACTCGTCGGCGAGGACGGCGAAGGCGGGGCTGGGGTTGAGCATCTCCTGGGTAATGACGCGGGCGTGCCACTCGGGCCGCGACGCGTCGAGGAGATAGGCGATGAAGCGGTGGATGAAGGCGCGCAGCTGCTCCCGGGGCGAACCCGGCAGGGCGGCGATCGCGGCGGTACTCCTCGCGAGGGTCTGCGTTGCGGGCGGACGCGATCCGGTCACGCGGAAGAACAGACCCACCCAACCGACCCGCCGCGTTCCGGGCGATCGCATACTGACCCGCCCGAACCTTCGGGATAGCGACCCGCACGAACCTGTCCACATCCGCGTCCCGGTACGACCCCAACGCACCCCACAGGAGACCCAACTGGGATGTAACCGCTTCACGTATGGCCCGATCAGACGGCGGCACCCTGCGGCTCCCGCACCGGAGCCGCGGAGGCGAGCGCGACCTGCAGCGCCAACTGCTCTTCCTCACGCTCCGCCTGCATCGCATCCACCTTGTCCGCTGAGAACCCCAGAATGTCGACCATGATCGACCGCCACGGCACACCGGCAGCCTTAGCCTTCACGGCGGCGTCATAGCGCTCCGCCGTCGTTACGTGAGTCGGATCAGCGAACCCGACATCGACATACCCGTCGAAGTCGGCTCGGACAATCTGCATGGCCCGGGTCATCACCGCCGACAACGGCGGCTTGATTCTGGCGATACGGTCCCGGGCTTTCAACACCAGGCCCTCCTTGGCGAACTCCGACCCGGCAGCGGACTGGTTCGCACCCTCCGGAACCAGCATCGACATGGGCGTCCGAGTTACCGCAGCCAGATCCCGAATGTCATCCTTGACCGCCTGGAGCATCGCCAGAACTGATTGCGCGGACTCCTGCGACTCCCACAACTCGATGCCTTCGGGGAGATCCCAGAGGGCGCCGGGTGCTGGTGCCAGGATTGCAGCCCAGTCGATAGGGTCGCCGTTCTCGTCCGTCTTCGGTAGGCCGCCCTTGACCGCCCGTTGACGGAAAGCCTGATACGCCGATGCGACCAACCGGTCCAAGATCCCCTTGTTGATCCGGTCGATGTTGTCCGTGTGCGCCTCAAACTCGCCCATGTCGTCCGTGTTGCGGAACACGAACACGGGCACTTCACCCGAGTACGGTTCGGGGTCACCGGAAGGCTTCCAGTCGCCACCCACGGCCTTGGTTAGAAGCTGCTTGCCTCGGCCGGTGGGCTTGTTATACATCGGCCGGGAGAACTTCTGAAGTGTAACCGATTCTTTTGTTTCCTTGGGCCACTGGCCATCCGCCGGGGGTTTTGGGTTTAATACCGATATTTTAGGCGCCTCGATCACCTGCTCGCACCACGGGGTCTGCTTGCCGGGGGTGATGAAGGCGCCGAATTCGATGGCGTGCCCGTAGTCGGTCATGTCTTCAGCATGCGCGGAAGCGGCGCACGCTGACTACCCGTGCATTAGCTGCTTACGGAAGATGAGTGGATGCGGGTCACGACCGCATCTGTTCCCTCGTAGTTGTAGGCGTAGCCAACGAGCGGCTGGAGGATGCGCAGCAGGTCGCGACCCTGATCGGTCGGTCGGTAATGCACCTGCACCGGAGTCGTCGGGATCACGGTCCGCTCGATGAGATGCTCGGACTCCAGCTCGCGCAGGCGCTGTGACAGCAGCCGGTCCGAGATGCCGGCCACCATCGCGCGGTACTCGCTGAAGCGGGTCGCCCCGCGGACGGCCGCGAGCAGGATCCCCGAGTTCCATCGGCGCCCGACCACCTCGAGATGGGTCTGGAAGCTGCGGCAGAGCTCGTCGTCGATCTGCTCGAATCCGGGTTCGGGAAGGGATGATGCGGCGTTGGTCACTTACGAAGAGTAAGCCGAGACCCGGGCCTGGCGCTGGCACGGCGTCGAGGGGCCAGACATCCGCCGCCGTGCGTTCTACAGTCGAAAGGTGGCGCAGCTCTTCGACCGGATCGTGCTCGGCGCGTTCGGAGGCGCCTCGTCGGTCGAACTCACCGCCGCGGTCAGTGACAGCGGCGGTCTCGGTTCCTATGGTCTGTACGGCTACGACGCCGAGCAGATCGCCGGTACCGCCGCCGCCCTGCGCGAGCGCACCGACGCCCCCTTCGTGCTCAACCTGTGGCTGCCGACCGGCGACGAGGTCGCACAGATCAGCGCCGACGAACTGGAGGCGTATCTCGCGCCCCTGCGCCCGTGGTTCGCCGAGCTCGGAGTGACACCGCCCGCCGCTCCCCCGAGCCGCTTCCTGCCGACCCTCGACGAGCAGCTGGAAGCCGTCATCGCGGCGCGACCCGCCGCGTTGAGCGTGGTGTTCGGCGTTGTCGATCACGGCGACCGGCCCTGCGGATCAGGCGCCGCGCGAGAAGAGCTTTGATGACATTCGGGAAGTTCCCCCTCCCCTAGAGCAAATGACGGACGGACAAACGAAGCTTGCCGAGTTCTTCACGACCTTTTGGGAGTGGTGGTGCGACGGAGGCGGAAGCATGGATGGCGCTGACATGCAGGAGCTTATGGAAATGCACGGGCTCGCTGTCGGCGTCGATCGGGCCGCGGATTTGCCGGTCGCGCAGGCCGTGGCCGTGCAGCCCGAGCCGCCCGCCCGTCGGCCGACTCGCCGCCCCGCACGCGGCGTCGGTCCATGGCATCACCGAGATCGACGACGCGACGAGGACCGCCGTCCTCGCCGCAATGACCGCCACCGGCTGAGCCCGGCGCCAGCCAGTACAGCGCCGCGTCGGGGTCGCTGGGCGGCGCGGGCCCGTCGCCCGGCTCGACCGTGGTCGTCGGCTCGTCCGGCGTGGTCGTGCTCGACAGGAATGGAAATATTGCCGCTGGCACGTCAACCGGCGGGATGCAGGGAAAGATGCCGGGGCGTATTGGCGACTCACCGATTATCGGCGCGGGCACATACGCGTCGAACCAGTCGTGCGCGGTTTCAGGAACAGGTACGGGTGAATACTTCATCCGCCTGGGTGTGGCGCGCGAGGTTTGCAACCTGGTCTTCTACAAAGGCATGAAGCTGCAGGATGCTGTCGATGAGGCTGCTGATGGTGGGGGAGAGCAGGTTGAGCAGCTCGCTCGGCAGGTCGGAGAGGATGCCGCGCGGCGGCTTCGCGGCATGGGGATCGAGCGCGACGATGCGGTGCCGCCAAGCCTCCGATGCCAGCAAAGTGCCGTTCGGGCCGACGGCGAGGCCGTAGGGAAAGGCAAGGTTCCGGGCGAGCGGCACCGCATCCCGTCCCTGCGCCGCGAGCGGCACGCGCCAGACGCTGCCGCCGGCGCGGCGGTTCATGAGATCGCGCTTCCAGTCGGCCATCGAATATTCGGCCGATCCCCACAATCCAACAGGACCAGCTTTGCACGCTGGCGCTTCCCATCGATCTCCTACCGCGGCCTCGTGCGTCATAAACACACCGTCCCTTCTCTCTCCTCTCACTCGCGCTCTCACTCTCTCTCTCACGTTCTCTCTCGTTCTCTCGCCTCCTCGCCTCCAGCTGCAGACGGAGGGGTTCTTGGGTGAGCTGACGATGCCGGGAAGCTACTGAGATGCGTGATGGAGCGAGGATCGGATCGATTTTGGCGCGATCCTGAATGGTGGATTCAAGGCCGGCGGTTGAGCTCGCGTTGTGATTTTCGACACGGTTTAGTCGCCTCGGCACTCAGTTTCTTCGGTGGAGGTAGGGAGACGGATCGCCACTTCCACCTGCACATTTTCCTTATTTTTGTGTCTAGTTTGGTGCTCGAACGGGCTAGATCAGGCCAGTTTAGGCAAAATCATTATTTTTGGTTTTTGGAGGGTTCGCTGGAAAATGGTGAAAATTTGCAGTATAATTATTGTCAAAATGACCATCGGGATGTTAGGATCTCGTACCCGCCAGTTTCGTGTCGGTCGGTCGTCATTCGGGGTCGGTAGGAGTCTGGGAACCTCGGTGACTTGATTTGGGTCGATTTGTCAGAATCGCCCCAATCTAGCGATTTAATGTGTGCATGTGGCATTTTTAGCTCCCAGACATCTTCTGTGGTCGTGTGGCTTTGTTTCCCCTGCACTTCTGTGTGAATGGGGCGTGGAATGGGTCGATTAGACCATTCCACTATCTTTCCCGCCGTGACGGTGTAGCGGTCGTTTCAGTGACCGTCAGAGGTCTTTGATGGGCCTATGATGGACCGCCACAGCCGTTGGTCATTTCGGGTTCTTTGAGGCTGGTTCAGTGTGACGGTCTAATTCTGGAGCATCACATGATCCTGACGCTCCTATGGTGGAGCATCACAGCCTGGTCGTTTCTCGTGTCAGTCGGTTGACTCTGACGGCCCACTCCTCGTATGTCAGAGTACTGTGGCGCATCATCTTTGGACCGTCACAGTGTGTTTGATCGAGTTTGACTGGCTATGTCGGTTGGCTCTAGTGACCCAACCCCCATGCGACAAAGTGCTGTAACGCATCCATATTGGACCGTTACATGCTGTTCGTCCGAGTGTATGTTTTAGTTCTGTTCACCCTGACGGCCCAATCTAGGTGCATCAGAGCGTGTGACGCACCTATAGTAGGCCATTACAGTCCTATTAGCCGTGATGGCTGGTTTTGTTCTATGTCCATCCGCGTGTCGATCTATCTTAGGCTTGTGGTATAGGGCGGTGTCTGTGTGTCGGTAGTCTCTGGATCAGTCAGTTCAGGTGACTGGGTGCGGTCTCTTCCTTGACTACGACAGTTCCCTAATGACTCAATCTAGAATTGCCAGTGTCCTTGTCTCTGGTCGCATAGCGGTTGTTCCTTGACTGCCGTGTTTGCCTAGCGGTCGAGTGATGGTTTACTTTTCCCAGAGTGTCATCCTCCTGTGTTTCTATTTGTCTTGGCTTGATCTCGTGGTTTACCTGTGACCCGTGGATGTCTATCGGCATCCTATGAGGGCTGTGACCTTGATGGGATGGCGAGGAGTGCTTGTGTATGATGTCATGTCTGTGTGTGTGTCGTGTTGGGTTCCAGTCAACCCGGGGTCACCCAGTGGTTGACAGGTAACCTTGTGTGTCTCGACAGTCCTGTCCAGTTCGAGACATGGTTCTGGCTATAGTGATGTATCATCTTACCTTATTCTGCATGTCCAGGTGTGCTGAGGGTCCTCAATGTTCCCTCAGGTCTCTGCGTGTTATTTCCTCCGACAGCGTCATTCCCTCTGGCTTAGGATTAGACCGATTGGCAGCTTGGTCTGCTATTAGTGACGATCTTGCCTCCGAGTCATCTGACTCAAAGATCGTTACGTGAGTAGGTCTAGTTGCCTTGTTCTGAGTCTGTCGGCAGTGGCTGTGCTGCCATTGGTGCTTTCAAAGTACATGCGATAGTGCTCTCTTACATGTCTGTACTTCCGCACTCATATTTTGAGTCTCTGTGTCTTGTGAGCCTTCACTAGTCATAGCCTTACGTCACGTTACGACGTGACGGCTCTTGTAGCGGGGCACTTTCCCAATATACGGTTCTTAAGCTAGTTCCGTGCACCCCCGGTCCAACCGTAGCATCCTTCGGAGGGGAAATACTAGTTAGAGGCCTGGCTTAGGCAATGGGCCAGTGTGTGCACACGTGGTCAGGGGCTTTGGACTCACGTCGATAGGCGTGACCCTGACTAGTCACTCGTGACGGTACTTTCATTCTGGTTCTGACAGTGTCTTGGTCTCGGCCTACTCCTTGCGGTGAGGCACGCGGACAAGACGCTAGTAGGCACATCATAAGACGTCAGTGGACGCAGCTGGCTGTTCTTCTAGTGAGAAGGCACTTCAGTCACGTGGCACGTGACTCTCGGCGTTTCTTGTGCGTCTTGACCTTTCTGGGCTAGCCTTCTCTTGGCTTTTCCTAAGGTCAGTGTCTGTCGCCTGCACAACGTTCCAGTCGTGTGTGGGGCAGTGTGCACGACGTGCTAGTCATGTTGTCTATCGTCTGTCTAGGTTTTCCTAGGTTTTCTTGTTGTTCTTACAGGTCTTCGCTCTAGGCCTAGCGTCTTGTCGGCGGATCGGCAACTCCTGACTTCATCAGATCAGAGTCTGCCCTTCTATTATTGCTTGGAGTAGTTTTGGGAGCCGAGGTTAGTTCGACAGTCGTGCCTATCCTGTACGGCTCTTTCCCTTTCCTTTTTAGCTCCCCAGCTCTTAGCTTGCTCCCTACTCCTGCATCCCTTTTCTCTACAGCTTTATAGTTTAGTTTTCCTGCTTTACTACTGTTGTTGCCTATTGCTTACCTGTTGTTTACCTGCTGTTTTAACGTGTTACTGAGTGTTTTCCAATGGGGATCGACGTGACCCCTACTGAGCCAGTGACACGAGACTCACCCCTACTTTTCTGGTGGGTCGTGGTTTGTGCTGCTTCCGTGGTTCCTGGTGTGCGAGTTCATAGTTGCCAGCTGGTACCTTCGTTGGGCTTCCCCCGACTTTCTGGGTACGTCTTTTCTGTTTTGTCGACTGTACCGTTAGACTTGTTATCTTCCTTTGGACTGGACTCTGGCATATAATTGTTAATTTAAACTATTAATTAAAGAGTAATTTTATTTCTGCTAATTTAGCAAACTGGTCTAATGAAATTTAATTGCTTACTGTCATATCTCTGTGGCTTCAATTTACTACACGACAATCCTTTCATCCCTTCAGAGCTTTACCACTCTTGGGAGGCCTCGTGGGTTTCAAGTGGTGTTGCTGCCCTCGCCCTCGCCCTCGCCCGCAACCGCGCCGTCGCCCTCGCACGCAACCGCGCCGTCGCCCTCGCCCGCGTCCTTCTCCCGCGGCGAGCTCCTCACTCCCGCGCTCGTCGTGGTCGTCGGCCTCGGCTCGCTCGGCCTCGATCTGCGCCCGCTCCTCGCGACCTTCCACGGCCCGATCGTGCTCAAGCTCCCGCGCAGCTTCGACGTCGCCGGATCGAGGCCGGGCTGACCCAGGAGGGCCTTGCTCAGCGGGTCGGGGTTACCAAGAGCCACATCTCTGGAATCGAGCGCGGAACGGCTGGCGCTTCCGCCCCGGTGCTGGCTCGGCTGGCCACCGCGTTCGACTGCAAGGTCGCCGACCTGATGCCCCCCGCTTCGACATCGGCTACGTCGTGAGCAGCGGGGACGGGCCCACGCTCACCGAGGTGAGGTCGTGGCCGGCAACCGTGAGCGTCCCTGATGCCGCGAAGGCGCTCGGCGTCAAGCTCAACTACATCCCGATCGACGAGGCCGACATCGAGGCGACTTCGGCGCGCACGATGCAGACAGCTATCGCTCAGAAACCTGACGCCATCGTCGTCGGCGATTTCGTCACCAATGTCGTCGACCCCTACATCAAACAGGCCGTCGCCGCGGGCATTCCCGTCTATGTCGATCAGTCCGGCCAGGATCAGTGGCAGGCGGACGGGGCTTTCGGCTTCGTCGGCCAGCAGGGGCCGGACGTCGGCAAGGTCGCGGCTGACATCAGCACGCGTGCAGCCGAAGCATATCTCAAGATAACGAGAATCACAGCCGCTGGCGAGGTACGCCAGGGCCAGTGCGAGGCACGACGGGCCATCCAGGTTGAAAGGCCGCCCTGGCCGAGCCACCCAGCGCGTGGCATCTACATAACCGTCTCGCCATGCCATCCAGTCAGCATCTACATATCGGCAGAGGTGCGTGAACGTCGGCCAATTCATGCGGATGAGGCGCAACAACGCGCTGTCACGCCGGCCCTCATATATCGCCCTCCACCCCGACTCCTCAGGGAACAGCAGATCCGCGCGGCAGAACGCCGTGTACGACTCCAAGCGCATCGAACGCAATGGCAAAAAGCAGGGTGTGCCTGAATAGTGACATACATGTCCAGGTGAGCGTGATTCATTGACATGCCGCGCATGTATTCTTAGAGAAGGGTTCTGTACAAATGATATCAACACAAAAAGAACGAACGAACACGAAGCGTCGGTGTTGATACAGCAGCTCAACGATGAGGCAAAAAAAAATGCGTATCTCAAGTTTGAGGCTCTGGATGACAAGTGAAAATGCGTGTACAAAACGAGTTTCGACATTCCACACATCAGAAAACAACCAATTTACATTATTATAAGCAATTCAGTCGCTCAAGCAAGTGCACCGTGAGTGTGTTTGAAATTTTATAACATGTTGTGACTTTACACAACAACAGTAAAAACGTCTTGCACGCGGCAACTCGGCTGCATGCAGCTGTGCATCGGTCATCCAGAAGAGAAATGACCGAAGCATTCATTTGTTTTCTTTTAAACTTGCTTTGCCTCGCTTATCAGCTGCTCCTTCTTGTGTGTTATTTCAGTTGCCCCACACTCCATCCCCTTCACCGTCTGAATTATATGACTATCGCACGTCCAGTCAACGTGGAATCACATGTCTCAAGGAATAAGACGGCATGATGTTGTCGATCAGATTATCAAGCTAGTCACTGGCTAAATTATGCATGCATGCGTATGTGCTATAGCTGCATGCCAATGACATGTACTTCTGCCAGCCCGCCGCCATCGATCCGTCGGGTAAAATGCAGCCGCCGATCCGACGGCAGCTCGAACCGCCCGTGCCGTATGCAGGCAAATAGCTTATATTAATTCGCATATTAATTTAAATATAATATGCCTTTCTCCCAAGAATATCATGCATGCAATGCAATTTACAACTCAGGCAAAACTTTAATTAGCGCGTTGCTCGGCGATGCAAGAGTCAGTTTTTACTGGTGCGTAGTAAAAGAGGTTACGGCAAACCTCCGCGCGATAAACCGCAAAACATCGTACATCGGACAAGGGGCGTGACAATATTATCGCACCACAAACTTTACCGGTGATCGATCTGATGCATGACCGCAAGGCGTGACACTGATTTTTTTTTTTCGGAGTTCCGAGTGACCACCGGGGGAAGACGTGTGCACCCGTGCCCTCGGCACCGGGTCGGCCCTTGAATCGGGCTAGCCAAACCCCTTTGGGAGTCCCTCTGGCCTTGCTGGCCCTCTACCAGCAAGGGGCCAGCCCCACACCCTCCACTCGGCATCACCGAGTCACCCCCGAGTTTGGGTGAGCGCCGTGTGAGTTGGCCGCCGACTTCGGCCCATTGGGTTCGCTATTGTGCTTGCGTGCTTAGGTCCGAGGTCGTTTCACATCATAGAGTCTCTCCTAGAAATTTCCACCAAGACAGGAGAAATGATGAGTAGCATTCAAGATACTCAGACAACTTCTTTCATCAAGCTCACTAAAGTTCTGGATTTCACCTATGATCTTAAAATAGAGTTTGAACTGATGAAGATCAAGGTGAACATACTCACAGAAAGTCAGCAGGAGCTCACTCATAGATTTGATACTGTTCAGACTCAACTTGAGAACATATCTGACAAACTCCAAAACATTATCACAGAGCAAGACTCCAGCTCCTCCCTAGTGAATAGTTTGGGGAGTATGATACATCATTGGCTTGAGGATCTGTCCACTGCTATCAAAGAACTTCATACCTCAGTCATGGACAAACTTACAGCCCTCAGTTCTGCAATTGAAGGCACCCCATATCCAAGGGGAGTACCGTTGAGAGGTAGTTCTAGCTCTGCACCACCCAGAGGCAGAGGAGGATACAGAGGTTCTTATTCTAGTCGCTAATTTCTAAGACTTCCCCAATTCTTTTTGATAATGACAAAGGGGGAGAATTTATGACACGTGATTGATGCATGATAGGTCATGGTCTGGTGGGTAAATGAAGATGAAGATGTTGGAAGATGCTGATGCTGATCTTTTGTACAACTATTATGCATGATGTTTGTGTAAAGAGAGACCTAATCAAACTCAGTTTGTATTTTCTTCTTGCACACAGAAATGTTAGTTAGCGTACGTGCAAGCATAATGTTGTGAATGTGGTCCTTGAAATGCATGTCAGACAAAAAGTCTGTGAATGATATTAATAAATTGTGATCATACTTGATTGAATGCTTAGAATTGGTGAAGCTAACTGATTCGGCCTTTGCTAAGACAACAGTTGCGATCCTTGATTCTGCTTTTGCTCAACACCAGGTTTATTTTTCGAAATCTGCCGTTGGTGCAGATTGCGGAATTTATCTTACCGATTCAGCATTCGCAGAAAGCACAGTGAAGGTTGTGAAAAACGCCATGTGGGCCCAGCAAACTGTACGTGAAGTGAAAAGCGCATGGAGTGCAAACTCAATTGTTTATATCGCTAAATCAGCTCTCGGTGCTTTCGGGCACTGTGATTATGCAGCAGCACTACTTAAGAAATAGGAATTGAAATGAAATCTCTCATTATTCTTATCGCCCTTATCTTCAACATGACGGCCAGAGCAGATGTCTCAGTTGTCCACACATCTTTGAAAGCTTCGGCCATCAAAGGAAAAGATAACCAGACAAGAGTAAGAATCGCTCTTTGCGAAAACGGAAGATGTTCTTCACTCGTTAAAGTTCAAGGCTACACTTCAGATGAATGGCAGCAGATCTCAAGCATGTGCCGTCGTTCACAAACATTCGCCCCACTCGGCAATATGCTTAAACTAGCAAGTAACGTTTCTGGAGTCGTTCTTAAAGGTCACCCGGGAACAATCGTAAGTTTTATTCTTGGTTCATTCGGTACATCTAAAGAAGAAATGAATGCAAAACAAGTCCATTTGGTTGATCAACCTCAGAAGGCCATTTATTCACCAATAGAACCTGTAGATCATCAGTGTGCAGTTTTGAAGACTACTGATTCATGGGATCAATATCTCTTTATAACATCCGAGTTATATCTTATGTTTGAGTCTGTGTTTGAAATGAGTTCAATGACAACAGCTATTCATTGCAATGCAGATATTTGGGATTATTCTCTTTTTATTGAGGCCGGTTTTACTACTCTCTATGAGTCTCCGAGCTCGGGGCTGGCCGGGAGAAGCGTTCTACGCCAACTGCGCAATCTGCTCTCAGACTGTAACCTGAGGGTGCTTGCAGACTCGACCACGACCTGCAGTTGCAAGATCTGACGACGGGGCTTGGCCGGCGTCTTCCTCGACGAGTCTTCTTCCACCTCCAAGAAGCCGGACGCCTTTCATGATATTGGTGGGGGCGAGGCCTCTCATAGTTACGGTAGGGATCATTATTCAAATCCTCCCTATCAAGCTCAACATGTGGGGGGCGGGCTCTTGGACCAATGTTCCTTGGATGGAACTCATTCCTATCAACTTCATCAAATGGAGGGCGGGCTCTTGGTCCATGGTTCCTTGGGTGGATCTCATTCCTATCATCTTCATCAAATGGAGGGTGGGCTCTTGGTCCATAGTTCCTTGGGTGGATGCCTTGTTATTTATAGAAACAACCACTGAAAGCACTAAGAGCATAAGAGAAATAACTAGACGATGATCTAAGCCACAAGAGACCGAGCGATGGATGTGCACAGATAGCAATAGATGAATGGAAATAGCAAACCACCAAATAGAGATAGGGGATTTTTAAGGTGGTTCGATTGCAACTCGCAATCTACGTCCACCCCTTACTCTGCGGAGTAAGGATTCCTTACACTAAGCAATGAGAAAAAACCACAGACTCAGTCTGCCAACAGCCACTGCCAAACGGCTTGCCCCGAGGAACACCTTCCTCAAACATCTAATAACCAGAAGTACCAACTGGAGGACCAACCTCCCTTCATTTGCAACCCTCAAACGGAACCTTATAAGCTGCTCCCAGCAACTTACAACTCAGAGGAACGTTCCTCTCTTCCTCCTAGCACACTGGAGAGAAACTGGAGAACTTCTCCCTTCCTCTAAAATACCTCAGAGGATAACATGACGTATAAATTAAATGAACATAAAAATCCAGAGATGAAAAATAAAACACACGAGCGATCTCTCAGACTCGAGAGAAAATGTAGCTTCCGTAGAAGCAAGGTATTTCAATCAGACTCTCTCATGTCCTTACAGGACTCTTCTTCCTTTCTCAGATGTGGAGGCTTCAGACGAGACAGAGATGTTGTGCCCCTTGGGCTTTGATGATGGTGTGTTATTTTGATGATAGCAACTCTTGGAGTCACCACATAAGATTGCTTGTATGCTTGAGATGAATGGCATTTGCTTGAGATGAATGGCATTGATGCCTTATTACTACTGTCTATTCTGGGTTCGTGCATCCACGTGGTCGGAGACCTGGACTGACACTGACGAGTGTCGCTCTGACTAGTACTTGGTTTTGGGTACTGTTACGCTTCCCACTTGTCGCGGACTTGTGTTGAAGCTAGAGACGCAGAGTAAGCCGTCAGTGGACGCATCTGGTTTCTTCTTCTGGTAGTCTTCCTCTCCTTTTCGCTGTTGTCACTGGGGAATGGTTGAGTTGCTATTCTATTGATGAGTTTTTGAGCACTCGCAGTTGAATTAAATTGGCACATATTGACTGTTTTAACTGTTTAGATAGGTTACAGTTTTGCTAAATTGTTATTTATCATGCCATATATTTAATTCTTAAATGCATGTTTTATTGTTTTCCTTTAGTTAGTTGTGCGTTAGAGATTTTTGTGAACCCTACTGAGTCTCTGCCGTGAGACTCACCCCCTTCCTTTTACAGGTGCGGCGGCGGAGCAACAGGTAGCGGGTTTCTCTCGTACCTTGGGCGAGAGGTCTTAGTGCCAGCAGTAGTCGGTCGGTGGTCGGTCTGTCCTGTAGCCCTCCTTTTGTTTTATACTTTTGGCCGGGGTATGCCCCGAGTAGTTGTACATTTGAGGCTTTTGCTCGATCATTGGACTTGTGATATAAAATTCTGGACTACACGAATCAACTTCATTATCTGATACAGTAATTGCTTATGCTAATGTTCAAATGAATACTTTAGTTGATATCGCACTTGTGTCTTTTCTACTTATTATGCAACCCCTCAACAACACTTCTCAACCCTTACGGGGCCCCATCAGCCCCTTGGGTGGCGTCCCCAGGTCTTAGTGTCGGTTTACCGGTACCCAGATCTCTGGGACGCTACAGTTGGTATCAGAGCCGTGTTGAGGATTTGTATAAGGAAGTGGAATTGCATTAGTCCAGAACAAGTCCATGTTAGTTGTCTACTGCTGGCTTAGGGTGTTTTCTTTGATGATTACTGACGGTTTCCCTTACGTTTGTTAGTGCAAGCCTTCTTAAAGATCAAGATGCCACCTCGTAGAAGGCGTATTCCGAGGGAGGAAAGTGGCACTTCTCCTCCTCCGGCTGCACCAGCTGCAGTTCGAGTTGAAGATCCGCAGTTTCCTTGTCCAGAGGCTCAATCTGTCTGCGGAGGTGATCATCAGCAAGCTGAATGCGCGTCATCTCCTGCTAAGGATGGACAGCGAGGAGGATTTTACAAGGCTGTTGATTCAGAAAAGCTTGTACATCAAGGGATTTTTGTTCCGGTTTTTCAGATGGTCTCAGGATTTTGACTTCGATGCAGATCCGCTCTCGGTCCCGGTGTGGCTTGGCTTTCCAGATCTGCCTGCGAACCTGTATCATGAAGAGTGTCTCCGCTCTATCGCTGGGAATTTCGGCCAGTTCCTGCGGGTTCATGAGAGAACGCTGGATCTGGTTGATATGTCGGAGGCGCTGGTATGTGTAGAAATGGATCTAGCAGCCAGCAGGAGCGATCGCATTTGGATTGCGCAGGATGATCACGGCTTCTGGCAGAAGGTTAATTTCAGCAGAGTTCCTGCGTTATGCTCTTTCTGCCATAAGCTGGGACATGGTGTTGAGATCTGCAGGAAAAAGCAGGGCAAATCCTCACACCGGGAAGGAAAGGCAGTGGTGGTTAAGGCTGTTCGTCTGGAATTTCGAGCGAAGCCCAGCTGCGCTGATGATGCTCGACAAAGTGTGACTGAGAACTGCTCAGCTCACTCGGTTCTCCAGGACGCGGGGGTGTCTGATGCGGCCGACCAAGTGGAGGATTTGGCAGGGTCGAGCAGTTCCGCTGCCATATCAGGAGGTGCAGGAGAGTTGGAAGCTCAGGCGGTGGTGGTTCCAGTGATTACGGAAATGTCTGACAAGGGGGTGACGGGGGGTGGCACTCTGGAAGCTGTGACGGAAGGGGTGCCGTCTTTTCAAGGTGAACAAGAGGATGCTCTTAGAAGTACTTATACTAAATTTCTAGCTAAGGATGAGGGTGGCCGGTCTTTAGTTGGCATGGGGGAGGCTGGAAGGAATCAAATTGAGAAGGTGAGGAAAGAAAATGAGCTGGTCTCCTTCGCCAGTTGTGCGGATCCAGGTCTTTTGCTGCAAAGGATGACAAGATCTAGAGCTAGATCCCTGGAGGAGTTCCCCCCAGACATTACATGATGATTCCTACTCTAGTGTAAAGGGGGAGGGAGAGGAGTCAATGCTCCGCCCTCCCCCCATCCATTTTCTTCTTCCTTATGCTAGTCTTGTTTTACGATTAATGTATTTTGATTCCCCCGTTCTTGAGGAATAAACCCAGTTCTCGATCCCCATGTCTTCCTCCCTATTACTTCTCTTCTGTAAACGATGCAAGCAATAAATTGAAGAAATGTGTTGCTATTGTCCTGCTGAAACGTATTGAAGTGTGAAATCATCGAGCCCTTATTGTCTTCTTCCAGATATGTTTATCCTGTTTATCCGTTGTGTGATTTAGTCGCTTTCCCTGCGCTGTTATTATCACTCCCGGAGGAATGGTGAGGGAGGAGTCCCAATCCCATTCTCATGGATTACTGGACTCCGTCCCTCCCCCCCTTCGGTGATCTGTACAGTCATAGCATCATGTGATCCATATGTCCCTCGGTTTATTTCTCTCTAAGCCATCTGGGTCATCCCAAGGATAAGAGACAGCCATCTCTTGATCCCCTGGACGGCCGGCAACAGAACAGGTTTCTCTGGAATTCTTTTTGGACCGGTGGAGATCTCAATCCCCAAATTAATTCCCAATCCATTCTACCTTACAATGACTCCCCAGCATTGCCCTATAAAACTCCAGCACAGTCTGCATTTGGACTCCAAAATCCCTGAAACAATCGACTCTGAAATCCCTGAAACAATCCCTGAAACAACCCCTGAAAGACCCTGAACATCTCGGCGCCGTGAATAGCCCTTGGCGCGAGGGTTCAGGCGTCGAGATCCTGTGCGCGCTGGGAACTCTTCCCTTTTCCCGCCAATTGGTCAGGCCGATAACTGTAGCCCCACGTCGACATCCTTTGTCACTCCCCGTGCCGACATCCTACTCATGGCTCACCGCGCCGAGAAGCCTTCTGCATGCCATCTTAACCCCTGACTACCCCATCGCACCTGCACACAGGGCATCCAGGGGTCTCCATTCGAACCCCAGAGAATAAATTAACGGGGAATAACCTCCCCTACATTCCATCGTCCCAAGTTGGACTCATATACGACCCTCAAACCAAAGGAGCTCTGCCACTGCATAAGCCGGCCCCACCGGGAAGACGGGTGCGTCGAGTGAGCTAGGCTACGCGGTGAGCCATTTGCGAGAGCTTGTATGCTTGTGGAGCTTAGGTCCTTGGAGCATCTTTGCATCATTGGGCTGTGCCACATCAAGTGGTATCAGAGCTGAGTCGTAAGTTTGTCCCATCAAGCCTAGTCTTGGGTCATTTGCATCCTAGCGATGACTTTGCCGAGTGTCCGTTTGGTCTCACATCGCCGTGCCCGTCTATCCCATGGGGTAGAGCCTGTGATCCCCTACGTCCTATCTCAAGGAGAGATTCTCTGAACTACTAGACACCCAGATATCGGCGAAAAAGTGAGCGTTAATAAATAGTAACCTTAACTATTCATTTTTCATCCATTAATGATTAAATTATGTTATTTTCACCGTCATTGCGATTCTATGATCCGAAACGAGTTCTTTACACTGGTAACGCAACCCTCGACCACCTAATTTCGCTCCGTACTGCACTGCCCCTACTGGGACCCTTGAGTGTGCCCTTTTATAGTCGTTTAACCCGATCGTGTGTCATCAAGTCATAAATAAAATAAATATAAACAAGGACTATCGCGAGCATGGTTTGGGCCTATGGGTCCGCCCTGCCATGTCCATGGCCTAACCTTGCTTCGGAACTGATAATACTTTGGGTCAGACCTGGCCCTGTTGGGTTTTCATCCCCCCCTCATAATAGTAAATCACGTCGTGTCATAAGCGAACATGTGTTCTGGAGATTCCCTGTGGCGTTACTGCATCGTCAGCATAAATCCGTCTCGTACCGATGTCCGAATAAGTTTTTAACGGCTCTTTTAGTCTCAGACTCGATGGCCCGGGACTACGCTGGTTCACCTTTGAACCTATATACGTATGCGACGGTGTCAATGTGGAGTCGAAAGATTTGCGTAGACCTGACCGAAAAGCCCGTCGAGCAATCTGAACCTCTCGGTGGGCTAGTCCTTGAGGGTGCTACGTTCAATATGGGACTGGGTGCTGTCATTTCATGCACACCTGGATGATTTAGGGACCATCTCATTCTTATGTAGATGAGCACCCACTACATCCCCCCGACATTGCTTGAGGGAAGTTGACCTAAATGGGCTGTAAGTCGACTCGGAAGGCGGAAGTTGATAAAATAAGCTCTAGGGCTCTAAGAAATCATGATCTCCAAGGCTCAAAGAAAATCGAACAATGAAATGGGCTCAAAATCTACCCAAGGAAGACTCCAAAATCATGATTAATTTGGGACATCAAAAATGATGAATAAGAGAAATGACTCAACTTGTGGGTTAAAAACGGGTGTGAACAGGCATGACTCGAGGCTAGGAGGGAGGTCCACCAAGATGGGCAGGGGCATCCATGAAAGGCACAGCACAAGCCCCCCTACCAGTGTGGGAGCCACCAGGGTCAACGAGGAGGGCGATGAGGGCTGGGCCGGAGGCGTCGAAGGCAGAGAAGATAGAGTAGGGGGCTGCAGCGGACCGTCCATCTCCAAGTCTGACAGAGGAGGCTTCGCAGGTGAAACCGCAACCTCGAAGGCACCAACCCCAGGTTCCTCCATGACAGGCAGTGGCACCAGGGCGCCAGGACGATAGATGCACGGTGAGGCTACCAGTGGGTGGGGGCCAAACACGCTCCCAAGGACCTCACCAAATGTGGGGGCGAGGGAGGATGAGCTGCTAGCAGCGGGGTCACCTTCACGGTAGGGAGGATCGGGCGACTGGGGTGCAGGTTTGGGAGGAGCAATAGTGCCACCCTGGCAGCCAGAGGACTTGCGGCAAGTAGGGGGTAGGTGACCCATGCGCTTATAGGAGGAGCAAAACAGAGGGGCCGTGGGGAAGCACAGGCCTTGCCAAAACCCACCAGAGCCCATGCTAACCCAGACACATTGAGGGAGAGGCTTGGAGGCATCCAGGAGAACACAAACTCTAGCGGCGTGAACACGAGAGAGGCAAAGGGTGTCCAGGGAGACCTATAGAGTAGGACCAAGGCTGCCGACGATGGAGGACACCAAGGGCTTAAGGAAAAAGTTTGGGGGGAGTCTAGGTGATGTGGCACAGCCCTATGATTGTATGAAATGCAATGACAACCCTTGGACCTAGATCAGCAAGCATATAACGAAGGCAACGGACTCACGCGGACGGTGGGCTCTCACGGCTGTGTGAGAGAGAGAGAGAGAGAGAGAGAGAGAGAGAGAGGAGATGGGCTCGCAGTCACGATGGGTGGAGAGAGAGAGAGAGATCTGCTCGCAGTGGCTGTGGAGAGACCAGAGACAGTGAGGGGATCGACGATGAGGTGGATGTGTGATTGTAAGAGGGAGAGAGTGGCGGGGGATTAACGTAAGGTGCGTGGATGCGGGGGTGGTGAAGACGTGGGGGGATGCGAATGGCCGTGAGGGGGAGACGGGTTGGTTGAGAGGGAGAGCGTGTGTGTGTGGACTAGAGAGAGAGAGGGAGCGGCGGTGCGGGCTAGCAGGTGTGGGTGGAGATGATGGAGAGGGGCTCGCCGCGGTGGGCATGCAGGGATGGCAAAGGTTACGAATGGGAGAGAGAGAGCCGTGGGTGGTTCGCAGAGAGAGAGAGAGGAGGGGAGAGATGGCTTGCGATGGTGCAAGAGATCTGCGGTTGGTGACCGGTGGTGGGGGAGGGAGAGAGCGAGCTATCGCGGTGATGTGTGTGAAGGTGAGAGGGAGGTGGAAGTCGGAGGACGGGAGAGAGGAGGACAGGGTCTGCCGCGGTGGTGAGAAGGGGCGATGTGCATGCGGGGGCTGACGTGGTGGGTTAGCGGAGGTGAGAAAGGAGAGGAGAGAACGGAGAGGCGAGGGAGATGGAGAGAGGGGGAGAGAGTTGCGGCGGTGGCTATGAGAGGCAGTGACGTAGGGGTCCAGCGGTGTGCATGGAGATAGAGGGAGGTCGATGCTGGTCGGTGGAAAGAGGTGAGGGAGACGCCGCCAGTGTACAGGGAGAGTGAGAAGAGAGATGAAGGGAGGCCGCCGACGGTGGGAGGTGTTGCGGGAGGGTGCAGTGGCAGTTAGAGAGAGGGGAGAGAGAGTGGTGTGTAACGGTAGAGAGGAGAGAGCTTGGAGGAGTCACCGGCGGAGGTGTTTTGGGAGGGTGGAGGTGACTGTGGAGAGAAGTGGTAGAGAGAATAGAGATGGGAGAGCAGGGAGAAGAGACGGGGGCGGGGAGGTGTGCGTGGCCCTGTGCGTGTGTGCCGTGGAGGGGGGGAGTGCGGTGCGTGGGAGTGAGAGAGTAGAGACGGAGAGAGGGAGGGATCTGTGGTGCGGTTAGTAGAAAGAGGGGATGGCCGCGTGTGTGTGTTGCGTGCGGACAGTAAACGACGTCGGCGAGGAGAGGGGTGATAGCGAACGTAGTAGTTGTGAGCCACCGAAACCACCGGGACGCAAGGAATCCGCTACACCAGGAGTCCATGGCGGAGCTGCTGTACCAGAAGCGGGATAGACTTATCCCATTGTCACACAAGTTGTAGTGTTGTTGTAATCCTTCCACCTTTTGTGGAATCTGTTTTCCTATCCTCTGTACAACATATACTCTATTAAAAAGAGATACCTCCCGAAAGACACCGTGATACAATAACACGGACGGGATTCCACACAAACTCCAACTCTTTTCTTCTCGTCTCCTTCCTCTGCTCTTTCAAGGGGAAGTCTGCCTGTGGGAGAGAGAGAGAGGGTCTGTCTGTCGGGGTGTGGGCATTCTGTTGTGAAGTGAGTGAGAGAGAGATCCCTGGGAGAGATCGACGAGGGGTCTGCGGGTGTGTGAAGGGAGTGAGAGAGAGATATGTGGGAGAGGTTAGGTGAGTGGGCTCCGTGAGAGGAGAGGTCCATGGGAGGCCGTCGTGTGCGTGGGTAGAAGAGAGAGGAAGAGAGAGGGAGAGAGAGGTGGAGGTGTCTGCCGTCTGTGGGGAGGTGCAAGTGTGAGAGGGAGTTGAGATGTGTGTGGCGAAGGTGAGAGGGCTCTGTGTGTTGTGTGGGGTGTGTGAGGGAAAGAGAGATGGGAAGAGAGAGGGAAAGCCTGCGGGGTCTGCCGCCGGTGTGCATGTGAGTGAGGATAGTGAGGAGTGGGAGAAGAGATGGGAGAGGCCACCGGGTTCTATGGGCCAAAGGGAGAGAGTGGGAGTACGACGGTGGGGCGGGGGGTTTTGTGTGTAGTGGGAGGGGATCCCGCCGTGAGTTTGTGTAGAGGGAGAGAGTGTGAGGCTATGGGAGGGAGAGTGGGAGAGGTCTCTGGTGTGGTTAGCAGAGAGAGAGGGAGTGGTGTAGTCGATGGGCGCGGTTAGCCCGGGAGAGGGAGACGGACGGAGAGAGGGGGGGCAGGGTCTGCCGCGGTGGTGAGAAGGGGCGATGTGCATGCGGGGGCTGGCACGGTGGGTTAGCAGAGGTGAGAAGGGAGAGGAGAGGAGGAGAAGCAAACTAGGGGTGCGGCGGTTGCGGAGGTGAAGCTCGCGGCCGGTGCTGGTAGGGAGAAAGGAGGGCCGGGAAGGTTACGTTGTTGCAGGCAGAGGCCGCGGTGGGGTGCGTGGGCTGCGGTCGTGGACAGAGGGAGGTGCGGCGGTGTCTGCGGAGGTGCTGGATGTCGACGGAGGCCGCTGCGACGGGAGAGGGTTATGGGTGCAGTGAAGGTGCGAGAGAACGGGAGGCAGGCGACGACGGCTTCGATGCGGTGCGGTCATGAAGGTGGTGCCGATGGCGAGGAGAGGGGTGACATGCGACAGCTGTGGTGGTTGCGATGCATGCTGGCGGGGGAGTGAGGGTGGTTGAGAGGGAGAGCAGGGGGAGAGGGGTGGTGTGCCTGCGGTGGTGAGAAAGGGAGGCTCGCCAGTGGGAGGGAGAGAAGAAGAGATGGGGAGGGTTAAAAGAAGGGAGGCGACGCCGGTGGAGGGTTTGCGGTGGCTACGTGTAATCGGAGAGAGAGACCGACGCGCAGAAAGGATAGGGTGTGAGGGAGAGAGAGAGGGTGAGAGTGGTCTCTGTGTGGAGGATAGGAGAGCTGGCCGGCGTTCCCCCCCGGATGAGTGTGTGAAGGTGAGAGGGACGCATGGAGGTGCGACGTGGGAGAGAGGTGTTAACCAGGGGAGAGCTCCGAGATGCTGGTAGTGCGTGGGAGAGGGAGGGAGAGTGAGAGGTTAGTGTGTGTGTAGGGAGTGAGAGATGTGGGAGACAGGGAGATGGGAGAGGTGGAGAGTCTGCCGCCGGTGTGTGGGAGAGAAGAAGAGATTGGAAGAGGTGGTCTCACCGGCCGCGTTTGTGGTGGGAAAAGGGAGTGTGAGAAGATGGAGGGAGTCTACATGAGTGAGAAAGAGAGATCCCGGGCGTTACGTGAGTGGTGTTGGGTGTTAAATGAGAGAGGGAGACCAGATCCGAGAGAGGTGGGAGAGTTAAGATTTATTTTTGTTTTCTTTACGAGCACAGACATAAACTCATGCATTCTAATGTGTTGCTATCATCAAAACGTTCTAATGTGTTGCTATCATCAAAATGTTACATCATCAAAGCACAAGGGGCTCAACATTCTCCCCCTTTTTGATGATGGCAACACAGTGAGTCACACAGACTTCAAACTATTCTCCCCCTTTGACATAAGCAAAAAGGAGATGGGTTGAAAGAGAGATAATCAGTGCTCCCCCTGTGACATGAGACATTTACTCCCCCTATCAACAAGAATGCATAACTACTCCCCCTCAGAAACAAGATGGAAGATTCCAACAGTGTGAAGAGTAGAAATGAAAATGAAAATGTAAAAGCTGTAGTCAAAGGTAGGGGTAAATGACAGCAAAGAAGGCACATGATCTCCAATAAGTGAGAAAGCATGATGATTGAGCTGTCAGAGGTGAAACTGGTCATAAGAGTTTGGAAAGCGAGCACCATTGCTGTAAGTCTATATGAGCATAGACATTCCTATCATAAAGGATTATGAATTGATCAACATGACCCAACTGATTTAAACATGATGTATATCAAATTTGTCATTAAAAGTAATGCTTATATCTGAATCCAAGTTTTAATAAAGGTGAACCAATTAATCATTCGATCTTCACATCAATCACCCTCCAACTTACTCAAATAATCTTAATGACCCCTTTGAGAGTCGCACAGAGTAGTATTGGAATTAAACACCTTGACAAGAATTTGAGTTGACTATTTTGCAAGTTTTTCACATTTGATTAGCACATAATTTTCCCTGAGCAAATTTAGTTGATTCACACCTTTTTTCATAAGGCACAACACATCTTAGGTGAAGTGACCCAGTTACTCAGTGCAGTAACTTTCATTGCCTCTCAATTTTGAGAGCAGAGTTAGCAGTGAGAGTGTCTTTTGACATGAGGAGACACCTTGATCAGAGGCCAGACTCCCCAGTTACTCAACACATACATGCCATTGCTCTGTTAGATTTCATTTTTCTTTTACCTCAGAGATAATTATGCCACTTCATGACATAGGTTTACTCTATTTCCTTGATAGAGGACCTAGTTTCTCAGTGAGCAACCTCATCGGGTTTCATTTTCTCAACCACCAAATCTGTAAAGGAGTATTCTGGGCCGACTCGGTCTTGAAACCACTGAATAAACTTGTCTTTCACTGTCCTGAAGCTCTCTGCATCTTCTAATGGCAAAGAATAGAACTATTCTAGTGCAACCCCATCTAATGATCGGCAGAACAAATATGCCATAAGGCGATCATCATACTGAAATTGGGCCGATTCATATAAGAAGTCCCTTACATAGATAAAGGGATTGCCGTTTCCGTCATATTTTCAGTAATTGGGGAGCTCAGACTGTGGGGGAAACCGGATATTCTGAAAGCTTGGAACATGAACATTTGCCAAGGATTGTGGGCCAACCCGCTTTTGAAGGAAGTTGAGTTGTTGCTGCATGGCGGCCCATTTGTCAAGGAGTTCTTACTCCCTAGATGGGATAGGGGCAGCGAAAGAAGCGGGTTGAACTTGAGGAGCAGAAGGATAGGCAACTGGAGGTGGAGGCAGCCCATAAGAAGGGGCAGAAGGATAAGCAATCGAAGCAGGAGGAGGTCCATAAGAAAGATATTGGGTCGAAGGATGACCCAAACTAGAATGAACTTGGGTTGTCCCTTGCTGAGGGCGCATGAAATTGGCTGGGCCCACAAGGACTTGTGGCACTGATGGGCCGGACATAGAAGGAACTGCTTGGATAAAAGAAGGGAAAATGGACTTTCCCTTATTAGAAGATTGTTGGGCCGAACCAGAGGACCGGCTTGTTTCCAGGCTAGAGAAGGTGATGGCCCTAGGTTGGACCGGAATGAGATCAATTGGATTGGGCTGAATGGCGGGCCCATCAACCCTAGGCTGAACAATGGAGGCATTAGACAGGCCTTGCGTAATCGTGGGAGGTGGGGTATTGGACCCCTGCATAGCCTGATAAACAGCCTGAAGTTGGGCCGGATCCAACTGGGCCATCATCTGGAGAATGGAATTGGCAGAAGGAGACGGAGTGGATTGGGTGCCCAGGATAGGGATGGAGGACGGAGGAGGAGCGGACCCCTCTCCGGATGGGAATGAGATGATCCTAGAAGGATCTTCCAAAAGCCCTTGAGGAACACGGGTGCGCGCCCACAAGGAGTGACGGCCCCAACAAAGTGGTGGTGGGCCCCGCAGGGCGACACCGTAAGTCTCCAGTGCAAAAGACGGCCATAGCCCTTCACCGGCACGCCCTCTACAAGCTTCGCCGGTACACCCGCCCGAGGCTTCATCGGTACGCTCCATGCGGAGCCTTCGCCGGTACACCCTTCGATGGGCCTTCACCGGCACACCCTCCCCCGAAGGCTTCCCCGGTACGCTCCATGCGGAGCCTTCACCGGCACACCCAGTGTGCTTCCCCGGCACACTACCCAGTGTGCTTCCCCGGCACACCCAGTGTGCTTCCCCGACACACTCCCCAGCGTGCTTCCCCGGCACACCCCCAGCGTGCTCCTCCGGCACGCCCTGTGCAGGGCCTTCCCCGGCACACCCCGTGTGCAAGGCCCTCGCCGGCACACTCCCAGAAGGAGCTTCACCAGTACACTCCTCCCTTGGACGCTCACCGGTACACCCCCGCGTGTCCGCTCACCGGCACGCCCTTACCCTGTGCCCCTCACCGGCACACCCCGATGGAGAGCCAATGGCCGGCACGCCCCGGTGCCCCCGTCCACGGCACACCCCGGCGTCGAAGGCGAGGAAGAAGAAGGAAAAGGGGAGGGAAGGAGAGGAGATGAAGGGAGAAGAAAGGAAGGAGAGGAGAAAGGGAGCCCTAGGGCCCCGTCTCCCGTCGGCCAAAGAAGGAGAATAGGAGGAGAAGAAGAGGAACAAGAAGGAGAAGGAGGGAGAGAAGAAGGAGAAGAGGAAGGGGAGGGCCACGGCCTCCTCACCCAACAGAGGGGAAGACGACGGCGGCGTTGGCGGTGGCGTCCGGTTCGTCGACGGGGAAGAAGAAGAGGAAGAGGAAGAGGAAGGGGGCTCGTGCGGTTGACGAGAGAGAAAGAGAGAGGGAAAGGGAGAGGAGGAGTTCAAACGGTCTGGACCGTTCGAACCCCCCCTCCCCACTATTTATAGGGAAGAAACCGAAACGCCAAAAGAAAGAAAAAAAAGAAGAAGAAAAGAAAAAGGAACGAAAAAAGAAGAAGAGAAAAGGAAAAAAAATGATGGGCATGGGTGATGGTCGTTGCATGGCGGATGTGGCGGACGTGGAAGGAGGCCGGTGGGTGGGGCGGGCACGCGGTGAGCGTTCCAACCGGTGGTGTGGAGTTCGCCAGCATGCCCGGGGGACGAGCTGCAGGTGGCGTTGGGGCGACCGGTGAGCAGGTTGGGATCTCAGATGGCGATGGGGTTTGGGCGGCAACGAGGTCCTCGAACTGCTTGGCCATCATGACGTGCCCACCTGCCTGCAGCACAGGAAGAACGGCCGGCAACGTCAACGAGCAGGGGCGATGGAAACGATTCCGCAGTCACGTGCTGCGCTGGCCGGTGGGTGAGTGGAGACGGCGGGCCCGCCTGAGCAACGACGCCGCGGACGCTCGGAGCAGGAGCGCAGGGCAGCGGCGGCGTTCGTCGCGGCGCCGGGCAGGGCTGCTCCGCGCGGCAGGGGGCCGCCGCGGACGGCGGTGCCGATGGCGGCGGGCCGGTGCGGTGCAGAGCCGGGGCTGGTGGCAGCGGACGGCTTATCTCCGCGGTGGGCGGGGCCACGCGTGCAGGCGATGACGGAGGTGGCCGTGGGCTGTTGGGTGTTCCACAGAGAGGGACCAGCGGCCCTCTTTGCAGCAGAGAGGGTGGGGGCTGGTTCGCAGCAGTGCAGGGGAAGGCTGGGTTCTCACATGGGGACGGAGGGCAGTTACACGGGTGGGCAGGGGGGGCCGGTAGCTGCTACTTGCATGGGCCCGGATCACCGCCAGGAACATGATCACCAGCTCGACGGTGTTAGGGAAGGTGAAGGCGACCACATCGCCGGGACGGACGTCGGAGGTGACGAGCACCGCGGCTGCTTCCTCGTCGAGGCTCTGGAGACGCGCGTGGGTCAGCTCCAGCTTGCCGGAGATGGAGATGGCCGATGGTTGGGGACTTCAGCGGCGGCCCTCTTGAGGGTGCCCGTGAGGGTGAGGCCATCCATTCGTTTCCAGGAAATATAAGTAGCTGTGTTCTTTTTATGTTTGCTCGTATGGGAAAGAAAAGATTGGGTTGCTGGGACAAGAAGGGAAGTTGCAGACGCGAACGAAGGCTGATGAGTTGGCTTCTTCTAAGATTGACTTGAAAAGTGGCTACCACCAGGTCCGAATCCGACCAGGGGATGAGTGGAAGACAGCCTTCAAAATAAAAGAAGGTCTGTATGAGTGGCTTGTCATGCCGTTTGGGCTATCCAATGCCCCTAGCACATTCATGCGGCTTATGACGGAAGTCCTCCGCCCTCTCATCGGTCGATTTGTTGTCATCTACTTTGACGGCATTCTCATCTATAGTCACAACCCTAAAGACCACATCCACCATTTGAGGGGTCTCAATTTCTTTCCATCATAGTTTAAGTTTGATAATTGATTTAATTCTGCAACATTAGTTTTAAAATCTGTTGTTTCGCTTGGGGGACAATTCAACCCCCCCTTCTTATCTGGGCGCTTATCTGGGCCAACATGGGGACAGCTGCATCACACTCGACTGTGCCTCCTCGGCAAAGATGCTATCTGGCAAACCATCGTCCATCACCAGGGTGACTGAAGCCAAACAAATCATTAAATTATCCCTCATACATCCCCAGGCAACCATTTGCCTGCTTAAAGCTCCCCGTCAACCTCCTGGTCATCTAAATAACTGAGATGAGGTTGGAACTACCTCCGAGAAAATGAGAATGTCACGTCGAACGATGAAAATGAATTACTCCAAAAGGGTCGAGTGCTGCCAAAACAAGCAAAGCATGGGTTGAACAAATGAGCAAATAAAATGGAAATGCTCAAATGGGCTAGAAGGAACAAATGGGCCACAAAAGGCCTTCACATGTAAGCTACCTAGTGGCCCACAATCTATCCGATGGCCCATAGTTCATCCGGTGGCCATGCCTGAACCAGCGGCCAGAAGGGCGCCGCTCTCCCAGCCGCCATATCCCGCTTCAGCTGCTGCATCAGAAGCCCTACAACCTCTATAAAACCTGCAGTTTCGAACAAGAGAAGGGGGGACGAACAGAATAAGAAAAAAAAGGAGAACAACAATGAGAAAAGAGAGGGAGCAGAGAGCAGACAGAGAGGTTTTAGGGAGGTGGGTTCGATCTCCTCTATGTAGGGTCTTGCAGTTGCCTTTCTCCTCACCCCCACTCTACTATTTCTCATTGTAAAAATTTGAACTCTCCTATCTATTGGCAGCCCAAATTGCATCAGTAATCTGGGTTCTACGTTGCTCCCCAGCTATAACATCCCTTCAACGTAGAAGTATATCATCTGGGACCTCATAGTCATCCGCATCTTCAATGGTGGAATCATTATCTGTCACCCTATTGAAGTACCAATCATACCGTTGCTCACGATGAATGAAATTCTAAATAACAACACAAGCTAGTACAATCTTGCATTGAATTGGCCATGGGTAACAATTCCTTTTTCGTAGCATATGAAATCTCATCTTCAGTACACCAAAGGTTCGTTCCACAACATTTCGTAGTTGAGCATGCCGGTGATTGTATTTCTCCTTCTTGTTTGAAAATGGCACTCTTCCTCTACCCCGAAACTCAGAGATGTGATACCTGTGACCTCGGTAGGGGGCTAAGAATGATGCTGTGTTCACATATCTAGCATCTACTAGATAATATTTACCACGGGGCACAGTGAAACCTCCCAAATCTATGCTCCACCTGAGGACCTTCATGTCCGAAGTAGAGCCCTCATACCCAACACAAACATATTAAAAAAGCATGTCGAAAGACAGCACTGCCATCACATTTTGTGAAATGCACTGTTTTCTATTGCGGAAGCGAGGTTGGTCATGGATCGACACATTGGCAGGAATATGAGTCCCATCGATTGCACCCAATGCATCCTACAATTCGAAAAGGAATGTTAGATTTATCAAGATGGAAGGCAAAATTACAGATGCATAATGTACACCATACCTTAAAGAACGGATAGAAAATATCATGATCACGTATGTGGGGATGGCATTCGTTTGTGTGCGTTGGGAGCTGGATGAATTCAGTCTTCAACGAAGCCAATGCAAGTGCAAGACGATTAACGTAGTGACTAATTGTTTGAGAGGAGTGCTGAAAATACTCACATAATGCATTGGTTGAGACACCATGCCCAACAACATGTAAGAACATAGCGAGTTGCTCATTTGCCGTAACATACCGTGAGTCAGATATCAAACCTCTACTCACTAACAAGTCTCTCAATCTGAAGAACATTGTTGGATGTAACCTAAACACACTTAACACCAAGTTTCTCCAGTAAGAGATCTTGAGTTTTAGACTTTCAGTTTCTGAAAGATAAAATCAAACAGAACATGTAAAAGAATGGTTGAGAGCTATTAATTGTAATGAACTATCCTTTTCATTGAGCTAAGTCTTTAGACTCTAAAGTTCATTAAGTCTAAATCATCTTTTCAGTCAAGGTGCATTCAGATTCTTATAGAAGTAGATATCTGATTTTAGTAGCTTAGAGTAGTGAAATGATTATCAGTTTGTCATTATTTCAGATTCTCAGAGATTTCAAGATTTTCAGAGATAAGATGCCAAGTAATGTCCAGCAATGAAGTTCAAGATTGTTAGGGCATGAAGTTCAAGATGACAGGAGTGTGCTACCAAGTTATGAGAATCAGCTTGATACTGAGGGATAACAAGTGAAATTATTTCAAGAGAAGTAGTCTGAATAAGAAAAATACTCAGATGCACTGAACTCATGAGATTTTGGTTCAGAAGGGATAGGAATCAGAACTGACAGATAGAATTCTGAACACCCTCAAACACATGCATGCTTAAGATAGACATCAACCAGAAAAAAGAGCACATCCTCCCCCTGTCTATATGCGAGATGATTGGTCAAAACAAGGTGACATATGAATGTATAATGAAAATGCTTGACACAAATGCATGACACAACTATGGCTCTATTAATGGACAGAGTGCAATGTATGCAGTTAAACTACTGACAGAGTTACTCTATTGATGGTCTGTGACATGTGCAATTGAAACATTTATGAAGAGCATTTATTCAGAACAGATAAGAATGAAACATCAATCATCATGCTGAATTTTACATAAGCCTAGTTCCCTTCTTAAAGATTTAAATCTATCATTTCCAAGGGGCTTAGTAAATATATCAACAATTTGTTTCTTAGTTTCAATAAAGTGAAATTTAATTTCATTCTTACTTATTTCATCTCTCAAGAAATGATGTTTAATTTCAATGTGCTTAGTCCTAGAATGATGAACAAGATTTTTGGTTAATGAAATAGCACTAGTGTTATCACACAAAATAGGTGTGCATCCTAGATTGATGTGATAATCTGCACCACCGCCACCAAGACTTCCATATGGGTAGCTCAGTGATGGTGAGGACGGAGAGGCTCTCCCTGGGAGCCACCTCCAAATTGAGGCCTCGTAGGGCTGGTCCTTTTCAGGTTTCGAGACTTATTGGCACTAGCGCCTATGAGATTAATCTTTCCGAGGAGTATGGAGTTAGCTCCACATTCAATGTAGCCGACCTGGTTCCATATAGGGGTCCCATTTTATTATATGTGTTGCTAACTTGACACAAGCCTACTAACATAAATGATACTAAAATGACAATAAATTAACTCTGCATAGATGGGCGGTCCACTCTAGACCTTTCATCTGCCTCGGCGGTCACACAACAAGCCATTCATCCCCTATCAGGTCCGAAGGCCTGCTAGAGATGGGCGGTCTGTAGAGTGCCGCTGGGGAAGAAGAACGGTCTGGGACTGGCCGCCTGACAGAAGGATAGTTGGGGTTCTGCCACTCTTCCCAGTAAACGCATCAAAGATCAAAAGACATGAACGGACAAAAATCTGTCGCTTGTCTAGGATAGGCGGTCTATCGTGAGGCTGCACATGTCAGAATAGTATGCTGCCCTTTTTGCCCTACCCGCCTCCGGTGAGTTGGCTAGGGTTAGCTTAATAGGTTAAATGCTCACAAAATATAGCATGAAAATTAGGGCTTTTATAGTCAATAGAAAGAGCACGAAAAACTAAATAATATGGCATGATCAATTTTATCTTTAGTGCCTGAAATCCCTACTTAAAATAAAGTAGAATGGAGTTAACCCTAGTTCTAACATGCTCCCACTAAAGCCTAAAATTCTCGCAGGATGCTAAATAACTTTTGGGGCTTCTTACACCAAAAGAAAGATCACTCGATGCAGCTTCTAACCACATACTACACTTAGGGTTTGGCTTGTTATAACCTACCTTAATCGAGGGATGAAGGAAGAAGAAAGGAAGCCGGCCATGCTAGGTACACCCGCCGGTGATCGCCGAAATTCTCCCTCGTCCAAGATTCTCGTCGGCCGCCACAGCACCCAAACGAAACTAGGGTTGCTAAGGATCATTTTTATAGGTCATAAAGGGTCTAGAGACCAAGTGAAATGAGAGACGGAGAACTCACCAGAAGGTAGAAACCAGAAGCGTCCACTGACGGCTTACACTGCGTTTCAAGCAACTCGCAAGTCAGACAGACACAACGTGCGAGAGGCGTAGAAAGTACCAGAACAAGAACCAGTCAGAGTAACACTCGTCAATGTCAGTCCAAGCATCTAGCTAGTCCCCCCCTAGGATGCTACGGTAACCGCAGGGGCCCACGGTAACTAGCCTAAAAATCGTTAAATGGGAACACCCCTCCACCTCTCCCAGGTGGGCCGACACTAAGGTCACTAGGCTACGACTAGTGGCTCCATCATGAGGAAAGAGAAAGTAACTCTGTTGGGACTTAAAGATATATTTTTAATTCAAAAAATAACATAAACATGGCGGAGAATGCATTAGAACGTGATTGACTACTCTTGACGTAGTAGAGAGCATAACGGATCAGTTCTGCCCCGTTAAGCAACATAACGGATCAGCTCTGCTCCATCATATAACATAACGGATTAGGTTAGGGGTGTTAAGGTTGTATGATGCGCCTCGACTGGTCCATCATGTCCACCCAATCTATTTCCAGTTAAACCTATCATAACAGATCCGGCATGGTGCGTTATGTAACATAACGGGCCACTACTGGTCCGCTATGGCCATCTGAGTTATTTTTATAAATACTCAAAAATCTAGAGAGCATAACGGATCAATGGGGGTCCGTTATGGTCTCCAGAACGTGAAAAATCCACAGTTTTCCATGACTATAATGGTCATATATAGGGGCGTTATACTAACAACTTAACTAATGTATGCATGAGCATAACGGGCTGGGTGTGGTCTGTTAAATGGGTATAACACGCCAGGTGTGGTGCATTATACACATAATGGTCACTGGCATGACCGCCATGTGAGCTGGGTAGCGAGTGGGTTCGGTATGAAACTGAGCCACCCCCCGGTCGACCGAAATCGACGGGGTTCACTACAAAAACCAGTAACCTGCCTTCCCCAACATCCATACCACTAGTTAAAAGCTAGAAAACATAAATATGATGCCCATGGATAATTAAAAACACTAATTACCACCTTTTAAGGTTTTCTGAACTTCTAGCAGAAAAATAAGATGGGCTGTGAATTTGGGGATTGATTCCTATTTAAGATGCTTGGTGTTGGTATATTATGACTAGGTAGTCCTATCCTAGGCCTGGAAGGGTTCTAATAGGGATTAGGCCTCTTTCTACTCCACTTCGGATGGCTTTTATAGAGTCCCGATTGAACTCTGCTACGGATTAATTTAACGATCTATCGTGGACCCGTTATGACATCATGACGCATCCCTTATGGTCTGTTAAACTCTGACTGTCAATAGAATTCATTCTGTCAAGTATAACGCATGGGCCTTGGTCCATTATGGTTACTTAACGGTCTCACAGAGGTCCGTTAAATTCTTCTGTGGCCAGGTAAGGACTTGTTTATTCTCTCTGTTTTGATCAGACCTGTCGGTCACTCCTACATTTTACACACGCGTCCACCGTTCTTTATTAACCCGCTCACATTCACATTCACATACATCCACGCACACTCACATCCATTCACAACCATCCGTTCTCACATTCATTCCCACAAACACATTCACACGAATCATGCATTTTCAAAATTTCCATTTCGCTCACAATCACACATACATATTCCCTTCCTCGCATTCATTCACAATCATACAGTCATATTCATTCATTCACATCCATATACGCACAGTCACTTTTTCACAAACAAAAAAATTTTCCTTCATTTCATCATATCAATTGTCACATAATGTGTGTCACAAAAGAAGAAAAAACCAGAAAAATAAAAAATATATCACTCCGTCGGTCTATCTCCTGGGCCACTGCTGTCCCCGGTGCCCTCATGCCGCTTTGGCGGTGGCTCCATGGCGCTTTGCTCCTCTTCTTCCCGTGGGCGTCTCCGCTCTGCCACCTCATTCCTCCGGTGGGTGGAAGAGCTAGCCAAGATGTCTCCCACAGATGCGCTCGGTACCACGCTCCGTGAGCCTCCTGCTATGCCACTCCATGACATGGTCGGCTTGGGTGCACGGCCCATCAGCCGAATGGTCCACTCCATGGTTCAGAGCTCGATCTTCAATTAAAAAATCTTAAGACATGCCTCGCGAGCCTTGGTCTGGTACCGCTCGATGTCCACTACATCTCGGCTCAATCGGGTTACCTCCCCCTGGAGTCAGCCAACCTCTTCCCGGAGACAGGGCACCTCGGCCGCTTCCGCCAATGCTGCAGCTAATTCCCTCACCTCCACATTGCATTTGCATATTGGTTAGTCTAAGCAATTGCATAGTCATTTTTAGAAGAATTTGGTGTCTTACCCGCTCCGCGAGGGTAGCCTCGGCCTCCTCGTCTCAAGCTACGGCTTGGGTAAACTCTGCATCCCACTCAGCCTGTCCCCTGGCTGGCTGTGTAGAGGAGGATGGCACATCCGGTCTGGTCCTCTGGGTTCCCTTGGCCCGCTGCATTTTAAAAGGTCATTCAAGTTTGCATAAGCATTTCAATTTTTTCAGTCTAAGAAAACTCACCAGAAGCTCTAAAGCTGCTCGGTACTCATCCCGCTGCTGCACCGTAGCATGGCGGAGTCCCTCGAGTTTGGCAATGCACCCTTGTGGTTCTAGCTGCATTTAGAAAATGAGGGTCATGCATAGCAAGTCATTCATTCATTCATATAGAACAGAAAAGGTTGAGTTTAGCATTTCATACCAGTTGTCGGGTACCGCGGAAGACCTGGCTGCCATGCCGACGGGTGAAGGCTTTTAGATATGCCGCGTCGCTATCCGCCCGTTCTGTCATGGCCTTGCCCTTATGTTTCCAATCTTGAACATATTTCCTGGCCCGGCTGCTCCAGTCAATGTCGCTGCCAATCCCTTTAGTAGATTTTCCCGGGCGCTCGCCATGTCGGTGCGGGAACCTCACCACCGGCTAGTGTACTCCCCTCATCCTCATGATCAGCCGATAGTGTAGGGGCTCAATTACATTAATACAATGAAGCCAGATGTCCCATCCTTGGTAGGCTAGGGAGGCCTCAACCCACGGCTGCCTCGTATGGTCCTCATCCCGATACAGTGCCCAACGCACCTGAAAAGGGCTATTCATTTGTCAGCATATAGCATTCATATCAGCATTTAACTAGCATTTAAAAAAAAGTAGCATATAAAAGAGCATGTAGGAAGTTATGCTTTTTATCGATGGGTGCGAGGATGAGTCTAGGTCCTCTTGGATCGCCCTAGTCGATCGCTGAATTGATCCTGTGCTCCGGGCAATGTTCCACCGCCTCGCGATAGGAAACTGCCCCGGGTATAGCTCAATGCCTCGGCCAATCCCGGGCAGGTACAAAAAAGGCCAAAATTACATTTGTTAGAAATATCAGCGTTTCAGGTAATTAGAAGCATAATAGAGAACATAATAAAGGCATTCATGCATTTTACCTGCAGACACGGCGAGAAGCCGCCTAGCATGGTCACCCGATCAGTCGCGCTGAGCAAGTGGAATAGGAAGGCTAGCACTGCTGCTCCCCATGCATACTTCTTCACTCGGCTCAAATCTGACAATAGAGGAAGGAGCTGCAACTAATCACATCGGCCCACGTCGCGAACAAAAGCTTCCCGAACAACAGCATAAGGAAGCATCTGAGGACTATATCCCCATCCGGTCCCGGCTCTGCCGCCACGCTCGGACGCGCCTGCTCGACTACTCGGTCAATATGTTGCTCCAGGAGCTCTCCTACTACCGCCGCTGCTCTTCGGAGTCCCAGTCTTTCTTGGAGCACCGACCGTGATAGTTGGGATGATGGATGCCCCGGTCTCATCAAGTCCAAGCCGAGTAGCTCCTGAGCAAGCTCCCGATAGTCGACGTACGCCCACCCGGTCACTGGCTTGCCGTGCAACCGCAAGCCGCTGATCCGGGCCATGTCTTCTAAAGTCAAAATCATGTGCCCCCACGGGAATATGAAAGCTCGGCTGACTGAGTCCCATCTCTCGTGCAAGGCCAGTAGAAGTGTCGTGTCCACTCTCGCCACCTCGATGCTGAGGACTTCCCCGAAGCCCATGGCAGCCAATCTTTCCCGCTGATACTCCGACAATGCGAGGTAGACCACCCAGACTTGTAACCATGTAATCTGTGTCCGTCTCTTCCCCTGCACAATTCAGTCATAGGGTTTGTCATAGAGTCATAGGATTTAATGGCATTGCATTTATAATAATCAAAACAAAAAAAATCAAAAAATAAAAAACTCAGAAAATGGATTTCCTGTTCTATTGCACTTAACGCAACTGTCCGGATGCGTTAAGAGCATAACGGCGGACTCAAATAAAAGGAAAATTACATGGTTCATGACTCAAATAAAATATAAAAGTTACATGAATAGACTCAGAAAAAGGAGACAAATGTGATGGCACATGTCGATGATCAATCCAAGCCTCGAAAAATGTGGAGGGGCAAGGGATGCCCCCATCATACCCCCGGGGTGGGGAAAACTCGACCCTGTCGAGTATGGGTCCACCGGGAAAGTAGTACACCAAATGCAGCTCCAGGCAAGCCACGATCTCCAAACTCAACTCTGCGTCCTTAGCTGGGGACGGCTCTTCAGCCTCTCAAGGTAGCTCGGGCACACCCTCTTGCTGGTGATGATACCTTACTGGCCTAGTATTGTCTCCGTGTGCTCACGCCGGGCTCTCAAGCTGATTTGTGGTGGCACTCTGAAGGTGTCTCTCACAAGGAAGGTAGAGGCTCGAGACACTCACTAGGCTCCACCACGGTGCCCGTATAGGGTGCCGAATCCACCACGCGGGAAGTGGGATGAATCCCAAAACCCATTAGAAGGTCCAGCTCGTAAGCCGAGTTGCTAAAGTCACTCAAAACTTGGCAAGGTCTAAGTCCTCGTCCCCTCGATATGGAGGTGACCCTAGGGTAGAGCCATTGCAATGTCTCCATCACCATGTTGCCTACTTGGAATTTCAAGTGGCACTCGTGAGCTTTTTCCCGCTCCTCGTGAACATCACCACTCGTTGTGAATTGTGTGTGTGTATGCTCATGCCATGCATCATGATGCGATGAGGGTGTGAAGTGTGTGATAGATAAAGGTGGACCGGGGCAACCATAAAGGGACCTATCATGCATTGCCATGTAGACTTTAATAGACCTTGGAGGGTCGAGGCATCTGTAGGTGAATCTATCATGCATGGGGGTGACGAATGTCGGGGGACCTAGACATCCATAAATGCTCCTAACATGCGTAAGACCAATGATAAATGGGGGAGGGCCGTTACACCCGAATATGGACCAATCATGCATCCTACTTAACATGTGGGTGACATGAACGAGTGGACCCGACATACTAATCATGCCAAGCGGAGTAATATGCCAAGACATATGCATTCCTATCTATTAGCCTTCACCCCTTCACAAATCCCATCACCCCCAATACACCTATCACCCTCCTGCACACCTAGTTCGCAGGCTGCAGCAGAAGCCCATTTTGCAGAGGCTGTCCCATGGTCATCCGACCTCCACTGGAGGCCTACCATACACTGCCGGAAAGGTCTTCAAGTCAGCTTCGATGCCGAGGTGATCCCGCCTTCATCCAAGTTCGTGGCTGTCCGGGAGCTCCGTTCTCGCGGGAGTGCGCAACTAGCATCCATGGGGAGACCTGAGCGCTGGTGCAGAAGCTGCCACGGCTGGATCCCTACTCCCCTTGGCAAGCTGATAGGCCAGAGCATTCTTCTACCAGTCCTCCTTCCAACCCAGTCGACGGAGCTTCTTTTGGAGGCCGGGACTGCTTGTTCCGAATTTTCTCGCTCGAGCACACAGGTCAGTCCAACCAGAACCAACTCAGACACCTGGCTACTGTTCATCCCCTATCTCTCTGCTCCCACATCTCCTGGAGATCATCCTAGTTGGAGATTGAAGAAGACTGGTAGACGGACGGGACAGCATTGGTCCCGCCCCGTTCTGACTCCGGGAGTGATCGTGGCGGCGTCGTCTTCCCGCTGCTGCGCCCAGTACTCTGTACTAGCCAGAGCAGAGCTGCCCTGCCACAGAAGCTGCTACGGCCACATCCTTGCTCTCCTTCATGCGCCGCTTGTCCGGGGCGTTCTTCGACCCATCATCCTTCCAACCCAATCGATGGAACTGCATTAGGAGGTCGGGACTGCTCATTCTGAATTTTCTCGTCAGGGTGCACAGGTCAGTCCACAGAAATCCAGCCCTGATACCCTGCTACTATGTACCTCCTATCTCTCTGCCCTGACCACTTCTAGAGGTCTTCCTGGTCGGAGATCAAAGGAGACTCGTAGACGGACGTGCTGGCTTTGGTCCCGCACCATTCTGACGCCGGGAGCACAACATTCTGACGCCGGGAGCACTCGTACCGGCATCATCTTCCTGCTGTTGTATCCTGAGGACAGAACCAGTCAGGGCAGAGCCGACCTGCCACAGAGACAGCTGCGACCAGAGGTGACTCCAGGCCATGACCGGGGCGCGACGTGGTTGGAAATTCAACCCGTTTGTCATCCAGCTCACATGGCGATCGGATCAGAGTCCGCCATGAGCATAACGCACCACTGTGGGGGTGTTATGTGAGCATAGTGGACCCCTTAGGATCCGTTATGCCATTGAAACCCTCAGATTAGCCGTGAGCATAATGCGCTACTATGCATCCGTTATGCTATGGGTTTCCTATGGATTTTTTGGTGTTCGGGTGACTTTAACGCACCCTTGCTAGACCGCTATACCCCTTCGACTGATTGGTTTGACTGTTTGCCATTGACTAGTAAGGCAGTTAGCATAACGGTCTAGGATAGACACGTCATGCCGATATAACGCGCCTCACCCGGTGCGTTATGCCGTGCATGTGTGTCGACGCTTGGTCGGCTGCGTCAATGCTTTGGCTAGGCAGCGTCGACCTTTGGGCTCGACTGCGTTAGTGCAGGGGTTCGGCTGCGTTAACGTAGGGGTTCGGTTGCGTTGACGCCAGGGTCGGCTGCGTCAACGCTGCGACATTTAGGAGACTATAACGGCTCCAGACCCATGCGTTATATATGTTATAGCGCATGTGTCCTGGTGCGTTATTCTTCCTTGGTTTCTAGTCCTAGCCCGTGCGAGTATAACGACATGCTCAGGTGCGTTATACTCAGCATAACGCGCTATTCCCAGTGCATTATGTTCCGTGTTTCTGGTTCTCGCATGAGAGGATAACGCAGCGGGGCAAATGCGTTATACTATACATAACGCACTGTCGTAAGTGCGTTATGGTTAGTGTACCTGTGCCCTGTGTTCACCTGAGAGTTTGGGTGAGCAGAACGGATGATGGGAGGCGCGTTATGCAATGTATGACGCCCTTGTCCTGATCCGTTATGTCAAGCAATGGCCCTGTGTTGGTCCGTTATGCTTTCTGGCATTCTTAATAGGCATGTTAAGTTTCTAATGCATTTATTAGTATATATTCGCCATGTTTAAGTTGTTTTATAAAACTATGACATTCTTTTATACCCCGATGTGTAGCTTTCTCTCGCCTTGTGATGGAGCCACTAGTCGTAGCCCGACGACTGAGAGTCTTCCGAGTGGAAGACGTCTTTTCAGTCTCGCCCCCTTGAGCAGATCTTGTGGAGCGACTTTGTCAGTGCTTTCGAGTGTGCTTACTGCCCAGAGTATGTTGCTACGCAGAGGATGCGTCAGTTTCTGTAGCTGGTACAGGGTGACATGTTTGTGTTACAGTATAGGGCCCAATTTGTTGCGCTGGGTCGTTATACACCCCACATCATGGAGCATGAGAGGGTGAAGACTGAGGCAGGAGGGCTTGAGGTAGGAGCTGAGGCACCATTTGATTGCGAACGCTGCCTCTGATTTTAGATGGCTTCTCGTATAGCAGCGTCTTTGGAGCTGGATATGCAGAGGACACGAGGACCGATTAGCTAGGGGCAGTCCTTGTCAGGCCTCAACTAGCAGACGACTACCTAGCAGTAGAGCACGTTCCAGCTTCCCTCTGGGAGTTCCGGAGCTTCGACTCCGGTGGCTTCAGTGATGGGTTCTGCATCTTTCGGCACCAAGATCAAGAGGTTCTTCGGGAAGGGTTTCCAGAAGAAGAAGAAGGAGGGCCGAGAGTAGCGGCAGGCTTCTTCAGGGAGTGTTCAGCAGCTAGCACCTTTGTAGCGGTAGGGGTCAGTCGGTGGTTCTCATGTGGGGTGTTCCCGTTGTGGCGAGTTGCATCCAGGCAGGCAGTGTTCGGCACCGGTGATCTGTTTCAGATGTGACCAGTCGGGCTACATGGCGCGTGACTGTCCGCAGTGGCCACGTCAGCCACCCCAGTTTCCTAAGCAGCAACAGCAGTACCCACAGCAGCAGTTTCAGCAGCAGGGGCAGTATCTACCACTACCATGGTCAGCGAGTGTGGGCAGGCAGAGGGCTCGAGGCCAGGTTTCCCACATGACCAGGGCAGAGGCAGAGTCGTCGCAACTTGTGGAAGGTACTGTTATGATTTTGGGTTGCGCAGCGTGAGTTTTGTTTGATTCTGGTGCGTCGCATTCGTTCATTTCGGAGGATTTCGCGCGGAGTGTTGAGGATCCGGTCTCCCAGATGTCTTGTGATTTGATGGTGGAGTTACCGTCTGGTGACTTCATGGTCACTCCGTTTTGCTTCGACTAAGTCTATATTTAGGCGCATTGGTAGCATTTGCTCTAATTTTTTCTGGCAAGGATATGAATCTGCTCACAGGAGACATTGGATAGCTTGGGACAAAATCTGTAGACCTGTGAATACTGGAGGTCTGGGTATCAGGAATCTGTATGACATGAAAATTTCTCTCTATGTGAAATTGCTGTGGAACTCCTTGTACAGCAATTCAATATGGAGTCAGTTCATTAGGTGTAAATACATTGCAGGGAAGCATATTTCTGAATGTAAAAAGCCTTTCCCTGTGGGGTTTCGAAAGTCTGACTTTGAGAGAGCCCGGTTAGTCCTTATTTCTCACTCTCGCAGTATTGTCAAATCAGGTGCATCAACCAATTTCTTGAAGGACTGTTGGTTAACAGAAAGGCCCTTGTCTGATATGCTAAATCTGGCCGCTAACACAGAATATGGTAATTGTTCTGTTCAGGAGGTTCTGTTAGATCCGAACCATGGCATTTGGCAGCTCTCCATCCCTGGACAGTTACTAGACAATGCAAAGAATTTCGCTATAAACCAGAGTGAAGATATCCCTGTTTGGTCCCCTAATAGTTCTGGTCAATGCACCACTAAATCTACTTATGCAATCTTGATGGAATCTAGACAACATGCTATCTTCAGTAAGCTGTGGAGCTTTGCCTTCCCTACCAGAGCTGCTTTATTCTGTTGGAAGCTATTACAGCAGGCTGTTCCAGTGGACTCTCAAGTCCAGCAATGTGGAGTGCTCTTGGCCTCTTCATGTGTCTGTTGTGGCAGTGCCCACTCGGTGGAGGATCTTGATCATCTTTTTATAAGGGGAGAGATTGCAAAGGTATTTTGGTCAACCTTCGACTCTTTAATTCCCTCCATATGGTCAGAAATCCCTCACATTAGGAGCAGGCTGCGGGTGGCTTTGACTGAGTCAGTCATTAGCCGTCCAAATGATGTGGTTGCTCTTCTAGTTCTGGTTTTAGTACCTTGGCACATTTGGAAAATTAGATGTTCTGCTAAAAATGACAATCCCTGGAGGTCTACAGACACTTTGGTTGATCATTTAATTTCAGATATCCATATTATCCTACTTGAACAAGTCATGCACAATGTACACTGACCATGCACGGACTTTCTAAAGGGAAGCTCTGGCTCTATAAGGCTAACAGAACAATGCATGAGTGTTGGCCATCATCAGACTAAGATTGTTCGCCATCATCAAAACATCAAAACAAGGGTTACAAGAGGTACCACTTGCGCCGTGGTCCGACGCCCGTTGCCTCGTATTTCATGCATATTCTTAATTAGTGCATTTTTAATCTTTTAATGCATTAAATTACCTTTTAATTGTTAAAATAAATTATATGGGCATCATATTTCATTTCTAGTGGCATGCTTAGGCTTGGAATGTCGGCATGGGTTAACTGGATGGTTTGGTTTTGTATTCCGTCGCGCCCCCTGCCGATTTCGATCAGTCGGGAGGGGATTCCAATTCTAAACTCCGAAGTCGCGAAACCCAGGTGACATAACGCGCCTGCCCCGGTGTGTTATGGTCATTTAACGGATCCCCATAGTTGCGTTATATTGTCTGTGTCTGAGTTTCCTATGGATTTTCATGGTCGGGTGGCTTTAACACGCCTACCCTGGTGCGTTATAGTCCCTGTGTATTGAGTTAAAGGTCTGTTGCCTTTAACGCCCCTATCCCTATGCGTTACATTCAATATGACGCCCCGGTTGATGTGCATTATATTTGTGTTTTCCTATGGATTCCAGTTGTTCTGGTGGGCATAACGACCCATGAGAGGTGCATTATGTTCACTATAACGCCCCACCCTTGGTCCGTTATCCTCCCCGTCATTGGTGTTATGTGCCTGTTAACTTTAACGCCCTTGATCCAGTGCGTTATAGTCCTATGGTGTACCTTCCCTGGTGCATTATAGTCCCATTTCCCTGCAGATTTTCTGAGTTCTGTGAAGCATAGCGGTCCTTCCTTGGTCCGTTATGGTGTGTAACGGGGTGCTTCCAGTCCGTTATATACCTGGAGATTTCAAAAGCATGCATGTATAATTTCTATGCAATTCATGTTCCATGTGCGCCATGTTTAAAATATTTTATATACTGTGGCATTCTTTTACATCCCATAAGAGCAGCTTTCTCTTTCCTTGTGATGGAAGGATGGAGTGAAGAAGCAGGAGAATGGATCTTGTCGGCGTGCAGTTGGCACTTAACACACCGGCGAACATAGATAGAGCAGTCCTCTTCTAGGGTGGGCCAATAGAAGCCTAATCTAAGGATTTTCTTAGCTAGCATCTGGCTATTGACATGACCCCCACACACTCCCGAATGTGCCTCTTCCATAACCTTCCAGGATTCGTCATCGTCTAGGCACCTGAGCAAGATTCCAGTCAAACTTCTTCTATAAAGCATTCCTCCAACCAGAGTGTAGCGCTGGGCAACTCTTCTAATGGCTTTCTTTTCTTCAGCTGTGACTTCTTCCGGATAAGATTGATCTTGACAATACTTCACAATTTCATAATACCATGGCTTCTCTTCGTTAGCCAATTCTTCCTCGAGATCTAGCAGCATAATCTCCTTGTTCTCAATGATCTGCCCTTCCTTAAGCTTCTTAAGCATCTCCTCCTGAACTCTAAGGAATGCTGGATCCTTAATGGCAGGAGTTTGACGTTTATGAACGAGGATAGAGCGAAAGTCCCTTTCGGGAAGGAAGGTCAAAGAAGAAGTAAGAGAAGTGAGTGCATCAGCCAGAATGTTTTGCTCTCGAGGGACATGAACGAAGATAAGCTTGGTAAAGAGTTTAGCATATGCAGAAACCAATTCCTGGTAGGGTTTGAGTTTGGGATTGAGCGTGCGGCACTTGACAAGTACTGGGCGAAGAATAAGCTGACTATCACCTACAATCCGCAGTTGGGTAACACCGAATTGGTGGGCGGCCTGTAAATCGACCAGAAGTGCCTCGTATTCAGCTATCTTGTTAGTAACAGGAAAGGCGAGCTGAGAGGTGAGCGGAATAGTGATACCCTCAGGTGATAGGAGAACAATGCCAATCCCCTTTCCTTTTGAGTTCAGAGCCCCATCAAAATGTAACGTCCACATCGAATCGGGCTGATTGACGGACATCAGTTCCTCATCCGGAAACTCTGAGCGAACAGGGTCAAATTCGGGAAGAGGGTGATGAGCAAGATGTTCTGCTATGGCATAGCCTTTAATCACTTTCTGCTGAATATAAGTGATATCGAGTGTGCGCTACGCGGGTGAGTCCGCTCGAGTGAATTTGTCGTTCGGTCGCGCTTGCAATCTTAGGTCCAAGGTTCATCGTTCTTGTGGCTGCCACCCCCCATAGTGGTGTCACATCACTCCAACTCCGCTTCGAGGGAAGCCGCTTCTGCTCTGGCAACGGCCAATGCCTCGCCGGACCTCTCCACGATCGCCTCGGCCTCGACCAATGCAGACTTGGTGGCTGCAAGGCGGCCCTCCAGCTCGTCAATGGTGCCCTTGAGGGTGCGACTGTCTTGGCGGCCACCTTCCAAGGCTCTCTCGAGTTCCTCCCCGCTTCGTCGACGCTCCTCTAAGGCTTGCGAGTATTCTCCCTCTTGAGCCTGGAGCACAGCAAGCTCATTGGGAGCCCGAGTCTCGAAGAAGTCGCGACGGTTTATATACTTCAACAGCAGCATTACTCGTCGCGACCACTCCCTAGGGGGCACCCCAGCATCTGTAGTGCCCCGGTCAGCTGCACAGCAATCACGTGTGTCCCTCGATAAGTCAGAGCGGGGTCCACAAATACCAATGAGTGCAGCGTTACTAGCATCTGCCGGATAGGAGCATCTGACGCGGTGTGGCCAATGGGGAGAACCTCTGGTGGGTTGAACTCGACCATCGCGTCGACGGTAGCCCATATCTCCGCGTTCACCATAGCCGAGGAAGAGGGAAGCTCCACGGATAGGTCACTCGAGCCTCCTGTCTCGATGCGCAACTCCCGGCCAGCCACGGCCAAGGGAGCCGCTGGGGCTGCAGCGGCACTGCCTGACTCCGCAACGGCATGGGGCCGCCCCTCCTCGCTTCGGACCAGCGCAGTCTCCGGAAGACAACCCTCTTCGGGCACCACGGGCTGCCGAAGAGGAGGCAGTAGAACAAGGAGCTTCAGTCCACTATCCGACCGAAGGAACGACACGATTTGTGCCACTTCCTCGGTCGAAAGTGACTTTGGCTCGTCCGTCTCCCCTAGAGCCATCGTCCCCCTCGGTTTGGCGACTGCCTTGCGGGCCTCCCCGGAGCGCGCCTCGGGGGAGCTCTCCCTCTCCTGGGACGCAAAATGGAAGCAAGTCATAGAATCACATGAGGACAATAACTGCACACATGGTCCTTCTCGTATTTCCTCCTCAACATATTGCAAATGCATGTTTTCCATTTTCTAATACTCCACCGGATAACACAATGCTGAGGTGGCGGTGTTTGTTTTAAGCAAGCCAAGGTGGCAACAGGATTTACACCCTCAGAATTCTTCCATCGGTTAAGACTTGGTGGAGTGGCATGTATTTCTCTTTTAATCTCATAATGGCTCCTCCTTAAACCCATCCGTTGAGGTGGAATGGCAGGGGTATTTACTCCCTTCCCCCCAATTCCATTAATGAATAGCCTTCATTACCTTTTAATGGAATGCCAGAGTGCTAGAATTTATGCCCTTTAAACATATGGGCTAAGGGTATTGACTGCGTACTGGTTGGGATGCCGGGGGGAGGGGAAGAGGCAGTCGCCCTCCCATGATTTGCAGACATTTTTCATACAGTCATATGGTTAATGATTCATTTCCCAATGTATCAATTAGGATTTTAAGATTCTCATGAACATATGAACATGAATTTCCTAATGGTATCAATTAGGATTTTAAGCTTCACATGAACAGATGAACATGAATTTCTGCATCTCTCTCTTTTTTTTTAGAATCTACATTCAAGTGCCAGAACACCCAAATTCCTTCTAAACTGGAAATTTGGAGATCAAATATACATCTTGGGGGCCGAGCCTCACCCAATTCTTACAATTCCTCGACTTTTCTTGAAGTTCTGAGAAGAACAAGTACCTTGAAGGTCCTTGCGCACCTTGCCTGTGAGCTTCTAATCCTCTCCTTGTGAACTTCCAATCCTCGTCCCCCCTCCCCATTGTGAGCTTCTGCTCCTTTTATAGGAGGGGGCAACCACGTGGGGGAACTCCCTGAACATTAATGGCATTAATCATCCCTTGGGTTCCCCCTCCACCAATTGAGTGGTAGGAGGCAGCATGAGGCTCCACCAGTGGTAACTCCATGTGGGTTCTCCCACTAATGAGACAAAGGCCAAAGGGAGGTAAGGTCACCCCTCATTTAAACCTCACTCATTTACTTTCCTCATTCCTTCTTCTCTTTCTTTTGGAGCACAACGGGGAGCAGGGAATCTTCACCAAAGCTTTAGAAGTATGAATCCTCCTAAATTCGTAGGATCTGCAGACCCAGATGATGCCGAGCACTGGCTCAGGGAAACTGAACGTATTTTTAGGGTTATGCAATGTACGGACCAGGAGAAGGTCTTGTTGGCTACATTCTAGTTAGAGAGAGATGCCCGATGCTGGTGGGAATCCGTAGAAGCTACCATAGGCCAAGCACAAGTCACATGGGAAGAATTTGTTGAACATTTCAACAATAAATATTTTTCTGATAGAGTTCAGGAGAGAAAAGCCTCTGAATTTGCCACGCTCAAGCAAAGATCCTTGATAGTGGCAGAGTATGAGGCATAGTTCTCAAGACTATCTCGGTACACTAAACACTTAGTTAGCTCTGAGAAAATGAAAGCAAGGAGGTTTCTTAATGGTCTTAGGCCCCAATATATCACCTAGCTGGCTCTGCTAGACATCCAAATTTATTCCGAGATGGTGCGTCAAGCACAGTTATTGGAAGATGCCACGGAACTATCTGATAGGATCCGTGGGTGGGAAAAGAACATTGTCAGTTATAACAATTACAAGCCAAGTTTCAATAACAAGAAGAGACCCGGTAGTGGAGGCGAGTCTTCGCAAGATAAAAAGTTAAAGAAGACGTCTAAGCCATTCTCCATCACCACCACCCCATCAAACGAGGTGTGTAAACATTACGACAAGGCCGGACATAGGGCCGAAGAATGTTGGAGGAAACTAGGTGCTTGTCTCCGTTGTGGGAGCCGAGATCACCGAATTTCGGATTGCCCGATGATGAAGGAATCACCTGGAGAAGGAAAACGCCCAGTGACAAGAAGTGCCCATCTCCATGCGGTTATGGAAGCAGAACCAGACAATGAAGGCAGACTAGTAGAAGGTACACTCACCATTTGCTCAAAGTCTGCATACGTCTTATTTGGTATTGGAGCATCACATTCTTTTATCTCTAAGAAGTTTGCCGATCCACTACCTAATGAACCAGAGTGGATAGATTTAGTTATTGAAACACCTCTTGGCAAAGAATCAACTATTTCACATCATTATCTGAACATATACTAGATGAGCAGGTAACTACTACCAGGGGTGGCGTGTACCAATGCTATCTGGTGCGTTGGAGGGGACGGCCCACATCGGACGACACTTGGATCACCCGTGGAGAGCTGTAGAGGATAGATCCAGATCTGTTGGTGATGCGGGACGGAGATGACGAGGGCTCGAGGCCACCTAGAACTCTAAGCAAGCTCAATTGAAATGGAAGAGTATGTAGTTAGGGAACACTTACCAGGACCTCCAAATCGGCATGAGTGCTTGCTAGCTGGGCCTCCAAGTTGTGGAGGTGGGCGTTCAAGTCTACCGCTGCTCTGTCCCTCTCATCTTGCATCACGCATCCATTAGAGCATATTTCAAGTGCATAAGAAGAAGGGAAGAACTGGAATACATTCATACGTACCCCGATCGGCCTCATCTGGTCCTGTCGGCTGTAGGTCTCCCAGAAGCGCCGAAGGTAAGCTGTGCTATCTGGAGCGTAGAAAATGGCGGGGACTCCGCCCGCCTGCCAGTCCACGTACTGCTTTGCAAATCACAGTCGATCGCCTTGGTGCATCCGCGAGTCTTCTTCCCGATTCCCCGAGGCTCGTCCACATCTACCCACTCCTGGTGATGGCCGAGTGTCCTCATGACCAATCGTAGCTGTAACGGCTCGATCTCGTTCAGGCAGTGAACCCAGATGTCACGGCCAAAGCGAGGTCGCCCCGCTACGACCCACGGCTGGCCCTCATCCGACATCCCCTCGTAGGGCCTCCAGACAACCTGCATGTCACATATGGCAAGAATTGAAAAGCAGAAGATTAAAAGAAATGCATTCATTCACGTACCAGTGAGGGAGGGTAATCCCGCAACTCACGCCTTGTCACCAGGAGCTCGTAGTCGTGCGGCGCTCCGGTATGGTATGGCACCCAACGTCGAGCTAGGGGGTAGGCAGCCTCCTCTCCAAGTCGAGCCTCGACCCGGCCCATCGAGAAGTGGAGATGAGCCCACACCTGCAATCATGAGCAGTCATCAGTCGCATTCATGTATTCATAAACATAATTGCAAATTGAATTGAATATGAATTTAAAGGAAAATACGTACCCAATCCACCCCACTTCCCCTACCATAAACACCATTTCCCCCCCATCAACTTCAATTTACAGTTCTCAATTCGGAGGTAGCAGAGTACCAACAGCTTGCAGAGATGACTGCGGCTTCATCCTGGTGATTCAAGAGGCCCAAGTGGCACTTTTGGAAGCTTCTCCGAGTCTTCTTCGCATCGGCGGTCATCTCGTCTCATTCCTAGTTTGTGGCTGTCCGGGGCAAGCGATCCCCCTCGACTACGCAGCTGCATCCTGACTATCAGCCAGAGACGACTTGCAGAGGGTACCACATCCCGCCACCGAAATATCTAAAGGTAAGGCTTGGCCGGGACCTTCTACGATGAGTCTTCTTCCTTCTCCAAGAAGCATCACTCCATTCGGCAACCCGAGCGAATTCTTCTCTGTTTTCTCCCCATGGTGCGTAGTTCTATCTTTCCTGGAACTAAACTGACACCCTGTCACTATTTGGGCTACGGCGACCTACTCTGACATCGTCTAGCACCCCCGTGGGTCACGTTTCGAAGGCAACTCATCAAAGGTTCCAACTCCATCGACCGCGCTCAATTTGAAGTTCGGGAGCACCGGTGGTGGCTTCATCTTCCTGCTGCAGTAGTTTTGAGACAGTCAGGAGCAGAAAATAGAGTCTCTGTTCACAGCCTCACCTCGACCCACGCCGGCCACCAGAGCTCCCACCAAAAATCAAACGTCTTCCTGGATCAGTTAGGGAAGATTTGCCACTGGTCTCGTCAAAAAAGGAGTTCGGGAGCGACTGCAGAAGCGACAACATCGCCCGTCTATCTCCTGTTCTAGAGAGTGGGCAGAACCGACGTCGGCCATCCATTTAGCTCCTAGTTCGCCTCTCCCCTCCCCCACCTGGCCGGCTTACCGCCCCTCCTTATGGGAGGTAGTGTTTGAATGTAACTTTGACTTTCCTACCTCAATTTCAACCCCCTTGCATGGGGCGTAGTGCATGTACTTGAATTTTCAGGTTGAAGCTTCATCGGTGCGGCGTGCGGGCAAGCCCACGCTTCCTCGCTCGCCCTCGTCTCCGGCCGGGATCGGTGTATTCACGCCGATCAGGTACACTCTTGGGGTGCGACTCCCCATCCCCTCGGTGCGACTCCGAGGTTCCTCTCCCCTTCTATCGCGTTATCGGCTCATCATCGGCTCGCTGGAGTGCTGCCTGAGTGCATCCGCGTCCCCGACCGTTCCTGGACGTTTCTCTACTTCCCCCTTTTTCTGGAGATACTACTACGAGTCGGCAGCGCGTGACTTTTGGTTTCGTCGCGATCCGAGGTCGGCAGCTCTGGTAGCCATTTTCTCCGTGGGATCGCGTAGGACCCTCTCTCTCTATGCGCCTGGATCCGCCCCATTCTTGCGAAAATCCCACAGGGCGGACATCTGTGAATCTTGACGCGGGATCTTCATTGGTCGTACCTCTCTTCGTCTACTTTCCAACGCCGCCGATCTCAGTCCATTCCGACGTCGGCACAGATCGTGACGTCCGTTCTCGTGAAGTCGCGCAGGCTGACCTGAGCAATCCGCCCCCGGCGCCGACCCCCTGGAACAACCGTGACCGCCCCAGTCATCCTAGCTCGTCTGATTGCGTCCTTCGACTGGTGCCTGCTGCTCTGCGTCCCCGACGTCCTCCCTCAAGCAGCACCCCGTTTGCCTTTCGGAAGCCCGAATTCTCAAATTCCCCGCCCGAGTGCGCTGTTCTGGGAAGCAGAACCTTGCTGCGACTTGCAGGTGCAGCCCCGGCTTCCACGGATGGGATCTGCACGCCCCCCTTGGCTGAGGCTTCCTCCCGTGACCTAGCTGCGCGCCACCGCTGACGGCGCCACAATCAGACACCGGATCGGGTTGTGGGAGCTGTTGCCGCCGAGTCGCGCATTGCTGCAAACCTGCCGTTCTCCATCCGGTTCCTCCTCGCGGCCATCCCTTCACCGAGTGCCGCCCATCAGCCCGTGCATCGGCAGCCCCGACTTCATTGTTTGTAGACTGTTATCTCCCTGTGACGAGTGGGCATCCATTGGGTTGTAATTGTCTTCTTTGCGTGTATCGAGGTTGTTGATCTCGGCCGAGATTTCTTCCCCACGCCTAGGCGTGGAGGTACGTGCGACGCTCCCACTTGGCATTTGCTTTCCTAGTATACTTTCTTATGCCCTATGTAATTGCTTAGTTTAGCATATTGGTGTTATTTCTAGCTAGTTTCTGACTGTACGTCCCGATATTTCACGTCGAGGCATGACAGTGTTCCTCTCCCCTTCAGCGGCACGCCGAGAACACCCATCGCCGGTACACCCATAAGGGTCTTCCTCGGTACACCCCAGAGCGGCCTTCACTGGCACACTCTTTGGTGTCCTTCCCCGGCATAGTCCCTGTGCATCTTCCCCGGCACACCCGGTGCATCACTCCCCGGCACGCTCGCGTGGGCCTTCACCGGCACACTAGTGCCCTTACTCCTCACTGGCACACCCCCTGGGTTGCTTCCCCGGTACACCCATAAGGGCCTTCCCCGATACACCCGGTGCATCGTTCCCCGGCACACTCTCTGTGCCCTATGTCGGTACACCCTGAAGTTCTTCCCCGGTGCGCCCGTTGCTCTCCCCCAGCGGCACACTCACGTCCTCGCTATCCGACACGCTTGCACCCTACTCCACCGGCATGACCGATGGTGCCTCCTATCCGCGACGTCGGGGATGGAAAAGGTGAAGGACGAGAAGAAGAGGATAAGAGAAAGAGAGAGAGAGGGGGGGAGAAGGGGAAGATAGAGCCTAGGGCTCTATCGTCCCCGTGAGCGAAGAGAGAAAGAAGAGAGAATGGGAGAAAGAGGGAAAGAGAAGAGAAAGGAGAGAAACAGAGGGAGAGGGAGAGGAAGAAGGAGAAAGGGAGGCCCATGGCAGCCTCCAAAACCCGGTAGTACGACGACGATGACGATGGCAACCGTAGTGAGGGCGGGGCTCGACGATGGAGAAGAAGAGAAGAGAAAGAGAGAGAAGGGGGAGTCTCGCCTGTTCGGCTACCGAAGAGAGAGAAAGAGGAGGGAGCGTTTGAAATGGGGTGGTTCGAACCGAGCCACCCCGCCCTATTTATAGGGTCATCGGTCGTTAAAAAAAAGAAAAATAAAAGAGAGAAGAGAAAAAAAGAGGGAAAATAAAAAAGGAGGGAGTAAAACAAAGGGAAAAAGAAAGGAAGGGAAAGAAGAAGGAAAGAAAAAAAGGGAAGAAGAGAAAAGAAAAAAGGAGGGAGAAAGGACACCACTGACTCAGCTGGCTGCTAGACGCCGTCCGAAAAAGCACGTGGAGCTGTGGTCGACGGCTGTGGTGGCTCACCTGAAAAGTAGAAGGGTGAGTCATAGCCCGACTCAGTAGGGGTCACGCGGATCCCTACCTCGCAACTAACAAGCACGCATGCAAATATAAAGTAATTAGAGTATGCATTTATACAATTAAACAAGCATTGACATCAATTAAATCACATGGGCTAATAAAGCCATAAATCTAGCTAAGCAGTTCATATATCAATTTAAAAGCTGAAACTACACGATTCAATGGTGGCAAAGGCTAACTCTACCAGTAGAATGAATTTTCAGCTTATCCAGGTGAAATGAGAGACAGAGACCACACTAGAAGGAAGAAATCAGATGCGTCCACTGATGACTTACACTGCGTCTCAGGCAACTCACGCGTCAGAGAGACACAACGTGTGAGAGGCTTAAACACAACTCAGTCAAGAACTAGTCAGAGTGACACTCGTCAGCGTTAGTCCGAAGCCTCTGACCCTATGTGCACACACCAACCCCTACCTAGGGTCGGGTCTCTAGCTAGTTTTCCCCCCCGTAGGACGCTACGGTAACCGCGGGGACCCACGACAACTAGCTTACAAATCGTTAGTCAGGAAGTACCCCTCCACCTCTCTCAGGTGGGCCGACACTAAGGTCACTGGACTACGACTAGTGGCTCCATCACGAGGAAAGAGAAAGTAATTCCACTGGGACTAGAAGATACATTTTTATTCATAAAATAGCTTAAATATGACGAAAATATCAATTCATTACCTTTGGGGATAGCAGAGAGCATAACGGGCTAGGGCTGCCCCGTTATGGAGCATAATGGATCAGTCCTAGGCCGTTAAGAGTATAACAGACTCCATGGCATGCGTTATATAATGCATGGCGCGCCTCCACTAAGTCATTAAGACCTCTTGCACAATCCTACGCTCAAAGGATATAACGGATCACTAGGGGTGCATCATACAATACCTGGCGCATCTCCAATGGACCGTTATATTCACCTGAACATGTGTTTTTATAAAATAAATTCTCTGGAAACGTCTCAAGCACCTCGCAGTCAAGCTCGTGACAAGCGAGTGACACAACAGTACCACACCGAGTGACTAATCAGAGTAATGCTCGTCAGCGTCAGTCTAAGCCTCTGACCACGTGTACACACACTGACTCATCGCCTTGAGCTAGGCCTCTAGCTAGTTTTCCCTCCCAGTAGGACGCTACTGACTATGTGAGAGGGCCCATGGAAACTAACTTACAAATCGTATAATGGAAATATCCCGCCACCTCTCCTGGGTGGGCCGACACGGACGTCGCTGGGCTACGACTAGTGGTTCCATCACAAGGAAAGTGAAAGCTGCTCTTATAGGATGTAAAATAATGTCACATTGTATAAAATATTTTAAACATGGTGCACATGGAGCATGAATGCATTAGAAATTACACATGCAATCTTTTGAAATCTCCAGGTATATAACGGACTAGGCTCACCCCGTTACATACCGTAACGGACCAGGGCAGGACCGCTATGCTTCACAGAACTCAGAAAATTCACAGGAAAACGGAACTATAACGCACCAGGGCAGGCGCGCTATAGGACTATAACGCACTGGATCAAGGGCGTTAAAGTCAACACGCACATAACACCACTAACAGGAGATATAACGGATCAAGGGTGGGGCATTATAGTGAACATAACGCACCTCTCATGGGCCGTTATGCCCACCAGAACGACAGAATCCACAGGAAACCACGGGATATAACGCACCTCAATAGGGGCGTCATATGAACTTAACGCATAGGGGTAGGGGCGTTAAAGGCAACGAACCTTTAACTCAAACACACAGGACTATAACGCACCAGGCAAGCTGCGTTAAAGTCACCCGAACATAAAAATCCACAGGAAACTCAGACACAGGCGATATAACGCACGAATAGGGATGAGTTAAAGGAGCATAACGCACTGGGACAGGCGCGTTATGTCACCTGGATTTCACGACTCCGGAGTTCGGAATCGGAGCCCCTTCCCGATCGATCGGAATCAACGGGGAACGCGGCGGAATACAAAACCTGTTTAACCTGCTAACCCATACCGACCATACAAGCCTAAGAATGCCACTAAAATTGAACTTGGACCTTTCGTCCCCGTTAAGAACTATATCCTTTGCGTCAGCATTTAACCAATGTCGACGAATTAAACTAGGGTCCGACCCTTGTCATCATTCGTAAGGCCGGTCGGCATTCCAGCGGGCAAGTTCTCCTGAGTCCCAGTTCCTTCCTACAAAATACGTACAAAAAAAAGGAGGTTAAAAATAGAGATACCTCGCCGGACTTGCTCCTATATTAGGGCAATGGTAAAAAGGGCTATAACCCGGCTGTGGCGAGAACCCGAAAGGACGTTGTAGGCAAAATTGGGTATCCTGCTACGTGAAAACTCGAAAGGGCACGTAGGCAAAAGCAAGAGGGGGCTGGCTTCGGCGAAAACCCGAAAGGGCGCTTAAGTCAGTAATGTGATATAAAAAAAAAGAGAAAGAAAAGAAGTGATGATGTAGTAGCAAGGTAACCCTCGTGCGTCATTCTACCTCTTCCACCCTTTCGACCCTTGTCACCATCGACAAGATCGATCGCTCACCATCGGCAAGATCGGTGCCACCCTTTTGGCCCTTGTCACCATAGGCAAGATTGGCTACCCTTTCGACCATTGTCACCATCGGCAAGATCAGTCGCCACCCTTTTCAGCCCTTGTCACCATCGGCAAGACCGGCTACCTCTTTCGGCCCTTGTCACCATTGGCAAGACCGGCTACCTTTTTCAGCCCTTGTCACCATCGACAAGACCGACTACCCCTTTCGACCCTTGTCACCATCGGTAAGACCAGCTACCCTTTCGACCCTCGTCACCATCGGCAAGATCGGTCGCCACCCTTTTCAGCCCTTGTCACCATCGGCCCGACTGGCTACCCCTTTCGGCCCAACCGGCTACCCCTTTCGGCCTGTAGCGACCCGGGATCTGAGTACCGGAAAGGAACCGGCGCGACTCAAATCTCAGCCCGCCTCCCACGAGCCTGAAGACTCAGAAGGGATAAAAGGAAAGGTGTGGTGTACATAGAAATAGGAAATAAAGCAGGACAACAGATATAAATAACTAACTACAACAGAGTCCAGTCCGACAGAAAGTACAGTCTAAAGCAGTAAAACGTACCACACGCCAAGTTGCTTGTGGTAGGATTCTCTTTCCTACTGTTGAGTCGTCATTGTCTGGTTCTGGTCAACCCGGGGTCACCTAGTGGTTGAAAGGTAACCATGTGTGTCTCGATGATTCTGTCCAGTTCGAGGCATGGTTCTGGCTACAGTGGGGTATCGTCTTACCTCGTTCTGTGCATCCAGATGTGCTGAGGGTCCTCGGTGTTCCCTCAGGTCTTCGCATGTTGTTTCCTCCGACAGCGTCATTTTCTCTGGCTTAGGTTTAGACCGATTGGCGGCTTGTTCCGCTGTGTACGGCGATCTTGACTCAGAGTCGTGAGACTCAGGGATCGTTTTAGTTTTAGGTCAAGTTGCCTTGTCCTGAGTCTGTTGGCAGTTTCCTATACTGCCATTGGTGCTTTGTAGTACGGGTGACAATGCATGATTAGCATGTCTGTACTTCAGCACTCGTACTTTGGAGTCAGTGTTTTGTGAGCCTTCACTAGTCGTAGCCTTACGTCACGTTATGGCGTGATGGCTCTTGTAGCAGGGCACCTTCCTGATACATGGTTCTTAAGCTAGTTCCGTGGGCCCCCAATCTAACCATAGCGTCCAGCGGAGGGAGAATACTAGCTAGAGGCCTGGCTTAGGCAAGAGCCAGTGTGTGCACAAGTGGTCAGGGGGTTTGGACTGATGCCGTCGGGCGTTCCCTTGTCTAGTCACTCGCGATGGTACTTTGGTTCTGGTTCTGACAGTGTCTTGGTCTCGGCCTAGCCCTTGCGGTAGGGTACGCAGACAAGACACTAGTAGGCACAGCATAAGACATCAGTGGATGCAGCTGGCTATTCTTCTAGTGAGAGGTACACCAGTCACGTGGCACGTGACTCTTCGCGGTTCTTGTGCATCGTGACCTTCCAGGTTAGCCCTCTCGTGGCTGCACTCGAGGTCAGTGTCCTGTCGTATGCATGGCATTCTAGTCATGTGTGGGACAGTGTGCACAACGTTCTAGTCGTGTCGTATGGGTCTGCATCTGTTTAGGTTTTTCCTAGGTTTCTTTGTCTGTTTTGCAGGTCCCTTGCAGTGTCGACAGATCGGCAACTCCTGACTTCGTCAGCCTCACCAGCCGCTCACGGCAACCAACCGGGACCCATAATCTTGTCAGAGATCACTTCTCCAAAAATACGATCTCACCGAAGGGCACAACTTCCAACACAGAAATAGGGTACTTATGCGACAACCTCGCCAGCACGTTTCCCCCAATTCTCCATCCAACCAGTGCCACAAATTACCATGCCTCAAGCAATGGCAAGGCAACAACACGTCTCACACAACCGAGACAATCTCACATCGAGGAACCAATCCTTCGACACTCTACACATCCTCGAAAATCTGCCCGTAGCATCCAACGCTACGATCCTCCACTGCACACTTAGATACGCGTGCACAGCCACCACAACGACAACTCGGGATCCTCTATCTCGACAATCCTCCGCAACTCTACAGGCTCCGATCCTCAACACATCGAAAATCACAACACTAACCATAAATTCTCACAAACACCACCCAACTGGCACTCATCTTTCCGGAGTAGTGCCAACACATCCTTACACATCAGGGAATAGGTAATGCTTCTCACTGGCAACCACCTTGTCAACACAGGGTTCGTCTCACACGGACTTCATGGCACACGAGAGAGGCCAACAAATCCGGACACACGATGCAAGATGACGAACCTTAACCCAATGCGATCTCCTCCCACCATGGAAAAACTTGATCGACCTGACCTTAAACCTTACACACATTGGGAATAGCACCTTCCAGCACTGGAAAAACTATTACCTCCATCAGGTCAGCACCTCTGACACACTCACCAAGTGTCTTGTCAGACCGCGATCACAACACCTCTCGATGCACCATCGCTGCGACTCCTCAAACCGCAACACACCATGCCTTGAGCCGCAACACAAGCCATAACCGACGCATGCCAATGCTCATCCTCGAGCTGCAAGCTCACCACTGCCACACAATTGCAAACCAAATCCAGGGCAACCATAGCCCAATCCAAGAAGATCCTCTACTCATCCGAGCACATTTTGACCAGAGAGCCCGCTCTGCCACCTCAAACCACGATCTCAACACCTCAGGGGCTGCATAAATCCTCAACTGGAGTGGCCAACACCAATAACAGCTCCTTCAGAGGACACTACAGGATGGACATGTGATGGAGCTAAATGCACCATATGCGTGACTACTCTAGACTCTAACCAATATCTAGTACTTGGCGGAGATATTATTCAAAGATTCAACTCACGCAAGGATGCTACTTTCCCAATAGGCGTAACCTATTGTTTCGGTAACACCTTTTCATATACCAGATATAGGAATGAAATGCAACTAGACAAGACTTCTCTAGACTTAAATCGTACTTTGATGACTACCCTAGACTCAACCATGCTTTGATACCAATTTGATGTGGGATGAAAATGGGACTCGACCGGATAATACAACCTTGGACTCTAGACGTCGACTCGACTCACTTTGGACTGACACTTCTAGCAATGATGCGCACTATGGAGCACCTCGGTTCGACACTAATGAGCTCTAGAAGAGGTGAAAAGTCCTCAACAAGAAGTACAAGCTCACGGTTCATCCCAGCAAGTGAAAACGAGTGGATCCACACTGTTGAGAAATCGACACAGAGTCAAGGGTGGTCAACACTCCATCGTGCTCTGATTGAGTCACGGGACGGGTCACGCACTCTCTCTCACAGTGGTGATTGAAATTGAGTAGGCTATATTTCATATCTCACGCTAGCAGCGACTTTCAAACACATACGAAATAAGCAAGCAAATGCGAAGAGGAGCGAGAATGAACCTCCACGCTCGGGGCATAGGGAAGACTCCCAACCAAGACACGTGACTCCAGATACAGTAATAACAAATAATTACAGATCTTAATTTTACTGCCCACTCCACGTAGGGAGATAAAAGACTACAACAGCGATTCGAGAGTGCCGAGCTTGGGTTGACGGGTCACAAGTCGAAGGGGGCTCTTCGGGCGGAGGTGAGCTGCGGGTCTGGATTGGTACGATTCAGATCTGCTGGATAGCATGCACGAGCGGCACGTGGGACGGTAGCTTTCGATCATCTTCTGGTGGTGGCGGTTGGCTGGGATATTGGTGGGATGTCCCTCTGCGATCCCTGAAATCGGCGGTCGCTGAATCACAGTCGAGGTGCTGATGTGAGATATGAAGCCTAGATTTGTCCCGCAGTCCTATCTCTAGACAGATCTGTGCGACCCAATTATAACGACCGCTGTGCTCAGATCCGGAGTCGGATCTGAACGAGACCAGCACCGTTGCGAAGAACACTCGAAGATATTCGAGTTATATGAATTACAGATTCATCCACCAGACCAATTCTCAAGAAAAACCTCTGAAATAGGAATCCCATGCTGGAAGGGGGTTCAGGACAGACTATAATCGGTCTGGAGATGAACATTAACTGGAGAATAAACAAGGGATCTGGGTGAAGGGGCTAACAAGGATGAAATAGGTGAAAGTGAGGATCGTGCATACCAAATTTGGTAGCGATCAGAGAAGGTTTAGGGTGCAGAAAAAATGGTTGTGCAGGGTTTTATTCCACAGATCTGCACAGAGAGAGACTGTGCAGGGTGGAGAGACAAAGGTGGAAGGGGGGGCAAACGGTGGTGGATCGGCGTAAAAATTGAACTGGGATGAGGGGTGGACGTGGGGAAGCGACTGTCAAAGTTTCAAGTTGATCAGATGGTGGGATTTGGAGAACCAACCTTTCTTTTCAGGCACTATCCTGATTCCCGGAGTTTTGGACAGCAGGCCAAAGAATGGGTTGTAGCGGCTTGATGGCGGCACGGATGGTGGCAGGGGCGGCGGTGGTTGAATGTGGCATCCAGAGGAGGAGATAGAGATGGAGATTGCGCCCAAAGAATAGGATTTCACCCCTAGATCTGCTGATGCAAGGAGGAAGAAGGAGGAGGAGAGAGGAGGGAGAGGGCACCCTTGGCACAATCTCACAAATTTCTGATTTTTGTTGTATTAATTCTATCAAATAAATGTTTACAAGACATTTTATATCAAACCCTAGACCTAGGACAAAGACTTAAAGTAACTTTTGGTCAATGGGAGAGGGGAGGGTAAAATGGGGATGAAGACTAGTCAAAGATCACATGGGGAAAGAAGGGGGGCGCCCTTCTCCATGGCCCTTGGTCAAGAATGGGCAATCAACAATTGACTAAATGTTTTGTATGGCAGCTATGGAAGGCAATACTTGAGGTGTTGTGGATGTGTAAAATCGCACGTCCATATGTCCCTACCAGTCCAACAGCAACAACATTTTCAATCGAAGAGACCATGGAGAGCACGTCCCGTCCAGACCCTCTGAACAAGCGACATGTTGCCGTGGAGCCGTCTCTGGAACCACGACGGCGAAGAAAAACCAACCCCTGGGGAAGCTCACTACTCGTGGGCCCCTGAAGAGAATCAAACGGATCGTCAATCGGGTCCAAAATAGGCCCAAGATCCACCTTTCATCACGCTCATGTGCCCCTTCAACAGCACACCCATGTGCCCCTCAAGAAGGCTTTGCATAGCCTTCAACGACACACCCCAACCGGCCTTCAATGGCACGCTCATGTGCCCCTTCAACGGTACACCCATGTGCCCCTCAACAAGGCTTTGCGTAGCCTTCAACGGCACGCCCCAACAGGCCTTCAACGGCACGCCCATGTGCCCTTCAACGACACACTCATACACCCCTTAAAGAGAGCTTTGCGTAGCCTTCAGCAGCACGCTTCAAGTGCCTTCAACGGCACACATCAACTGCCCTTCAATGGCACACTCATGTGCCCCTTCAAAGCATGCTCGGTGTAGCCTTCAACGGCACACCCTGTGCCTTCTTCAACGGCACACCCTGTGCCTTTTTCAACGGCATGCCATCACGTGCCCTCCAATGGCACACCCTTGTGCCTTCTTTAACGGCACGCTATCAAGCCCTTTCAACGGCACAGCTGCCAGAGCCTTCTCAGTAGCACAGTCTGCTCCTTCGACGGCGCACCCCATAATGGCGCGGACCAAATCTTATGGCCACGTCCTGAAGATTTTTGGCACGCAGTGGCCAGTCTAAGGTGTCAAACGAAGAGCTAGCCACACTGCCTACCCCCTATCACCAGGGACAACCAAGGTCAAATCTGCATTAATGGCCCACGTCCCACCTCCATCAGGTGTGTTCGAAGACTCCCGCCGCTGGGAGTATAAAAGCCCGCCCCACGGCACACAGAGATGAGAGAAGATACACAAGAGGGTACAGGATACAGAGAGATACCAAGAAGAGAGGAAGAGAAGAAGAAGAAGGACAGCTTCCCCCATGCGATCCCCGGAGAGCAAGAGAGTAAGAAAAGGAGAGAGAGAGAGAGGGAATGTAGCAGGGTGGCAGGAATTAGAGTCTCTACCCTTTTCCAGAGAAGACACTGCCAGACTCCTTCGAGTCCTTCTCGGTCGAGAGGACGTCCTGGTGGGCGAGGCTACCATGAGTTCCTCAAGCGCTTCTCACCTCCCCCCTGTTCCACTTCCGACTCCAATGCTCGAGGATAGGAAGGGAAAACAGAAGCTAGGCGAGGCCCCGGCTCGACCGAACCAGGTCCTCCCAACAGTTCACAAGCTGAGTCTGCCATCACAAAGGCCATCCGGCATGCGAGATCAAGACAGCCAATAGGGGCAGCAAGGCCCCAAGACTTTGTCGAGTGTCGCTCGACCCTGCCCTCAGCCAAACTACTAGAGTTAGGCCGGGAAGCAGGATTTTACTCATCCTCCTTGGGCCATTTCTTAGCAGAAGCCCTAGCCACTGCAGATAAGGCATCAAACCACGCACATGTCTTTGGACACCAGCACCAGTACACTAGCTCAATAGGGAAAGCCTCCCTCGCCACCGCGGCTAAGGCATCAAACCGCGCACACATCTTCGAACGCCAGTATGAGTCAACCCGTTCCTGGTAAACTCTCACAGCCACCACGATTAAGGCATCAAGTTGCGTCCACATCTTCAGATGCCAGTCCTAGCACCCCTGCTTACTAAGAACTACCACTCGAAGTCATCGAACAGGCGATCAATGCTACCTTCCAACTACAACAGTCGGAAGGTGCCTGGATCGAGATCTGGGCAAAGAGGAGTCACCGACCTCGCCCTGCAAACCCATCGGCTCGATGGCATCTCCGTGCAGACCTGTCAGCTCCAGTTCTGGTGCCTCCTCCTCCTACTCCCCTGAAGGCGGCCATCACCAAGAAACTAGAGAGGAACAGAAGGAAGAATCTCAAGAGGCGGCTCAAGAAACGAGCTAAATAAGCGACTGCCTTGCAATCCCCAGCAGAGCTAACACCTCTTCAGAGGCTATAGCAGCTCATCAACAACTTGGAGGAATACATTCCTATCTGCCCTACCGGGCCTATCCCACTCGATAGTTACATCCCGTGGGAAGACATGCAGAAGCGTGCTCGCCTCAGAGACTGGGTCCAAGTACATTTTAACACCTGATGTCCCTCTCCCCTGAATCAAACCCATCCCCTGCCTGCTTCTCTTCCTCCCCCATCCCTTCTGCTCTCATCCCCCCAGATCTTCGCCGACTGCATCAGGTTCTGCTTGGCCTCAGAATTGAGTGGCAAGCTGATGAGGATGCCAATGGCTTCAGATCCGATGGCGCGGTAGGTGAAAGGGCCAAGGAGGGAGGAGATCAGGCCGACCCTGGCAGAGTCGACCACCCTCTTCCTGGCAGAGGTGTGGGCAGAGACCACGCGTAGGAGCTCCTTGAGGGTCTGCACTCAGGCCTGCCCCTTGACCCTACCGAGGGTGTCGAGCAGCTCTGTCGCCGCCAGCTGGGTTTGCGCCCTCGCCACCGAGAGCCCCCTGGCTCCGTCCCCAGTTGCTCCTTCTTCTAGTCTAATGACCGTGCCACCATGGGGGGCCTCGAGGCTGTCCTCCCCCCCCAGGCGTATACACCCTTTAGGACCTCTGAGCCTTCGGGAGGGAGAGGGGGCGCTGCCCCTATTTCCTGGCCAAGCACATGGTGAACTATGCCAACGTCATCGTCTACAACTACAAGTACCTACTAGACCCCAAGGTTGTCGGGATTATCTCCCGGGAGATGCAGTGCGAGTGCGTCATTGTCTTCGACGAGGCTCACAACATCGACAATGTCTGCATCGAGGCCCTTAGCGTAAGCACCTATCGCCAAACACTAGACGATGCCACCCGCTACCTCTCCCGGATGTCCCAGGAGATCGATAGGTATAGCCTGATTTGACAAGAGGAAGACAGGAAAGAGAGAAAGGAACTCCCTTTCTTATTCTTCTCAAACACCCACCCCCAACTTTTCTTCCTTTGTTCTAGTTGTTGAACTGGGTTTCCTATTATTGAGTAGTTTTACAAACTCAAGTGAATGGAGAATGCCAATCGTTGCTAGGGAAGGCTCAAGGCCACAGACGTAGGCAGGTTGTGCGGGGAGTACAACCGACTGGTCGGGGGTCAGGCGCAGAGGGGAAACCTGCCTAGTATGTACAAATGCACCAAAGTTTTCAACCATTTTTGTACCTTTTTTGATCTCCCCCTATAAAATTGCATTTTTTCCCTTGTTTCTCCCTAAATTAACTAATAAGAAAAGGACATTTTGACTGGGAGGATACATGGAAGCAGAGACTTGTGCGCGTTGACCGGAGAGTGAACCCATCATGCTGTTGCTCCGTGCTTTCGCGTGTTGATTCCTTGAACTGGTATGGCACACGAACCCCATTGTAGGTCTGCAAATGGGATGAACCAGAACTGAGTGGGGTCATGGGACCACCGGGCTGGAGGGAGGGCGCGGCCCCCAAGTAGGTTCGCCCTCCCGATGGCGCGCGGTCGCCCCTGGGGCAAACTGGCCCTGGGGGGGGTCGTAACCCCAGGGGATGGCCTCTGAGGGTCTTCTTGCGTCGTTCAGGGCTGTCCTTTGATGGACTTTGATCTGCGAGAGGCTGGTACGGGCCTGTGGGGGCACTGTTCTTTGGGTTGTCGTAGCCGCCCGCAAGGTGTTCGGGTAAATGCCCGACACGCCCCGGATTGCTGAACGGTTTGAGTAGGTGGCTGAGGGGCTGCACGACAGGCCTTGGGTTGACAACGGTAGCTCGTGGGAGCTAAGGGGAGGCACTTTGTGGCTGTGAGCCATACCTCGAGCTGTGTGTCATGTTGCATGGTGGGTTGACCAGGTAGCCTCAGGTTGGCCCGAGTGCTAGAGTTAAGTGGCTTATTGCCCTTTGTCTAGGTGTCGGGATCGACCTTGACTTACTGAGGGGTCGTTGTAGGACCCAACTGAGGGGATGGAACCACGGGGTGGCCCGTGGTTTGGTGTAGAAGGGTTGGAACATACGCGCCCACAAGGTGCTCGATGAAATGTCGAGCATACTGGTGTGAGCCGTACATGTGTGCGGCGGGCCTCCAAAGCCCGTGGTTGACTTAGTTAGGACTCTCCTTGACCTTGAAGGGTTGAAAGACGTGCTTCTAGGTGGGCACCTTGGCCCTTTTTGCTGGGTGTCCCGTGCCGTGGCTTGACATCGGGGCGCCCTCGGGTTGGCTCGTGCGGCGATGCAGGATACGAGCAAGGCCTGTATGTGAGTGGCTGGAGTTGACTCCGAGGAGTTGCTTATGTCGCCGTGCGTCCTTTGTTGACAGGAAGTAGGCAGCGTGTCCTCCTCCCCAGTTGACACCTCAGCCACCCCACTGCGCGCCAAAAATCTTAGGGGAATGGCGTAAGATCTTCCCTGCCAGACATGTCGTGGGGAGAGCATAACGCTGGAGAATTAGACCATGCCGTTGAGGGGCATTTAGCTATGCTGTTGAAGATAGATGGCCTGGGCACACCGTTGAAGGGGCATGCCACTGGGGGCCTTGGGGTGTGCCGTTGAAGGCTTGGCGGAGCATGCCGTTGAAGAGCCCACCAAGGGCGTGCCTCTGGAGACACCATGAGTGTGCCGCTGAAGGGACAAGGGGCCGTGCCGCTAAAGGGCAGCATGAGTGTGCCGCTGAAGGGACATAGGAGCGTGCCGCTAAAGGGCAGCATGAGTGTGCCGTCGAAGGGACACGGGGGCGTGCCACTAAAGGGCAGCATGAGTGTGTCGCTGAAGGTGCGCTACTGGCGTGCCGGTGGAGGCCACAGGGGCACGCCATTGAAGACCATGTTGGGCATACCGTTGGAGGCCCGTATGGGCGTACCGTTGCAGTTGATTTGGGCCCGTTTTGAGCCCGATTGACGATCCACCCAGTTCTCTTCAGGGCCCACGAGTTGTGGGTCTCCCCAGGGGTTCGTTTCTCTTCGCTATCGTGACTCCGAAGACGGATTCACGATAGTGTGTTGTTTGTTTGGAGAGTCCGGATGGGACGTACTCTCCGTAGTCTCTTCAGTTGACGTTGTCATTAATATTGGATTGGTCGGGACATATGGACGTGCAATTTTACACGTCCACAAATGCCCCCACCCACGAGTAGCGCGGGCGAAGGATGAGCCGGGCGGTGCCCGTTGGGGCATAGGTCCTTCAGGGTTGGACTTTAGGTCATTCATCCGGATAAGATGACGATCCAGGCCCGTGCATGCGCTACAAATGCTCGTGCGAAGCACACACGGACGCTCGTCCGTACATAAGACCACGTGGGTAGAATGCTCTCGAGTGCATGCACCCATCATCTTACGCTACCATGTGCGTGGGAAAGTTACTTTATGCACATATATAGACGTATGCTTATAAACTGGTCCAAGTACGGACGGAACACCCTATGCATCAAATCCATGAACGCTGCAGGGGCATTGGTGAGCCCAAACGGTATCACCAAGAACTCATAATGCCCATACCTCGAACGGAACGCAGTCTTCTCTACATCAGACTCTCGAATCTGCAGCTGATAATAGCCCGATCTCAAATCGATCCTCGAAAACACTCGGGCCGACTAAAGCTGATCGAACAAGTCATCAATCTGAGGCAACAGATACCTGTTCTTAACAGTCGCCTGGTTCAACTGACGATAGTCGATACACAGCCTTAAACTACCATCCTTCTTCTTCACGAATAACACCGGCGCACCGCACGGGGAATAACTAGGATGAATATACCCCTTCGCCAGCAGCTCCTGCAACTGGGCCTTCAGCTCTCGCAACTCCGCAGGTGCCATACGATAAGGGGCCTTCGACATAGGCATCATACCAGGTACCACCGTAATCATGAAATCAATCTCTCGCTGTGGTGGCAACCCTGACAACTCCTCGAAAAAAACATCAGAAAACTCACACACGATAGGAATGTCCTCCACATCCGGACACTGTCGCTCGACCAAAACTGCAGAAGCAAGAAAACTCTGACAGCCTACATCAAGTATACGACGAGCCCTAATAGCCGAAATAAGCAAGCAGGAAGAGGAAGGCCGGATACCTCGATAACAGAAGGTGGGTCCACGAAGCTACCGGAAGTAGGCCTTCTTCGAGCCGCAATCCACTAAAGCATGATGTGCCTCGAGCCAATCCATGCCTAAGATAACATCAAAGTCCTGAAGCGGTAACGCGTAGAGTTTGGCCGGCAAGTTCCGCCCTTCCACCCACATGGGTACCTTCTCGAAGCAATACAGAACATGCACGAAATCGCCAGTAGGTAACTCCACCGCCATGTCACAGGACATCTCGGTCACCGAGTCCTCCACGCTCTAAGTAAATCCTCCGAACTAAACGAATGAGAAGCACCTGAATCGAACAAAATGCGAGTTGCACAACCCAAAATCGAAAGAGTACCTTCCACCAACTGCAACGCCTCAACCTCTGCTCTGGTCATGTGGGTCACTCTCATGCGTAGGTGTGTAAAGTGGAGTGTGAATGTTAAAGAGAGAAAGAGGGAGACACACATAACTTCACCTTCCCACATAACCCATGGCCCTCTCCATGCACACCCCTGGCCCACTCACCTACGCATGAACCCTCTCTCTCCTCACCCATGCACACTATGTCCCACCTCCATCTACCCCACATCCCTCTCTCCCATTCACGCCACACACACTATCACCACTACAACACCTCACCACCGCACCCACTGCACTGTCACCCTCTCTTTAACCCATGCACATGAATGTGGCCAAGGGCCCATGCACACCACACCCACATCAACTTCTTCACTCCCCACACACTCACACCCATCGTCAGCCATGCACTAGCCTACCAACAACTCTAGCGGCGGGTTAAGGCACCAACCACTTAAGCGGTGGGTTATGGCAGTGGCATGGCCCCGTCTCTTATTCCCCCAACAATAACCCAATGCCACAGTAGAGATCTATCATCTTCCCCTTGTAGGTTCCACCTCTCTCCCTTTCTCTCTCACGTTCTCTCTCTCTCCCTGCAGCACCTCCACACCACGGCCGACCTCTCCCTTTCTCTCTTTCTCTCTCTACCCTGCTAACCACTCCACCCTTCTCTTCTCTATCGACCGCGGCTGCTCCGCCTGTCACCCACCACACACCACCGGTCGCGCTGGCCACTACTGCTCTCCCTCTCTTCCTCCTCACTCACCCCCGTGTGTTCTTACACGTTTAATGCAAGCGCCGCTGGCTCTTCCGCAGCATCCTCCCACACTATCTGACCACCTCTGCTCCCCCTCTCCACGTCTGCTATGGCTAACACACACCTGCACCCCCGCGGTCCTCTCCCTCAATCTCTCTTGCTGTGACCTACCTCCGACTGCCATCTCCCTTTCTCTATGCAGCTAGCTCTCACCTCCACTCTCACCACTCCCTTTCTCCCTACACACACTCCATCTCACTCCACTACAACCACCCGCCCACGGCAACCTCACATCTCCCGTCGACCTCTCCCTCCTCTCTCTCTCTCTTACTCTCCACCGGAAGACCTCTTCCTCTCCCTTCTCACCTTTGCTATCCCCCCGAACTCACCGCCGAGCTGGAGCGCATGCAGCGCACGCTCGCCCCTTCCACGTCGACCGCCGCGCCGGTACTCCCGCCGGTAGCCCACCCCCTGGGGCGTGCGGCGGTCGGCACCCTTTCGCTGGCCCCGGCAGGCCCGTCGCGAGACGCCGCCGGAGATTTCCATCCCCCTGGATCGCGCCGGGGCCGGCGTCTCAATCAAGGAAATCGCATGAACAAGCTGCAATCGTTCTTGGCTGCCGCTATGAGCCTGATCAAGGCATCACTGATCAAGCAGGCAAAGCCGAATAGCAACCGCGCACGCATCAATCGCCGCCGTGGCTACTACGTCAACGGCGTGCGCGTGTACTACCGGCCGCCAGCGCCATGGCTTCCGAACGTGAGGGGTATGCGTTATGTGCGCGACGACAGCAAAAGCGGGATTGTCTCGAAGCTGGTGCGGCGATGAGCACCAGCATGATCCAGCACGCCACCGAACGCGCGGAATCGATCCGCGTCCCGAGCAATGACGAGCGCAGGGCGGCATGGGCTGCGCGCTACTTCGCCCAAGCGCACCACCGCGAGCCGAGCAAGCCGCGCGTGCGCGTGAAGCCTCGCGTGCGCGTCGTCGCCTGACCCCTTTCCCGAGCGAGCCGAGCCGAACGATGGCGGCCCTCATCCTGAGCAGCGCTGGTGAATCTGGTTATGGCGCTGTCGGCTCGCTCACCTCACACATGGAGAATCACATGGACAACGAAAAGACCGCCGGAAGCAACCTCACGCCGATCGCGGAATATAGCGAGACAGCCGCCGCACTGGCTGACCTTCGCCAGCGCCATCAGGGCGTCGTCTACGACGTCACCGTGCCGAAGGAAATGAAGGCCGCGAAGGAGGCCCGCGCCGAGCTGCGCACGCTGCGCACGTCGCTGGAGAAGACCCGCAAGGAGATCAAGGCGCCCGCGCTGGAGCGCTGCCGGTTGATCGACTATGAAGCGAAGCGGATCACTGCCGAGCTGGTCGCGCTGGAGGAGCCGATCGACGTGCAGATCAAGGCCGAGGAGGCGCGGGCGGAAGCCGAACGGCTGGCGAAGCTCGAAGCCGAGTCCTCCCCCAGCTCCCCCCCGGCAAAGTCGATTATGAAGTCCCCGTCTGACGTCATCGAGTGCATGTACGCTTGGGCCGCCACTGGCCGCCCCGGGTCTACTCGCCCAGGTATCACCTGCTCGATCCACAGTCGAGGTCACATGAGTACCCCTCATGCAGTGCGATCTTGATAAGCCCTGGGAACTCCAGCGTCGGGGTGCCAAAGATGAAGGGGTCACCGTAGCTGATGAACGTGGGGAAGCAGCCCTCCGGTGAGAGCATCCCCACGTGTCCCTCCCGGATCTTCCAATAGGAGATGGTGGTGCGGAGTGGCTGGATGGGGAGCACCCGATGGGTCACTGCCTCCACCAGCTTCTGCGTCTAGGCATCAGCGGTGACGGCGCACTTCCACCCCCAGAATCGGTGCCCCCCCTCGATGGAAACCCCAATGTCGCCACTAGCCCCTTCCCTCTTGATCTCCACCACCTCCATACGATCCCTCAGGGTCACCCCCCTTCGGATGGCTAGTGCCTGGAACATCGCCACCGCCTTGGTGGCTCGGATCACCCTGCTGAACTCGCTCAGGACACCGATCCAATCCTTCGGTAGCTCGAACGCCCCGGAGAACATCTCCCCCACCTCAGCGGGGGTAAGCACCCGGACGGGGACCGAGAGGGCGCAACAGTTCTCCACCCCGAGGAGGAGGCACCGGTCATTAGTGGGGACGACGTCGAGGTGCGGGGTACGAGTGACGACGCGGTACCCGACCTCGACCTCAGCCTCCTCCTAGAGGCGGAAGGCCTCGAGGACCATGGCTGTCTAGTAGGGCTCTGGGTAGGTGGCACGGATGGTGCGGGACTCACCGTGGGAGGAGCCCCGGTGGTGGAGGAAGTTGAACTGCTAGAGGAGGAGGACAGAGCGGCCGCGTCGGGCGAGGTGGTAGGCGGCGCAGCTGCCCATGATCTCGACACTGACGACGATGACATCGAAGACATCGCCGGATGCCTCCATCTGGCTGGCAATGCTGGCTGCAGACTGTAGAAGAAAACTGGCTACATGTAATTAGTCCTTCTGTCGTAGGGGAGGGAGGAGGAGGACGGAGGGGCCCTCTACCAGCAAGGGACCAGCCCTCACATCCTCCACTCGGCATCGCCGAGTTACCCATGGGTTTGGGTGAGTGTCGGGTGAGTTGGCCACCAATATCAGCCTGTTCGATTTGTGAATGTGCTTGCTTGCTTAGGTCCAAGATTGTGTCACATCAATTGACTACCGAGAAGACATGGTTGAAACAGGTGAGGACTTACTGCCCGACCGAGGAGCCTATTACCGATGGTATCCATCACCTGAGCCTTCTTCTTGCTGAGCTAGAGGTGCCCACGATGGTCGCGGGGACCCCCTTTGAACTGGAAGAAGCGCAGGGGTAGGGGCTCGGCTCGGAGGTCCAGGTCGGGGTTGACAGGACGCTCGATGAGGAGGAGGATGCCGAGGGGTAGGTCAGAGCTGGGCCGAGCGTCGTCGCCCCAAGTGTGGAGACGTTCAAGGGGAGTGCTCCATCCCCGGTGCTTCCGGAAAGGGCCCCTCCTCCTTCACAAGGGAGGTTCACTGTCCAAGCTGCCTTGTACAATCGATGCCGGGACTTGGCGCCTCCGTCGGTTTGGGAGGAGTTCTGGTGGTGCACCCCTCCTATGCTCTTTGAAAGGGTCATGGAGGGGGGGTATCTTTGTGACTCAGCTAGGAGTAGACATTACCAACTTCGTGGCACGGCTGGTGAGTGAGGAGAGGAACCAGTCCCAGGTTCGTGACGAGTTTGACCATAGGATCGGTCAGTTGGCATCCAAGCTTGAGGTGCTTCAGCGGGAGGTGGCCTCACTCCGGACGTGGGACCAGGCAAGCCAGGAAGATGCTCAGGCATAGGCCGACCAATTGTACTGCCGAGCTTAAGAGCAAGCTCTTGGAGGAGGAGTGCCGAGTCTTCGTAGAGCGCAGGAGCCAGTGGGTGATCGAGCATGAGGGGCTCCAAGACTGGGTCTGAGAGACTGAATGGGCCAGGGAGGAGGCCGAGGCTGTGCGGGCCCAAGCCGAGGCAAGGCTAGGGGTGGTTGCGGTGAAGTTGGCCAAGGTCGAGATGAAGCTAGTCATGGCTGAGGTTGTTGGAATGGATGACTAGCAGATCTAGAGGGGGGTGAAAGCATCCCTCATACGGCGTCTAGCCCAAACACCCATCTCCGGGAGATTTGTGTGTGTTTGCTAGGCTCACGCCGAGGGCATGACACATGGGCACCCCTCACATGACGTCTAGCCCAAACACCTACCTCTGAAAAGGTGAACCCCAGTTGTGATGAACGTATGTTATCTCGATAATCGTGCGCACCCCAAATCTTACTTTGTGAAAGCCCTCTACCCAGGTCCTACCTCGATAGTCGTGCATGACGTCATGCTGCTTGGTGAAAGCACTCTGCACAGGCCTTGTCTCAGTAATCCTGCGCCCCCAGACGTTGCTTGACAGGGATGGCCCGCTTGGCCCCCCTCGATGTTCGTGCATGACCCAGATGTCACTTCATGAGAGTGCCCTACCCAGTCCCTACCTCAACGATCGCGCACTATCCAATATTGCTCGATCGAGACGCCCTACCTCATCTCTGCCTCAACGTTTGTGCCCGACACAGTCGTTGAGTGATGAGAGCCCCCTACCCAGTCTTTGCCTCAATGATTGAGTGCCATCAGACACGGCTCAATCGAAGCACCCAGCCTGGCTCTCTACCTCAATAAGTGTGCCCTCGGTGCTGTTACCTAGACAATGGGCATATTTCACAAGTCCTGGCACAAGATGTAGCGCCAGGCCCTTGCCTCCACCAATGGGCCCCGAGCACGACCATCAAGGTCCAGCGGCGCCCATCTACTCAGTCACAACAGTGCCCCCGGCACCCCACTGCCAACCACTCTGGTCACATTGGGGCCCGCGGCACCTGATCACTCAATATCTCGGTCACAACGGTGCCCTTGGCACCCGACCGCCAGCCACTCTAGTCACACCGGTGTCCGCGGCACCCGATCACTCAATAGCTCGGTCACAACGGTGCCCCCGGCACCCGACCGCCAGCCACTACAGTTCCAACGGTGCCCCCGGCACCCAACTATCAGCCACTCCAGTCACAACGGTGCCCCCGGCACCCGACCGCCAGCCACTCCAGTCACAACGGTGCCCCCGACACCCGACCGCCAGCCACTCCAGTCACAACGGTGCCCTAGACACTCGACAACCAGCCACTTCAGTTCCACAATTGTGTTCATTCTGTCATAAGATTGGGCATCTGGAAAAAGAATGTAAAAAGAAATAAGGAAAAATGTTTCGGAAATCCCTGGGAAATAATACCAATCATGGTGCACGAGGAAATATCTGACAGGAATATAAGCAGAAGAAGGTTATTACAAAGGAGATAGCTATTGCTGATGGGAATAGATTTTCAGTATTAAGTCAAGTCCGTGAGGATAAGGAATCGGATGATGTGAATATTCTAGATACTAAGGTCCCTGGTGATATGTCCGATCCTGAAGTCCTTCATAGTAATTCTTTACATTCCTCCAATGCTTTATCTGTTAGCCCTGTGAGGGACATTGAAAATAATGCTTCTATATCACTTGTTTGTCTCAAAGAAAAAGTTCAAGAAGAGCTCCCCTCAATCCATTCTCCTAATGATGTGTCTCAGGAAGCTTCTTTGGATCATTCCCAATCCACTCAAACTATAGATCAAGGTATGTCAATGGTTGTTAGATCAGAGGTCATTTCTAAATTGTCAGCGACAGAGAATGCAAAAATGCTCTATCAGTTCAAGGAGAATACAATAAATTTACCCCCAGACTTGAAATCAGATAAAGTTTCAATATTGCCTGGTGTTCTATTTAGTGATGCCCGTCTTACAAGGGCTAAAGCCAAGGTATTGGCTGCTTTCTCTATATCCTCTTCAAATAATGTTTAAAATAGCTTTGATCTGGAATGCCAGAGGGATTGGGAACAAGGCTACTATACGAGGTCTTGCTCAGCATATCAGAGCTTATGATGTCAGTATTGCTGCCATTTCTGAACCCTGCATTAGCTTCAGTCGTGCTAAGGGAATAGCCAGGAGAATTTCTCTCCAGTCTGTTATTGGCAACAATGGTGATGCTTCCAAAATCTGGCTTTTTTATAAGTCTAGCATTACTTTGGAGATAATTCAGCTTCATTCTCAGTTTTTGACTGTGGCTCTTCAAGAAGATAACTACACCTCTCTTCTCTTTACTTGTATATATGCTTCATGCAATTGTAACACCCGCAGGGAGATGTTTGACTCCTTGATGGATTTCAGCCAAGGAGTAAAATCTGCCCTTCCCTAGCTGGAGCTTCCCTATTAGCCAGGCCAAATCTAGAGGCCCCCATGGCCTTCTTCCTCATGTTGGCCTTAAACCACCTAGCCCTCCTTTCAGCGGCACACCCTTTGATCTCTTCGCCGGTGCATCAGCCTCCTTTCTTCCTCGGCACGCTCACTGCATTCTTCCCCGCCACAGTTCCAGCGCTCTTCCCCGGTACACTCACTGCCGTCCCAGCCCGACACACTCATGCCCCTCTCCACCAACACGCCTGTGCCTTCGCTCTCCGAACACCCCTTCAGCCACCCTAACCCGGCACAGTCTCCATTTACCCCTCCAGTGGTACACCTTGGCTCCCCCTTCACCGGTACAGCCCCATGTGCCTTTCCCTGGCACACCCCAGTCACCTCGCCGATGCACTCCCAGTCCGGTGCAGCCCCAGCCCTTAGCCTCCTCCTCCCCGGCATGCTTTGTGCCTTCTCCAACACAGCCCCCCTGGCCCATCCTTCACCGGCACACCCTCTTCGTCGGTACAGCTCCCCCTTGTCCCGTATACCTTCAGCCCTTGGGCTAGCCCTTCACCGGTACAACCCCTCCTCGCCGGCATAGCCTGACTTCCTCCAGCCTGCTTTATCTGGTACACCCCTGAACCCCTTGTCCAGTACACCAGACCTTGTCCCTCACCCCAGCACTTGCAGCCAAGCCTGGAGTTGTCTCCCACTCGTTGTCCCCTCTGAGTTTTCCAAGGTTTTATCGAAGGTGTTACAGCTCTCGGGCGCCCACCTCCAATTGTTGGGTTCTGTCACTCCATGTGGGCGTGTTCTCCGTATCTCCCTTAAGCCCGAGTCAAGGGGAGATGTTGCCAAATTTTTGTCAGAAATAATAATATGTTAAAAGACCAGAGGGAGCAACAAATAAATGAAAGGATTAACAATAAAGCACTGTAACCAAGATAAAATAACTAGGGGCAACATGAAGAGAAAGGGGGAATGAAAAGAGAATGGCCAAGAGACAGGGAGAGGGAACCCTCATGAACCACATAGAAAATCAATCAAAAAAAAGAGAAGAAGAAAAGAAGAAAAGAAAGGCCTTAAGGACAGCGGATCTGTTCGATGATTCTCATGTTCGGTCTGTCTTCATGGCATTGGATGACGAGGACAAGTTGGGGTGGATCGCTCATCGACTCCGTTGAACGCCTATGTGTTACTCGTCTCTATATTTGACTAGTTTATTTCTACTACGTAACACTTTCTCATTTTTATTCATGCATGTATTAATATCTGCGGGTGTGATGCAGGTGGATCATGGGAAAGTATAATTGTTACGTGGTGTGGGTTGGTCGATGTCCCGGTGTGTACTACACCTGAGATGACTGTTATGCACGAGTGAATGGGTTTCCCGGAGCGAGGTACAAGGGATTTGTATCAATTGATGAAGCGAAGGACGCATTTCGAGCCATTACCGCATGCCACACCAGTTCCGTGACCTTTCCAAGGGGGTTGATGGACCGCAGGACTGAAGAGCCCTCTCCTCAGATCCACTTACAACCGAGGGCTACGCCTGTTGTCATGCATCAGCCAGCTATCTTTGTTATCCTTTTCATTATCATCCTCTTCCTTTTCATCATATTGCTTGGCGTCTTTGTCATTGTTGTTCGTGGCCATTGAGTGGCATAGTTGATGTAGTTGACTATTAGTGGTATCATGTATTTTATCATGCTTTTACTAGATGTGTGATGTCGATGTACTGGTAATGTTCGTGTCTATTGAGTGACATAGTGTGATGTCGATGTACTGGTTTCATGTATTTCCTCATGCATTTACTGGTTGTGTGATGTCGATGTACTGGTATTTTGCAGTCCTGAAATAGAAGTTGTCTCTCCAAACTTAATATTTGTCATGTGTCTCGCGTATGTTTAACATGGAATTATGGATGCCAATAATCTTGTGATACGGCTTATACATGAGGGGATTGTAGCATGCCATAACATGGTTGAATATATAGTAGAAGATTTAGTGGATGCGATGGATGAAGAAATGGCTGCTGTGTGTGTGCCTAGACCTATGCATACATCTCACTACACAGGACATGCGTAGGTCCACGACATTTTAAGGGGTCATGAAAAATGATGTTACAACATGTTCAGGGTTAACCAACCGATGTTCTTTCGCTTGCGTGAGTTCTTCAGATTGCTTAATTTAGAGCCCTTGGGATCACTGTTCACATTTGTCTTCTTCTGAGCACTGTAGGTCCTTTGTCTTCTAGTGAGCACGTCTCTCTCTCCTCCAGTTCCTCTTTCTTCTATTCTTCTTCACCTTCAGCTTCCTTCTTATTTGTTACCAATGTGAAGTTATTTGTTACTCTAGTTGAGCATTTGTCACCCATACTCACCTAATTGTCACCACTAAAGTCTAGAAGCCGTCGCCCTTACTCTTACACTATGTTGAAAGCCACACGTCGGCCTTGTCTCCATTGAGCCCTATTTGTCACCGTTAGCAGGGTATTTTTTACCCTTGCTAACCCATTTGTCACCCATGTAGACACGTTTATCTCCCTTGAACTCTAATTGGTCCACGTGGAAAACGAGACATGTCGACCCCGCAGGAGTGTTGTTTAACGCATTGCCGCCGATGCATTACTGCAGTCCACCTTAACAGAAATGATGACACCAAACTGGACCTCGAAATTAAAAATCCCCAATTTCTTATCTACCCTTCCCGCCATGTCTTGGCTCTTAACAAACCTACCAAAAGGCGGTTCGTCTCTCCATTGTGCTCAACATCTCCTCTTCCTCGCGGTGCTATTCGTCTCCCCTACAAGCCATTTGCGAGCTCTCTATCGTTTACTGTGCCGTCATCCACAATTGTCACTACTCTTTCATCATTGATAGCCATGGAGCCGAAGGAGACACCCGTGCAATGCTTCGTTCACCGTAAACTAGATGTCCCACCTGCATCTCAGGAAGCTACGGTTCCTACGACCATAGAAGAAACGTCTGAGGAACCTAGGATTTTTAAGGGCTCCACTTTAGGATAACAAGTTAAAGATAGGAGAGTTCCTTATCTCCCTTATATAGCTATTTACCTACATTATCGACCTATTTATTTGTCATGCTTATCTACCTATTTGTCACTCTTAAAGACCTACCCGTCACCGAATTTCATATATTTGTCACCCTTAAGCATTTAAGATTTTTTGTATTTCTTGATTAGTCAATTAACTGAATATCTTATTTACACATTTTTTTGAATCTAGTGAACACACATGCAGGGAGGGGTTCACGGGGAGGGGAAAATAGTTACATGCACTACCCTCGCGCAGGAGGGGGAATCACGGGGTGGGGTAACGAGCGGTCGGCCGTACGCCGAGCTCGGGCATCCGATCGAGGTGCAGCCAACTCCTGGATGAATCCCGAGGGATGCCGAAGGATTCCTGAAGGTCTGGCGCCGAGCTGATGTCGCTGGATGGAGACGGCGGCCGCAGCTGTGGGCCTGTGCAATTTTGCCGCGCAGGACTGGTTGGCACGGTCGTGGTGCGTCGGCCGGTACGGGCGCTGTAGAACTCCAAACACGACGGGACCAAGTCATGGATGTTGCTGATAGGGAGATCTATGAACCCTCATAAGATGGCAGCCGTCTAATCACCTTGCTGGACATGGTCGCAGGAATCGCCGGCGTTAGGTTCCTAGGTGAACAGTAGGATAGGACACTGATGGTCATGGTGGAACTTCCAGTGCTGATGTCGGAACAAGACGAAACCACTTGCGTTGGTTTCATTTCATCAAAAGCCGCAACTTTTCTGAAGACTGCACAACCTGAAACAGAGAGGAGGAGGGGGTGTTGGGGCCGACTTGGCAGTAATCTGTCCTGGGCAAACAGGAGACTCTGGGTCTAGCGTGACTGAGGGAGATTGGACGCCCTGCACGGAGGAATTGTCGAAACCAGGTGGGACCACCTCTGGTTGGTCGGAGCTCTGGAGAAGAAGAACTCTCGTGAAGATATCTCTGACTGATTCGCACTGGGGTGGGTGGTGGAGCTGCTACCAAATGGTACTCAGGTTCAGACCCGAATCTGGCGCAGTTGCACGAGAATGGACGACGCGAATGGAGCCAAGGTCGGATCACAGCGGGACCACTTCTAGAGTGAAGCTGGCTTGACGAAGAACGACTCCACAGAAGAAAACTTTGGCTGGTTCACACTGTGGATGCCGGAGTAGCCTCTGAAATCTGAGCTTCACAATCTGCCTCAAATATGTGAGTAGCGGATCAAGGTTCCAATGATGCGGAGGGGTGGGCGATGTCGGGGGAATTCCGGGCCACTGTGGACAAATGTGGGAGAGGAGAGGCATTGAGGCAGCCGCTGATTATTACCAAGATTACTACTATGACTGAAGTTTATCAGGTAGCAGCAGCATTAGAACTTGATTTGGCAAGGTCTCTTGTCCCCTCTTCGGCATTGTCAGTGCAGCCAATAGCTCAACTTCCTCCGAGTTATCTACCTCTTGTTCCTGCATTTTCTTCTGTCACTCCTACAGTCAGTGGTGCAGCTTCTTCTACCAAATCTTAGTTCAGAGGATTCAAGAATAAAAGGAGAACCAGGAGACGATTTGATCGGCAGACTTAGTCTGATGTCACCCAGCAGTCAGCCCCATCTTTCCCATAGCGCCAGGGTTCTGCAAGAAGTCAGTCAAAAGGATATGCGCGATGTGGTGGCAGCCACCGAGGCAAACCTTGCTCGTTGCTGGTGGTATGTTTTCGGTGTGATTAGCCAGGTCATGTAGTGACAGACTGTCCGATGCGAGTGATCCCAGTGCAGTTTGCTTCTGCAGCTCCATCTCAGCCATCTCAACCTCAGTTCAGACCACCGCTCCCGCCACCGCAGCCGCCTCAGCAATTTCAGCAGATGCTCCCTCAGGCTTCGGCGACATCTTCCTATCAGTCTTCTACAGCCACCGGTAGAAAGATGAAAGGCAAGGTGACTCACATTTCCCAAGCAGAGGCTGTAGCTTCCAATCTCGTCGAAGGTACGATTACTATTTTTGGTTGTGCAGCCCATACTTTATTTGATTCAGGTGCTTCTCACTCCTTTATTTCTGAGGCATTCATTGCATGTATCGAGGAGCCTATGATTGAGGTAGTATGTGATTTGATTGTTGAACTGCCATCCGAGGATTTCATGGCGACCCCGTTGTGTCTCGAAGACTCACCCGTCGTGGTTAGTGATTGGCAATTGCCGGCGAGACTATATACTTTGCAGCTGACAGATTATGATGTTATTCTCGGTATGGATTGGCTAGAGCAATATGGAGCTTTGGTTGATTGCAGATCTAAGAAGGTCTATTTTCAGCCACCTGGAAAATCGGCATTCTACTTTCAAGGTATTCGATCCCGCTCCTCTCGTTTAATTATTTCTGCTATTCGAGCCTGTAGATTAATCGAGACAGAATCAAATAGATGCATGCATGATTTATATATTCTATTGGGTTAGGCTTAATCTTGAGAAAACCTACCTTTTAGGATGGTTTGAGTGCTGATGAATGGAAAGAACGATACTCTGTTTTGAACAGAGTAGGCTTCAACTGCAACACGTAGGAGGATGGGAAGAAGATGCCCTCCTTTCTGGCGCAAGCAGCAGCAGGATGAAGGGGAGGAAGAAGGTGCCCGTCCCTCACGTTTGCAGTTAGCAGGAAGAAGAGGAAGCGCTCCTTCCTGTTTCGGCGATCAGCATGTTAAAGAGGGAAGAAGATGGACGACGATGGCACAGCTTGGTCACAGCAGCAAGATGGGAAGGAAGAGAATGAGGGGTTCGACGTGGGCATAGTTTTATAGGAATGAAATATTCTGGAGGATTCATTGCATGGAACCAGAAGGTTTTGGCTAAAGAATGGCAGGGCTTCAAACTTGCCTGGCGATCTCACCCTTTCCTGGTTAGCAGCCGCTAGCTGGGTTTGGCAATTGAAACCCTAAAGACTAAGCTTCATGCATGGATCGACCATGCGCAGGGTTTAGGTTTGGGTATAGTGGCCAATACGGTTAGCTGTTCATGGGTTTTATGGGTTTGGGTTGCACGGTTTTGGGTTCAGGAAGGTTTGCTTTTGGGGTGGAGGGATTGGGTTGGCCCTTGTGTGAATGGCCATGGTGGGCTTAACCCTCACGTTAGAAGCCCATACGTGTGTGGTTTGGGTTGGGCTAAAGTAAGCTTAGTTCTTGGTTTGGGCTTGAGTGAAGACCTCTTGTCTAAGGGTTTACAAGTGTTGATCGTATGTGGGCTTGAGTTTGGTTTTAGAAGCATATACGTGGATGGTTGACTTGTATATGAGGGTGGCAAGGGTCTCACGATTTAAAGCCCATTACATACATATTTATATATATATACGGGTGGTAATAATTGGGTTAGGATTTTATATACATATGTGTAATTAGCTCATGGGCTAGCTTTATATTATGGCTCATTTATCTTTGGCTGTTAAAATAAAATATTATTTGTGTCAAGACTCTTGAGTTTATTATTTCTATGTAGTAGATTAGGTCATCCCATTGGTGTCGCACACACGTTAGGACAGATGCATGACTGGCCCACATTTGGATGTCCCGACCCTCCCCCATCCGTCGTCACCCACCCAACTAGTCTTGTGAATGAAGGGTACACTTATGGGTGTCCTGGTCCCCCAGCTTTGGTCACACATATGCATGATAGGTTCACTTGTGGGAGCCCAAGTCCTCCCACGTCTAACAAGCCTGATAGTCACTACATGCCCGATAGGTCCACCTACGGTTGCCCAGGTCCACCCTTGCACACTATAGTTGTCACACCTACACCACATCATAATGCGTGGCATGAGCACTCAAGCAAGCAATTAGAAATGAGTGGCAAGGTTCACAAAGAGCGAGCAAAAACTCACGAGTGTCACTTAAAGTGCCTAGTAGGCGATGCGCTAATGGTGATATCAGAGTTGCTCTACCCTTGGGCTATCTCCAAACCGAGGACACGAGGACTTGGACCTTCCCGAGTTCTGAGTGGCATTAGCAACCCTGCTTATGGGCTGAACTTACCAAAGGATTCTAGGATACAACTGACTTTTCGCATGGCAGATCTAGCTCCCTATGAGGGCCTCACGATGGAACCTAGTGAGCACCTCAAGCCTACACCTACCATTGTGAGTGACACCATCGGAGAGCCTCCACATATCAGCCTGAGAGACCGACGTGAGGACATGGAGGTGATACTAGACAAGCAAGGTACCATCGCTAGGAAGAGGGTGTGCCAGTGCTATCATGAGAAGTCGAAGAGCCATTCCCCGACTACAGATGTAGGGTTGAATTGGGAGGACGTGCTTTGCCCAGATCTGCTTTGGTGTACTGCTACCTTAGTGGACCCACACTCGACGGGGTCGAGTTCTCCCCACCCCGGGGGTATGATGGGGACATCCCCCAGACACTCCATCTTTTTCGAGACTCTAGTTGCTCATCATCGGCACATCATCTTCTCCGTTACTTAATTTCGAGTCATAGCATGTAATTTTTATTTTATTTGAGTCATGTTTGTATCCTCTTTCTTTATTTGAGTCAGTCTATTAGGTTATTGGGCCATTAGATTAGCTCAGCAAATGTGAGTTCTGGGTTGAAGAAGTATTTTTCCTAGGACATGTGATTTCTAAAGATGGAATATCAGTGGATCCATCAAAAGTAGAGGCTGTGAAGAATTGGGAAAAACTGACCAATGCTACCAAAATCTGTAGTTTCTTGGGTCTTGCAGGCTATTACAAGCGATTTATCAAGGATTTCTCCAAAATCACCGTACCTCTTACTAGGCTAACTAGCAAGGAGATTCACTGTGAATGGAGCGAGGATTGTGAACGAAGTTTCCAAGCTCTAAAAGATCACTTAACTATTGCTCCAGTCTTGGCTTTACCAATTGAAGGAGAAAAATTCAAGGTATATACCGATGCGTCTTGCATTGGCCTCGGATGTGTATTAATGCATCAAGGGTCATAGCTTATTCTTCCCGACAACTGAAGAAGCATGAAGAGAACTACCCAGTCCATGACCTAGAGTTGGCTACGGTAGTGTTTGTATTAAAGATCTGGAGACACTATCTCTACGAAGAGCAATTCATTGTGTACCCCGATCACAAGAGTCTCAAGTATCTTTTCTCTCAGAAGGAATTAAATATGAGACAAAGACGTTGTCTTGAATATCTCAAGGACTTGGAATTCACTATATAATATCATCCTAGAAAGGGTAATCCTGTAGCTGATGCCCTCAGTTGAAAGTCAAAAGCCCTATTAGCCAGCTATATGATTCAGGAGTGAAAATTGTTAGAGCAATTCACTAAACTCAACATAAGTATGGACAAAGAAAATATGTATATTACTCTATCGCATATAAGGATACAACCGGATTTACTATCCGAAATACAAAGACACCAAGACAATGACCCAGTATCGGTAGAAATCAAGGGCAAAATGGAAGAACGACCTGATTTCAAGCTAGCATCAGATGGAAGGTTATTATTATTCTGAGAAAGAACTTGTGTACCAGATTGTCCAGAACTAAAGAAGAAGATATTAGAATAAGCTCACAGATCAAGGTACACGATTCATCCTGGATCTACCAAGATGTACCAAGACTTGAAACGGACCTTTTGGTGGCCTAACATGAAAAGGGAGGTAGCAGACTTTGTGTCTCGTTGTCTCACCTGCCAATATGTTAAGGCGGAACACCAAAAGCCTGTCGGTAAGCTACATCCTCTAGATATTCCCAAATGGAAGTGGGAAGATATCGGTATGGACTTTATAATGGGTCTGTCTAAATCTAAAGGAGGACATGATGGAATATGGGTCATGATAGACCGATTGACCAAGTCAGCTCATTTCTTGCCAATCAAGAGCCGATGGTCAGTTGACGTTCTTGCTGCCTTATACATCAAGGAGATAGTCAGACTACATGGAGTTCCTATTTCAATCGTGTCTGACCGAGATCCACACTTTACTTCTCACTTCTGGAAGGGTTTACAACATTTCTTGGGGACAAGACTCAATTTTAGTGCAGCCTTTCATTCTCAAACGGATGGTCAGACTGAAAGAACAAATCAAGTGGTAGAAGACATGCTCAGAGCTTGTATCATTAATTTTGGTGGAAGCTGACATGATTATTTGCCTCTGGTCGAGTTTGCTTATAACAATAGTTGCCAGGCAAGTATACAGATGGCACCTTTCGAAACATTATATGGAAGGAGTTACAGATCACCCTTGTGTTGGGAAGAAATTGGCAAAAAATAACTACTAGGCCCAGACATGGTAAGGGATACTATCGAGAAGATTTAGCTCATTAGAGAAAGACTGCAAACGGCTCAGTCTAGACAAAAGACTTATGCCGATATAAGAAGGAGAGATCTCGAATTCCAAATAGGAGATCATGTTTTTCTTAAAGTTTCTCCAGGACGAGGTATCCGAGGATTTGGTGTTAAGGGCAAACTTACACCAAGATATATCGGACCTTTTGAGGTATTAGAAAGAGTTGGCAAAGTTACCTACCGTATCACCTTACCTCCTCAATTGTCTGAAATTCACAATGTGTTCCACATATCTATGTTGAACAAATATGTGCACGATCCATCACATGTAATAGATCATGGTGACTTGGTGATACAAAAGGACCTCACTTATGAATAAAAGTCCATGAAGATCCTTGATCGCGAGGTACGTGCACTAAGGAATAAGACAATTCCCATGGTCAAAGTTCAATGGAGCAAATGCTCAAAATAAGAAGCCACATGGGAGACCGAGGAATCCATGAAGAAGAGATTCCCAGACTTATTTTGAATGGTATGTACTCTACACCCTTCACGTCCATATACGATTGAATTTGGGGACCAAGTTCTTTTAAGTGGGGGAGGGTGTAGCAACCCTAATAAATTGAAGGAATGGAAATCCTAAATAGATTAAAAGTAAATAAATAGTTAAGGCCCAAAACCCATACATATAAACAACTTATACTCTAATGGGCCTTACACACATAAAACCACTTATACATACATAGGCCTAACACTTGAATGAACCAAATTAGGCCAAGTAAAGGGTGCCCTATACTAAGGCGCTATTTCAAGAAATGAAGCCCCTTGGTGTGGGCGCTATTCTCCAAAACTAATAGGTGACGAGGTGTTGTCTTTAAATAGTGAAGGGTGCCCCTCATGATGGCGCCATTTCTCTAAAGGGTGCCCCTTACCTGGGCGCTATATCCCTTCAAGATTAAAAAGGGAAATCGACTGACCATGTTTCGTTCTAACACGAAAGTAGGATGCTGTTCGGGAAGGTCTTGATCTGGAAGGATTGATACGTGGAAAATTTTGGTTTCAATAGGATTCTTACTTAATTTCTGTTAGAACTCTAACCCGTTAGATCCCTTCTCCCTATAAATTCAAGCCCTCCCAGAACATGCAAAAGCTACTACTACTTCAAAGGGAGTCTCTGCCTATTCGTGCTGAGCTGTTGTGAAGTGAGACCTTGCTTCTTCCATCATCATCATCTTCCTCCTTCTTCGCAAGTCCTTCACCGACGGCAACATAAAAGAAGCCTCTTTGCTTCTGTCTGCTGCTGTTTCCTTCCTCTGCTCTGTTAAAAGCCACAGTTGCAGATAGATGCTATGAATTATTCTTCTCCCTGTTCTGCCGATTGCTATAGCCATCAGAGAAGCATGTGTTTTTCTCTAGAACATCGTCTTCCTATAATTGCTCCAAGAACTGCATATTCTTTCCCTTGTTCCTACCAGATTGCAGTTGCTACTACTGCATATTTTCATATTTTCTCACTATTCGTCAATCGGAATCGACCTAAACAAGGTAGGTGTTCTCAAGTACCAAGCTTGAAGCTCGAGCTCAATCCAATCTCGGGTGTGTGGACGACCCGAGCCAGAGGGAGGTGGTGGTGATGCCTCCATCACGAAGCAGGCTCCTTACCTTCCGTTATTGGAGTCTTTCACAAATATCTTTCAGGCTCTGATGGCCACTCACATGTTGCAGCTCCCTCCGATTGTGCCTTGTCGACCCACGGTCAGGAATTTGCTTCAGTTCTGTGAATATCACCATCAGCAGGGGCATTTGGTTGAGGACTGCCCCAAGTTCTAGGACTATGTTTATGACCTTGAAGATAAGAAAAAGGCCGATTGGCCCACGATTCATAAGGTTATTTTATGTCTCTGCAGCAAGCAGCAACAGTAGCAAGTGCCACCCAGGCAGCCGTCTCCATCACTACAATACCAGGGGCACCCCTGTGATTCTTCATCTAGCGTTGCGCCCACTCCGTCATCCACTCTGACATCTACTTCCTTACCTGGCTCACCACCTATTCCATCACTTACCCCTTCGCCATCTCTTACTCCGTCTCCATCACCTCCCCTAACCCTCGCCTCTCCTCAGGCTACTTCCTCCTCTTCTTCTACTTCCCTTGCCTCCTCCACCACTCCCAATGCCGCCCGATGTGTCGTGTCGATACGTTGATAGTGGGCGTCACGACCTTCCTCCTCTCCACCATCATCTTCACCCTCTCCATCACTGTCACCCTCCTCTTCATGCTCTCCATCCCCAACGCCGTCTCCATTATCTCCATTGCCCTCCTCACCATCTTCACTAGCTTCATCTCCACCATCTTCACCATCTTCTCCACCTCCCTCATCGCACGAGCTTGAGCAAGCTTCACCTACATCCGCGCTTTCACCTCCACTCACCCCTAAGCCTGTCATTGCCATTTCAACTTCACCTTTGAGTTTACCTCCACCTTCACCCGCATTGCCTTTGCCACCACTCGACATCACCATACCCATTGAAGCCCCGACGCCATCTGAACCCATTCCTACCACTTCCATTTCTTCTCCATCCACTTCCACCCCACGGAGCAGGTGTGTGCTACCTTTGGTGCCTCTTGGGTCTAGTCCTCACGGAGACAACGAACAATATGCTAAAAAGTAGTAAAAGGAGAGACAAGGAGTAGGAGTAGGGAACAGTCTAGGAAGAGGGGAAGAAACCGTACCAGACGAATGGCTGTCGAACTAACCTCGACACCCCAAACTAATCCGAGCAGCACGAGGAAGGTGACTCTAAGCTGATGAAGTCAGGAGTTTTCGATCTGTTGACGCAACAAGGGACCTACAAAACAGACAAAGAAACCTAGGAAAAACTTAGATAGACGTAGACCCAGACGACACGACTAAAACGTCGTGCACACTGTCCCATACATGACTAGAATGCCATGCATACGATAGGACACTAACCTCGAGTATAGCCACGAGAGGGCTAACTCGGGAGGTCACGATGCACGAGAAGCATGAAGAGAACTGCGAAGAGTCACGTGCCACGTTACTAGAGTGCCCCTCACCAGAAGAACAACTAGCTACGTCCACTGATGTTTTATGCTGTGCCTACTAGTGTCTTGTCCGCGTAACCTACCGCAATGTCTAGGCTGAGACCAAGACACCATCAGAACCAGAACAGTACAATAGTTGCGAGTGACTAGTCAGGGTCACGTCTGACGATGCAAGTCCAAAGTCTCTGACCATGTGTGCACACACTGGCTCTTCCCTAAGCCAGGCCTCAAGCTAGTTTTCTCCCCCCAAAGGACGCTATGGTAACTGCGGGAGCCGACGAAAACTAGCTTACAAATCGTAAACTGAAAAGTGCCCTGCTGTAAAAGCTATCACGCCGAAGCGTGCCATAAAGCTACGACTAGTGGAGGCTCACAAGACACAGAGACTCAAAAACATGAGTGTGGAAGTATAGACAGGCAAGAGAGCACCATCGCACGTATTTTGAAGCACTAATGGCAATACAGCCACTGTCGACAGACTCAGGACAAGGCAACTAGACCTACTCACGTAACGATACTTGAGTCAGACGACTAGTAGGTAAGATCGTCACAAATAGTGGAACAAGCCGCCAATCGGTCTAATCCTAAGCCAGAGAAAATGATGCTGTCGAAAGAAATGACATGCGGAGACCTAAGGGAACATCGAGAATCCTTAGCACACCTGGACACGTAGCTCCACTTGGTTGCCCCCTGTCCTTGATCGGGGAGCTCGTGGCTTGGGCCGCTGCAGAGGACCCTGGGTTGCCGCCGATACGGCAGGCTTCTTCTTCTTCGTTCCGTTCTCCCGAACTTGTCGAAGGAGTTCGAAGCGGTTGGAGGTGGGAATGGTCGGGACATGACGGTCCCATGGCAAGATCGACTCGTCCCCATCAAACCGAATGCGGATGTCTCCGACAATTACAGTCTTGCCGGAGCGAGATGCTGCCGCTGCAGGCTTGGTACCCTTGCGGCTATGGCGCTACCCCCGTGGAGTAGGAATGGCGCTGGCGACGCCTGCCATAGGCTTGGCATCATTGTGGCGGCGACGCTACCCCCATTGTCCAGGAGCAGCACCTCTGAGGGTGGCCGCCGTAGAACTGGTACCATTGCGGCGACGGCGCTGCCCCCGTTGTACAGCAGCGACGCCAACCGTAATCTGGTTGACTGAGAAAACTCGGCCATTTGGTGGGACACAAGGCCTGATACCCCTAGTCCGCGAGGAGTTGACCGGGCGAAGCCGACCGACTATTGTACTAGAGGGCCTGACACCCCCGACAGTTGGTTTGTTAACCGGACTGACCCGGCCAGTTGTTGGGGCCGAGGGCCTAACACGCCCGACCGTTGTCTTCTTGACCGGGCGGACCCGACTAGTCACTGAAGCCGAGGGCCTGACACCCCCGACAGCTGGTTTGTTGGCCGAGCGGACTCAGCCAGTTGCTGGTGCGGAGGGTTGGACACCCTCAATGGTTGTTGCTGCAGGCGCGGCTGAGCTGGTCTCAACCACGGGCACCACGCCCAGGAAGAAGGGCGAGCCGACGACCGTAGGGAAGTCGCCGAAGACGAGCGGCGTCGCCAAGTATCCGAGCTTGGCGTGCTTGGCGATGATTTGATGGCCGTAGGTGACGGCGGCCATCGCTGCTGTGACAGTTGGTGGTGGTGGTGGTGCGTAGCACAAACGCAGAAGTGCGCCGAGGCACAACAAGCTCTCGAGGGAGTAGAGAGATGCATACGCTCCTCTTCCCGTCCTGCAAAAGGAAGAGGAGGGAGGTCAGAACCTTCACTTGAGCTAGCAAAAGTCCATACATTGTCTACATCCATGCATACATAAGCCCGTGCAGGTTTTTGGCCTTAGTAGAAATTAAAGTCCATGCATTCTTAAGTCCGTGCATGTGTCTGTCTGTTGAATGGTCAAGTCCGTGCACGTACTGTAGCAAGGTCCACCTGATTTTTAAGTCCATGCATGTTTAGGTCTAAGTCCATATAGGTTTTACAAGATGCATTAAAGTCTATGCATGTTTTTATCTCTGCACACAAAGTCTGAACACATTGTGTTTCTGTGGTGAGCAAGTCCGTGCACGATGTTTCAACTTTTCACATAAGTCCAAACACGTTGTTCAATCATGTCCATGCAAGATGTCTAAGCTAAGTCTACGCATACACCGTAGCAAAGTCCGAGCATATTTGGTCTAAGTCGCACTGTTAAAGTCCAAGCACACACTGTTCCAAACACGGAGCACATCCTTCGTATGGGATTTAAAGTCTGAGCATGTCTGTGCACTCATAAGTCCGTGCACGTTGTTCACCTAAGCTCGTGCACATTCCACCGACTTGCATGTTCAAGTCTGAACATGTTTTGCTGCAAGTCCGAACATGTTTCGTTAAAGTCAATACACAATGTTTAGAACGAGTCCGAGCATGTTCAAGCAAGTCTGAACATGTTTCGTTAAAGTCCATACACAATGTTCAGAACGAGTCCGAGCACGCACTATTCAAGTCCATACATGTTTACATGTTAATTCCTTCCAAGTTCGTGCATAGTCCGTGCACACTCCTTCTAAGTCCGTGCATGTCTTCAAATAAGTCCATGCATGTACAGTCCTTGCATAGCAAGTCCGCGCATATGCACATTGCATCCACTTCAAACAAGTCTGTGCATGTACAGTCTTTGCGTAGTAAGTCTGTGCACATTGCATCCACTACATAGCAAGTCTGTGCATGTCTTGTTGATGTCTGTGGATGAACAGTCATTGGATAGCAGTCCTTGCATAGCAAGTCTGTGCATATAAGTCCATGCATGTTCTGGCCTTGGTCAAGAACATAAGTCCGTGCACATTCTCTTAAGAAGGAAAGCAGAGTCCGAGCCGACTGAGGCTGCCGTTGAGTCACGAATTCCCAGGGATTCTGCCCGAACCCAAGACAAGGGCAAGGGGGTGGCCCAGGAAGGGTCTTGCAAGCAGCGGGGGTCCAAGCACAAGGATCCCATCGAGAAGATGCTGCGGGACGCCAAGAAGGCCAAAAAGCGGGCCAAGAAGGCCAGGGCTATCCCCATGGTCGAAGATGGCTCTGGTTTGGCTCTCCCCTCTACCGAGCTAGAAGGGGCCGAGCCTATTCGGCCGACTCTCCCATCTGCTAGGCAAGAGGGGGCTGAGGAGGCAGGGACCAAAGCGGGCGGCTCTAGGACCGTCACCGAGACTGGAGCGCCAAGCAAGGTAGGTGGCATTCAGGGTGGAGATGCCAGAGCCAAGCCGACGGAGGCCGGGGGGTCACCAGAAGAGGTGAAGCAGCCCCAACAGACCGAGGCGAGATGGGCGGAGGAAGTAGCGGCTCAATCCGGGCCAGCCGGTGGGGTCCCCGAGGGGGTGCCACTCGGAGGGGGAGCCCCTATTCCGACTGCTCTAGAGAGGCTAGGCATCCGGGGACCTCTATACCAGAAGTGCTGCAGCATCGCCACAAAGGTAGCGCGAGGAGGAGACAGGCAGCGATCCCCGACCGCAGCCCTTGAAATGGTTATGGAGGGTGGCCTGATCCTGGCCCAAAATGGGGGCCACCCTGGTTGAAGCTTACGCTCGGTCAGAGTCGGACCAGGTGAACCTTGCCTGGACCCTGGGTATGTCCGAAGGGAAGATATCCCGGCTCATCGAGGAGCGCGCTGGGCTGTTGCGGGAGCTCTCCTCGTTTAAAGAGCTGGCGAGGGCGAGTAAGGCAGAGGCCCGGGACTTGACCGAGCAACTGGTTCGGGCATGCGAGTCGCTCGAGATGAAGGGCAAGCTTCTGGAGGAGGAGCGTGTGGCCCGTGTCGAGTGAGATGGCCAGTGGGAGGCCGAGCACGCCGAGCTACTAGACCGAGTGGAGGAAGTTGTACGCCTTCGATTGGAGGCCGAGGCTGATCTGGCCGAGGCAGAGAAGTAGATGGCCGAGGCAGATCGGAGGTTGGTCAAGGCAGAACGATCTAGCGATTCACCACGTTTTTGGCCGATCCGAGGTCATAGAATCATGCCTAGGGCTATTGGAGAGCTTCCCCCTTAATTTCCCCCTCTCTGGTGGAGGTACGGGGGCGTGGTTGTAATTTTTGGTTGGCATTCGCCGTTTCACCGTCGGACCGTCATAGCGGTGGTTCCAGAGACCGCTATGAGCATAACGCGCCCAGGTAGGTGCATTATGCTCCGTAAGTTTTGGGCCTAGTCCTTGAGGGCATAACGGTCTCGCGACTGACCGTCATGCCTGACATAACGCCCCAGTGCCGACGCGTTATGATTTTCTGACCATTAGATTTGACCGTTAGTTGTGACCGTTGGGGGCCTGGTAACATGACGGGCCTCAGGAGGTCCGTTATATACCATGGTGCCCCTGGGAAGGTACATTATGCCTAACGCCCTTACCCCCCACTTAACATGCCAGAGCTGGTCCGTTAAGGTCCATAACGTCCCTCGTGGAGCGTGTTATGGTCTGTTTTGCTCCGGGACATAACGCACCAGGTATGGTCCGTTATGTACATAACACCCCTAGAGGAGTGCGTTATGTTGCTTATCGTATTCTGGGGCTTAACGCACCTCTACTGGTCCGTTAAGCGCTATAACGCACCTGGGTAGGCGCGTTATGGTCTGTTTCCCGTCGGGAGTGGCAGACGGCCAAGTAGGACCGTCCATTCTCCCCCGGACGACTGTGAGTCAAACGTGCATCCGTGAGTGGCCATTGATGAACCGTTCATTGTCTGAGACCTAGTCGGTGGTTTTTTGTGTCGATTTTAGTCTCGGGTGAGTGGACCTCGATCCACGTGCTGACCCGTGGTTTGACCGATGCTGGGCATCATGTGGGGACCAGGTGTGGGCACCGTGTGGGGTCCCGGGATGTGACGTCTTCGGCTTACGTCACCGTGAGTCGGTGTTGGTACGAGGGGCAGCCCCCTGTACTCCGTCTGGTTCAGACGTTGTTTTCCGTTGACTGGAGAATCTGCCTTCCAGTGACCTGTCCACTAGTCGTAGCTTCCTGCGCACGCGGGTGCGGACCCACCCGGGAGTGGTGGAGAGCGTCATTGGCTTTGACTCAGGGTTTATGGCAGGGCTGACATTTTGTGTTATGTCCAGGGCTGGAGTCCGAGGAGGAGTGCATGCCGACTCACATCGAGGTGGATCTGGGGGAGCCTCCCACCTCTCCGATGATTACTGGGGACACGCGGATGTCAGAGGAGCCTCTACCCTCCCTAACTATGGCAGGAGACACTACTGAGGTGGGGGATGGACTACCCTCACCGACCCCGAGCGGGGGTGTTACAGGCACGACGGGGGCTGTAGCAGGTGAGAGCCACGACATTTCTCAGGTTTTTCACCTTGTCTCGTCACTGGGAAGCCCTGAACGTTGCTAACCCATTCTGTGTTTGGTGGGGTTGTACAGGTCCTTCTAGTGTGCTGGCTGAAGTAGGACACTCCATCTTGGAGCTGGGGATCGAGTGGCCTTCATCTGTCTCGCCACCGGAGCCGCTGCTAGACGCTAGGGTGGGTGCAGCTTTGCTCCAGTGTGCTCGAGGTTACACAGGAGGCGACCCCCTACCTTCTCCAAAGGAGCTCCGACAGCGGTTGAGGGAGTGCACCCAGGGCTACCATGGCCTCGGGTTCCCACACAAACTCTGGATGTCTGGCTTGGCCGGCATTTGGGCGAAGTACCTGCGGCTTCTAGAGGCGTAGGAGCAGAGGGCTCGGTAGTTGGCGGCCGTCTGAGAGCTGGAGGAGCAGCGGGCTCGGCTTCCACTGGCGACTGTCAAGCTAGAGAGGTGCATTGATGTGGCTATGTCACTTGCCCAGGACCGCGCTACTCGGCTGAGAGACGCGGAGAGTAGAACCGAGGCCTTGGCGATGGCCCTGGAGGAGTAGTGACGAGACGTGGAGCTTGCTAGGGTCGAGTGGCAGACTGCTGAGATGAGTGCCAAGGTGAGCACGCAGCTTGCGTCGGCCTTGAAGGCAGAGCTTGCTACCACGGAGTCCCACTTAGCGGAGCTGGAGGGGAGCGAGGCTAAGCTGTGATTGTATAACTTCCCCTCCCTTTTTGTTATCCATATTGTACATTTTTGTTACCCCAAGGGCATGTCTTAGGCTCCCCTTTTATAGAGTACTAATGACAGAGCAGTTTTTGATCGTTTACCTCGGGTGAGAAACAGATGACTCGAAGGGAGGGGTTGCCAATCTCCAACGGGATCACGGCCTCAGTGCCGTACACCAGCTGAAAGGGACTCTCACCGGTTGCCATTCTGGGAGTCGTTCTGTGCGACCAAAGTACATTTGGCAATTCCTCGAGCCAGCTGCCCTTGGCTTTGCCGAGCCTAGTCTTGATGCCTTTTAAGATTGTCTTATTGGCATTTTTGACCAGCCCGTTAGACTGAGGGTGGGCGATCGAAGTGAAGTGGTTGCGGATGCTTAGGTTGGCACATCTGTCTCGAAAATAATAGGAATCAAATTACCGACCATTGTCGCTCACTATCACCCGGGGGATGCCGTAACGACAAATGATCGACTTCCAGACAAAACTCCACACGACTGTCTCGGTGATCCTTGCTGTGGCTTCAGCTTCGATCCACTTGGTGAAGTAGTCGATGGTGATGATGACAAACTTTTTCTGGGCCTGAGCTGTAGGGAACGGACCAAGGATGTCGATTCTCCACCAAGCAAAAGGATAAGGCTCGGCTAGGGTGACGAGCTCTGTTGCCGGCTGATAGACCAAGTGGTCAAATCGCTGGCATCGGTCACACTACTGTACGTAGGCCGAGTAGTCGCGTTGTAGAGTGGCCTACCAGTAACCCTGTCAGAGCAAGATCTTGGCGAGCGACCTTCCTCCTTGGTGTGCCCCGCATAAGCCTTCGTGGACCTCTTGAATCGCTTGCCTGGCTTCGTCGGTACTGATGCATTTTAGAAGTGGACCAGAGAAGGATCTACGGTATAGGGTGCCTTCCAATATGACGAATCGCCGAGCTTGGTATTTCAATCTTCGGGCCTCTCGAGGGTCGGGGGCCTCTTGAGAATCTCGGAGCCATGACAGATAAGGGGTACGCCGATTGCTCAAGGAGGCCAAGTCAATAGCCATGAGCTCCGAATCGATGCTCGGTCGCTCGATCTCTTCGAGAAGGATCGAGCGAGTACCCTCGGGGTCAAGAGAGGAAGCTAGTCGAGAGAGGGCATCCACTCAGGAATTTTCCTCCCGAGCTATTTGGCACCAACCCTAACCCTAGCCACCTTCATCCCACGCCCCAGCCCCCTCTACCTCAGCAACCCAGGTCCGCCCACCCCTGCTCCATGCGTCCACGGCATTCCCGGAGTCGCCCGTCGCTGCTACAACCTCCCGTGGATCTGGAAGACCCCTCTACTGCTCTCTGCAATCAGCCTGCAGCCGAGTTCATGTTTGCAGAGGCTACCCCAGCGTCCACTGTGCGAACCAGCCAAAGTCATCTTCTGTGGAGTCATACGTCGTCGAGTCAGCTTCGTTCCAGAAGTGGTCCTGCTGCGATTTGACCTCGGCACTGTTCGCGTTGTCCATTCTCGTGCGACTGCGCCAGATTTGGGTCAGATCCTGAGCACCTTTTGGTAGCAGCTCCACCGCCCACCCCTGTGCGAATCAGTCAGAGTTCTCTTCATGAGAGTTCTTCCTCTCCAAAGCACTGACGCACCAGAGGTGGTCCCGCCTGCTTTCAACAACGTCTCCGTCCAGGCCATCCATTCTCCCTCAGTCACGCCAGACCCAGAGTCCTCTGTTCGCCCAGGACAAGATGCTGTCAACTCGGCCCTGAAACCCCCTCCTCCTCTCTGTTTCAGGTCATCCTGTCTTCAGCAATGTTGTGGCTTCTGATGATACGGAACCAACGCAAGTGGTCTCATCCTGATCCAACATTGGAACTGGGAGTTCCACCACCACTATTGGTGACTGGTCCAGCTGTTTGTCCAGGAACCAGATGCCGGCCATTCCTGCGACCACGTCCAGCGAGGTGATCAGACAGATGCCATCTTCTGAGGGCTCGTAGATATCCCAGTCAGCGATGTCCATGACTTGGTCCCGTCGTGTTTGGAGTTCTGCAGCGTCCGTACCGGCCGATGCACCACAACTGCACCTAACAGCCCTGCGTGGCAGAATTGCACAGGCCTGCCGCAGCGGCCACCGTCTTCATCCAGTGACATCAGCTCGGTGCCAGACCTTCAGGCATCCTTCGGCATCCCTCGACCTTCATCTAGGAGTTGGCTGCACCTCGATCGGACGTCCGAGCTCAGCGTACGGTCGATAGCTGGTTTCCCCTCCCCGCGATCTAAGTCCTTGCATGTTCATGCACAAGTCCTTGCACATTGTTGCCCATAGCGATAACAAAGTACGTGCATACATAGTCTGTGCACTATGTCTTAAATCAAAGCCCTTGCACGTTTTGTTTGTTTCAATGTCCATGCACATCTTGTGTTAACGTCAGGAAACTAAGTCTGTGCACATATGAAGTTCGTGCAGGTTTTTGTATTTATGAGTATTAAAGTCCATGCACGTTTACATGCCAGGTGCATATAGTGAGTCCGTGTAGGTCTAAGTTCGTGCATGTTTTTGTGTATGTTAAATTCTCTAAGTCCGTGCACATGTCTCTTACATGCAAATGAAGTCCTTGCATGTTTCGCCAATGCATTCTAAGTTCATGCACGGTTTGATTTGACCACCAAAGTTCGTGCATGTGTTTTGGTATAAACATCAAGTCCGTGCATGATTCTTCATTCATGCATATTCGAGTCCGTGCACATTTTCTCAAACCAAGTCCATGCACATTTCCTTTAGCCAAAGTCCATGCACATTTCTCAAACAAAGTCCATGTGCGTTTTCTCTCGATCAAAGTCCGTGCACACTTTCTGAACAAAGTTCGTGCATGCTTTTCAACCAAGGTCCGTGCACGTTTCTTAACCAAAGTCTGTGCACGTTTCCTCTCGATCATAGTCCGTGCATCTTTTGCCTTCGTGCAAACTTGCATAAGTTTTGAAAGCATGAGTCCGTGCATGTTTTGGTTAGTCCATGCATACTCTTGTTCTATGAATACAAAGTTCGTGCATACTTTCTAGCCTAAGCACAGATCATAGTTCGTGCATCTTTTCCATTTGGAAGGAAACGAAGTCCGTGCACATTCTTGGGTCCTTCACATGTAAGTCCATGCATGTTTCCTAGCACATTCTAAGTATGTGTACTTGTGACTGAACAACTCCATGTAGTTTTTCTTCTGTCCGTAGTATATTTCTAACTATCCTGAACTGATGTTTGTTTCTATTATGACAGATATCTTTTCGTGGAGAATAAGGATGGCACATGATCCAAAGTTGGAGGATGTGCCAGGATCGTGACACGTGGAGTGCAGTGAGCTGAGACACACCTACACATATGTGTTGGTGCCCCGCACCAGTGACCATGAGACTACTCACACACACATCATGTGTACTGGTTTAATAGGTAATCAAAGTCCCTGAGTGATTACCCTCCAACCAGGAATAATTTTAAGATATGTGTCCATATAAAGTTAGTCTCATGATCGAGATCCCATCTCAAGTAAACTTTACGACCACATATCCTAGGGACATTGTAAAGTATTATACAATTACACATTTACGCTCAAATACCACTTCGTTAATAATGAATTAGATCGTACAACTATCGGGCCTACCTGACCTGAAATTGACTTGTAGCACACCAATACTAACACTAGCTCCCTCGTCAGCATGTACATTCATTTTGTTTAGTCATTTCCACTCATAACCATAGAGTAAAAGGGGAAGTTAAGTGGTTTGCTTACCCTCTCCGTGAGTGTAGCCTCAGCCTCCTCAGCCTGTGCAAGCGCTTGTGCGAAGTCTGCATCTCGCTGAGCCCAGTCCGCTGGTGCCTGAGTGGAAGAGGAAGATGGAGCACTTGGTCCCCGCCATTGGGATCCCTCGGCACGCTGCACATAGGAACATGTCAGTTTCATAAGCATTACACTGCATTTAGATTCTGAAGTCGGGTGTGGCTTACCAGGAGCTCTAGCAAGCGCTGGAGGTCGTCCCGCTGCTGCACGGTCGAGTGGAGGAGCCCCTGAAGCTCAGTAATCCATCCCTGGGGGTCAAACTGTATGTAGGAGATTAGTCATTAGTCCATCATAATCATAAGCATTTTAGGAGTTATAGGTTTAAGAGTCCGTACTAGCCGTCGTGTGCCACGAAAAACCTGGTTCCCGTAGTGTCACGCGTAGGCTGTCAGGTAGGCCTCATCGCTCTCTGCCCGAGCCCGCACCACTCGGCCCCATCGCGACCAATCTCAGATCTGGTCCCTTACGCGAACTACCCAATCAGTAGGGCCCAAAAGGCCGCGTGAATGTCTCCCCACGCGCTCCCCCTCAGCTCCCTCTCTGGGGAAGGGGATGACTGGCTGTCTTATCCCCTGTGTCCTCATCACCAGGCGATGGTGAAGTGGCTCCATGTTGTTCACACAATGAAGCCAGATGTCGTGGCCAGATTAGGCGAGCGCAGCCTCCACCCATGCCTGTCCCTCATTCCCCTCGCCCTAGTACGATGTCTAGTGGACCTGCAAGGTAGGGTAGAGTAAGAGCATTAGTGTCCAAGAAAGTATGCACTTTCATGTAAGTTTGAGTTTAAGTCTTACCGACGCAAAGGGAAAGGTGTCGATGTCATCCTAGATGGCCCACACTTGGCATCGGAGCGAGCCCATGTCATGTGCTGCTACCCATCACCGCGCAATGGGTATTCGATCAGGGTGCGCCTCTCGTCCTCTCCCAAGGCCGGGTAGGTGCACGTATGCCCACACCTACATCACACGCATGTCATTGCATTAGCATATAGTAGAGTCAAGTAGAAATCGCATTAGCATGAAGAGTTAGGTTTACCTGAAGGAGTGGGGAAAACCCACTCGGCATCATCTGCGAGGTGGTAGTGCTGAGCAAGTAGAAGAGGAAAGCTAGTGCAGCTGCGCCCCACGTGTACACTCCCACTACGTCCAAGTCCTCCAGCAAGGGCAGTAGTCGACAACTCACTCTGTCCACCCTCGTCTTAAAAAGGAGCTTCCTAAACAGTAATATCAAGAACCTCTAGAGTACCATCTGCCTCGGGCCCTAGTCCAGTTGCTACTTTCTCCCGTACCTTGTCTATCAAGCACTGGAGATGCTGCTCCAATCACTCTCCCACTAAGATTGCTACTCCTCGCAATCCCAAGCTCTCCTGTAGTGCGGCCCTCAGTAGGATAGACGACTGATGTCCTGGCCTCAGTAGCTTGAGCCTGAGCAAGCAGCGTACTGGCTCTCAGTAGTCTGAGAAGGTGTGACCACTGATTGGTGCCCTGGCAACCTGTAGCCCGGTGATCCTTGCCACATCCTCCAATGTGGGGGTCATGTGTCCCCACGAAAATAAGAAAGTCCGGGTGGCTGGGTGCCACTGGTCGTGCAACGCTAAGAGCAGTGCTGCATCTAGCCTCATCACCTCCAGGCTGAGGAACTCCGCGAAACCCATCACTGCCAACCTCTCCCACTGAAAGTCTAGCAGTGCGAGGTACACTGCTCAGACCTACAAGCAAGAGATCCTAGTCCGGCATTTTCCCTACACACATTGCATATCTAACATCAGTAATGCATTCATTCATTCATTCATTTATTCCAAAAAAATAAAAATAAAAAAATAAAACAATTATTATCTGGTCATATGGCGGTCTCCTCCTAGACCGTCTTGCATATTGACGGTCCATCATGGACTGCCTGGTAATTTAACAGTCTAAGGAAGGCCACTATTTAGGATGACGGTCCCCGGTAGGACCGCCATTCTCCCTGCCGTCGCGAACAGTGTGTCCCCTCTTTCCTGTTCATGAAAGTGGCCCCAAGGGCCCCACAATCCTCTCTAAGGGTTCGTATGACCCCTATTCTCACCGTCCCATGATCATTCCTTGGTTTGAAGTAAAGAAAATGGGTTTTGGGTCATAGTCTACCTCCGACGACGGAGCCTTTACGGTCGCTTCCTCAGCCTCCGCCTCCATCTCTTCACCTTCTGCACGTGTCTCTACTTCCTCGGGTGCTCCGGTGGCCGTAGAAGGCCCTCCCTCTGTGACTACAGCCGATGGCGGCCATTCCTCTTCCAGACAGTTTGCCGGCGGTGGGTTGGCCGTCTCCTCCTCCATTTGGCACATAGGCCACTTCACCGCCCTCTTCTTCACCATCTCTGCGCGTATGTAAGACCGGAGGGGAGTTAGGGGGTGAGCTTGGTGGTAGGGTGATGGCGAGGTTGAGAGATTGACGGTGGGCCGTGAGAAGGGCAGTGTGTGTGTGAGTGAGGCGGAAGAAGAAGGGTTTTTTATTTTTTGAAACCGACCTTCATTTAGCGGTCTTACGACTGGCCGCTAACGCTAGGAGGCGGTCATGTGAAGGCTGCCTAGAGAGAAGAGATAGCCTTTTAAATTTTGAAACCACCTTCCTATTAGCGGTCTTGAATCTAACCATTAGTTTAGGAGACGGTCCTATGGAGACCATCTTATTCCTGGGCCCCCATTTGTTGTGATGCCATGTTTGATTCATGCCTATGCAGTCTATTGCTTCATTTCTTGCATAATGTGCTCATTTTTAGCATCTTGGCTGATTAATTGATGATACTCGGTTATGTTGCCCGATTCTTTTCCTCTCTCCGATGTAATGTGAGTGAGAGGGGGGAGAAGGGGGCGATGATATGAGCCTTTCTTTCCTCCCCCCCCTCACTATCTCTGTTATTCACTATTCCTTGTAATCTCTTCTTTTATTCGATGTAGACGACGACCGTGCGACAACGCCAGTGCCGGAATGAACGATCTGTGCATCTATCTTCTATTTATGAAATGAATGAGTGCACTAATGAGTCGAGGGGTTTAATGGTGATTTCATCTCTGCATTCTCTTTTTTCTCCTCGCTGCATCTCCTTCTTATGGCCATTGATACGATGCCGTGCAACAGTGCCGGCGCCGGAATAGGTGATGTCCAATGTGTACATCTCCTCATTCACTGAGAACCGAATGGAATATCTATGGATATGTTCGACGCTGAATTCATTTTCTCCTGTTTACCCAATCTTTCCCCCGTTTGTGTGTTTACGTTGTGCGAATGATCTCTGTCCGTACCCCTCTTCTCTGACGCCGGACCCATGCCCTGGTGCGCCATAGGCTACAACAATGCCCCCTCTCCCTGAGGTTTTCTTCAATTCGAGCGCCGAAGGTTTGGTCGCCAGAGACCATCACGTGTGTGCGTCCCTCTGGCCAATTCTGGGCTCGTCCTCCTATCCCCCTCCTGTTCCCAATCATGAACAGGAGGAGATGAGGCCGTCCCTATACCCTGCTTCGCCGTCTTCTAGACGTTAACCTGATGAGCATCATGTTGCCTTGTTAATATATGTATATGCCCAATGAGCGTATTGTTAACTTGTTAATATATGTCCGTCTATACGTATATATGTATGCCCACAGTTATCATGCTTGATCTATTAATCGTGCACGTTTGGCAACCGCGCCGTCTTACCTTCTCCTTGACGAGATCCGATGATCGGGGAGAGGGGGGCACCCCCTAAATGATTCACTGTAACGCCACCATGTCCACAGGGGGCCATCTAATAGTAAGGAATCTCCTAAGGATTAACGAGGGCACAGAAAAATGGGTTAATCCCAACACTTGAAATCCACAGTCCCTGACGGGCCTTGTGGTGACCGTGAGACGGGTGCCCCTCGAGTGTAGAAATAATAGAGATAGCAATGATAACACATTCTTGTGCAAAATAAAGATACCTTTGCAAATCCATGAAGTAAAAGCAACGTCCTGAAGTGATCTTGATCATCAAGCTTTGAAGAGCACGAGTAGCTTTGTTTTCCTTTCTTGACAGGACAAAGATGAAATGAGAGCAAAGGGTAGATTCCTCGACACGAAGGAGCGGCAGACATCAAACTGGATGAAGAAGGATAAAAAGGAAGAGAGACGAGGGCTAGAACTCCCTTGTTAAGACGTCGAGACCCAGCTAACAAGGAACCAAGTACAGAATAAATAAAGATCAGCTGAGATCAAGGCGGGCTAAAGTCTCGAAAATAACAGGAAAAAGAGTGAGAACCTAGAAAGGGTGAGGAGTGAATAGGAAGATGATGAAAAGATTATTACGAAGATAAGGAAGATGGAGAATAATTATCTGATGTGGTCGGAGAGGGAGAAGGAAAATCACCCGATAGGGTCGGGGAAAGAACATGAGCAGTAGAACCTGGGGATACCAGAGGAGAAGGATCATAAGAAGTCTTGGGTTCGGGGGAAGAGGAGGACATAGGCCGAATTCTAGAATGGTGAGGTTATGGAAAATCTGAAGGTACCAGACAAGAGGAGAAAGAATGAGTGTTAAAGGACCCAGGAGGGGAGGAGAAGATGATAGAAATAGGATCGGGTGATGGAAGATACACCACCCAAGGGTGAGAGCTGAGCAGAAGAAACGAGGAATGAAATGAAGAAGATGAAGGAGAAGTGGACCCTCGAGTGTACAACTGACGACCCTTAAACTTGTGCCGCCGCCTCTTTTTGGCCAAAACTTCTTGAACACGGACCCACCTGACGCGGACTTGGACCTTCGACCTTCTTGATCTGAAATACCTTATCAAATAACGGGCCCATATGGTAGATGGGCTGGCCCGACTACGAACATGCAGCTTCATCGGGGTGATTGATCGCTCCGACAAGTGTCGTTAAAAATGTCGTGCCTCAATTTCAAAATTTATAACCGCACTCACTCACTTAAATGATTTTATACAAGTATAGTGGTAAATACGGGTCGATCCCTCTAGGGTTTAATTATATATAGTCTCTTGTTGTATTTTGGAGAAAATTAATGAAGAAAAAATTGGAGCATAGTGCTTGGTGTGCCCTCCCCTCTCTCCCTCTCTCTTGTTCTTGGTCTTCTTCCCTCTTCCTTCTCCAATATCCTCTAGATCTGCTCCTAAATCCTCTATCTCCCTCAAATATCTTCATCTTACCTTCTTCCTCTATCTATTGTGAATGTTTGTTGTCGTCGCCACTGCTGTTCGTGCTACCGTTGAGCAACCACAAGCCGGTCTTCATCTTGCTGCCCTAAAACTCGGAGTTGCAGGATAGCAACTCGGTGAAAGGGCTGGTTCGAGAGATCCGACCATTGGATCATGACGAAACTTTGAGGATCCAACATCAGAGTTGGGCGTACTAGCCTATCTCATCGGAGCGTGCTGTTCTGGCCAGAAAGTGAGTTGCGGGATAGCCTTGGGAAATAAATCCCAAGAAATCGCCCGCCTCTACTCAGGTGACTGCCGCCCCCAGGGATTAACCTGGGACACTCTAGGAATGCCTCTTCCAGTCTCTGCAACCAGGAGCCACCCCGGACGTCACCGTACCAACAGTAGGCCCCACGTGCTGTCCTGTGTGTTATATCCCCTAGGACACAAGTCAACATTTTGTTTTGTTTTGATGATACTTGTTTTGATGATAGCAACACAGTGAATTTGTGCGTATCTTAACTGATTTTTCATTGTGCAAGGTTTTCCAAGGCCAGCGTCAATGCTCTAGCAATACAGCGTGGACGCAATTGAGTAACTCAAGTAGAAGTAGACTTAGCGTCTACGCATCAAAGCACAGGGTCGACGCTGTTAAGTATAGTCTAAATCCATCAAGCGTTAACGCTTCCTTCCGGCAGCGTGGATGCAGCTGAACAATGTCCAAGCTTTTCATCAAGCCTATGTAAACGCGTCAGGACGATAGCGTGGACGCACCTGAACAACACCTTTAAGCCTTCCCGTAAAGGTCGACGCTTATGCACGTCAAAGGTTGACGCTTAAAGTCCTCAGGTCTAAGCTTCATCAAGCCAGCGTCAACGCTGCTGAACGACAGCGTGGACTGGCACGCCCGGTGGGGTGGAAGTCTCCTTTCATCTCTTTGTCGAGATATGTGGGTCCCGAGGCCCTCCCAAAGACTGCTGATCATTTACTCATTCTATGTTTGTAGAAAAAGAATGACGATCACTGCTGGATTTGCTGCATTGACTTTCGGGCCCGAGATCGTGGCCAGCCATGCTGCTGCTGGGTACCTGGCGGTACCGACAATGTTTGGTTCCTTTCCACCGGTGGTCGGCTTCCCCAACTTCCTGGGGGTGGCCTTCACCGATGTGCTGGACGTCGAGCTCCCAGAACCGATCAAGGGAGAGGCTGGCATGAAGACAAGGGCTTACAATGCCAGCAACTGCAAGAGTCCGACGACGAGTCGAACTCAACTGATGAGTTGCACGGTGCATCATGTAGCTCAGGGGGCTCACCCCGCTTACTACAACAAGCCGGGGAATCCACGCCAGAGGAATACCCGCAGAAGAACTGCTGTCCCTATGATCGAACGACTCTTAGTGTCTGGGAAATCTATTCTGATTGGAGGCGTCTGGATCTTCCTGGACGGCCGTGAAGCCCCAGCAATCCCAGACCGAGTGGTCGCTGTCGTGCCAACCCGCAATGCTTTCCAGGCCCTGTCAGGGAGAAGGGTGAAAAAAGAAGAAGCTGGTCGCCATGACCAGAAGAAGCTGGCCCCAAGGCCAAGACTTTTAAACAGGTGTGGGTTCCCAAAAGGATCCAACCTGCTGGCCGCAAGGCACAAGACTGCTACCACTCTGAGCCTGCTAAGGCGAAGGAGGAGAATGAGAGGGGCCTGGCCCCGAGAAGAGATGAAGCGACCATGGACCCTCCACGCCATCCAAGCCTTAGGGCATGCGCCTGACAAGCTGTTGTTCCCACACTGGGGAGAAGATTCGAGCAACCCGCTGGAAGAGCCCGGCTAGCATACATCCCTCCGACAGGAGGTCGACAGCTATCCCCTATCCTACATCAGGAGCGGGGGCAAGAAGAAATGACCATTCTGGTTAGGAACTATTTCAGGGGTCTAGGCAACCCCTCAGTAGGCCAACAACGGTTGCTGCAAGCAGCCATGGCAGAAGAAGAAACCATTAAAATATGGAGGAGGAGAAGACAAAGTACTATCAGACGTGATGCAAATGAAACACGCCTACAAAGATCACTCTGAAAATCGTTAGATCGAGGGACAACACCAGAGATCATCATGATCTCCTCCCCGTTGGGTCGGTTGTCGAGGGGCAGAGGTGTCCGTTGTCGCTTCTCCACAGCTTTGGCGAGGAACTTATCGAGGAGTCCCCTGCGGATGAGGTCCTCGATCGCATCCTTTAGGTTGACACATTCAGCTGTATCGTGGCCATGGTCACGGTGGTAGTGGCAATACTTTTTCTTGCTCCTCGTGCTTGGATCCGACTTTATTCGAGGGGGCCACTTAAGGAATGGCTCATCACGAATCTACATCAAGATCTAGTCGGGAGGAGCTATTAGGGGTGTGTAGTTACGATAGTTGCCCCTTTCTTTCTCTGGGTGACCGTGGCGATCTCGATCTTATCACTCCAGCTTGTGTCGCCTCTTGCGCGGTGACTCGACGGATCTCTTTCGATCAAACCGTTCGGTTCCGTCCGCGCGGCCTAGAGCCGCTGTGTTCTCCTCACAGCACGCATGCTTCTGTGCTAGAGCGAGGAGGTTGGTGAGGGTAGTCGGGGCCTCTACCCCGAGTACTCATCGGAGAATGTGGTCCCACGTCCCCTGGATAAGTGCCGTGGTGGCCAGGCTGACGTCAAGATGTGGGATCCGGAGCGCCTCCTCATGGAAGCGTGAGACGAAATCCCACGACATCTCTTCCTTTCCTTGCCTGAGAGCGAGGAGGGTCACTACTGACTTGGTCACCTTCCGGCTCCCGATGAAGTCCTCCTTGAATAGCTTCTTGAGCTGCTAGAAGGAGGAGATGGTCCCGGCCGGTAGAGACTCAAACCAGGCCTGGGCATTCTCCCGAAGGGTTGTTGTAATGTCCCAGATTTTTTTCAGATATTTACGTGTATCTTTTTCTGATGAGCCTTCGGAACTCTGTGCAGGGTGAACCGTTGCGTTCTTTGATCCCGGGACAGTACCAGCGTATTGTGCTCTTTTCGAAAATCACAGAGGTAATTTTTTCATATTTTTTTATATTTTCAGGGTCAGTGCATGTCAATGTTTATGTGCATTCAGGTCGGTGCATGTCACTATTTATATGCATTCAGGTCGGTGCATGTCACTGTTCATATGCACTTAGGTTGGTGCATGTCACTATTCATATGCATTCAGGTCGGTGCATGTCACTGTTCATATGCATTCAGGTTGGTGCATGCCACTGTTCATATGCATTCAGGTCGGTGCATGTCACTATTCATATGCATACTAGGGTCGGTGCATGTTGTGCTTATGGCATGATAAGGTCCGTGCACATTACTGTAGCAAGTTGATGCTAGCTAGTCTTGCATGCATTTAGGTCGGTGCAGTTTACCATTCAGGTCGGTGCAATTTACTGTTCACGTCGATGCTAGTTGCACCTTGTGCATACTAAGGTCGGGACAACTACTGTTGAGGTCGGTGCATACCATGCTCCAGGTCATATAAAGGACGGTGCATCGCTTGCCTTCTGCATATAACCTCGTTGTAGTTTACTGTTTAACCACGAGTAAGGTCGGTGCATATCGTTGCCAGTCGCATACAAGGTCGGTGCATTGTTCCTTTCGTTGCATGAAAGGTCGGTGCAAGTTCCTGTGGAACTGCACACAAGGTCAGTGTATATAGCTACCAGTCGCATACAAGGTTGGTGCATTGTTCCTTTCATTGCATGAAAGGTCGGTGCAAGTTCTGGTGGAACTGCACACAAGGTCAGTGCATGTCGTTGCCAGTCGCATACAAGGTCGGTGCATTATTCCTTTCGTTTCATGAAAGGTCAGTGCAAGTTCCTGTGGAATTGCACACAAGGTCGGTGCATGTTTCATACATGGTCTGTGCACATTTGCTCACATGCACTCGTCAGGTCTGAGCATGCTAGTACAAGGTCCATGCTAGTTTGCATCTTGCATAGCCAAGGTCTGTGCATACTTTCCATATATCATTATTGAGTCTGACCATGTTTTAACAATTAACTCTATATGGTCTAAGTATGCTTTTCACTCTAACAATTATTTCTTTCTGACTGGCATATGATCGAGCATCTGCAAGGCATGTGGCCTACTGTCTCCTTCCTCACGTGATCTTTAAGTCACTCCACCCCAAGGAGAGAGAAGTCCGGAGGGAGTCAGCCGCCTCCGGAGATCGAGGCCTTCGATGGTCATCGAGGTAGCATGCAGGAGTGCCCCCATAGCCCCTCGACCTAGTGACAATCGGAGCTATCCCTCCGGCTATGAGAATTTGAGAGGCATTTCATAGAGCAAGAGTGCACCCTTCGCGCCCTACAAAAGACCTTCACTGCGGAGGATGAGGAGCAATCCTCGTGCCCTGACCTCATCTTGAAGGCCGAGATCTCCCCCAGGATCTCGCTCTCGACCTTCAAAGCATATGACAGCCAAGGAGACCCAGCTGACCAATATGACAGTTACGATGCCCTCATCACCTTGCATGGGGCGTTCGATGCCATCAAGTGCCGAGCGTTCCCGACCATCTTGGTCCAGGGCGCTCAGGCATGGTTCCGAGCACTCGCCCCGGGCAGCATCCGTGATTTCCGACAGTTTGGGCGAGTATTCAAGGAAAGCTTCACCGGTAGCGATCCGCCATGGTTAGTAGCGTGGTTGTTGGCTCTCAAGCAGGAATAGGGGGAAAGGCTCCGATCCTATATTAACCAATTTAAATCAGAGGCCCTGCGTATCCCCCGCCTGGATGTTGCCTTAGCCATAACCATGCTGACCAGGGGCACCCGTGATAAGAACCTGTGGCGCGAGTTCGTCCTTTATCCTCCCACCTCCCTCACCGAGCTTGTGACCCTGGCCCTACACCACGCCGAGTGCGAAGAACTCCTGGCACCATCTGTGGGAAATGAACAAAGAGCTAGCATGGTGCGAAGGAGTTCTAGCAGGAGGACCGCCGGCCACAAAGGGAAAGCCATGGCGATAGAGGAAGGCACACCTTCCCATCCGATGGGGAACACCCCATCACGCGCCAGTGACCCAGCTGGTAATAACCCCCCACTCGGTGTGGAGGGGCAACCCCCTATCGAAAGTTGATGTGACACGACCTTGGACCTAATAGCAAGCACGAATCGCAACGCAAACGGGCTGTAGTTGGCGGCCGACTCACCCGACACTCACCCCGAACCCGTGGGTAACTCGGCGATGCCGAGTGGAGGATGTGAGGGGGGAAAACAGTTACATGCACTACCCTCGCGTAGGAGGGGGGATCGCGGGGAGGGGGAAAACAACTGTCAACCATACACCGAGCCTGGGCGTTCGATCGAGGTGCAGCCAACTCCTGGATGAAGCCCGAGGGATGCCGAAGGACGCCTGATGGTCTGGCATTGAGCGGATGTCGCTGGATGGAGGCGGCAGCCGTGGCTGTGGGCTTGTGCAGTTCTACCACGCAAGACTGGTTGGCGCGGTCGTGGTGCGTCGGCCGGTACGGGGGCTTTTGAACTCCAAACTTGACGAGACCAAGCCGTGGACGTTGCTGACAGGAAGATCTACGAACCCTCAGAAGATGGCGGCCGTCTGAACATCTTTCTGGACGTGGTTGCAGGAATGGCCGGTGTCAGGCTTCTGGGCATACAGCAGGATAGGATGCCGATGGTCATGGTGGAACTTCCAGTGCTGACATCAGATCGAGACGAAACCACTTGCGTTAGTTTTGTATCATCGAACGCCGCAATGTTTTTGAAGACAAAATGACCTGAAACAGATAGGAGGAGGGGGTGTCGGGGCTGACTTGACAGTAGCTTGTCCTGGGTGAACAGAGGACTCTGAGTCTGGCGTGACTGAGGGAGAATGGACGCCCTGGATAGAGATGTTGTCAAAAGTAGGCAGGACCACCTCTGGTGCGTCGGTGCTTTGGAGAGGAAGAACTCTTGTGAAGAGAGCTCTGACTGATTCGCATAGGGGTGGGCGGTGGAGCAGCTACCAAATGGCACTCAGGTTTAGACCCGAATCTGGCTTAGTCGCACTAGAACAGGCGACGCGAACAGAGCTGAGGACGGATCACGGCAGGACCACTTTTGGAACGAAGCTGGCTCAATGACGTGCGACTCCACAGAAGACATTGTCAGCTGGTTCACACAGTGGATGCCGGGGTAGTCTCTGCAAACGTGACTTCGGCTGCAGGCTAGTTGCAGAGAGCAGCAGAGAGGTCTTCCTGATCCACGGGGGGTTGTAGTAGCGATGGGTGACTCCAGGAATGCCGTGGATGCACGGAGCAGGGGAGGGCAGACCTGGGTTGCTGAGGGAGAGGGTTGAAGAACAAAGTCCGTGCATGTTATGCACGGGGTTGAAGAACAAAGTCCGTGCATGTTGTGCACGGGGTTGAAGAACAAAGTCCGTGCATGTTATGCACGGGGTTGAAGAATAAAGTCCGTGCATGTTGTGCACGGGGTTGAAGAACAAAGTCCATGCATGTTATGCACGGGGTTGAAGAACAAAGTCCATGCACGTTGTGCACAGGGTTGGAGAACAAAGTCCGTGCACGTTGTGCACGGGGTTGAAGAACAAAGTCCGTGCATGTTATGCACGGGGTTTAAGAACAAAGTTCGTGCATGTCATGCACGAGGTTGAAGAACAAAGTCCATGCATGCTGTGCACGGGGTTGAAGAATAAAGTCCATGCACATTTGGGGTCAAGTCCATGCAATGCTGGGCAAAGTCCATGCAAGTCCGAGAATGAGTCCATACACATGCAGGTTAAGTCCATACAGACACACAGGGTTCGTACAGGGGATGAAGGCCAAGTCGGTGCATGGGCAGGCAAGGTCCGTGCACATGGGGCCAGGGGCTGAAATAAGGTTAGTGTACATGAGGGTAAGGTCGGTGCATATGCTGGCAAGGTCAGTGCACGTGCAGGCCAAGGTCAGTACACATGCAGATTAAGGTCAGTGCACATGCAGACTAAGGTCAGTGCAGGGTCCGTGCATGTGCACGGGGTTGAGTCCATGCATGGTTGGGGTAAGTCCATGTATGTATGCAGGCTTGGAGCAAAGTCCATGCAAATGTATGGGGTTGAGTCTGAGCAGGGTCCGTGCATGTGGAGACCAAAGTCCATGCGTGCATGTAAGGGGAACAAGGTCCGTGAAGGTCCATGCATGTGAGGGCTAACGTCAGTGCATGTATATGCAAAAACGGGGGGAACAAAGTCTATGCAGGGTCCGTGCACATGGGGCCAGGGGTTATGCAAAGTCCGAGCAGGGCTTGTGCAAGGCTTGTGCAGGACTTTATGAAGTCCGTGCATGGTGTGCGCGGGGTTTGTAGAGATCCAGAGGGGGGGTGAATGGATCCCTTTCAATGAAATTTACGGAATTAAAATCTAAATGCCCAAATTAGTTAACAAACCTAGGGCAGGGTTTGGTCCACCTAAACCCTTGAGGGTTGGCATGACCAGGGCTTTGGGCTGGGGTTTTTTTGTAAAAAAACTCTTATTCTTCTTTTTTTGTGTGTTTTACCAGGGGTTTAGGCAGACCAGCCTTGGGGGTCAGGTTGGTCCACCTAAACCCTCCCCCAGGGGGGTTTAAGCAGATCAAAGGGAGAGAGAGAGGGGGGCGGTCCCCACTCTATAAAACCCAATTTTATTCTATGTTTGTCCTACTTTGACCAAGAGTAATGGGACAAAAGGATATTGGAGGATACTGGTTGACCGATCGTGTGCGTACGAGGAACACGAGTGTTGACGTGGGACTTACGCGATCTTGAGCTTTCGTCATCGGATCCTTTCGCGAACTGGTACGTCAGTTGACCTTGCACAGACTGGGAGTGACTGGGACTGGGAGAAGGCCGTTGGGCCATTGGGCTGGGAGGAGGGCATGCCCCCCAAGGGGGTTCACCCTCCCCGGGGTACGGACGTGCCCTGGGTGAACTCCCCCTGGGTGAGTTGCAACCTCGAGGGGTGGCCCCCAGGGGTCTTCTCTTGTTGTCTGGGGATGTCCTTTAAAGGGTAAAAGGCTCCAGGATGCTGGGATTAGCCCGTGGGGGCTTGTGGGTGTCGTGTTGTTGCTGCCGCTCGCAAGGTGTTCGGGGAAATTCTTGACACACCTCAGGTTGTCGATCGGCTTGGGCGAGTGACTGGCGAGCCTTAGATTTTGGCCTTGGGCTGAGGGAAGGGGCTCATATGAGCAGAGAGTGACTCCTGGGTGCATGGGCCTGGCTTCCGTGGTGTGTGCCACGTAGCACGGCAAGTTGACGGGCAGTCCCGGGTTGCCCCGGGAATTGAATAGAAGTGGCTTCTGCACATCCAAGGGTCGGGGGTGGCCCTGACTTACTAGAGGGTCGTCATGGGACATAGCTGGAGTGTTGGAGCTGTTGGGTGGCCCCCAGGTTGTTGTGGAATGACTAAGGTACGTGTGCCCACAAGATGTTCGGGAAAATTCCCAACACGTGTGTATGGGCCGAGTATGAGCACTATGGGATTCTAAGGCCCATGGTTGACCATGGTGGGTCTCCCTTTGGCCTTAGAAGGCTAGATGGAGGCATCTTAGGGGTAGTTCCCAGCCTTATTGCTGGGTACCACATGTCGTGGCCTGTCGTCGGAGCGCCCCCGGGTTGGCTCGGATGGCCGTGTAGAACGTGGGAAAACCCGCAAACTGAGTGATCGGGGCTGACCCCAATCGATTAGTGATGTCGCCGTGGGTCACAGCTGGCTAGTGGGGACCCTTGGTTGGGCCCGGTGAGTCTTAGAAGGGGCTGGGTAGCCCCCGCCTTAAAGGTGTTTGAGGAAATTCCTGAGCCCTTATTTATCAACATTTCACTGGGAAATTATCTGGGTACAACAAATGCCCCCCACGGGGCGTGCGTCAGAGGCAGAGACGAGGGTGTACGGCCCGTGAGCTCCTCATTCTAGGTTGTTGTAGTTGTATTTTGACACTTCATGTGCCTTTCTTTTACTGTGTTGTATATGTTGACTTTCTGGTATGCCTACCATTTTTGTGTAATTTATTTTACAGCTATGGAGAGATTCAGCCGAGATAAGCGAGTCCCGAGGCGTGTGGCCCGAGAGGAGGACCACTGGGTGAGGAGGACCGGGCTGCCCTTGCCTCCTTTGGGCCCACCCATTGTTACGGTGGCTAGCGTGGACTAGCTTGATTTAGGGTGCACATTGGTAGCTGAGGGCCCCGTGGAAGAGGGGGCTAGCGGAGTCGGGACAGTGGAGGTGGCATGGATTTCAGAGGCAGGAAGGATCTATTCTTATGGCTGCACTGGAGGCTACCCGGTGGAGTTTCCACTGGACCGCCATCTGTTCAAGTTCATCAGGGGCTATGTACTGTCTGGGATGGAGGAGGGAGACTCCTGAGTTGCTAGAGAGCACCGCCGACTAGAGCGGGCCATCTTGGTGGGCAGGGATAGCCTGCACGGGGTTGCCCTCTATGGCTTCCCGAGTTTCTCGATGGACTACTGGAGACAGTGTCAGTTCCCCAGTGCTAAGTGCCTGGGTTTCTATAGCAGAGCGGACCAGTTTTAGGTCCGTGTCGGGGCGTTGGGTTCCACTTATTGGGACTTGCACGGCCACCACTGGGCGGAGATAGAGGGTACTCTGGGGTTGGTGCTGGAGCCATCAGGGCTGCAGTATGCAGGAGAAGGCTACAATGACCACAACCTTCTGGATGGAATTTTACGATAGATGGTTGTTAGCTGGTATGGCCGCTAGGTGGTGATCCCCTCACACCGGTACCATCAGGGGGCGACCAAGTGGCTGATGGGGGTTGTACATCACTACAAGGGGCTTCTAGACAGATCTGACATTAGATATGCCATGACCGGGGCATTGTACAGGTACCCTTGCTACACAGGGCTGATACAGGCACTAGTAGAGCATTTCAACCGCTGATGGAACATGGTGGCCACAGCTGAGGGAGAGACTTCGCTGGATTTGTGGTCTCTGTTCAGAATTTTTGGGCTACCAATCAGCGGCGAGGGGTACGAGGAGGTAGTGCTAGATGACCTCCACTGTAGCCAGACATACGGGCAGGGGTGATACAGAGTCAGCTATCAGTATCTACTAAAGACCTGGCGGGACTTAGCTTTGGCTGGGAGGGAGGGAACTACACAGACTCCCCGGGTACCATTGAATGTGTGGGTCTGCCACTTCTACAATGGGTCCTGCTTTTATCAAGAGTTTGCAAGAGACCAAACTCCTTGGGAGGAGTACACTGAGGTAGAGCTACGGTTCCAGACGTACTCGAGGTACATATATGCACCACGGGAGGGGTGGAACCCCCATGGGTTGCCAGACGTGACGCACCTAGCAACTTACTTAGCATATTAGTTGGCAACATTTTTAGTCCCGCACGGGGAGGACGGTTTGCTAAGGATCAAGTTGTTGTGGCCTGCATGTCTACTGGTAGAGGAACGGAGGCTGGCCTTACCTCCTGCGGTGCTAGCCAATATTTATCAGGGGCTGGGAGTGTTAGTGGCACATCCAGCGCCACGTGAGAGGAGCTTACTTCTGCCAACCCACTACCTCAGTGTGTGGGCTGGTCTATTGTTCCCTAGCCTGGTGACTCGAGGGACAGTGGCGAACCAGGTGGCACCTTTGCTATTTAGCTTCACCGGGCAGCCGGACGGGGATGCTGTTGTGCTGTTAGAGGGGGCTAGGAGGGCCCTATCTTACCTGCCCGACAGGGGCGAGGCCAGGCTACCCTTTGACAGTGCCACAAGAGACTCTCGTTTAATCCTGGTGCCTTCGGGTGGCAGGGCGACCTATGCCCTCCCTTACCAATGGGAGCCAGATGTAGCTTTGTATACAAAGTGGGTGATTTGGACCCGACCGACGGTGCTGGCGCTGCAGCAGTTTATTACGAGTGTTCTGGAGCCGTATGACTCGCCCAGGTTCACCTAGAACTTTAGGTATGACCAGGGGATCCCGTCAAACCAAGAGTTCCCTTTGGTGAGTCGGCTATACAAAGGTTGGGACACTCACTTGCTAGCGGCAGTGTGGTAGGACTTCTACTACCGTAGGGAGCCAAAGCAACTATCGACACCGAGGCTAGACCGCTAAGGGAGATTTGACGTTCATTATGCCAAGTGGTGGTTCGAGCACAGCCACTTGTATCACCAGAAGGCCTCAGTAATCAGGAAGGTAGAGGAGAGCCAGCTTTTGAGGGAGGATCTGCCTCCTATTGCGCTGGACGAGGATTATCTGAGGACTCGCTTCTCCTGGATCCACCAGGAGGTGGAGCGGCTGGCACAGTAGTGGCCCTGGAGTCGCCGGAGTTCTTTGTTAGTGGGTCGAGGTCAAAGTGGGGCCCTTAAGCCCCTGAGGCAGGTGCAGGCGGTGCCTACAGGAGCTGGAGCTGGGGCATCCCAATAGAGGACGCCGAAGACTTGGTGGGCCCAGTTCTTAGCCAACTGTGGCTTCAGAAAGAAGGGCTCATTGGACCGGGTGCTCCCTAAAGGGAGCTTTGCTGACACGACGGTCGATGATTGGAGGTGCTACATCAGCCAGGTGATAGGGTCAGCCAGACCCATGGAGTTTGTCTCCCTTGTTGAGGGTGCCTACACTCTGAGGGATATATAGGAGGCAGTTGCGAAGGCTGCCCGCGTGCTGGGGTTGAAGCTGGAGCAGGTGGTTCCGCTGTCGTTGACTCCTTTTGCGGCTTCAGGTGAGACGCTTTCCTTAGCATGTTGTCTCAGTCCTGTTATATTTTGTTGTATATGACTAAGATGTTGTGTGTTGCTGTGCTTCTTTGGTAGGCTCTGCAGTGGAGGGAGATCATCCCTCCACGGAGGCATCATTTGGGAGCAGAGACGGGGGTCTTCAGCCTAGGTGGAAGCACCCTCGAGTAGATGCTGGGGTAGTGGGGGCTGGCGAGTCCTCTCAGGTACCCGAGGTTGGCAAACAAATCGAGGCAGAGTCGGCTCTGAGTAAGCATCATGTTCGCCTTTCTGTTTTGTTGTTTTAGTCATTATGGTTGACTGACCTTGCATTACTGTACTAGTTTCTTGTAGCTCCGCTGGAGACTAGGGTGGACGTGGCCTTCTCGCCACCCCAAGAGGTCGATCCTGTGCCCGACAATGAGATCGAATGTGAGATCAACATGGAGGGGTTCTTTCGTGTGATGGACAAGGCTGGCCTAAATACCGGGACATTTCCTGACTTCGAGTCATGGGAGGCCTCCAAGGGCGTCCAGCCAGGTAGGGACTTTTGGGACTGGGCATACTCTGGTTATGGCTGTGCTTGCTTCTAGAGGCTGACATAGTCACATGTATCATGCAGAGGTGGCTGGGATGTTAGGGACCATGGCCTCTTCTAAGGCACAGGGTGAAGTGCCCCTACCGGTCAGAGAGCAGGAGCCGACAGTGACCCGAGATGGCTCGGGTAAATGTTGAATCACCATAGGGGGAGTTGCCCTTCCTTTGTTGTATACTTGACTGGCCGGAGCTGTTGACTGTGTTTGTGTTGTTGTTAGCCAGGTGAGGATCCAGATGCCACCCTAGAGATGATCCAGGAGCTGGTTAGTACCAGCCCGTCGGTGGCCCTCCCTTCTTTTGAGGGGGAGCCGGGAGCGACAGGTAGCTTGGTTACATCCATTGCCAGGGACGTGTCTAGCTTACTATCGTAGCTGTTGGTGGGGACGCCTCTCCCTCCTTTGCTAGCTGTGGTGTCTACTTGCACGGTGGGACTGGTCGGGTCTTCTAGCATGGGACCCTCAAGTATGTAACTGGGAACTTAATCACTTGTAGTGGGCTTTGTGTTACCCTTTGGTGTTAAGCTTCTTTTGGTGTTGGTCGCAGGTGCTTCTTCCCCTTTGGAGGAGGGCGAGCTCCCCCGTGACACGACCGGGGCCGCGGAAGGAGAGCCTGCCGCGATGACTTTGGCCAAGGGCAACGAGGAGATCATCGACATCGAGGGGGTCTCTGAGGGGAGTGCCCTGGCAGGTGAGTTCCTCGCCTGAAACCCTTAACTGGAGGGTTGTCTTGGTATGAGATCAGGCTGTGCACTGACCCCGTCGCTTTGTGGATCGGCAGGGGCCTCTAGTTCAACCACCTTTGGGAGCTCATCGAAAGCTTCATCAGGCTCCCCGAGTAGCGACAACTTAGCCATGGAGATGGAGGAGAGTTCGAGCTCTTCCTCTTCTAGGGCCTCTTCTACCAAGGAGGCTGAGATGGAGGCTACTTCTGGGGGATGTGGGGGTTCTCCCCCTCCCCACTTGGCATTTGTTTGTGCTTTATGGCGGGGTGTTGACACTTTTGTGTTGTATGCAGCGTCGGAGTCAGGAGAGGAGCACACATCGGCTCCAGGTGAGAGTGGCCGGGAGGAGCCTCCCATCCCACCCGTGGTTGCTGGAGATAGCGGGGTCGCGGAGGAGTCCTTGCCCTCTTCGACTCTGGCGAGTGATGCTGCCTGTGTGGAGGAACCATTGTCTTCCCCGACCCTGATGGGTGGCACTGCAGGCATGGAGGGACTTGCTCTGGGTAAGGAATGAGAACTCCCTTTTCTCAAGTTTTCCACCTTAATTATCGTGGGAAGTTTTGCATGTATTGCTCATTTCCCTTTGTATTTTTTAGGACTGTGCAAGCTCTACTGGTGTATTAGTTGCGCCATGCGACTTCTTCCTAAGCTTGGGGATCGAGTGGCCTACGTCTGCCTCACCGCCAGAGCCGCTGTTGGATGTAAGTGCGGGTGCCTCCTTGCTCTAGCGAGCCTGGCGCTACCTATAGGGCGACCCTCTTCCTTCTCTGGAGGATCTGAGGCAACGGCTGAGAGAGTGCATCCAGGGCTACCACGTGCTCAGATTCCCACACAAGCTTTGGATGTCTGGGCTAGCCAGGATCTGGGTAGAGTACTTGTGACTCCGTGAGGCTCAGGAGCAGAGGGCTCAGAAGCTGGCAGCCATCCGAGAGGTGCAGGAGTAGCGAGCCCCACTTGCATTGGCCATCGCTGAGCAGAGGGACCATGACGAGGAAGCTGTGTCATTATCTCGGGACCAAGCCATGCAACTAGGGGAGGTTGAGAGCCAGGTCGAGGCCTTGAGGAAGGCCTTGGAGGAGTAGTTGCTGGCCGCAGAGCGTGCCCGAGCTGAGTGACAGGTGGTCGAGGCTAGTGCTCAGCTCTTGTCTACCGTGGAGGCGAAGCTTGCAGCTGTTGACTCTCATTTGGCGACATTAGAGGGGAGCGAGCCTAGGATTTGATTGTATCTCTTTCCCACTTTTTGTTATGTTACCCAGATTGTACGCATTTTGTCACCCCAAGGGCATGTCTTGGGCTCATTTTACAGAGTATTAATGACAAACTTACCAAGGCTGAATTTAAGATACAGAAATTCAAGAGCAAGAACCTTCCAAGTTGAAAGAGAAACTCAAGATACATGGTTGTACAAAAATCAAGGCAACTGGATACACAAAAATCAAGACAGGTTATAATATTGGGTGCATAAACATCTAGGCAATTGGCAGTACAGAAATCAAGCTAAAAAGCTTATGTTGATTAGGTCGGTGCAATGGCTACTATTCACACAGACAGGTCGATGCACATGCCGAAGTTGAAGAACTAAGGTCGACGCACATTCATGATTTGAAGAACTAAGGTCGACACACATTCTTGCTACATGAAGTAAGGTCGATGCACATCAAGTCAGAACAAGAACAAAGGTTGACACTACTTCAAGTCTTCAACACTTCAAGGTCGATGCACATCGAGTTAGAATAGTACAAAGGTCGATGCACATGCCCAAGGTCGATACAGAACAAAGGTCGATGCTACTTCAAGTCATCAACTGAAGTAAGGTCGATGCACATTCCTGTACATGAAGTAAGGTTGATGCACATTTCTGTACATGAAGTAAGGTCGATGCACATTTCACTTCTTGTTTACAAGGTCGGTGCACATATGCGTTTTGAACTAGCAAGGTCGATGCACATTTCAGTCTGATGCATATCAAGGTCGATGCATATTCAGACCATTACATATAAAGGTCGATGCACATTCAGACCATTGCATATAAAGGTCGGTGCACATCTGCATTATAGCCAGAAGGTCGATGCACCTCATGCTAGCACGCTACAAGGTCTGTGTACATGCTGAACTAAGGTCGGAGCACATGTACAGTCAAGTCTGAAAGGTCGATGCACATCCCATAACCATTGAACAAGAAGGTCGATGCACATGCTGAGTCTCACAACTAAGGTCGATGCACATCTTACAGCATTGAACAAAGAGGTCTGCGCACATGTGAACTACAAGAGGTCCTGCACTGTCAAGGTCGGTGCACATGCTGAACCAAGGTCGGTGCACATATTCTCTTGCATCAGAAGGTCGATGCACATTTGCACTAAGGTTGATGCATATATGCAGCCTAATCCAGAAGGTCTGTGCACATACTAAAGACTTACATTCTAGGTCGGTGCACATTTGCAGTCAAGTCCAGAAGGTCTACCTCTGTGAAGCCTTCAAGCCAGTTTTTCTATCAAATATTTTTGGTGATCTAGAGAGAGAAAATAGGTACCATAAATACCTAAAAATATGTCTTTTGGGGTCTGAAAAGGTGTCCTTGCTCAGTCAACCATCCTTGTCATCATTGGCTTGCTCTATTAGTCCTTTTGGTGAATGGAAAAGTAGGTTACCATATCTGGGAATAGTCACCTTTTCTGGTACCCAGCCTTTTGCCTTCAGCCAATCAGATGCTCTGTCACTGAGATCGCATAGGACAAAAGGATGTCCTGGACAGTCCAACTAGCAGAAGAAAAAGATGCTGCAGATCTTACTTGGGTGCTCCTACTCACACACTTTCTAGTCAACCCAAGAAACCAAAATGCTGAAAATCCTTCTGCTACTTCTCTGGCCAATCAGAGGCTGCCAAGATAAAAGCTTCCTCAAGATAAATAATTGTTTACGAAGAGCCAATCACATACAGCCTGAGATCTCCTTCAGAAAGGGGTGATTGTGCTTATAAAAAGAAAGGACCCCATGCATGAAGAAGGCGTTGCTGCCCAGAGAGAGAGCCACGCCATTGAGCATTCAAAGAAGAATATCTATAAGAGAGAAAAGGAGAGAGAACAACCCAGCCCTGGTTCGAGCTAAAGTAATGGTGAAAGAGGAAGAATAAGTTGATGGGAGTGCAGCCCAACTTTGTAGCCAGCCCCAAGCTTAGTAGTGCTTCATCACTTTGATCAGAAGCCAGAGTGCTTTCTTCCTGCCTTGCCTTTAGGCTTTCATTTTGCTTTTCTGAATCAATATTTCAAGTGTGTGTCTGGTGCTCTATTTAGAGAGCGAAAGTGAGTCCTTGGCTATTCAACCTTGTGTGCTCTTGGGGGTTTATCCCAAGTGTGGTTGCTACACTTGCAGCTTGGTGTTGTTTGTTTTTGTGAGTGTGTGGGGGGGGCTTGTCCCCGTGTGTGGTGAGGACTTCCTCCTCGTGAGGAGTCTGCTCCTCTTGTGGGGCTTGTCCCCGTGTGTGTTGAGGACTTCGTCCTTGTAGGGAGGTTCATCCTCGTATAGTTGGGCCGTCGTCCCAATGTGTTGCTACCTTCACAGCGTGTGGAGAAGCCTCACCGGTTTGATGAGGGGTGGACGTAGGTCTGCAGGTTTGTAGGCTAAACCACCTTAAAAATGCCTGTGTAGTGGGTTGTTCTTTGTGTGATTGATCCCTATCTTCTATCCCCATTCATAGGTTGGAATGTTCACTTTCTTGCTCATGGTTGTTGCTTCCTAACACACACCATAGCATCTCTCTCACACACCTCTCTAGAGTTCAATCGTTCAGTCTGCTGCATTTGTGGATGCATCAACCACCTGTCACTATGTGTTTCCCTTTTTTACTCAAGCCATTTCTACTTATTTCACTGTGTTTTAAGTCTAGTGCCTCATGTGCACTCTAGTAGTTGTCTATGGCTTAATTAGCTAAAGTTTTAATTGGTCATAGTATTTCAGCAGGATCTATTCAACCCCCCTTCTAGATCCGGTTGCACCTATCGGACCCAACACCAGGATGATGCGGTACGATAGAGCTTCAGCATCGCGGCCGTTCAGGTATACTCTAACGCTGTCGATCAGGACAGACTTCCCACAAACCGAGAGTCGACCCCGGGGAACAACCCTTCCTCTTCTATAATTCTTCTTCTTCCCTCCAGCCGCCCTATTGCCGGCGGGCATGGTAGTCCACATGGTGGACAAAGCAAGTGGTGGTGAAACGGGGCGAGGTAGCCCTTTGGGAAACACCTGTCTTCAAGGAAGCAACGGTCTTGGCCATGACAGTCTCTTCATCTTCTTCCCTCTCGACATATAGTAACCCGACGAAGGCGACGCCGAGAAAGTTCGGGAACCCCACCATGGGTGGTAGAGTTCTGAAGATGGTGGGCCACCGCTAGGTACCCGTGCTCTGCATGAACTGCGACCACTTGGGGGTCGAAAGTCAGTCCAGCAAGTTCGCAGGCCATTGTTTCCGGCAACATAGAACGAGCAAACAATCAATATTTTTGGGGAAGGCCCCGGGGCCTTCTACCTTGGCGAAAAGATGAAGGGAGACTCAATCCCACTGAACATGCCAGACTATATGGGTGTTTAACCACCTATCTCTGTAAATGGTCAAAGGAATTGTCAATGGTCAAATGACTGACCAGGGTTGGCCCGTTACCATTCAGGTGACACGTCAGTCATGGTGCGTCAGGGGACTGTAACGCGCCTGGGGTGGTGTGATACACCGACTGGGTTGCGAACTTGCGGAGTTCAAAACTGAACCCCCTCCCGGTCGACCGAAATCGACGGGAATCACAGGGAAACTGGTTTTCAAGCTATCCTACCAAGCCATAACAACGTTCCATAACTAAACATGCCATTAAAATCAAAAGACAATGGACATGGAGACAAATTCATGATTTTACAGCTAATTTTCACTAGGATGGAAGATTGCACAAAAATCACAGAAATTTGCGTCGAACCACGACGCATGTTGTACCGGCGGGTTCCTAGCGAGGAGAAGATTCCATCCCCCTACCTCTTACGCGACTGGAACGGCATTCGAGGCACGAATGGATGATGGGGCGTCGTGACTCCACTGGGCCCGACCCACCTCCACGCTTCACAAATCAAGGGAAGAAGGGCGTCATCGCGACCTGCGTGACACGACCTTTCCAATGGTACCTCCCTTGCCTCGATCAGCGACCGTCTAGACCAAAATCGAGAGAGAAGAATGATTACCAATAAATTAGCCTAAAATTTCATAAAATGGGATTTGCACGGAGATCGGTGAAAATGACGACGGATGGCGATGCATGTGGCGTCAATGGGTTCTTGGCAAGACAAGGAATCCATTCCCCTACCTATTGCTCGGCGAAGACTGCGAATTGGTGGAGATCGGGCGACGGGGGCAACGCCATCGTCTCGCTCCCACATGCCTCCACGCTCCACGATTCGAGGGAAGAAGGGTACCAGCGCGATCCTCACGTCGAGCCCATCCCGTCTGTACCTCCTACACGTCGATCGGAGTCCGTTTGGACCGAAACCGAGTGAGAGGGGGAGAGAAGGAGAGAGAACATGTGAGGGAGAGAGACAAGAGAGAGAGAGAGTGATCGAGAGAGTGAGGGGAGAGAGAGACTAGCGTGAGTTTTATAAATTTTTTAGATTTTCTTATTTTTTTGTAAAAATTCTAAGGTATTGCATGTGTAGCAGCTGCAGCTTCGGCCTGGCTCACCCCGACAACGGGTGTGAAGCATATTTCCTCTTCATCTTCCTCACAGGGAAGATTGAAGAGAGTGGAGAGGGTATTGCAGGAGAGCACTGTCTCCGTCTTGGCCTTACCGGCTCTTGTTTTCTTCTTCTGTTTTTCCTTCTTACCTCTGACTGGGGCTTGCCCCCAGAACAAGTTGTCATCCTTTTCTGATGCTTTTTCAGCTTCCCCTTGTCGTTCCAACGTGAGCTGCTCTAATTCTTGCCATGGGACATGGTCATGTATTAGCAAGGGCTTCAATCTGGGCTGTTCATATTCATCTAGCCTATTTATGTAGTCCTGCAGTCGCCGAGCTTCTGGACTAATTTCTTTAACCATCGGTAGTGGAATCTATCTTCTCTGATTGTGTGTAGGTATTCTGATGACTGCAAGCGGATAGCTCCACGCAGGTGCCGTCACTAGAGGAATGGGTTGTGGTGTAACACCACGAACATGTGCCCCCTCCTTCAGGCAATGTGTGGCTATCTTCATAGTCTTTGCAGGGACTTGCTGCCATCCCTGTTGCTCTCTTATCGGTATCAGAAAATAGGCTTCATAAGTGCGCTGAGTGTTGGCTTCAGCAATTTCTTCGGGCAGTGCTTGATAAAAAGAGACCATATTGGCCGCAGCTCTTCTCAGAGGCGCTTCATGAGGTTGTGGAGGGTCAACCATGTACTCTCCCAACTCTATTTCCTCTATCTTCACCATGCCTTTAATGATATCCTTGAACACATAGCAATCTTCAATTGGGTGCCCTCGCATCTGGTGATAAGGGAAGAACCTTGGACTATCTCTTCTTTTCAGGTCCTCTGGTCTTTTTGGCTCAGGTAGGGTGACCTTATTATACTGGGTACGTGACAAGCCTATATCATTCATGTCAATCAGAGCATAGCATGTTCAACACAAAGACAGAGTGTGTAAGATAGCAATTAAACCCAATCCTTTATTCATTCAAAAATCATCCTTGTTACATTCTTGAAACAATTTGACCAAAATAAGAAGAAAACTACAATCTTGACTCAAGAAAGTTGGAAGGTGGCATTGATCGCCTGTTCAATGACCTCGAGTGGTAGTTCCTGGTAAGCTAGGATGCTGAGATTGGCGTCCGAGGATGTAGATGCGGTTTGATGCCTTAACCGTGGTGGCTGTGGGAACCTACCACGAATCGACTGACTTATGCTAGCGTCCGAGGACGTGTGTGTAGTTTGATGCCTTAACCGCGACGGCGAGGGAGGCTTCTCCTGTTGAGCCGACATATTGGTACTGGCGTTCGAAGACGTATGCGTGCTTTGATGCCTTAGCCGCGGTGGCGAGGGCTTCTGTTGAGAAGTGGCCCGAGGAGCATGAGCGACATCCTGCTTCTTGGCCGGACCTCGGTGGTCTGACTGAGGACAGGGTTGAGCGACACCCAATGAAGTCTTGGGGCCTTGCTGCCCCCGTTGACTATCTTGATCTCGCACACTGGATGGCCTTCGTGATGGCAGACCCGGCTTGCGAACTACTGGGATGACCTGGTCCGATCGAGCTGAAACCTCATCCAGCTTCTGTTTTCCCTTCCTATCCTTGAGCATCGGAGATAGGAGTGGAATAGGGGAAAGGTGAGAAGAGCTTGAGGAGCTCATGGTAGCCTCACCCACCAGGACATCCTCTCAGCCAAGAAGGACTCGGAGGTGTCTAGCAGTGTCTTTTTTGGAAAAGGGAAAAGACTCTAGCTCCTGCCAGGGTCGCCACTGCGTGGCTAGAGTAGCAAGGGCCGACTGACCGGCCCCCGGCATCAAGGAATCAGGGGAGACCGGGGGAGCAGGAGGATGAATGGCGTTGGCTGAGAAGGTGCTTGGCCCTATCTCTTGGCTGGCATCTTGCTCCCTGCGCCTCCGCAGCCGCATGAGGGCTTCTCGATTGTCAGTGCGAAACTCGAGCCATTTTGGAGTGTGCTGGTAAGGCAGCCCATGCCCGTTTTCCTAGGGAGAATCAGGCTACTCTAGCGTATTTCTGGCAGTGCTCAGAGTGTCTTCGACAGCTTGCCGCAGCCAAACAAGTGCCATGGAATTCCCCTCAGCATCGATCTGCTCCCACTGGATCTGTTCCTGGATGAGGTACTAGACTTCCTGTAACTTTGTCTTGGCTTCCTGTGCCTTGATTTTGTCTGTTCCCATGCTGTTGCTGGTAATTTTCTGATGTTGGCATTGGTGTTTGCGAGTATTGGGAAATTTATCAGCTTTCTTGAGGATTGAGTACCCTCTACTCTGCATTTTTTCTCATGGGTATTGTGCTCTTGAGGCATATTTACAGTCCTTGAGATGCGTTCCCCGAGATTATTACTTTTCTTGTCGATTCTTATCATCGTGGGTCGTACTCGGTGAGCTGTCTGAGGCATGACCAGTTCCTTATGGTCGTGTGTTCGACTGCTGTTGTGCCTTGATATGACCCTACTTGCAATGGCGTTCCATAGTTCTGTGTCTTGTACAGGGCCGAAATCCTACGAGTGCTGCCATTGTGTTATTTTTTCAGAGTGCTAATTCTGTATGATTTTATGTCTTTGTCTTGGACCATTGCCTTGTCAGTAGCTTGCTGTACTCTTCTTTCCTTGTGGAGTACCTTGCGACTCGATCAGATATGATATCTGAGTGAGGACTGACTTGATTCTGTATGGGGTCCAACAGTGTTGTTGTTGCTGGCGTCCTGTGTGCCTAGTGTTCCCTATTACCTCTGGCACTGGAGCCGATGGTGTGGTCGAGCTGTCAGCTGTGAGGACAGTGTCTCCTTGTATAAGCTGCTGCTTGCCGTATTATTGTTTTGTTTCCTTGATATCTGTTGTTGTGGCAGTCATGTCTCCTATCCTGAGACATAAGCGACGTTGTCCTGCTTCAGGGGTGTTGGACTTATGTTCACTCGCGTCGTGCTCAGCCTAGAATGTGTGCTTGTGATTGTGGTCTAATTGTGTTCCTCTGAGCTGTGTTCCTGTCAGCTTTTCCTTGCGGATTCCTCCTATCCTTCCATCTAAATTTCAGAGATGAAATTTCTTTTAGGAGGGAGAGACTGTAAGACCCATCTCTTAGCGGATCCTTGGTGGTTCGGATCTAGATTTTATTCTGAGAATTTTGGTTATTTTTACGAATTTTTAGGCCTTGGTTAGGCATTTAAATGATCTAGTTAAAGAATTATTGAAATGAAATGGGCATATTTACAATTTTGGCGCGTTGTGGGGCTTGTGCGGCCTGTCAATGACCGCACGTCCTTTGAGCGGCCCAAGGGCGACCGCTCGTCCCGTAAGTTTTCGACCGTTGCTTGTTACTGTTACACAGTGTCTTAGGTTGTGCGGCTAGGGACTGGCCGTGCATACCTTTATGCGGCCTGTGTCTGGCCATACGTCGCTTGGAGTTGTTGGCAGGTCGTGCGGCCAGAGTTGGACCGCGCCTGCCTTGTGCGGCAAGGTCCTAGCCGCCCTTACCTTGTACAGCTAGATTCCCAACCGCACATGTTTTCTTACCATTAAGCAGTGTCAGGATTGAGCGGCTGAGGTCTGGCCGCATAACCTTTGAGCAGCCATTGTTCAGCCGTTCATTCTGGCAAGAGCGGCCGCGAGGGGACCGCCCATGACTTTGTGCGGTGGGGTTGTAGCAGCCCTTCTTCTATGCGGCCAATGATGGACCGTTCATCGTCTGAGGCTTAACCGGTATTTTTTGTGACAATTCGAGTCCCAGATGAGCGGACCTCGATTCACGTGCTAACATGTGGTCTGACTGATGCTGGGCATCATGTGGGGACTAGGTGTGGGGCACCGTGGGGGGTCTCGGGATGTGACGTTTTTGGCATACGTCGCTATGAGTCGGTGTGGTACGAGGAACGATCCTTGTACTCATTTACTTTCAGAGTCAGTTTTCGTGACTTGAGGGTCTGTACTTTCGGTGACCCATCCAGTAGTTGTAGCTTCCATGGCACGCGTGTGTCGGCCCACTAGGAGCACTGGTGTAGCGCACCCGAGAGAGACGGTGAGTAAGCTGGTTACTGTAGGGCCCCCACGTACCGCCTAGTCCGGGCTGGTGGGGGAATTACCAGCTAGAGGACAGACCTAGGGCGTATGATCTGAGTGTGCACACAAGGCTGAGAGTTCGGACCCGTGCCGACGAGCACGACCTCAGCTAGTCCTTGTTTATGGTACTTTGGTTACTATGCATGTCCGAGTCTCACGCCCGGGGCACTGTAGCTAGACACTTGTGACGCGGTATAAGACGTCAGTGGACGCATCCGGTCGTTCTTCTAGTGGGAGGTGCTCCTATAATTGGTAAGTTTTGTTCCCGAACCTAAGGGTGTAGTAATGGAAAGATCTGAAGGTAAAGGAACTGATGAAATTGATAATATTTTTACAAAAGTAGTGGATATAAAAGAACGAGAAGCACCAGTATCAAATAGCACGAATACAGGATGTGAACAAATTTGAATAGTACCTTCCATAAGTCCACCGTCCCTAGGTGCTTCATCATCTTCTAGAACAACATTGAGGCGAGCCTGCCTCCTGCGTCTACCACCGGACGATTGATCCTTCATAAGGGGACAATCTGGCATGCGATGCTCCCTGCTGCCGCAATGTAGACAAGCGCCGAGGCGCTTCCAGTATTCCTTAGCCAAGTGGCCAAACTTTTCGCAGAAAGTGCAAGCTGCCATGACTTACTTTTCCTCTTCCCTGACTTTCTTATTCTTCTGGGAACTACCACTGTTCCCGCTCCTGGACCTCTTCTTGCTATCACAGCTTTTGTAAGGTTCTGTGATGCTGAACTTTTCTTTCTTATTATGCCGATTAGATTGTCTGCTAGATTCTTCTCCCTTGCCTTTCAATTTCTTGACCTTCTCTAAGGTCCTTTCACATAGATACGCCCACTGGACCATTTCTGTATAGGTACAGATATTTTGGGTCCTGAGCTGCTGAATGAAATCGGGTCTTAACCCGTCCATGAACCGATTGACTTTTAACAAATCAGTGCTGACCAAATGGGTTGCATATGGTGCTAGCCTGAAAAATTGAAGTTCATATTCGACAACTGACATCATTCCTTGTCGTAGAGAAGCGAACTCCATGGCCTTTTTTTCTTTAACATGCTCCGAAAAATACTTAGCACAGAATTAGGTGAGAAATCCCTCCCATGTATGCAATGCATCGGCCGGAGGTGCCGGAACTGACTTCCACCATGTACGTGCATCTTTATTGAGTTGAAAGGTAGCTAGACGCACTTTCTCCTGGTCCGTGCATTGGATGACATCAAATATATGATTCATCTCATCAATCCAATTTTCGGCTTCATCCGGGTTGGAAGAACCATAGAATCGCGGAGGATTTAAACTCTGGAAGTTACGATGTAAATCAATCCTATCAAGACGACAGGGGCCTTTTACAATAGTGGGTAGGTCCGCCCAAGAAGTCCAAGAAGCAAAAGAAGGCAATGAGCAACCGATGCCAGCCAACATGTCTACTACTTGGTTTGCTTCCCGATAAATATGCCTCACCGATACATGCATAGACCGCAGTAGCTCCTTCACTTGACTAATGACAATGTACAGTCGCTAGGGGCAGGAGAAATGACCATTAGTAATATTAGCCAGCACAAGGGAGTCCGTCTCAACAAGGACGGAGTTGATGCAGTGTTCCTTGCAGCAAGAGAGGCCATCGCGGAGAGCGAGAGCTTCTGCTTCAAGGCTGGAGTGAACATGTGGATATGTAGTAGCGAATGCAAGCACCAGGTTGCCGGAGGAGTCACGCAAGGCGCCACCGCCACCCGCAAGGCCCATTCCCCATTTGAAAGCTCCATCAACATTTAGCTTCAGTCGACCGGAGGGAGGCGAGAGCCGCCGAATTAGCCTCGGGGGGGATGGCTGTGGCGGTGCAAGGACAATGCCCCATGAATGGAGAAGACGCTGTTGAGAAACGATGAGGCTTCTTCCTTTGAATTTGTGAGCTTCGGTGATGGAGCGAACAACAAGCATGACCCGGCTGAGAATGTGGTGTGCATGCATATGTTGTCCTTCAAAACGGGCCTTGTTCCTACTGAACAAGATTTCCCACATCGCTGCCATGAAGGTGCACCTTGCAATGCTACCGGCAATGGTGTTGAGATGTAGGCTACTCAAGTACTCGAGGATGGCCTGGCCCGGAGTGATTGTTGTGAGGTTGTGGAAGCGCAGGAAAGAGAATAGACCAGACCATACATCTCTAGCAATGTTCCCATGAAAAAAAAAGGTGGATACTGTTTTCCAATTGGGGAGCGGTGCAGTAGTTGCAGCGTGAGCACAAGGGGACCCCACAGGCAGCAACGGAGTCATCCACAGGGAGGTAGCCGCGAATCAGTTTCCAGCAGTGGATAGACCATTTAATTAGCAGGTGGGGGTGCCATAATTGGGCCCAGGGCAATGATGCATTCGGGGCAAGAAGTTTCCAGACTGACTGGGAGGAGGACTGGGGGCAAAAATTACAATCAACCTAGCTAAGATGAAAACCCGAAAGGGCGCCTTAGGTAAAATCAGGTGACCCCTCGATGCGAAAACCCGTGAGGACATACCGAAAAAAGTTAAAGGGGGCCAGATCTGGCGAAAACCCACAAGGGCGGTGGAGCTGGTAAAGAGAAAAAAAATTCTCTCCTTCTCTACTCCTCACCGACGAGGGTCGTCGATCGCGACATTCTGTCAACAGTGACCTCAGCATCACTTCACAACGATGGTGACCATCGCACCCTTCAGGGCCAAACAACGTCAACCCTAGTATCAGCAGTCGACCACATGCCTTAGTGGCCAGTCCCTAGCTCCAATATCGCGGCTACAACGCCTCCACAGGCCAGCCGCTCAGTTCCAGTACTAGTCCCCAGCTTTAGCATCTCGGCTATAATGCCTCCACAGGCCAACAGCTCAGTTCCAGCACCAGTCGCCAGCTCCAGCATCGCGGCTACAACGCCTCCACAGGCCAACCGCCCAGTTCTAATATCAGTCGCCAACTCCAGCATCGCGGCTACAACGCCTCCATAAGCCAGTCGGTAAGTTCCAGTACCAGTTGCCAGCTCCAGCGTCGCGGCTACAACGCCTCCACAGGCCGGTCGCTCAGTTCTAGTACCAGTTGTCAGCTCTAGTATCGTGGCTACAACGCCTCCATAGGCCAGCTGCTCGGTTCCAGTGCCATTCACCAGGTCAACAGTCCAGCTATAGCACATCAGCGGACCAATTACCTAGACCTAGAACCAGCATCTAGCCCCAACGTCTCGGGTACAACCTCGGCACGGGTCAGCTGGCCAGGCCCAGTTCCTAATTCTAGCTTTCAGTTGTGATGCCTCTCGGGGCCATTCGGCCAGCCCAGGTCCAGTTCCCCAAGTCGATGTAAACTACATTGCCAGCTAACAACATAAACACAGTCAATACCAAGCATCGGCCTACAACCAAAACAAGCCAGAATCAATTCCCAGCCTTAATTCCACGGGCCCCCAAGTCCCAACGGGCCTACGCTGACCTTACACGACATGGGTCTTCCCCTTCTTTTGTCAAGGGACTGACCCATTTGTAGACCGAGAATGTAATGCTGTACATGAAGTCCGTGCAGACATTCGTCCTGCATTCTAAGTCCGTGCATTACAAAGTCTCTGCATGTTCTGGCCTTGGCCAAGAACATGAGTCCGTGCACACTTTCTAAAGTCCGTGCAGAGTCTTCAAGGTGCATCATATAAGGTTAAGGCATGAAATCACAAAGTCCATGCACATTCTACAAGCTTACATTTCTTAAGTCTGTGCAGTTTCTTGGTTTGCATTTCCAAGTCCGTCCATATGCCTGAGTCAGTGCACATTCCCATAATCAAGTCCATGCATGTCAAGTCCATGCATGTCAAGTCCGTGCATTATAGAGTCTATGCATGGTCTGTGCATTTGATGCACGACCTACACTCCAAGTCCGTGCACACACTTGTTAAGTCCGTGCACGTTTCTGCAAAGTTTGAGCACATTTCTATTAGAAGGAAATCAAACTCCGTGCATAAACAACGCACATCTTGGGTCTACATGCTGTAGTATTGTCCAAGTCCATGCACAGACATCTCCGTACACCTTTTGTTAGTGTCCATGCACATGTATACAAGTCCTTGCATCTTTTGTGTCTGAAGTCTGTGCATACTGTAGCAAAGTCCGAGCATACAAGAGTCCATGCACGTTCTAGTCAAGTCCGTGCACGTTGTGCATTGTTAAACTCTAAGTCTGTGCTCTTTTTGACAAGCTCGTGCATGTGTCTTAAGACATCAAGTCTGTGCATGCTTTACCTATGGTTTAAACCCCGTGCACATTTTCCTTTGGCAGAATACAGGTCCGTGCATCTTTTCATATATGCACCTGAACCCCATGCACATCTTTAGCCTCGCACATTTTGTTTGCAATAAAGCCAGTGTACTTTTTGTTCGTTGTTCATCGAAGTTGGAGCATACACTGTTGCAGAGTCAGTGTGTGTGCTTTTGATGTCCGAGCACATAACAACCCCATGCATATTTTCTAGTCAGGGAAAGTCTGAGCAGGTCTGTACTGAGACTGCCTTAGCAGCAGTAAGTCCGTGCAGATCCCTTTGCAGCCAGTTCACTCATACTCCGTGCATACCCCGCAAGGAAGTAAAATTTGATTTTTCTTCTACTTGGTCCAAATCCACCTTGGACCATGGACCAGCCCCTATGGGCCCTAACATCTAGGTGGCCTAATGGGAGAGAGGGTGGGGGCCCCGCCGGGCCTAAGTAGCCTTTTTACATAGAAACTTATTACATTTAGCCAATTAACTCTCCCTTAAAACCCAAAAATATAAATACACACCAATGACACTCTAAACAAATACACACTCCAAAAAATCTAGTGGCCTAACTCCGATGCCCCATCAGTTTCCCAAGTACAATGACTACATTGGGGGCGATCTGAACATCCCACCTTACTGTAAAGGTACCATTGGAGTGCAATCTTTAGGATCCGGACCCTCAAGTGGTATTGACCAGCCACCTGTGCCTGAGCTGTTAGCTTGCAGTATAAATTTAATGGAGGTAGAAGCGGTCAACCCTCTTAGTGAGTGCTTACTCTTGGGTCTTGTTGACTGTAGGCTCCTTCCTCTTTTTTTTTCTTTTGGTAAACCAGTATGTAATAGCCCTGGTTTATTTGATATAGCTGTTGAGCAAAGAAGACAGGTTGCCCCGACGGATGAGACCGCGGATAACAACCAAGATGCAGAGGTCGCCTCAAGCAATGAGGTCAATCCTGCAGTTGCTTCAGAATCTCTTCCCTTAAAGGCGTCTTTGGATAAAGACCCTCCCACTGAAGACAACCCTTCAGGTGAAATTCCTTTCTTCCTGTTTGCATGTTGGGTTGCCTTTTTGACTAACAACATCTTCTTCTACTTTTCTTCAGATTCATTACCGAGGGAGTCACTTTGGCAGGCATCGAAGACTACCGAGGTCTCAGGATCCAACTTGGAAGTAGGCCAGGCTTCTTCTGAAACTCCCACTCCCGCTGAGACAACCCCCTTCCCTACTTCAATTGAGGGAGACGCAATGGAATTGGGCGCCTCTCGTCTCCTTGACTTTATGCCGCTTGGTTGATTCGCAGCCATTTGAGATGTGTAATCTTCTTGTTTGCAAACGGTGCAAGCGCGGGCATTCAGTCAATAGGATGTTCCACATCTCTGACCTCAACACAGGTTGTAGCTGCTGCATCAATTTCTGAGTCCCAAAAAGAACCTCCTCTAGAGGTTGGACTCATAACGGACTCCCCTTCAGCAGCTCCAGAAAGAATGGGTTCGCTAACCTTTTAGACCATACCTGGCATTTTTTATTCATGTCTCCTGAGCTTTGCTTTGTCTTTTGCAGGTACTGTTGATAAGACTTCACTGCAATCCCAACTTTTCTTTAATTTGATGAACACTGAGTGGCTTGATACTCCCCAGCGGCCGGTGGCGTTTGTAAATGGGACAGTGGCTGCCGTGCTTATTTCATATCCTCCCATCTGTGCCACACAAGCCTCTCCTCTCTATTGAAACCTTGCAGAGTAGCTTCAAATGTCAGACTCAAAGGTTATTATATGCTGGGACTACCCAAGGAGTTATAGATGTCTGCCTTGAGGGAGCTTCAGGAGGGATTCACTTATCTTCATGCTGCTCAAGAATGGACTTAAAACCTTGGCAGTGATTCAGCGGAGGAGCAAATTTCAAAGCTGGAGGATTCAGTGGCCGAGGAAGATCTCCATATCAGCATGCTCTAGGATCAAGAGAGGAGCTTAATTAAAGCAGCACAATGTATACGGGTGGAAATAGAGACCCACTCTCACAGTGCTACCACACTTCGAGATGACATTCTCCCTGCTGGAACCCACGTTGCTGAGCTACAGAAGAGCGAGCCCCGACAGACTTATGGACTGATTTTCTTATATATAGGATTTGCTCTACACATAGCTAGCATCTTTCTGACCCGCTTAGTGTTTCTGCACGTAGTGTCATTCTTGGTTTGTCCCGCATTGCTCACATATAGTTGATGTCTTCCAGATTTGTCCGTCTGCATCTGCATACAATTGACATCCTTTTTGGTTTCTTCAGCATTCATCCTTAGTTACTCCAAGGACTGGTCTCGGACTCCTCTTTTGTTGATGAATGAATGAAAGAAAAACAGAGTTGGATGACTTGGTGTGACTCTCTCTCCTCCTCCGCTCCCTTCTTCTTCTCCTTCTTCTTTTTCACATTACCAGTTTCACTGCCCTTTCGAGTTTTAGTCGAAACTGATCCCCTTTAACTTTTCCAACATGCCCTTTCAGATTTCACGCAAAGAGGTGACCCATTTTTATCAGAGACGCCCTTGTGGATTTCCACCTCAGTCAGATTCAATACATTTTTATCTTTAGACACCCTCCTAGTGAGAACGGTTAAGTTTGCCGGGGCACCGATATTTTAAGCCCCTTCTCTTGTTTCTTTTAACACCTATACTGTCGATGGAACGGCAAAGGGGTTTATGAACTGGGGTTTATAAGACAACAATTTGGGATTTAAGTTGATTGACCTTTGTGGTTTAGAAGTCACTGTTTGGAATTTGACTTGGCTGACCTTTCTGGTTTTGTTTTTTTGTTGGCCAAGGATTTGGAGTTTAGATCGACTGACCATTGTGGTTTTGAAGCCAATGGTTCCCAACCTGGATTGGCTGACCTTTGTGATTTAGTGGCCAAAGATTTAGGATTCAGATTGGTAGGCATTCGTGGCTTAAATCCAAACGGACAGCCAAGGATTTAGGATTTAGATCGGCTGACCTTTGTGGTTTGGTAGCCAATAGTTCCAAATTTGGACTAGCTGACCTTTGTGGTCTAGTAGCCAAGCGTTTAGGATTTGGATTGCCAGAAGATCTGAGTTTTACACAAATCCCAATAGTACACTTGCCATGGTGGGACAGATATGTTAGGTGTGGATAGGCTGATCTAGAGGGGGGTGAATAGATCTACCCCCAACAAAAATGATACTTATAGTGAAATAAAAACAAATATGCCTGGTAGGTATATAGGAAACGTAGAACAAACTTAACGTAGTTGACCGGTTCTATCCGTGCGTTTAACGAAGCAGAATATCAATCACACAACATGCAAACAAGACAGAAGACAGATGATTTTTAAGGTAGTTCGGTCTCTACTAAGAGACCTACGCCCACCCCCCACTCAACCCGAGTGAGGCTTCACTAGTGTCACGCACCAAAACAGGGGATCACACCCCTGACGATCCGCTGATACACAGCTTACAAACACTGACACACAGCTTGCGAACGCTGACATAGCCTGGTGGCTCTTCCCTCCCCCGCCTGGCCAGCTAACAGCCCCTCCCTGTGTGGAGGTAGTTTTGGTTGTAATAGTTAATTTGTGCATTTTGGCTAGCCTCACTTTCCTCTCTTCGGTCAAGGGGTACCAATTAAAGTATTGGTCCATAGAAACCTCCCAATCAAGATAGAGACTTGGGTTATAGGATCCATCAAAGGCGGGGGTTTTGACTTTCAAGAGTTCCAAGAGGTGGTCATCTAGATTTTTTTGAGGGTAACTCTCATTCTCTCTTGGTGTGGGCCCATTTTCTCTAAGTTGATCGAGTCGGGCAGTGATATCATCAAGTCACCCAAAAATGTTGGGCATGACCTCAATGAGGGAGTTGATGTGGTCAACCTTGTTGGCAGTGGGGCTTCCATGGGGTTTGGGGTCCATTGGGAGAGGCGAAGAAGTAGAATGTGACTGGTATGAGGGAGCCATTCCAATGGGGAAGTGATGAGGCATGGGGTGGCCTAATGATGACTCTAATGCAAGCGCGTCCTAGGACTTGACTTGTGAGAACAAGTCAATGACTTTCTCTGATGCCACCTGATGTGGCACAGCCAACGAGTGTAGCGGAAATGAAATGATGACCCTCGGACCTACCGACGCAAGTACACTAGTGAAGGTTCATACCCGATGTCAGTGGACTAGCTCACATGGAACGCCCTTGTCCCCAGGTAACTTGGGGATGGAAGGTCGAGTCCGTGGACCAGACCCTTGCTGGTTGGGGGTAATGACACGGTTGAGATGGGACCCTCCCTTAGATTCCGAAGCTCCCATGTCAGCGGGGCAGATGACATGACTTGGAGGGCGCAGGTAACACTCATACTCACACCCGCAATGGCTATTGGGGAGAATGTTGTGCCCCCTGCCCCTTGGGCTGTATTGCCAGATGATCTGTTTTGATGATTGCAACCCATAGAGTCACTACCATTGAGTCATTGCATACCCATAGAGTCACTGCCATTGAGTCACTGCATATCTGTGCATATTGACTTTCATACTCCGTGCAGAGTTACACTTAGATCCATGCATTTTGTGTCTAAGTTCATCACCTGCATTCGAGTAGACTCATAGCATTTGCCTCACACACATTTAGCCAGAACATGGTGCACGAGTGCTTTCTCTGAGTTTTCTCTACCTCCGGCGGACACGCTGCGTCGGGGAGGCTTGATGTCGTTCCTGCTATTACATGCACTATGCTCCACGCAGGGAGGGGGGTTCGCGGGGAGGGGAAACAATCGTTACATATACTACCCTCGTGCAGGAGGGGGGATCGCGGGGAGGGGTAAGTAACAATCGCTCGTACACCGAGCTTGGGCGCCCACTCAAGACGCAGCCAACTCCTGGACAAAGACCGAGGGATGCTGACAGACGCCTAGAAGTCTGGAGTCGAGCTGACGGCGCTGGATGGGGACGGCAGCCGCTGCAGCAGGCCAGTGCAGTTCTGCTCGGCTGGACTAGTCGACGCAGATGTGGTGCGACGGCCGGTACGGGCGCTACAGAACTCCAAACGTGGCGGGGCCAAGTCAGGAACGTTTTTGACTGGGAGGTCTATGAGCCCTCAGAAGATGGCAGCCGTCTGGTCACCTCCCTAGATGTCATCGCAGGAACGGCCGGCGTCAGGTTTGTGGGCAAGCAGTCAGACCAGTCACAGGTAGCTATAAGGGAACTCCCAGTGGTGACATTGGATCAGGACGAGACCACTTTCATTAGTTCCGTATCGTCGAAGGCTGAAACTTTGCTGAAGACCGTCTGACCTGAAACAGAGAGGAAGAGGGGGGGTCGGGGCCGACTTGACAGCAGCCTATCCTGGGCGAATAGGGGACTCTGGGTCTGGCGTGACTGAGGGAGAATGGCCACCCTGGATAGAGATGACGTCGAAACCAGGCAGGACCACCTCTGGTGCATTGTCACTTTGGAGGAGCAGAACTCTCGTGAAGAGAGATCTGGCTGAATCGCACAGGGGCGGGCGGTGGAGCTGCTACCAGATGGTGCTCTGGTTCAGACCTGAGTTTAGTGCAGTTGCACTAGAACGGGCGGTGTGAACGGTGCTGAGGTCAGATCACCGTGGGATCACTTCTGGGACGAAGCTGACTCGACGACGTACAACTCCACAGAAGAAATCTTTGGCTGGTTTGCACCGTGGACGCCGGGGTAGTCTCTGCAAGCTTGACCTCTGCTGCAGGCTGGTTGCAGAGGGCAGCAGCGTGGTCTTCTCGATCCACGTTAATGGGTCACATTAGCGAGTCTATATGTGTGCTTTTCCTTTTTATAAAAAAATAATAATAAGATATGTCACCATCATGTAATAGTCATTTAGTGTCTTAAGTCTTCCCACGACAATTATGATAGGTAAGAGTTGTTAGGTGTTAGGTGTTAAATGAGTGATCATTTGGTCTTCTCATAAAAGACTAAAAAAGAGTCTGTAACCCATGTTCAAACTTTAATGAGGGATCATTTTGTCTTCTCATAAGGTCTATAAAAGGGTCTTGTAACCCCACTTTGGGAGATAGAGAACAATGAAGTTGAATGAAGAATGTTAAAAACCAACCCATGTGACGTGTGAGGCCTTGTCACCTTTGTCTTCTCCGAGATGGAGATGGGGTGAGATGCCCCTGGGGTGAGACACCCCACCCCAACCCACGTCTTCTCTTCTTCCACTTCCTGTCACCTACTACAACGGGAACCACCGTGGCAGGCCATCACTGCCACCCCCATGTAGCCAACCGCCCTCCAACCCTACCTGCAACACGAACAGGGCCTTCGGCCCCGCATATTACTTTCCCTCCCCATCCCGTCTGCGGCTACGATCCCCAGTCCCACCCACTCTACCTCAAGACAGGGCCTTTGGCCCCACGATCGGCGCCACCCCACCCACGGCCCACGCATATAACAGCACCCCCGTGAAGCCCATCGGCCACCCCCTCCCCTTCCCTCTTCTCCTACTTCAACCAAGTCTGTCGCAAGCCCCTTGCGAGCCCATCGCCTTGTCAACCACGGCCCCGCCTGCCCAGCTCCCCCGCATGCGACCACACCGCGTCGTTCCCAGCCACAGTAAGCAGGCTACTCGCCACCACCAAAGCTCGCCCTGCTCAGCCCTCCGCACGCAAGCATGGCAGTGACATCCCAGGGCAGACCGACAGGCCTTCGCCCTCAAGCTGGACCCCTTGCACGGTGGACGGTCATCGTCCATGATGGGGACATCACTTACCCCCTCTACATTTTTGAAGCTCGGATGGATCGTCATCAAGTGCCATCATGATCTTACACTTCTATGAGTCATGTCATGTAGCTTTTATATTTTATTTGGGGAAGCGTGGGCACACGCCGGCACGCTGCGGCGGTGATGCTTGACCTGAAACAAGTTGATTACAACACTACACCTCACATAGGAGGAGGGGATCTCGGGGTGGGGGTTAAGAGCTTTACATCCAAACACTACCTCCACGCAGGGAGGGACTGTAAACCGGCCAGGCGGGGAGGGGAAATGGAGCTAGAAGCCATCATGCCCAGCTCCGCCGGTTCTGCCAGCTTCTGAAACTGCCTGATAGACAATCGAAGATGGTGCCGCCACGGTCTTTACTGTCCTCAGAATAGGCTGCAACTGGTGCCTAAATCTTCTGACCTGACCCAGGAAGAAGCCTGATTTTTCTTGGAAGTTCCTGATGAGGTCGCTGTCCGGGGTAGGGTCTGGAGCAGAGCTGAATTGCTCTTGTTCTGGTTGCTCCTAGAGTGATGCTACTGGAAGGTGAGGGTGCCACGAACACTCCCGGGATCCGTTTAAGGCGGGACCAGAACCGTTGCAATCTTGGGAAAGCCCTCTTCGATATGAGACCAGCGGGACTACCAGAGGAGGCCAGGCAGGGCACGAGAACCAGAATGGTGGGAGGGGTCGGTTTTGACTCAGAGAGAATTGACCTGCGCACTCCGGGGAGAAAAATTGGAGCTTGGTGCTCTGGGGTCCAAATGGTGCTCTTCTTCTTCGTGCTAACAAAGGACTTGGAGGAGAACATCCCTGATGAAGAATCACGTCCAAACTCTCATAGGAGCAGCTGTGGTCGTGCTTCTACTCAGGCTCAGGTTCCCGGCCAGATCTGTGCTGCGCAGTCGAGGGAGAATGGCACTCCCAGACAGCACCGACGTCGGATCGATACGAAACCACCTCGCCTGCGAAGCTCCCTAGACAAGATTTCCAGATATGTAGAGCAAGCTACCTGAAGATGGGTGGTGACGTCGGGGCAGGCTCTGCAACTCGACCCTTGCTTCTGCCTGCGAACTGGAATGAGCAGGGTGGTGATTGGTGATGAGAAATGGGGGTAGATGGGATGAGAAATGGGGTGGATGAGGGTGGAGACAACCCTAGGTGTGAGGGGGTCTTGGAGGGGGGATTTCCGCTGATGCGGGCGCTCTCCTTTGTTGCACTTAGGCTCCTTCTGATCGGTTGTTCACTGGATCAGTACTCGTGGCGTGCCACGTTGCGATTCTCATTAATTGTGATGGCGCCATGTGTGTGCTGAGATGCAGATACCAAGGTCTTTTATGATGCCTATGTGCATTGTTGAGTGCGTAGCGGAAGCATGTAGGTTGGCTACCCACTGGTCGAGGATCATTGTTGTGAGATTCTCGTTAGTCGATAGGTTTGCTTCTTCTCGATGTGACTTCATCTTGGATTCATGTACCTTGATGTCGTCTATTGCCATGCAATTGTTGGTATGATTCTTGTGTTGGCACTGGCATTTGTGAGCATTAGGGAATTTGTCGACTTGCATGCTGATTGAGTACCCTCTGCTCTGCTCCTTATGTCTTCTCTTGGGGGTTGTGCTCTTGAGGTGTGTGTGTAGTCCTTGAGATGCATCCCTTGAGATTGTTGTTTTGTGTCATTTCTCATGGTTGTGGGTCTTTCTTGGTGAGCTGCTCGATGCATGACTCATTCCCTGTAGTCGTGTGATCAGCTGCTATCATGCCTTGATATGACCCTGCTTGCAGTTGTGTTCCGTGGTTCTGTGTGTTGTACAGAGCCAGGATCCTGCAAGTGCTATTGTGTTGTTGTTTCGGCACTATTTCTCTATGATTTTGTCTGTCTGTCTCAGCACTTAGTAGACCTTGTTCTTGTCAGTTAGCTTGCTATACTCTTCTTCCCCGTTGGAGTTAGCTTGTGACTCGATCGGATGTACTATCTGTCTGAGAACTGACTTGATTGTGTTGGTGGTCCAGTGCTGCTGCTGTCATTGTTGTTTCTGATTCTCTGTGAATTTGTCATTGGTGTCCGGTGTTCCAGGTGTTCCCTTGGCACCGGAGCCGATGAGGTGGTCGAGCTGTCAGCTGTGAGGATTGTGTCTCCTTGTGTAGCTGCCGCTTGCCTTGTCGTCGTGTTGTTTCCTCAGTATCTGTTGTCGTGGTAGTCGTGTCTCTTGTCCTGAGACGTAAGCGATGTTGCCTTGTTTCGGAGGTGTCGGACTTGTGTTCACTTGTGTCGTCCTTCAACCTCCCTCCCCCACCATCCAACCTAGCATCAAACCCTTCCACCATTAGCACCTCCCCATACACAAGACCATCCTCCCCATCTTCCCCACACCATTCCCCCTTCCTCTAACCTCATTCCATACCCCATCCCCCTCCACTGCAGATCCAAGGATCCCCCACTATAGAGAAGCCCATTTTCCCCCTCTGTTCCCACACTTTGCTGGGCCCTGCTACTTCCCAGCAGAGTCCTCTCCAGAAACTGCACCGGTAGCCCCAGCAGATCGGAGCTCCAGAGTAATCACCCTATATTGATGGAAATCTCTTCCAGTCGGCTTCGTCCTCGAGGTGGTCTCGCTATCATCCGAGTTCGCGACTGTTCAGGAGGGTCGATCTTGCCGGAGTGCGCAGTTGGCGCCCATGGGAAGATCTGAGAATCAGTGCAGAAGCTGCCACGGTCACACCCTTGCTCCCCTTCGGGTGCCGTTTGGTCGGAGCGTTCTTCGACCAATTCTCCTTCCAACCTCTTTGACAGAACAGCATTTGGAGTCCGGGACCATTTGTTCTGAATTTTCCCGTCAGAGTGCGCAGGTCAGTCCACAGAAACACAGTTCTGATACCCCTCTGCTCCGATCCTCTTATCTCTCTGCTCCGACCACTCCTGAGTTCTTCCTGGTCGAAGATCGAAGGAGACTCAGAGACGGATGTGCCAGCTTTGGTCCCGCCCCAATCCGACTCCGGGAGCACTCGTACCAGTGCCGCCTTCCTGCTGCTGCATCCTGGAGACAAAGCCAGTCTGGACAGAGCCACCCTACTCCAGAGTCTGCTGCGACCAGAGGCGACTTCAAGCTGCTCCCCAAAAATTCTGAGGATTGTCGGACCCAGCTAGGGACGTTTCGGCACTAGTTTCACCATCATCCGAGCTCATCTCAGATCGTGGTGCCTTCGACAGCGACTGGTGGTCATCCCGTTCCAGCAACCGGCAGATTCGGTCGAGTCACGTCTTCGGCAACCTCATTGCTTCCTTCCCCCTCCCCGCCTGGCCGGCTTAACGCCCCTCCCTGTGTGGAGGTAGTATTTTACTGTAACCTTAAAATTCCCAAAAATAGATTTTCTCGCTTCATGCACATGTGTGGCGGAAGGTTGTACGGTGTCATGAACACTGGCCAACAAGAATAAGATGTCACTGAACCACCGAATGGATTAAAATCATCTGTGTAAAAACTCAGCCTAACATTACGTGGCTCCTTTGAGAAAGCAAGATGAGTACAACTGAAGTGGGTCCAAGCTTCACCATCGGCAGGATGACTTATTATATCATTGGCACGGTGTACTCTTTTGGTGTGCCATGTCATATGTCGAGCCATCTTTGAAGACATATACAGCCGCTGCAGCCTAGGCACAAAAGGGAAGTATCACAATGGCTTATAAGGTACATCTTTTCTCTTTGAATTGACCCCTCCCTTTTGTTTGAATCTGTCATAGCCACAAATAGAACGTGATATCTTATCTACATCATCTTTGTAATATAACATATAATGATTCAGGCATGCATCTATTTTCACATATCCAAGCCCTAGCTCATTGACCATCTTTTTTGCACGATAAAACGTTTCTGGTAACTTCTCGTCTCGAGGCAACATACTCTTGATCAAGAGGAGGAGACGGTCAAAATAAGCCTTTTTCCCAACCATCCCACAGTGGCTCATCAGCATCCCTAAGTAGTTGATAAAATCTTCCGGTTGTCTTATTCGGCGCTTCTTCCATCTATGCATGTTCCTCATGAACATTAACACTAGAAGCAGCAACATCTATAACCATATCCACGTACCCACTTGTGCTTGTAATATTGTCGGGCTCATACCTTAAGAATGTCTCACCATGACACATCCAATTCGTATAACCATCCAAGAACCCTTTGTTGTACAAATGATGTTACACATCCCATGGTTAACATCACCTCAAGTTTCTACATCTTGAACAAGGGCATCGAATGTGACCGTTGCGGTCTATTGCTACATTTGGATTCCCCAATGCAAATTGAATGAAACTCTCAACTCCATGGTTAAAGTCATCCGACACCACCCAGCCAACTATTTTACGATACATCCATGAACAATCTATCAACTTTTTGCCTACACCCAATAAATGTTAATACACAAATAACTTTGAAATCATTACTCTTAACTTCAGAAAACACGAAGGGGATGGCAGGGAAAGGCCCAATGCACAGGTTGAGGGTTATTGGGGCTGGTGGCTAAGGCTAGTGTGCCGGTGAAGGAGGCCCAGAAGAAGTGTACCGCTGAAGGAGGGCAAACGGGGGTATATTGCATGGGCTGGGGGTTGTGACGCTGAAGGGGAGGCCAAGGTGGGGTTACGTTGTGTAGGCCAAGGGGTTGCACCGCTGAAGGGTCCGAAGAAGAGGGTGTGAAGAAGGCTTGGACGTGCTGACAGGCTGAGGGGTGACTGGGAAGCTAGGTTGAAGGGGAAGGCCATGGGGCAAAAGCCACCATACACGGATGTTAATCTAGCAACCAGAAGAAAGAGCAATGGAGGATCAAAAGATCCAGAAAAGAATCTTATTAATGCATAAACCGAGGTGGGGTTACAGTGAAGAGAAGGAAAAGATGAAGATCGAAGGGGGAAACAGGAGAAGGGTTGGGGTTGAACCAGGGCAACAGACCCCGTTCTCCCCACCCCATTTGTTACATGAACTCTCCCCCTCTCTCTCTCCCTCTCTCTTACTCTTTGATGGCGGTGGTGGAAGGGGAGAAGCCCATGAGGACTTTTTCTTCTTCCTCTTCTTCTCCGGAGCTCCGGTAACCTCTCATTCTCTTCTCTCTCTTCTGTGTTCAATATCCAGATCCCCTAACCAACAGCCCACCAAAAAAAAAACCTTTTTTAGTGGAGGGGAAGGGTGTTTTTTATACCCCAACGGCACAACGTCCTTACAAAAAAATACTGGGGCAGCGAAGGCGGGAAACGACTGCATTAATGGAGATTTGACATCCCATTATTTCGTTGACAAAGGGGGGCACTCAGGTTCCCAGGTCTTCCATGTCGGATGGGCATGGGGCCAAGGATCTTCGTAGGGCGACGCCAGATTTTCCGTGTCGGACGGGCGTGGGGCCGTGCTGTTGAAGTTTTGGAGGCGTGCCGTTGAAGACACATAGAGTGTGCCGTTGAAGGCCATTCCAGTTCCTTGACTGGGCTTGTGGGTGTGCCGGTGAAGGCACTATTGTGTGTGCCGTTGAAGGCCTGCTGAGGGTTCACATCGACTCCCAATTGGTCGCCGGTCAAGTCAATGGGGACTACGAGGCCCAGGATGCGCAAATGATCAAGTACCTCCAGCTGGTGAAGGAAATAGCCCAACTGTTCGAGAGTTTTCAGGTAATCGAGATAGCTCTGGAAGAAAATTCCTGAGCGGATGCCCGCTCTCGCCTGGCCTCCTCCATTAGCCCAGAAGGCGCCTGGTCGGCCCTCCTCGACGAATTAGAACGATCGAGCATGGAAATCGAGCTCGTGGCAGTTGCATGAGTATCTTCAGGCGACTGGCGGACCCCGTATATATCCTGGCTCTGGGACTCCCAAGAGCCCCCCAACCCTTGGGAACCTCGGAGACTGAAATACCAAGCTCGACGCTTTGTCCTCCTAGACGAGACCTTATACCGCAGATCCTTCACCGATCCTCTCCTCAAGTGTCTCGATGCGCCAGAAGCTCATCGAGCAATTGAAGAAGTCCACGAAGGCATTTGTGGTGCCCACCAGGGGGGAGGTCGATTGTAAGGATCCTGCTGCGACAAGGCTACTGGTGGCCCACTCTCCAATGTGATTGCTCAACTTACGTTTGGAGATGCGATCGATGCCAGCAGTTCGACCACCTAGTCCACTAGTCGGCCTCAGAACTCGTGACCCTAACTGAGCCTTATCCCTTCGCTCGGTGGGGAATCGACATCCTAGGCCCCTTTCCCATGGCGCAGGCACAGAAGAAGTTCATCATCATCTCCATAGACTATTTCTCCAAGTGGATCAAGACTGAGGCCACCGCCAAAATTACCAAGGCAGTCGTTTGGAGTTTCACTTGGAGGTCGATCATTTGTCATTTTGGCATCCCCCCAGTGATCGTGAGTGATAACGGTCGACAATTTGATTCCTCTTATTTTAAGAATAAGTGCGCCGACCTACACATTCGCAATTACTTCACTTCGGTAGCCCACCTCCAGGCTAATGGGCTGGTCGAAAATGCCAACAAAACTATCCTCAAAGGCATCAAGACCAGACTCGGGAAGGCCTGTTGATTATTATGTGATTCCTTTTTCAAAAGATGAATGTGATCAACAATGATGATATGTGCCAACTTCCCTTCGGTCAAAATTCATTTTTAGGCAGATCTCGCTATATCCTGCTTGATCTGGATTCCGAGCCAGAAACAACTACAGAGCACAGAGTTTTTCATTTCGATCCAGACCATTGGATAGATATGAAATTCATATATGTCGAAGCTCTCTGAGTGCACTTTGTAACGGCGCTATTTTGTCTCGATCCGACACCGGATCTTGGCGTGGTGACCATTTTCTTAGAAGCGCGCAGATCTATCCCGTGACAGGCCAGCAAGAGCAGTCCATCGAGTAATTCCTCCAAAAATATGTCGACTGCGATTCAGTCGTCGCCGACTTCAGTCATCGAAGAGGAGCCTTCCACCGACGTCCCAGCCAGCCGCCTTAACCAGAAGTGGACCGGAAGCATCCGTCCCACGTGCCGAACTCGCTTGCGGCCCAGTGAGTTTAAATAATGCCAAGTCAGACCAGCAGCCTACCTCCGCCCTAAAAGCCCTTCCGGCTTGTTGCCCATCAACCTGAGATCAGTACTCCTGGGTCCCACGTATAGCCCTTTACATCCCTACATGGAGTAGACAGTAAAATTCATTACTTTAATTATTGATTATCTACTATACAGAGAGTACAGATCTTGGTCGGGACGTCTTCCCCACACCCCGAGCATAGAGGTACACTCGCCTCCCTATTTGTCTTACTTATTTGTTCCGTATATGTCCTTAAGCCGCTGCATGTGAGTTATTTTTATTGCTAGCTAATTCAATTTTAATCACCGCTGTGAGAGTGAGTGCGTGACCCGTCCCGTAACTCGATCCGACCACGAGTGTGAGCCGAATACCCTTGACTCACTGCCGGTTTCTCAACCACACAGATCCGCACGCTTCTCTTGTTAGGGATGAGTCGCGAGCTTACCTAAAGTCTCAGGTTCACTTCCAAATTGGTCTCGAGTTGCATCCCATCCCACATCAAATTGGTATCAGAGTGAGTTTGAGTCTAGGGTAGTTGGTCTAAGGTGTTACATTGCATTCCTGTATCCAGTATATCAAAAGGCGTTACCGGACAGATAGGTTAAGCCTATTTAGAAGGTAGCCTCCTTGCGTGAGATGGGTCTTCAGATCGATATCTCCGCCATGTACTAGATACTGATTTGAGTCTAGGTTCTCCATTTCACCTTAGTTAGTGCATTCCAACCTCTATGTCATTGCATGCCCACCTGTAGAGGTACCCAATACTCACCACCACCACCACCTATGGTGGATCCTCGAGTCCGTAGTCCCGATGAGCCTTCGGTGGCCGAGATGTTCCGATCTCTCATGTATGGATGGGCTTAGTACGTGTGTAGATGGCATAGGTACACGTCTGGAAGGGAGAATGAAAGCCTTAGAAGATCAGACCGAAGCATCGGACCAGTCTATTCAGGGTCTGGTGGGGAGAATTGCCATCCTCGAGAGAGCCCTGGTTGAGGCGCACCCTGCACCGACAAATGGTCAACAGGAGCCAGTTCAGCAATCTACTGCTCCAAGGGCTCAAGGGGTAGATGATAGGAGGCACCAAGTGCCCGAGGTGGATGACTATGCATCCGATAATGAACATGGGGGTTATGGTCGTGACTGTCGAGTCCAATGACAGAATCGTGATTACGATGATGACGATCGCATTTTAGGAACGTGAATGCAGACCCTCCCCTTTTTGACGGGTCCTTAGACCTGAAGGACTACTTAGATTGGGAGGCTGGCATGGATCGGTACTTCTAGTGGTTTGAGATGGCAGACCATCGAAGAGTTTGCTATGCAAAGATGAAGTTGTATGGGTAGGCGCAAACCTATTAGACAAATGTGGAGAGCCTGCTAATGTAGCGACGTCAACCCCAGATCAGTACTTGGGATGAGATGAAAACCTAATTAAGGTACAAGTACCTTCCTGCCACATACCGCCAGCGTCTCATAGACAAATGGTAGAGTCTCACCCAAGAGAATCGGTCTGTGACTGAGTACACCGCTGAGTTTGATGAGTACTATTTACAGTGTGGAGTTACGGAAGAGAGCACCATGACCATCACACCCTTTCGAAGAGGCCTGCGGCCACACTATCAATATAAACTTTTTCTCCACAATGTGACCACTTTGGAACAAGCGTATCAGGTTGCTCTCGAGTTGAAGCAGTTTGAGGCAGAGTTCGAGTCTACCCAATGGTTGGGCCCCTTCCCTCATTGCAGTGCCGAGCCCCGTAACTCTTCAGGCACATATTAGAGGGCCCCCATGGCTCAACCTCAGGAGCCCGCCCGTCAGAAGCTATTCTCTCCAAGGCCTCGCCCTCCCCACCGAGGGATCTTCCTCCACGACCCCAATAGCCTGCACCCATTGCCCATCCACCGGCACCCGCACCTCTTGCCCGTCCCCTGTTGCCTACACCTCCTGTCCGTCGAGAGGATAAGGGTAAGGGACCAATTATCGGGGAGTCTAGTGGAACACGACAGCAGTGTTATCACTGCAATGGGTTTGGCCACTTTGCAAGCCAGTGTCCCCTCATCCATCTCTAGTCATTGGGGACACGCAGGTCATAGAAGCCTCATCTTCAGGGCTTGTGTCTGTCAGCTATGAAGCAGAGCAGGAATTAGCTGACGAATTCCTTTGTGAGAGTGACGATGTTAGGGGAGATTCTACGGATGTCCAGGATGCTCAGTACCTAGACGATGTCCAGTTAGGGAATGTTAGGTGCATCCTCACCCAGCTACAGGCCAATAATGACTGGTGTCGGACCACTATCTTTCATACATACTATAGGCTAGGCGGGAAGGTTTGTAAGGTGATTATCGATAGTGGGAGTTGTATCAATACAATCTCCATGGGCACTGTTTCTCATCTTGGTCTTACCCTCGTGGATCATCCTTGCCCCTATCGAGTATCATGGGTGGATTCCACCTCCATTCCGATCAGGTTGCAGTGTCTGGTTCTACTGCAGTTGTCATGCCCCGATGCGAAAAATCGAAACGCAGCAGTTTATATCATTCATGTCAATTAGAGCACTCATTGCCACAAGAGACCACACCACGATGGGCCAAAATTAAAAGTACAAATAACCCACTTTATTGATAATCATAAAGAAAATTACTTATTACACCTGACATCTTATGGACTTCTAACATCTTACAATAATCAAATGAAAGAAAATTACATAGACTTTGTATTATCAGAACTCATCGACTACTAAGACATGGACTTAAACATAATAAAGAGAAGGCTCGCTCCACGATCACTCGCTCACGTCCCCATTGGTACTTGCCTTGGACAGAGCCAATCTTTGCGCCAGGCAAGCTTTAATCTCCGGGAAAGCAGGTCTGCCGTAAGAGCACTTCGCGATGATAGCATGAGAGAGGTTGGCCAAGGACGCCTGAATATCTGCCTGAGAGAAAAACACCGCCAGCTCCCCCTGATCTGTGAAGCCCAGTTCTTTCACTGGGATCGTGACCTTCACAATAGTATGCCGCGAAAGAAGAGTTTGTGCGTAAGATCGTCGAGGTCCCGCAGCTGCCGTCCACGGTGATCCCCTTGTCGGGCCTCCAACAGCAATAATGGAGAGGAGAGTTTGGAAAATGGTGGTAGACCTGAGACTCTGGATGTGAAAAATGTTGATGGGACACCCCTACTCAGTAAACACTTTTTTGTTGATGTAGATAGTAGACATTGGGCATCAGGTGTGCATTACGACATTGCTGAAGTTGTTCTTACGGACATTCAATTCACCAATGAGGTTACAGATCACAGATTGATAGAGGACCTGAACATGGTGTCTAACATCTCTCTGAGATTCAGGTTACCTGACACAGAGTATGAAAGTTTTAGGTTGGGCCATTGGCCTGTTTTCTCGATGGACAGTATCTTTTTGGAGTTTGTTGACTTGGAAACACATAGTTCAGAGGATAAACATATCCCTACGGTACTCTTCTCAGGGGTCTTTGATGGGCCAAATGAGGGTGTATCTGGTCTTGTTCACCTAGTTAGTATGAAGTTTATGACACTGAGACCTGTTTCTCAAATTAGGGTTTTAGGTAATATCCCGTCTTTTAGGCTGAGGGTGGAAATGCTGAGAAATGCTTTTGATGCTTGTGAGTCCCTACTAGAGGTTGCCAGGCATCCATGGCGGAAAAGTATGAACAATGTTATGGCATGGTTACGTCCCGAGGTTACAACGTCAGAAGCCAAGTATGGAATTGGTCAATTGAATTTTGACGAAAATTGCATGCATCCAGGAGAAGATGGTGACATGGCTTCAAGGATGCATCCTGAGTAGATGGCGAGCCTCCGGGCGCGCCGTTTTCTTCGGAGCTCCCTTGATGGGTTCGGAGGGCTCCACCTCCAGCATGTCCCAAAATTGCTTCTGTTTGAAGATGAAATTTCATGCTTAGCGGTAGAGAAACAAAATGCATTGAAAATCAAAGATGAAATCTAAAAAAAGCATGATAAGTTGAAAAAAGAGCTGGAAGAATTGAATGTTAAAATGGCTGAATGTGAGAAAGTCAAGGAACAATTGAAGAAGAAAAATGAAAAACTTATCACAGATTTGGATGAAATGAAAAATGCTAATGAAAAGATGTTGAAGGGAAAGGAAAAACAAGTTGTGAAGAGTTCAAATATCATGCATGGCAACAAAAATACTTTTCATTATGCTGTTAAGAGTTCACCATATCATGGAGAGTGTTCACACACACACAATGATACACCAACTGTTAATTCTCATTTGCCCTATACTTCGACACATGTAAATAATATGAAAAATTTTGGTAGGAAGAGACCCACTTGTTGTAAGGCATGACATGTACATATGTCAATTAATGAAAGATGATGATGACATATTTTTCAGCAAGTATAGTCAGTCTTTTGGGAATGCTAACATCAAGGGACCCAAGCATGCTTCGGTACCCAAATCAAAATGAGCATGTTTGCTTATTGGTGCAGGTCTGCATGAAGGTGACAGAGAATAAATGGTACTTGGACAGCGAATGCTCTAGGCACGTGACGGGAAATAAATAACTTTTTACAGACCTAGCAGAGAAAAATGGTGGAATGATAATTTTGGCCGACAGGACAGAGGTAAGATAATAGGTATTGGGAGAATTGGTAAGGATCTCAACCACTACATCAAAGATGTTTTACTTGTTAGAGGTCTTCACCATAATTTGTTGAGCATTAGTCAACTCTGTGACAAGGGTCACAAGGTAATATTTGAATCTTCTCACTGCACTATTGTTGATGCAAATTCACATGAAATCAAATTCATAGGAGTGAGGAGTAACAATACATATCATGTTGACTTTGATGAAATTACTTCTGAAAATTTATGCCTAGTTTCTAACAAGAATGAAGATGTTTAGTTGTGGCATCACCGTCTTGGGCATGCCAGTTTCAATGTTATTAGGAAGCTGAATCAAAATAGTTTAGTAAGAGGTCTTCCCACGGCAAGATGGTGGGTGGGGAGGGAATTAGAGCAAGGAAGACGAGGGAGGAAAAGAACCCCCGACCGGTCCACCAGCATTGTTACGACAGTGATGGGGAAGAATAGGAAGGTGTGGTGGTGGTCGTGGTGGTGCCTGCGGCTGGTAGCTGGGAGCGGGAGGGGGGACCGGGGTGCGCCAATAAATGCGTTGTTATGTGACGCGGGTCGACCTCATCATGTCAGAACTCGAGCAACTGACGGCGGGCAGGCCTTCTCTTCCTTTATAAAGGTTGCCCGCCCTTCGAAAAAACGAAAACAAACAAGCGGAGAGAGAGAGAGAGAGAGAGAGAGAGCGATAACCAAATAATAAAGCTCGGCGGGTGGAGTTGGTCTCTACCAGCCGCTCACTCTCACCCCCTCCAACACGACTCGGGCGGTTGGCCAATGCGTGTGAAATGAAACCCCGGCGGTTGCGAACGGCCCGACGGGTTTGATCGGTATTTTGGCGCCCAGTGCGCGCAAATCCAACAAGACCCGTAGCTGTCGTGGGCTGGCCCGGGCCACCCCTCTCGCTCCGTCGCCATCTGATGGGGGGTGGTCTCGAGGCGCGCACGCTAGGGCCCACCGCTCGCTGGAATTTTCTACATCCGATCGCCGCCACGTAGGTTTGGTGGGGCCCCAGCCAGCCGTCCAAAAAGCAAACGCCCAACTTGGAAGATGGCAACCCGGCCCTTCCTTCGGTGTACGTGTGTGTGGACGTGCGTGTAGTGTGAGTGTAGATTCATTTCCAACACCCCCCCCCCCAACAAGAACATTATCGTCCGTCCCCTTCTTCGTCTCATCGTCATCGTCATCATCATATGTGGCACCTGCATCACGTCGTTTAAAAAAAATATTAAAAAAATGCTCCTCCATCCGCTTTGCATCTCGTTCCGTCCTCTCTTTTTGCCGCCGAGCACTTTCATCGGTGCCCCCACTCATCGCGGCTTTTTGACCTCGGTGAAAAGGGCAATGCTTCTGGGCCCTACCGCCCGCCATGTTGGTTGGGGGAGGGTAAATAGTGAAGTCACACCGGGGCCGAGATCATGGGCTGCCGGGGATACCAATTGAAAGCCTCCACGTAGGGAGGGGGAACATGGGGATGGGGCAATTAATACATGCACTACCCTCGCGCAGGAGGGGGGGAACTAGGGGAGGGGAATTCAAACGGTCGATCTGCACCACCTTGTCGGGATGACGCCTGCTTCTTCCATACCGTATGCCTAGCTCCGATGTTCAAACGAGGTGCCGTCAGTGCCTGGATGAAGCCTGGTGGATGCCGAAGAAGGGAAGGTCGCAGTGGAGGGCCTGCGTGGTTCTGTCTCATCGGATAGGTTGGCACGGTCGAGGTGCGACGATTGGTACGCTCGCTGTAGGGCTCCAAATGTAGCGGGACCAACTCGACGTGGTAGAAGACAGAGGGAACTACGTATCCTCAGAAGCTGGCCGCTGTCGGATCACCGTGCTGGTCGTGGTCACCGAAATGGTCGGCTTCTGGTTCCTGGGCAAATAGCAGGATAGGTCGATGATGGCCATGGTGAAATGTTCTGTGCTGATGTCAGAACGAGATGAAACTACTTGAGTAGGCTTCGTATTGTCGAGAGTCACAACTTTGTAGAAGACTACTCGGCCTGAAACTGAGCGGAGAATGGAGTATCGGGGCTGACTAGGCGGCAGTCTATCATGGGTAGATAGAGGGTTCCTAGTCTGGCGCGATCGAGGGAAAATGGTCGCTCCGGGCGGAGACGATGTCAAAAGAAGGCAGGACCACCTCTGGATCATTGGGGACTCAAAGATAAAGAACTCTTATGGAGGGAGTTATGGCCGATTCGCACAGGGGAAGATGGTACCACTGTTGCCAACAGGTCCTCAGAAACTAGTGTGGTTCTGGTGCAGTTGCACGGAAACACCTGACTCGGTTGGTGCCGATGCCAAAACGAGGCGGGATCACTTCTGGAGCGTTGCAGACTCGAAGGAGGATGACTTTGAAGAAGACACCTTGAGCCGATTCTCACTGTGGATGCTGCTAGAATGTCTGCCAATTGAGCCTCTGGTGCTGTCTTGTAGCAGGGAGTAGCAGAACTAGGTTCTGGCTCCACTAGGGAAAGGGCGACGACAGAGAGTCTCCGGGGTTGCTGTGGGCGAAGTGGGGGTAGGTTGCCGGTTGGGTCGCTGGCGTGAGAGGGGGTGTTCCCCGTAGGGTGGGAAGGGGCACCCTCCTCCGTTGCTGGAGCTTTCCCCTTGTCACCAGTGACCCTCCTGTTGGAACTCCTTCGCACCATGTCGGCTACTTGCTTGTTTCCCACAGACGACGCCAGATGAAAAGGCATGATCTCGCGCTTGTCCTGAGCCAGAGATGTTGACCACGAAGTTATGAATTGCAAGAAAGGGAAACAGGTCAGAGGCCCCCAGGGATGAATCCCCAGGGTAAACCCTCCGATGCCTAAGTCAGTAGAGCCCTAGTGAGAGGGGTAGAAGGAAGGAGATGAGGGCGCGAGATTCCTCTCCACCAGGTGCTGAAGTGGTTCTTGCTCAGGGAGTTTAGGCTTACTCTAGTCTTACCTTTCACCGGAGGGTTTCCCAGGTTTAAATAGTGCGTCAGCTGCATGAGTCTTATGAGCGGAGGAGTTTTAGGAGGGGGTTATGTCCTCGACGTGGGCTCTTTATAACCTGAGGACTCTTAGTCTCCCTTATCCTTTTAAACTCCTAGCTATTGAAGAACTCCCAACGGCTATGAGCGTCTATCGGTCGTCTCGAGCATGGGGCGCTAGCTCTTACCCGAGTGATGGGGGCGTACCTCGGTGAAGGGGTATGAGGTAGCAGTGGGCGACCATCCTCGTTCAGATCGACGCTCGGGCTTTCGAGCCTAGAGGCCGCCTAGGAAGTGCTTGGTTTCGAGTGACTTTATTAGGCTTATCTCATGGCAAGTGGACCTGGTAGGGCTGTCACTTGAGGGAGCTGGGTCTCGTTCGGTCTGGCAGGACCTTGTTGGGCCGCTCATACATGGGCTGTGAAAATCCCCCTCTCCACTACTTAATCTAAACTTTCCCCAACCCGTAATTAGTATCCCAGTTAGAATGAAACACTACATATTTTAATCCTTGAAGAACATAGCGCTCAGGCAGGGGGCGCTCTTTGAGAAATGGCGCCTTAACCAGCGGCGCTCTTCCCTTGTTTGCTAGATGACTCTTTTAATTGGCCCATATGTATAGGTGTTGTTTGCATGTGTGGGGTTGGGAGAAAGCCAAAGTCCTTGTGTTAATGCAATCTCAGCATTGGCGAATCCACCTTTTGTGGCACCCTCGCCGAAAGCTTCAATTTAGACCTTTTGTCTGGGTCAGAAGAAAGTCAGAGTCCTGGCGTTAATGCAATCCTAGCATTGACGAATTCACCTTATGTGGCACCCTCATCGAAAGCTCCGATTTAGACCTTTTGTTTGGGTTAGAAGAAAATCGAATTCCTTATGTTAATACAATCCCAACATTGATGAATTGACCTTATGCAGCACCCTCGCCGAAAGCTTCGATTTAGACCTTTCATCTGGGTGGGAAGAAAGTCGAAGTCCTTGCGTTAATGCAATCCCAGCATTGAAGAATTCACCCTATGCGGCACCCTCACCGAAAGCTCTAATTTAGACCTTTCACCTGAGTCAGAAGAAAATTGAAGTCCTTGCGTTAATGCAATCCCAGCATTGACGAATTCACCTTATGCGGCACCCTCGCCAAAAGCTCTGATTTAGACCTTTCGTCTAGGTCGGAAGAAAATTGAAGTGCTTGCGTTAATGCAATCCCAGCATTGATGAATTCACCTTCTGCGGCACCCTCACCGAAAGCTCCGATTTAAACCTTTCGTCTGGGTCAGAAGAAAATTGAAGTCCTTGCGTTAATGTAATCCTAGCATTGACGAATTCACCTTATGTGGCACCCTCGTCGAAAGCTCCGATTTAGACCTTTCTTCTATGTCGGAGAAACCTAAATTTCTTACGTCGATGTGATCCCCACTTCAACGAACCACCTTAACTCAGTACCTAAGGCCTTTCTGGGGTCTCAACTGAAGAACATGGCCTAGACCTTCTGTCTAGGCCAGACCAAACCGAATACCCTTACATCGGTATAGACCCAATATCGATGAATGTCAACTTGATTGGCGCCTGACTCCTAGTCAGAACCAATCAATACAGTTTGCGGCTGAGAATATCCTCACGAAGCCGAAGGCTCTTGAAGAGAAATAAGCGATAGTCGCGGGCCCCACTCCCTCATCTCTCGCTCGCGACACCTGTGAGTGGGGGGCATTTGTTGGCACTCAAAAAAAAAGCTTACCATTGTTCCAACTGATTAACATTAATATGAACCTGCACTTGTTAAAAACACATAGATCACAGTCTAGTCCAAACAAATTACTCAATGCAATCTATAAAGTCTATGCATATGAGTGAATTAAGTTCAGATCAAGAATCTTCAATTCAGTCCAAACCCATTCAAGGTTCAGTTCAAAAATAGTTTAGCAAATTCAGACTTAGTTCATTGATAGCCATCCTTTGCAAAACATTTGAAAGAACCAGGGCCTCCAAGAGTCAACTTTGTATGCATTCTATTTACCACCAAATATAGTGACTAAAAGGCAAGATTAGAGTATCATTCAGCCAAGTTACCAAGGTTGATGAAAACACCTTAGCAAAGTATAAGCCTTTGAATACTAGAGCAGAGAGTGCTTAAAGCACACACACATATTCAATATGCAACATTCACCAAGAGTCATGGATATCACATGAAAGCTCCAAACCCTCAAAGAGCCAGGGGCCAACCCATGGGGTTGACCCTTGCAAACCTGAATAGAAAAACTGTTTCCACGAAGCATGCCAAATCTGCAAAGTAAAAATATCAACATGTGAGCATCAAAACTTCAAGACATTTTCCACAAAACTAACACAATTTGATTTCTCATTAGAACATATGTAAGACACTCAATATATTAGAATCATCAAAACCATTGTCAAAGACAACAAGGGGGCGCACGAGACCCAACATTTTTCCTTACATAACTATTTCTGATGAACTAACGGTGTAGGTGTTGAGTTGTAATTTTACATTCTGAATCTCTTGAGTATAGAGCATAAATATTTTTTTCTAGTATATACTTAACATTCTAAACTTTCTATCCCCGAGGATGTGAACACCAAGAACATAGGATGCCTCACCCATGTTCTTAATCTCAAACTTTTCACTAAGTTCAAATCTGACTTTATTCATGATCTCTATGTCATTTTTGGTAAACAAAATATCATCTATATATAAAGATAATATAATGAAATTTCTGCATGAAAATTATTGTTATAGGTGAATTTACAAAAAAATCATTCTCAGAAATGCATTAATAGGCATATCACTGGGTTAATTCATTTTTGTTCGGTTGTTTTGTGTTTTCTTTTTGTTATATTTTTTGTTATTTTGTTATTTTATTTTATTTTGTTATTATTATCTTTTTTTTTTTACATAAGAAAATGTTATTGTTTCGCATAAGTGCAGTGGTAGTAGCGGCATCGAAGATGCAGGCCGTGAAGGGTCAAAAGGACAGTAAGGAAGCGGGCTGTGAAAGCCAAGGGACATTGGGGGCGTAGGCCGCGAGGCCCGAAGTTGGGAAGCATGCTACGAGAGCCAAGATTGGGTAAGCAGGCCGCAAAGGGCCAAAGTTGGAGGAAGCAGGCTGCGGGAGCCGATATTAAGAAGCGGGCTACAAGGAGCCGATGTTGGGAAGCGGGCTGCATAGAGCCGAAACTGGGTCAGCAGGCCGCGAAGGGCCAAAGTTGGAGGAAGCAGGCTGCGGGAGCCGATATTAAGGAGCGGGCTGCAAGGAGCCGATGTTGGGAGGGTCTCTTCTGTTCGGTTTATTCGGTTTAACGCCCCATCGACGGAAGGGGTTAATTCGGTTTAACGCCCCATCGGCGGAAGGATCAATTCGGTTTAACGCCCCAACGGCGGAGGGATCAATTCGGTTTAACGCCCCATCGGCGGCAGGATCTAGTCAGTTTAACGCCCCATCGGCGGAAGGATCAATTCGGTTTAACGCCCCATCGGCGGCAGGATCTAGTCGGTTTAACGCCCCGTCGGCGGAAGAGTCTGGTCGGCTTAACGCCCCGTCGGCAGAAGAGTCAATTCGGTTTAACGCCCCGTCGGCAGGATATTCTTCTTTCCCTTCTTCTCTTCTCTTTTTTTGGGAGGCGGTGCAAGACCATGTCTGCTTCGCGCTCCTTCTTTCTCTTCTTCTCTTTTTTCTCTTCTGTTCTCATTAATGCCCTCGGACTAGGGCGGGCTTCTCTTAGTGTGCCCCCCTACTTAGGGAGTAGCTTCTCTTCATCCACTCCTGGTGAGGAGGTATGCCTTTCTGCCTCTGTGCCCCTAGGAGGGCCGTATGTCTCTTCGAATGCCCGCAAGGGTATGCTTCTCTTCGAGTGCCCCCCGAAGCGGGGTATGCACTCTTATCTTTGTCGCTTCGGCCTCCCCCTATAAATAGGGGAGAGGGGGGGAATTCGAACGGTTCACACCGTTCAAACCCCCCCTTCTTCCCTCTCTCTTTCTCTGGCAGCCGAGCGACCCCCCCGTTCTCCCTCTTCTTCTTCTCCCGTCGCCGAGCACGAAGGCCGTCACCGTCGTTGTTTTCGTCGCCGTCGTCCCTTTTCTACGGGGTGAGGAGGCCGCCACGACGCCCCCCCTCTCTTCCTTCCTCTTCCTCTCTTTCCCTCTCGTTCTCTCTTTCTCTCCCCTTCCTCTCGTTCCTCTTCTTTGCTCGACGGGGAGGCGGAGCCCTAAGGCTCCCTCTCTCCCTCCCATTCCCCTTCTCTCTCCCTCTTCTTCTCCTTCTCATCTTTTTTTCTTCTTCTCCTATGCCTCCGGTGCCGGGGACGGTCGCCGGGGGAGCGTGCCGCGGACGGGGCACCGGAGGGTGCCAGTGACGGCCCCTGCTAGGGCGTGCGCCGGGGAAGGTGTTAGTGCGGGTGAGTGTACCGGTGAGCAGGGTGGCGTGGGCGTGCCGGCGAGCATGCGCACGGGTGTGTCGGCGAGCATTTGGTAGGGAGAGTGTGCCGGCGAGGGTTTGGTAGGGAGAGTGTGCCGGTGAAGCCCTCTAGCGGTTGTGCCGGGGAGCGCACGGGAGTGTACCGGTGAAGACCCCTTTCAGGGTGTCCCGCGGAGCGCACGGAGTGTGCCAGTGAGCACGCACAGGGGCGTGCCGGTGAGGGCTCGGGGGGGTGTGCTGGTGAGCGCGCGGGTGAGTGTACCGGCGAAGGCCCTCCTTGGGTGTGCTGGTGAGTGCTTCAGGCGAGTGTGCAAGGGAGCACACGGGGGCGTGCCGGCAAAGACCCCTTTCGGGGTGTGCCGGGGAGCGCGGTAAGGCACAGGCATGCCGGCGAAGCTTCGCGCCCAGTGTGTCGTTGAAGGGCCTGGGCAGCGTACCGGCGAAGCCCCCTTCTGATGGGAATCGAGTCCATGCATCCACATTTTATTTTTGCCTTTATGTACTTTAGTTTTTATTTATGTCCTTGCATAAATAGGTGTGTAACTATAGGGCTTTAAGCTCATAGACGTCGACTTTGTAGCAGAGAATTAATACACCACCTGGCTGGCCAACATCGTGCTGGTGAAGAAGAAGAATGGACAGATCAGGATCTACGTGGATTTTTGTGACCTGAATAAGGCCTATCTGAAAGATGACTTCCCGATGCCAATCACCGAAGTGTTGATCGATGCAACTACCCGTCACGAGGACCTTTCTTTCATGGACGGTTCATACCACTATAAGTAGATCTGGATAGCCGAGCACGACCAGATTAACATCACCTTCAGGTCGCCCAAGGGGATCTTCCATAACAAAAGAATGCCCTTCGGCCTCAAGAATGCCGGCACCATGTACCAGTGAGTGATGACCAAGATATTCGACGAGCTGCTCTACAGCAAGGTCGAATGTTACATTGCTGACTTAGTCGTGAAGACGAAGAGGAGAGGCAACCATCTGAGTGACCTCAAAGTCATTTTCCAGAGGCTTTGACAATATGAACTGAAGATGAACCCGATGAAGTGCGCTTTTGGCGTCTCCAGTAGAAAATTTCTGGGCTTCATTATCTGACATAGAGGGATCAGGATCGACCCTTTCAAAATAAAAGTCATCCAGGAGCTGCCACCTCCGAAGATCCTGCGAGAACTAAGGTCACTGCAAGGCTGGCTAGCTTATATCTGTAGGTTTATCTCTAAGCTATTGGGACACTGCTAGCCGTTCCACATGCTGATGATGAAAAATGCACTATTCAGTTGGGGTGATGAATGCCAGCATGCCTTCAACAGGCTGAAGGATTATTTGAAGACCCCGCCTGTGCTGGGGGCACCTGTCAAAGGCAAGCCACTCATCCTTTACATAGCAGCTACCAAATACTCACTAGGGGCAATGCTCGCCCAGTACAATGATGAGGGAAAGCAGCAAGCTCTTTACTATCTTAGCCGAAGACTGGTAGGGGCGGAAGCCAAGTACACTCCTATCGAAAAGGTCTCCCTCGCCTTGGTCTTCACAGTCAAGAAGCTGAGACACTACATGTTGTCCCATGAAGTAAGTCTGATCTCCTGGGCTGACCCCGTCAAGCACATTCTCTCCCAGCCAGTCCCAAAGGGGCGCCTTAGCAAGTGGGCTGTGCTGCTAATGGAATTTGATATCGCTTACATGCCACAGAAGGCCATCAAAGGACAAGCCGTTGCAGATTTCTTCGCGGCACACCCTGTGCCCGAAGACTCCCCGCTGGATACGAAACTACCTGAAGATGAAGTACTGGAAGCAAACCAAATCTAGCAGGCTGTCTGGCAGCTATATTTTGATGGGGCTTACAAAACAGAAATATCCTCCTTTGGGCGTACCAAGATACGGGCCGGAGCCGGCATCATCCTTAAATCTCCAGATGGAGAAGTGCTGCACACTTCCTACTTCATCAACAAGCCATGCACAAATAATGAAGTAGAGTATGAAGCTCTGATTATCGGCCTCCAGATTGCCCTGTAGATGGAGATTAAAATGCTACAAGTATTTGGTGATTCATTGCTGGTCGTCAAGCAAGTCCAGGGACAGTTTGATGTTCGGAAGCCGGAGCTACTCCCTTACCACACTAAGGCGAAGGGGCTCATGGAGCAGTTCTATCTCCTTGAGATAGGCCACGTCGCCAGAGGGAGAATGCTCAAGCCGACGCTTTGGTAATGCTGGCAAGCTCACTAGCAGTCCCGCCAGATGGGTCGCTCGACATCCGAGTGATCAACCAGCGCCAAGTGTCCAGCATGATAGAAGAAGGATTAGAAGAAGAAGAAGAATTAGAGGTCACCACAGTAGAAGCTATCAGTCAGCCCGACTGGAGAGACCCTCTTATACAATGGTTCAAGTGCCAACAACTGCCCGAGCAGAGGGAAGAGAAGATTAGACTGATCAGGATAAAGGACTCCTATGAGCTCCGAAATGGGATACTATTTTGAATTGTGGCCGACGCCAAACAAAAAGTATTCCTCCGATGCATGTCCATTGAAGAGGCTCGAAGAGTTATAAAGGAGGTTCATGCCGGAGCAGCCGATGCACACCAGGTGGGGCCGAAAAAAAAATTGAAATAAAAAAGCTTGGCTATTACTGGCCAACGATGTTTGACGATTGCTGCAAGTATGCTAAGTCATGTTAGAGGTGCCAAGAGCATGCCACGATACCCAGGAGGCCACTCGTGCTGCTGCATCCTACGGTGCCCAGCTGGCCTTTTGCCCAATGGGAAACAAACGTCATAGGTTCATTGCCCACCTCATCCACAGGCTGCAAGTACATCTTGACAGCGACTGATTATTTCTCCCATTGGGTGGAAGATGTCACCCTAAGGGAGGTCACTGGGGAGATCGTGGCCAGGTTTGTCTGCCTCAACATCATATTTCGATTCGGCAACCCCGACCGAATCATCTCAGACAATGGAAGCCACTTCCGCAACCAGAAGGTCTATCGGCTGGCCGAAAAATACAAGATTGACTACAAAACATCAACTCCCTACAATCCACATGTCAATGGTCTGGCTGAAGCTTTTAATAAAACTCTCTACACTCTCCTGACCAACATTGATTGCTCCAGCAAGAAGGACTGGGAGGAGAAGATGTACAAGGCGCTATGGGCATACCGAACAGTATACAAGACCCCAATGGGCTATTCACCTTTCTCCCTAGTGTACGGCTCAGAAGTAATAGTTCTCATCGAGCTGGAGATCCCCTCCTTGCGGGTCGCCATCCAGCACAAGCTAGTCCGTGAGGGACAGACAAATGTCGAGCGAAGACTCGAAAAACTCTCCAGTCTGGAGGGAAAGCGATTTCAGGCTCAACAGAACATTTAGGTCTATCAGGCCCGGATAGCGTGTGCCTTTGACAAGCTCGTCACAGAACGTGAATTCAATAAAGGCGACCTCGTTATGGTCAAGAGAAGAGATGACATGGCTGCAAACCCCAAGGGCAAGCTGAATGAAAATTGGCTCGGACCCTATGTAGTCCAAAAAGTCTATGAGGGCGGAGCCTATCTGATTGTTAACCACCGCGGGGAGGTTCAGTTCTCGCCCCTTAATGGAAGACACTTGATGTTGTATTATGCCCTAGTGCCCCCATTCAATGAATAAAATCATCCTCCACCTTATTTCAGGGTGAATTTGCATGATCGTTGTCCAGACAGCTCGATCACTGTTTGTGTTTTCATAGGGTAAAAAAAAGAAAAAAAGGGGAAAAGAGAAGAAGAAAAAAAGGGAAGAAGAAAAGAAAAGGAGAGAAGAAGAGGGAAAAAAGGGAAAGAAGGATATCTTGACCGCCTGAACCTTCTGGAGGTAGGGGGTCAGATATAAAGTCTTGAAGGTTTTGAGGGGCATGATGTTAACAGCCACACTGGCATCCACCAGGATCCGGTTTACTTCATGCCCATTAATTTTGCCCTTCATGTAGAGGGGTCGATTGTGGCACAGAGGAGAGAGCAGAAAGTCTTTCTCCGTGAAGGTGACAGTGGTCGTGAAAGCCTCATACGTGGCGGCTTTCATTTCTGCCGTGTGTGCCTCATAAACTTCTAGCTCTTGAAGTATTTTGATGAGGGTTTTCCTCAAGTCTTTACTCCAAGCTATGGCTTCCCAGATCGTAATGCTGGTAGGGAAGCGTTTCATCTGGTGGAGGACCTTCCGGTCAGCTCGAGCTTGAGCGTCCCCTAGCGACGATAATATGTCAGGTTGGATCTGCTGTGAGTTGCTGTGCCGCTCCTCGTCAGGGAGTTGCACTGCCTTGCCTTTGTTACTGGGATCAGGCCGACTATCGCCAACCGCAGACTCTTGGAAGAGGGAGGCTAATGACGGCTCTTCCGAGGGAGGCTGAAGGGCTGGCCGGTCCTTGTCGGATGGCTCTGCTTGCTCCGCAAGACAGGTGGAAACTGGCACTGGAACTGGGGTGCTGGTGGCAATCTCCTTGGCGCCAGCGGGATCGAAGATGCTTGGTTGCCCTCGGATCTCCACTGGTGGGATCGAGGTAGGTTGTTCTCCTTGAAAGAGGATAACCCGTTCTGGATCGAAGGCGGACGGGCAAAGAGGCAACTCAGGGACTCTTCCACGGCCTCTACCACGTCCACGATTGCGACCTCGACCACGGCCAATATGTTCTGGAGCTAGTTGTAGTCTGAGTGGAGCCGCAGCCCTTTGTCTGGTTCTGGATGTCACCGGCTCGCCTCGCCCAGAGGCGTTGATGTTATCTGGAGGTGGGATAGCCACCATATTGCAAGTGCAGCCGTGAAGCATCTATTCCAGTTGTTCCACCGTGATCTCTTTGTCCTTATAGAACAAGGAGAGCTCTTCTGGAATGTGAAGGGTTTCGCCTTCCTTGACTTTTTGGATCATTTCTTGGAGGATGCTCGGTCAAAATATGGATAGCAGATTGGTTTGCACAGCTCAATAACAAAATGGGAGGTGACCTGAAGAAAATTCAAACAACTGGACGCTATCTTATAGAAATTTGGAAAGCTGTTGGAATGAAACTCGACAAGGTTGAATTTTTATGGACTTCTGAGGAAATTAATAAACAACCAAATGAATACTGGACTCTTGTTATGGATATAGCTCGAAGAAACAATCTTCCTAGGATAGTCAGGTAAAACTATGGACCCACTTGCACTTAATTTTGTTCATCTACTCTCGCAAATTCTGACATTCTGATCTGTCATATTTCTTTGTTGACTTTGTAGGTGCTGCCAAATAATGGGCAGGACTGAACAGGATGATCTGACTGCAGCCCAGATCATGTACCCATGCATGCAATGTGCAGACATATTCTTCTTGAAGGTCATTTATCACCTTCTTCTGAGTTTTGACATTGGAAAAATCTTTGAATTTATTGTATAACAAGGATATCTGAGTGATTGATGTCTGCTTGCTCTTATTGATATTGCATGGTGGATCAAGAAGCTAGATTTGTATTTGTCTTTACTTTTCCAAGCTCCGTTTTGTAATTCTCCATTGTAACTTGATTAAGTTTGCCACAAGGAATTGCACTACTGGGATGTGCAACATAATCCGTAAGAGTAATCTGTGGTGTTTACAGGCAGACATATGCCAGCTAGGCATGGATCAACGGAAGGTTAATGTACTTGCAAGAGAGTATTGTGATGCCATCAAAAGAAAGAACAAGCCCATCATCTTGGAGACATGCTCCTACCTTCCTCCAACACTCTTCGGCCTTATGTCCGGCCTTGTCGTAATATTTACATATGACGTTAGAGGGGGTGGTGGTGATGAAGAATGGCTTGGATGTCTTCTTCAATTTCATGTCATGTGAAGACTCGCCTCTGCTACCAGATCTCTTCTTATTGGTGAAGCTGGGCTTGTAATCGGTATACCCTGACTTGTTCTTCTCCTGTCCACGGATCTTATCGGACAGTTCCGTGGCGTCCTCTAACAGCTGTGCTCGGCGCACCATCTCCGAATAGACCTGAAATGGTCCAACCTAGCCATCCGTCACTCCAACGGAAACCAAACTATAACGCGCCTTCCTAGGGGCGTTATAGTGCTTAACGGACCAACAAGGGTGCGTTAATCCCCAAGTCACAGAAGGGAACATAACACACTCCTCCAGGGGCGTTACGTACATAACGGACCAGACATGGTGCGTTATGTCACGGAGTGAAAACAGACTATAACGCACTCCTCAAGGGGTGTTATAGACCTTAACAGACCATCTCAGGTGCGTTAAGTGGAAGGCAAGGGCGTTAATCATAATGCACCTTCCCTGGGGCGCTATAGTACATAACGGACCTCCCCAGGCGCATTATGTGACCAGGACCCCCAACGGTTAAAAACCAACAGTCGGAAAACCATAACGCACCAGCACTGGCACGTCATGTCTGACATAGCGGTCAGTCGTGGGACCGTTAAACTCACAAAGACCAGACTCAAATCATGTGAAGCATAACGCCCCTACCTAGGTGCGTTATGCTCATAACGGTCACTGGGACGACCGTTATATCGTCCCGATGGCGAAATGGCGAAGCAGACCCAAAAACGTCAACCACGCCCCCATACCTCCACAGGAGAGGGGGGAATCAAGGGGGAAGCTCCCCAATAACCCTAGGCATGATTCTACAGCCTCGAATAGGCCAAAAATGTGGTGAATCGGTTGATTAGGCGATCACTCCCCAAACCACAATTTTGCCCTAACCCACTCAAAAATACCCCTCTCGATCTCACGACGGGCTAGAAACCACGGGAATGAAACACAGGGAGCTAGGAAACGTCACCCTACCTTAATGGAGCGAATGCTCTGCCGAATCGATGCCGAAATCGCGAAGAACGCTTGAAAACCCTCGTTCCTTCCATGAAACCCCACGAGCTTTATGCCGCCTCGATCGCCACACCGTCCCCGCAGCCGCCGTGTCGTCGCCTCATGCCGTCTGCAGTCGGTAGGAGCTCACCGTGGTCGTCGTCAGTCAAAGGGAGGAGAGGAGAGGGCACTCACGGTGGGAGGAAGAAGAAGAAGAAAGAAGAAGAATAAGAAAAAGGAAAAGAAATGGGATATTTATAGGTCTTCCAAAATCCAAATTAAACCTTGAAGTGTGGGCACGAACTTACTTTACAGGTGCAGTATTTGGTTAAAAACACATGATAAATTATTTTAAATATACGTTAAGCAATCAAAATAGTTTTTAGAAAAAGTCTTTCCTAAAAATTGCTATCAAATTAGAGATCGTAGAGGTCAAAGGTTGGTTCCTCGAACCACGCACGGCACCTATGAAATTTGTTGGTTGGGAAAGAGAGAAAGTTCTCCGAGAGGAAAGTCTGCAAGCAAAGGAAGACACGACAGAAGAAGTCCGCGATGTGATCACATGGGACAACTCTTTGATGCTTAAATCAGACGAGTGCTCAGACGGGGAGAAGAGTGCTCGGAAAGCAACGTGAGTGCTCGGAAAGAGAAGTAAGTGCTCAGAATGAGAAATGGAGGGGAGAGTGTCGTGGGCTCAGAGTACTTACCCCCTGGCCATCTGGTCAGGGTGCTTCTTATAGGGTCTTCTCCCCCTCAACGAGTCATGTCATCTACATCTTCTGGCTTACTGGAGGAACGGTTGTCTAGGATCATGAGATCGTGGGTCGCTCAGTCTTCCATCTTGTGAGAGATGTGGGAGCGAGAGCCACTCAGCTTTCTGACATTATGGTGATAACGACTGTCTTATCATGTGCCACGTGATTCGTGGAGCAATTATGTGCGCGAGGCACGTACCTAGATCTTGGGCCGATCTCTATTGGACCTTAATGGGCCCGAGCGAAATTCCTCTCTCCTCACTAGCCCCCCACTCCCGAATAATGAGAGTGCTCGGTATTCGAGAGGAAGCGATCGTTGGAAATATTCATCCGCTGAAGTTTTCGGTCCTCTTATCAGGGCACCCAGTGCTCATTCGGTGAATGCTCAAAGGACGGTAAGGTCACCAGAGGGGACCTTTCTTCCAGCGTGGACTGTCGTCCATTCCTTCTCTCTGTGTAGAAGGGCTAGTAGCTCTATCCTCTTACATAGTAGTTTGGTAGAATGATCCATCGTGTCCCTCTTCTCTGTCGATGTCCTTATAGGGGTTGTCATGGAGAGAGGAGCCTTGTTCCTTGATTGGGAAAGGCGTCCCCCTCCCTTTTTCTCTCTCTCCACCTCTCATTTCTCACCCTTTTCCTTCTCTCTTCTCTCCCACATTCTCTTCTCTCCCTCTCTTCTCCGGGGGCCGACGGAGGTGGACAGGGGTGAGACGGCGATGCTCATGGGGTGAGGAGCGATGGGCATTGGACGAGGATCACGATGGTGGAGGCGGTTCATGGGATCGCGAGCCGACGAGATTTCTAGTGACATTTTCGCGATGGATCGGCATCCTCGACGCGTGAAATCTCCAGTGGAGGTAGGGGGATGGATCCTTAACCCACGAACTTTCTTTCCTACGAGTTTTATAGGCCGTGGTGAGTCGAGCGGGTTTATTTTCACGTTTTGGAGAAAAGAGCATGCTTTGGGATGTGAGCCAGATCTAGTGATTTGATCATATTTTTGGGGTCTTAATAGGTCCTCTCGATGCTAGAGAGGTAGGGGACTAGTTTTCCCTTATTTTTCCCTTGACATGGGTGTGAACGAGGCGTGGAATGAGATTTTCTGTGGTGTTCACCGGTTTCGCACTCGGGACAGCCTAGCGGGCCTTCCAGGGACTGCAAGGGTATGGGGCGGTCATATGGAGACCGCTAGGGTTCCCCTATGTCAGTTCAAGCCTTGCAGTCGTACGATGGATCGGCAGGTGGGCTTAGCGGTCTGGTGAAGACCGCTAGGAGGTGTCTTGCGGTCCAGGGGTGACCGTTTTTTGGTTTGGAGTCATTTGAGGTCAGTGGGGTAGCGGCCTTGCGACTAACCACTAGGCTACGCCTAGCAGTCAGGTGGAGGACCGCCACTCTGCTTGGTGGTCTGGGAGTAACCGCTAGGGGTTTGGTTTATCTTCGACCCTTGCGGTCCTGACTGGACTGCGAGGCCGGGCCTTGCGGTCCGGAGGAGACCGCCAGGCTCCCTAACGGTCCAGAGAGGATCGCTAGGTGCGTTTTCATGCTCGCCGTGTCCGTTTTGTGTTGTGTTGGTCTCTGGTCGGTCTGGTTGAGACCCAATGACCGACCTATGATCCCGCTGTTGACACCTGTTTTTAGCTTGCAAGTCGAGTCACTTCTCTTGTTCACTTCCGTCGAATGAGAAGCACCCGAATCGAATAAAACACGAGCCGCACAACCCAAAATCGAAAGAGTACCTTCCACCAACTGCGACGTCTCAGCCTCTGCTCTGGTCATGTGAGTCACTCTGTCTTGGGATCTCTGCCTCCCCACAGTAGTTGACCGAGTCAACTGAGGAAACTGCTCCTGCTGTTGTTGCTGCTGCGGCTGTGATGACAACTGCTGGGGCTGAAACTGATGCTGCTGCTGAAACTCATGCGGCTGACGCGGTCGGTCTCTGCGGATAGTCACGTACCATGTGCCCTGGCTGATCGCACCTGAAGCAAATCACGGGCGCCGAACATGGCCTGCCTGGATGAGAACCGCCACACTTGGGACACCCGCCCCGAGAGCCACTCACCGAACCCTGGCGCTGAAAAGACACAAGCTGCTGAACACTGCTCACCGACTGCTGCGTCGGCTCCTTACGACCCCAACGCCTCCTGCCAAGACCAGCTTCCTTGAGCAACTTCTTGAGCTTCGAACCAAGGGACGACAACTCTGATGTTGAAGCCACAGACTGAGCTGCCCCTGAACCACCTGCTGAGGGCTGGACGGTACTCTGCTGCTGCACGTACAACGGCTGACTGAAACCTGCCTGAGCCTGACCTGCACTATCCTACCCTCGAACCTTCTGCAAATCTCTTTCCATCGCCGCTGCTGCCTTGCAAGCTGCATCCAGGTTAGCCAATCCCGATGCAAGAAGGGGATGCCTCAACTCTGACCTCAGACCTCCCACAAGCTTCTCAGTCTTCACTTCCTCATCCGCCATGATGTGAGACGCATAACAGCCCAGCTCGATAAACCTGGATCGGTACTGCATCACTGACATGTCACCCTGGGTCAACTCCAAGAACTCGCGCAGCCTCTGCGACCTGATGAAAGAAGGACAGAAAACACGCTCGAAAGTCGTGACGAACTCCTGCCACGTGATCTGCCGAAGAGGACGAGATTGGAACACTGCTCCCCATTCTGACGTTCACCAAGATCGGGCTGATCCCTGCAATCGATGCGTAGCCAATACCACCTTCTCCTCCTCAGCACACTCCATCGCACTGAACTCGACAATCACCCATGGAATCGAACATTTAACTGGGGATGCGCCGCCAGGGCAAGGCACGTGGACTCAGGGGGTGAGCGACACGTGAAGGGAAGAATGGTTCTGTGGGTACGAGTGCGCAGGCAACTATGGGGAGTCGTGTATAGGACGTCTTTTCCCACCGACCGCAAGTAGTCGGTGTTTATTTACATCAGATTGAATCTGAAGACCTTTGTTCCATGTCGAAGAGAAGTCCGTATGTTCCTGAAGTCCTAGGGGAAGAGCCGGAAGCACTTTGCAGCTGTAGGTTCGTCTCAGGCTGGGTCGTGTTGGCTAGGGGTAGAGGGTACTGGAGGTTCACGCTAGGTGACACAGGAGGGAACTGGAGGCCCGAACGTGGATGCGAGAGCATATGTCCCACTAGCGGTGTAACACTGAGATATATATATTTTTACAGGCGGGCCGTGATGGCCCGGGTACAACAAGTGCATGCCACGGGACAACTCCGACGTCCTAGTCAGTCCCCGGGTCGATGCGTGACATATGAACACATGCATGTTTTACAGAGGGTTCCTCTCGTGATGTGGGGCAGGGCCGCGGTGTCAAACGGGGGCTTATGACTGACTGGGTAACTGAGGGGATACATTGATCCGGTGTCTGGGTGAGGGTCAATCATGACTCAAGTTGAATGATCGAACATGGCCTCATTACTGAGAGGGAGCAAGACGTCGCAACACGTGCATGGTCGCGGCTGACGGGCACGTGAGGGGTGATCCCAACATGAGGGGGCGTCTACCCTTGTCGTAGTGTCTCACATGTGGCGGGTGTGGACTTATGTGTTACGGCTAGTTAACACGTGAGGGAAGTGCAAAGGACGTACCCTCGGCGTGCTAAGCTGACTGACAAGTCACACACATACAATTCTCCTTAGCTCTTTGTCAAAAACCGGTCGAAGCCTTGGAGTTGTCGGACGCCAAAGTTCTGAGTTAAGTGTTGAGTGCTGGATTCCCCTCCCCTTGAGCTCCTAAGGGATTTTTATAGGGGAAGTTGAAGGGTCACAAGGAGTTTACGTGGACTAGCTTGAGGGGGTAAAGCTGGTCTGCGTGGCCACCTTAGCCCTGCTGGCACTCTACCAGCTAGGGTCTTGATCCACTACCTCCACTCGGCATCACCGAGTCACCCAGGTTCATGTGTGAGCGATAGTGGTTTGGCCACTTTCGAGGACCTCGCTCTTTGGTTGAACATGTTTATGTGATAGGTCCGAGGACCCTTGTCTAGTGCTGCATTTCTCCCTTGTGGTGTCACATCAGGACGGTTGGGGCCTTTCACCCCCTGGCACGTGACTCGAAAAGAGGAGGCAAAGTTGAGTCCTTGATCTGGGCTTGCACAATCTGAGCTTGATTGTAAAGCTGAGGGAAAGTATGGAGCTCACTGAGCATGATGATGGCTCTGAGCTGAGGAGTATCATTGTTTACAAGCATAGTGACGGCCTGAGACTCCAGGATAGGCACCTCCGTCCTGGAGGCCATGATTATCCAACGATTGACAAACTGAATGAAGTCCTTGTCGGGCCTCATTTTTTCCATGACTAAGTCAAACAGAGTGGGAGCAATTGAGGTCGAGGACATATGGCCGAAATGAGAGAGAAGTCGCTCGAAAACTAGATCAAAGTTTAGGAGATCGATGGCCGGAACTGAGGAGAACCATTGTAGAGCCTCGCCCTCGAGGGATTTCTAGAATAGATGGACCAACAGGACCCGGTCATGTAGCCATTGGTGAGAGTCCATGAGGAAACCTGAAAGATGATGGTGAGGGTCGGTGGTACCATCGTACCTCCTATACTTGGGGGCCTTGCAACCCAGCAGGAAGTAAGCATTCGGGAGCTTGCACTATTGTGCCAGGGAATGAGGGCGTGAAACCGACATACTTTCGGCCACCACTTGCTGAATGTAGCTTTGGATCTCCTGTTTGAACGTGGGATCCACCCCATTTGATGGTGTGGCAGGGATGGGAGGAATCTGGGGTTGAGAAGTCCCTAGGGAAGGCATGAAGTGGCTGGGCTGGAGTGGAGTTGATGAGGACATCTCACAGCGCTCTCTTTGGCTCGGATCACCGGCATCATTTTGAGGAGTCTGACTATGTTATCATGTGTAATTTTTATTTTATTGAGTCATGTCTTATGTAATTTCCTTTCCCAGGTGGGACGACACTCTCAGTCGTCGGGCTACGACTAGTGGCTCCATCACAAGGTGAGAGAAAGCTACGCTATTGGGGTATAAAAGAATGTCATAGTTTTTATAAAATAGTTTAAACATGGTGAATATGCACTATGGAATGCATTAAGAACTAAACATGCCCTTTTAGAATGCCAGCAAGCATAACGGGCCAACACAGGGCCGTTACCTCGCATAACGGATCAGGACAGGGGCATCATATATTACATAACGTGCCTCCCTTCATCCGTTATGCTCACCCGAACACTCAGGTGAGCATAAGGCATAGGTATGTAGATCATAACGCACTTGCGATAGTGCATTATGTACAGTATAACGCATCTGCCCCAGTGCGTTATAGCCTAATGTATGATGCTATGTAATCGGGAATGCAGAGCATAACGCACCAGAAATGGGGCGTTATGCTGAGTATGACATGCCTCTCATGGCCGTTATACTCGCATAAGCTGAAGCCGGAAACTAGGGAGCATAACGCACCAGGACTCATGCGTTATGAGGCTTATAACGCCTGGGTCTGGGTCTGTTAAAGTCTCCCAAACACTAGGAATCCACAGGAAATCACGGCTCAATACATGATATAATGCATCGGGTGAGGGGCTTTATATCAGCATAACATGTCTACCCTAAACCGCCGTACTAACCACCTTACTAGTCAACAGTCAATGGTCAAACCAGTCGATCAAAGGGAATATGGTGGTCTACCAGGGGTGCGTTAAAGTCACCCGAATGTGGAAAATCCACAGAAAATCCCAGACCATAATGGTCAGGGACAGGTGCTCTATACTAACCACCTATCTAAGCCGTGCAGGAGCATAACTGACCTGGGGTGGTCCGCTATGAAGGCATAATGCGCCTGGTGACGTGCGTTATAGTCATGATGGTCACTGAGGTGACCGCCATGCAGTCTGGGCGACGAGCGGGCACGGTTTGAAACCGAGCCACTCCTCGGTCGATAGAAATCGACGGGTTCGAATACAAAAATCTGTGAAAAAATGAAAGAAAAACCATACCATGCATCCAACCATGCCCACAGAAGCTACTTTGGGGTATATTTGGTTGCTTTAGGTGGTTTTCTGATTTGGCTATGCAAGTGTCGACTCTTAGAGTCGACACTTGTTGGCCAGCCTGCTGCCTGGGCACAGCAGGCTACAACTGTCAACTCTGAGAGTCGACACTTACAGGCCTGTGTGTTATTTTTGTAGCAGGCAGAACCTCAAACAAAAAGTGTCACCTCTGAGAGTCGACACTTATTGCTTGGGTGATTTTTATTGTTTGCTGGCAAAACACCTGTGAACAAGAGTCGACTCTGAGAATCCACACTTGTCCCGGGCATCCTGATCGGGTTTACCGGTTCTGGTTTCGAAACTGCATTTTCTTGATCCGTTTGCCATGCCTTTTTACCCCAATACCCTTTGGGTTTCTCCCATCTATTGGGTGTGTTTTTGAAGGGTTTTTAGAAGGGCTTTGTGGTCTTTTAGCTGCTAGTTCCTTTGACTATATGTTGGCCACGATTTGCTTCGACGACAAGATCTCTGGGGCTTAACGAGTTCATTTGTTGAAGGAAAGGAGTGTGGGAGATGCACCTTAAGGGAGAAGGAAGAAGAAGACCAAGGGAACCCCATCCTCATGCTATTCCTGTCGATTTGAGTCCAAGCTGCGAGCTAGATGGCTGTTTATTCGGAGATTGGTCGACTTCCACTCCAAGCAATGATCTCTAGTGCACCCTATCACTCCAGAGGACGGGTTTCACTATGGATTGAGGGGGATTTCTTATTCTATCATTTCCATCCTTTTCATTTGGGCATAGTTTGGATTTGAGCACTTATTGTGTATCCCTTTCCTTTCTCAAACTCGATATATTACTATGTGTAAGCGGAGCTGCATCTCCGAGTGTGTGGATTTATTATGGGGAAAGTTTCCCTAAGTTTGGTTGTGCGAAGATGGAGCTGTGTCTCCCTGTGGTTTTTAAGTCTGGGGTGTGTTCCCCGACGTTGTGTGTGTGAGTGTTACAGTGGCAGCGTCTTGGGGCCAGGCCCTATGTGTGCATTGCTACGGAAGCAGCGTGTGTGGTGTTGGGGTTCATCCCCGTGTTGCTACATTAGTAGCGTGTAGTGTAGCCTCACTGGGTTTTGGTGGGGGGTGGACGTTGGGACCCCATCGTGGTCCTTAACCCCCTATTTTTTGTTTTGTTTATAGGATCATGCCCCAACCGTAGCACTAAAAGCTTGAGCTGGTAGCAAAGGCAGACCGTATTTCCTTATAGCATTACAGAACCCCACATTATCGTGCTGTGGGCAGACATGAGAGGCTTCGCACATGGGCCCCATAATCCATGCGGTGGGATGGGTTGCCAACGCACCGATGCCCCACGTGGACCCCATAATCCATGTGGAACAGTAAATCCCTAAGGGAGACGCTGGAAAATCCAACAATCTCCCTCCCAGCGGCACTTGGGAGATTTGAACCTACAACCTCGCTCTGATACTAGTTTATAGGATCATGCCCTAATCGTTACTCTAAAAGCTCAAGCTGGTAACGAAGGCAGACCATATTTTCTTATGGCATTATAGAACCCCACACTATCGTGTTGTGGGCGGACATGAGGGGTTTCGCATATGGACCCCATAATCCATGCAGCGGGATGGACTGCCAACGCACTGATGTCCCACGTGGACTCCATAATCCATGTGGAATAGCAAATCCCTAAGGGAGACGCTGAAAAATCTAATAGGTATGACCAATCTTATTTCTAAATTTACTCGGTTGAATTTAGATATTAATATGAAGAAGAAAGAGGATTACTTTATAGCCAATATCCGAACTTAACCTACATTGATAGAAGAACTAGTCAAGCTACAAGATAATGACCATGTATTATTGGAGATTAAGGTCAATATGGAACAACGGCCGGATTTCTCTATTGCAAATGATGGAAAGTTACTATTTAGGGAACGAATTTGTATACCGGATCATGTTGATACTAAGAAATTGATCCTAGAAGAAGCTCATAAATCTAAGTACACCATTCACCCTAGTGCTACCAAGATGTATCAAGACCTCAAAAGAAATTATTGGTGGCCCAATATGAAAAGGGAAGTAGCGGACTATGTGTCACGTTGCCTTACTTGTCAACAAATTAAGGCAGAACATCAAAGGTCTGCTGAAAAATTACATCCCTTGGAAATTTTGGAATGAAAATGGGAGAGTATTGGGATTGATTTTATCATGGGACTGGCTAAGTCAAGAGGTGGCATGATGGAATATGGGTGATCATAGACCGTTTAACAAAATCGACTCATTTCTTACCTATTAAAAGTTGATGGTCTGTGGATATCTTGGCTGCTATATATATAAAGGAGGTGGTTAAGTTATATGGTGTCCCTATCACTATTATTTCTGATCGAGACCCTCGATTTACTTCACAATTCTGGAAGGGTTTGCAACATTCCTTAGGGACCCGGTTAAATTTCAGCACAGCGTTCCATCCACAAACCGATGGATAAATCGAAAGCACCAATCAAGTGGTGGAGGATATGCTCAGGGCTTGTGTCATCGACTTCGGTGGGAGCTAGCACGACCATTTACCTCTAGTGAAATTCGCTTATAATAATAGTATCAAGCTAGCATTCAAATGGCACCATTCGAGGCACTATATGGGAGAAGCTGTCGCTCACCTATCTGCTGGAGTGAAGTTAGGGAAAGACAACTTCTAGGTCCAGAATTAATAAGAGATACTACGGAGAAGGTCAAGCTAATTCGAGAAAGACTTAAGATGGCCCAATATAGATAGAAATCATATGCTGATAATCGAAGACATGACCTGGAATTCTAAGTAGGTGACGATGTGTTTCTCAAGGTCTCTCTGAGTAGAGGTAGGTATTCAAAGGTTCGGCATTAAGGGCAAGCTTACTTTAAGATTCATTGGCCCTTTTGAAATCCTTGAAAGGGTTGGAGAAGTGACTTATCGATTAGCTTTGTCTCCTCAATTGGCTGGAGTTCAGGATGTATTTCATGTCTCAATGCTCAAAAGGTACGTTCCCGATCCATTCCATGTAATAAGCTATGATAACTTGAAAATTCAAAAGGATTTGACGTACGAACAAAAGCCCATCAAAATAATTGAGCAAGAAGTACGACAACTTCGGAATAAAACTATTTCCATGGTCAAAGTCCAATGGAACAAATTTGGCCATACGAAGTGATGTGGGAAACAGATGAAGCCATGCACAAGAGATTTCACGAGCTATTCGAATGTAAGTACACTCACCCTTGAAATTTATGCATTAAATTTGTGGACCAAATAAAATTCGTAAAAATCGACAGAACTCACAGAATCACGCCTAGATCCGAACTATTAAGGATCCATTAAGGCACGGGTGTTACAGTCCTTCCCTCCTAATAAAAATTTCATCCTCAAAATTTCAAAGGAAAGGAAAAGGAGGAAACTGAGAAAGGAATTATACCTTACTGGAATAAGAAAGGAAAAAGCTATCTCATCTCATCCTCGCGTTCCCAAGTAGCCTCATGACCTGAGTGACGTTGCCAAACAACTTTCACCAGAGGGATTACATTGTTCCTCAACCGCTGCTCACGACAGTCTTCAATTCTGACAGGAAACTCTGGTGTGGATAAATCAGTAGTTACTTCTGGCCATACTGAATCGTCGAGGACATGAGACGGGTTAGAAACATATTTTCTCAATTGGGACACGTGGAACACATCGTGAATAGCCTAAATAGTCGCCGGTAACTGGAGACGATAAGCTGCCTGGCCTACGTGCTCCACAATAGGAAAAGGGCCAACGTACCGTGGACTAAGCTTACCACGTTTCCCAAACCTAGAAACACATTTCATCAGAGATACTTTAACAAACACCTGATCTCCGAGCTCAAACTGGAGTGGACGCCTGCGTCGATCTGCATAGCTTTTCTCTCGACTCTGAGCTGTCAACAATCTTTGTCTGATCAGACGAATCACAACAGCGCACTACTGTACCATGTCTGGCCCTGTCAAAAGTCGGTCACCGACATCAAACCAGTTCAGAGGAGTATGACAAGGATGACCATACAGTGCTTCATACGGAGCCATGTCGATGCTGGAGTGAAAGTTATTATTATAGGCAAATTCCACTAGCGATTGGTACTGACTCCACAAACCCTACCAATCAAGGCAGCACGATCTCAGCATATCCTCCAAGGTCTGAATAGTCCTTTCTGACTGACCATCAGACTGAGGGTGATATGCTGAAGAAAAAGTAAGCTCAGTGCCCAAAGTTTTCTGGAAGCTACGCCAGAAGTCGGAAGTGAAATGTGGGTCGCGATCTGACACTAGCGAAACTGGAATACCATGCAGTGGCACGATCTTTTCAATGTACAGCTCGGCCAACCAGAACGAGCACTACACACCAAGGAAAATAAGTCTGGCACCTCCGAAACAAGGCATCATCGCTATTGTCTCACAAGGAAAGGAGACACGACTCATGCCACGAAAACAACCACCAACAACACAAGCATCAGCTCTTCACGAGGAAGACAAACATCTTAGCTGACATCTCCAACCATCGGGTTCCGTGCCATAATCAACAAGCGAAACTGGCAGATAGAATGCCAATGATAGCAGTGGGCCACAAACACAATCGAGTCTGTCCTCACTCAGACATGACATCTGATTTGAGTCGCATGCTAACTCTACCACTACAGAAGAGTACAACACAACCAACCAATAACATCACGATCCACACAATGCCAAATTCAGACTCACAGGGAACTTCTCCCAAGCTGAACACAACCAACAAACACCCTCAACAACACCAGCAGAATCTCGGCTCCATTCTCAACACAGGATCACGGGACACAACTGCAAGCTGGGTCACATCATGGAACAATTACAGCTGAACACACGGCTAAAAAGGAACTAGCCACACATAGCTTACCAACAAGGACCCACATCAACTCTAAGAAAAATGCATCTCTAAGACCACGATCACATCTCGAGAGCACAACTTCCAAGAAATGCAGATAAAGGAAGGGTACTCAATCAGCATATCTGCCAATAGATTTTCCCAATTCTTGAAATTGCCAGTGCCAACAACCACAATGCCACAAGAAATGACATGGCAACCAACAACATCAAGGCACTTATAGCCAAGATGAAGACACACCGAGAAAACGATCCTCTCAACTGGCCAAAATCTTCCAACCAACGATCCTCGACCAATGGGTTATAAGCCAACATGCTTCCGCTATGCACTCTACATAAGGCACAAAGACAAAAGAGACAACTCAGCATCCGCATCTCAGCGCACCTCTCGGCGCCATCGCAACTCACGAACTGTAATGTACCACGCCTCCAGTACCGATCCTGCTAACAGCAGATCACAAGTCGCCATAGTGCAAACCATCATGCTAAGAGCCACAACACAAGTCACCAAGAATACCAATCTAAGCTTATCCTCACGTCCTAAAATGATTAGAAACCAATCTGAAGACCATCTCGATACAAGGAGGCTACCTTCCAAATAGGCTTAACCTAGATGTCCGGTAACGCCTTTTGATATACCAAGTGTTGGGATGCAATGCAAACCAAAAACACACACTTTTTTTTATTTTAAAACAATGATGCTCCTAGACTCGACTTAGACCATGCAAAGACTACCCTAGACTCAATTTGCGCTCTGATACTAATTTGATGCGGGACGGACATGCGACTTGGGATTCTAGCTCGCGAGCGTCCCTAAGCGAGGGAAATGTGGGATCGTGCGTGGTTGAGAAATCGACAGTGAGTCTCGGGTATCAGCTCTTCCGTGTGTACTCAGACTGAGTCATGGGATGGGTCACTCACTCTCGCTTTCTTGCAACGGTGATAACAATATATCAAGCTAGGAATCCTAACACTCACAGCGGTATATACAAATAGATATGAGTAAAACAAATGCAAAAGAGAGAAGGAGCGGATTTACCTCCACACGCCGGGCGTGGGGAAGACGATGCCGACCAAGTCAGTAACGCCCAGTTAAATAATCAATCAATAATTTAAAGAAATGGTTTCTACTGCCCACTCTACACAGGGAGGTAAAGGGCTATACAAGTGGGCCCGGGAGGACTGATCTTGGGTTGACGGGTAGCGTTTTGATGTAGCTTCGGTGGCACGTGTACTCACGAACGTGGGGCCCATGTGCAGGTCGAAAAGTCCAAGTGGGCCCGAAGTGGTACCACTATAACGCTAGCTCCTAGAAAGGCACTCCCTGGGATGGGGGCACCCTGGTTTGCATTGTGGAAAGTGAGTAGGCTCCGGTCTTCACTTGTTGGAGTTGCTACCCATGGATCTGAGGTTCGGTTTTGCAGTGCGTGAACCGGCGAGATCAGCTGTTGCGCTCACTCCTGATGTTGGATTGACACAAAAGAGGTACCATTGGAAAGCTAACTTGAAGTACTTCGATCTATGGCCAGAGGGAGAATTTTGAATATCCAAGAGCTGGCCTTGGTCGAATTTACAATCTGTTGGCTGACAGACTCAGAAAACTCAGGACAAAAAGGAATTGTTCTGAGAATTGGCATTATGGCACGGAGGAGAGAGCAGAAAGTCTTTCTCCGTGAAGGTGACAGTGGCCGTGAAAGCCTCGTACGTGGCGGCTTTCATTTCTGCCACGTGCGCTTCATAGACTTCCGTCTCTTGAAGTATTTTGATAAGGGTTTCCCTCAAATCTTTACTTCAAGCTATGACTTCCCAGATTGTGATATTGGCAGGGAAGCGCTTCATCTGGTGGAGGACCTTTCGGTCAGCTCGAGCTCGAGCGTCCCCTAGTGACGGTAGTATGTGGGGCTGGATCTGCTGTGAGCTGTCGTGCCACTTCTCGTCGGGGAGCTGCACCACCTTGCCTTTGTTACTGGAGTCAGGCTGACTATCGCCAGCCGCAGACTCTTGGAAGAGGGAGGCTAATGACGGCTCTTCCAAGGGAGGCTGAAGGGCCGGCCCGTCCTTGCCAGATGGCCCTGCTTGCTCTGCTGAACAGGTCAAAACTGGTGCTGGAACTGGAATGCTGGCGGTGATCTCCTCGGCGCCAGCCGGGTCAAAGATGCTGGGTTGCCCCCGGATCTCCACTGGCGAGATCGGGGCTGATCGTTCTCCTCGGAGGAGGATGACCCGTTCGGGGTCGAAGGGAGACGGGTGAACAAGCGGCTCAGGGACTCTTCCACGGCCTCTACCACATTCACGACCACGGCCTCGGCCACGACCGATATGTTCTAAAGCTGGTTGTAGTCTGAGTGGAGTCGTAGCCCTTTGTCTGGTTCTGGATGCCACTGGCTCGCCTCGCCCGGAGGCGTTGACGTTATCTGGAGGTGGAATAGCCACCATATTGCAGGTGCAGCCACGAAGCATCTGTTCTAGCTGTTCCACTGTGATCTCAGGAGAGTTCTTCTGGAATGCGAAAGGTTTTGCCCTCTTTGACTTTTTAGATCATTTCTTGGACCCAGTCCCTGAGGCGAGCACGCTTCTGCATGTCTTCCCACGGGATGTAACTATCGAGTGGGATAGACCCGGTAGGGCGGAGAGGAATGTATTCCTCCAAGTTGTCGATGAGCCGCTGTAGCCTCTGGAGGGGCGTTAGCTTTGCTGGGGATTGCAAGGCAGCCGCTTGTATCCATACAAGAATTGTTGTGGTTTGTATACGTATGGCAAAGTAGATTAGCCGTAGTAAATTGTATAGCTAGCGTGATTCTATATAAAGTTCCGTCGCGCCGTGGGTATCTTCCGCGCCCGGGGCGTGACAAAACATGTCGATCGGCATGGTTGAGAAATCGACTTTGAGTCTCGGGTAGTCAGCTTACTCTCGTGCTCGGAACGAGTCACGGGACGGGTCACACTCTCTCAACTCACAGCGGTGACGCAATAAGATATGGCTAGGAAAGTAACCTACTCACATGTAGCGGCTTCAAGAGTATATACTAGCTAGCAAAGCGACAAACAGAGGGGGCGGGTGTACCTCCATGCTCAGGGCGTGGGGAAGACTTTCTGGCCGAGATCCGTGACTCCCGGTACAGTAGTGAATATTAAATTACAGCATTCATTCTATAGCCCACTCCATGCAGGGAGGTAATAGGCAATATGTGGGGTCTGGGAGCACTAATCTCGGGTTGGCGGGCAGCAGTCGGTGGTGCTCGGGTGGATGCGGTCGACCGATTCAGCACTATTCACTCGGGCCTGCAGGATAGCACGTGGGACCCGCTGCTGGTACAGTGATGTCCAGAGAGGTTCCTGGTCGCAGCGACGGGCAGGAGCATTCCTGGAGTGCCTCGGGTCGATCCCCGGGGGTAGCGGTCACCGGAGAGGAGGCGGGCGATATCTTGGGAATTAATTCCCAAGGCTATCCCGCAGCTTCTGCTTCAGGTTGGATCTGCGCACCTTGACGAGGACGATCGATACTCCCAGCCACGACGTTAGATCGAGACGAGGTTAGCACCGTTGCGAAGAGAACTCGAAGAGCTTTGACATACTAGAATTTCATAACCACCCAATGGTCTGATCTGAAATTTCAGGCTCTGCAAATTGAGTGATGGTTCTGTCCTAAAACTCAGAATCCACAGGGTAGATTGGAATCTGCCTGATTATGAGCTTTGACCGGGAATCAAATGAACAAATCAGGACCTGGGATTTTTATGGTGGATAGAGGGGAGGGATACGAACATGCAAATAGGTCTTTTGTAGGGTTATGACAACATTTCAGCGGAGTTGGTTTCTTCAAACCAGCTGGGTAAGCCCTAAACCTTGCTCCATTTCTAGTGCTTGTTTATTTAATATCTACAAAATTGCTCCGTTGAGCAAGAGAGGGAGCGCCTGGCCCTGGAGTTCTCCACTTCCGAGCGGTCATCGTGGGTGTGTGAGAGAGGGACCTAGTGCCCCAATTGGCACCCGGCCAACCCCTGAATTGTGGGGCTCGTACCCTTGGGAGGGTCACCTTAGCCCTGCTGGCACTCTACCAGCTAGGGATCTGATCCATCACCTCTACTCGGCATCACAGAGTCACCCGGGATCGTGTGTGAGCGATGGTGGATTCGACCACTACTGAGGACTTGCTTGTTGTATGTGTTTGCGTGATAAGTCCGAGGACCCATTGTCTATTTGCTGCATACCTCCCTTGTCGTGGCACATCACTTTAGACCAAGAACGGATAAATATTTGCATCTATCTCATGACACATGATACATTACAAGGATAATGGAAGGGACACCTAATAAATAGCCATGTGGAATACACAAGTATGCGAGAGATAGGCATCTGAAGAGGTAAGGTAGTAAAATAGCATTGAAGTTGTATCAAAAGTTAATATACAGAAAAAGTTAGTACTGACAATTAGTACATGCTTGGAAGCTGGGCTGTCTTTATGGATGCTCCCAGCAAGGGAGATGCGGTCAGTTGTGATGCTGTCTCCAAAATTGAGCAAGCAATATGCATCCTTCACAATGTAATTTCTTCACATGTACCCTTAAGCATGTCTGGTAATAAGCTAGACTACACTACCTGAAACAAGGAAGAGGAATAAACCTGTGATTGGGTATGAAAATACATGACACAACTATGCTTGAATGAATCCATGCCCATATACAACATAAGTAGCAACAACCAACAGCCACTACATCCAGATCACTATTTTCCTATATAAAGCTGAAATTGAGTATCACCCACAAACAAAACATGCCAATCCAAGTATCCTTACTCCAGAGATTCAGGGATTGTCAACTATATAGAAAGAATAGTCTCAGAAGACAGATAATATCATAAAATAAATAAAAAGCTCTTTGATGATATGACTGCACAGTGACATAGGCCTACCTCGGCGAGACATTTTGACCTGTAGTTGATGTTGACCAACCCTTAGGGTTATGCTGGCCAAAGCTAATGTATATCGGCCCCTAGGACATATTGGCCTGAAATTGTATGCTGACCAATCTTTGGGAGTGCATTAGCCAAAGTTGATGCGGACCGGCCCTTAGGGCATCTTGGTCCAAAGTTGATGCAAGCCTGCCTCGGAGAGGCTTGCTGGCTTGTAGTTGATGTAGACTTGTCTCGGCGAGGCTTGTCGGCTCAAAGTTGATGTAGGCCTGTTTCTGAGAGACTTGTTGGCCTAGAGTTGCTGTGGACCTACCTCGGTGAGGCTTGCTAGTCCGAAGTTGATGAAGACCTGCCTTGATGAGGCTTGTCGGTTTATAGTTGTAGGCCTGTTTCTGATAGACTTATTGGCCTAGGGTTGATGTGGGCTGACCACTGAGGTATGTCGCCGAATGTTGAAGCTGGCTAATCGTTGACTTGTGATAGTCAGAGTTGATGTAGACCAGCCCTTAGGGCATGTTGGTCTGGGTTGATGTCGGCTGTACACGAGCTGAGGCAGACACCATCCAATGCAGACTTGAGCATAGCATTACTCTCAGGGTTTCTCGGCCTTTGGGATGGAGTGGTCGAATGATCCTCAACTTGGTGTAGTATTGCCAGATGCATGCATTTGGTCTCCTTCAAGATGCCTGGATGACTGAGCTTGCATCTTTATGGGAGGAATTCGCCCGCCTCCACACTATTCAGGAGCGGAGGCGGAGGACTCAGGTGATGATTCAGCAGGAGAAGCAGTAATTTTGCAGACTTTGGGCTACCCAGGCTGGGTTGCGCTCCCAAGTTGAGGCCGCTTACGAGCGCGAGTAGGTGGCCTCCTGTAGAGTGGAGGAGCTTTTGTGAGAGGTCCAGGGGACCGTGAAGGAGCGCAGTCTTGTGCGTGCCGATGTAGATTCTCTACCGTAGGCTTGAGGGGCTTCAAGAGCTTTTGTGAGAGGTCCAAGAGACCGAGGAGCGCAGTCTTGCGCGTGCCGATGTAGACTCTTCGCCGTAGGCTTGAGGGGCTCCAACCTGACCAGTGTGAAGACACCGATCTCGGTCGGAGACGAGGGCGAGCGAGGAAGCGTGGGCTTGCCCGCACGCCGCACTGATGAAGCTTCAACCTGAAAATTCAAGTACATGCACTACGCCACATGCAAGGGGGTTGAAATTGGGGTAGAAAAGTCAAAGTTACATTCAAACACTACCTCCCACAGGGAGGGGCAGCAAGCCGGCCAGGCGGGGGAGGGGAGAGACGAACTAGGAGCTAAATGGATGGCCGATGTCGGTTCTGTCTGCTCTCTGGAACAGGAGACAGATGGGCGATGTTGTCACTTTTGCAGTTGCTCCCTAACTTCTTTTTCAACGAGACTAGTGAAAAATCTTCTCTAACTGACCCAGGAAGACGTCTGATTTTTGGCGGGAGCTCTGGTAGCCAGCGTTGGTCGGGGCGAGGCTGTGAACAGGGACTCTATTTTCTGCTCCTGACTGTCTCAGAACTGCTGCAGTAGGAAGATAAAGCTGCCACGAGCTATCCCAAACTTAAAATTAAGCGCGGTCAATGGAGCTGTAACCGTTGACGAGTTACCTTCGAAACGTGACCTACGGGGGTGCCAGCCGATGTCGGAGTAGGTCTCAGCAGCCCAAACCGTAACAGGGTATCAGTTCAGTCCCAGGGAAGATAGAACTGCACACCCTGGGGAGAAAATAGAGAAGAATTCGCTCGGGTTACCGAATGGAGTGTCGCTTCTTGGAGGTGGAGGGAGACTCGTAGTAGAAGGTCTCGGTCAAACCCTGCCTTTAGATATTCAGGTGAGCAGGTGTGGCAACTTCTGCAAGCCGCCTTTGGATACTGATCAGAACCCTTCTGTGCAGTCGGAGTAGATTGCTTTCCCCGGACAGTCATGAACTCAGAATGAGACGAGACGACTGCCGTTGTGAAGAAGACTCGGAGACGTTTCCACTGATACCTCTTGAACCTTCAGAAACGCCCGGATGAAGTCGCAGTTGCCTCTACAAGCTGCTGTTTCACTGCTGCCTGCGTCCCAGAACTGCAGGTTGAAGAGGGGAGGTGGGGAATGAGGTAAATGGGAGGGGAAAGGGGGTGGATGAGTAATAACACAAAAGTAGGATGAGAATGAATGTGAATGGTACCTTCAATGAGTTCCCCTTCTTGAGTTGGTTCATCTTCCAACACGACATTCAATCTAGCCTGCCACTTTCATCCACCGTTGTTCCTCGTGGATGGTTGCTCTTTCATCAGAGGGCAGTCAGGCATACAGTGCTCCTGACTTCCACATCGTAGGCATGCGCCCAAATGTTTCTAGCATTCTTCGGCCGCATGAACGAATTTATCACAAAACGTACAAGTTGCCATGACTTGCTTATCTTCTTCTTCTTTAACCTTCTTATTCCGATGATCATCCTTGCTATTCCTATTTTGGGATCTCTTCTTGTTATCCTGAGAACTGTCGGTGATGCTAAACTTTTTCTGCTTCTTCCCTCGCCGATCAGACTTTCGGCTCGGCTCCTCTACTTTGCCTTTGAGCTTGTCGACCTTTTCCAAGGTCTACTCACATAAATGTGCCCATTGGACCATCTCCGCATAGGTCCGAATATTCTGTTGGCCAAGCTGCTAGATGAAAAATAGGCCGCAGCCTGTCCATAAAGCGATTTGCTTTCAAAAGATCTGTGCTCACTAGATGCTGAGCATAGGGTGCCTGGCGAGAAAATTATAGCTCATATTCCGCCACCGTCATCATACCTTGACATAGTGACGTGAATTCGGCCGCCTTCCTCTTCTTGACATGCTCGGAGAACTACTTGGCTCGGAAGAGGTCAAGAAACCCGTTCCAAGTATGCGGTGCATCTGCAAGCGGTGCAGGAATAGATTTCCACCAGGTACGAGCGTCCTTGTTCAACTGGAACGTGACGAGATGAACCTTCTCTTGGTCAGTACATTGCATGACCTCGAATATACAGTTCATTTCGTTAATCTAATTTTCAGCCTCATCCGGGTTGGAAGAACCTGAAAATCGTGGAGGGTTTAAGCTCCGAAATTACGATGCAAGTTACCAGCGCCTGCCCTCGCGTCGGCTTGCGCCATATTTTGTAAGGCCTAGGTGAGACCCGCAACAGTTTGTTGCATTCCTCCCCAATCGACACGATGAGCCATGATGAGAATAAGGTACTTGAGAATCATTTCTGGAGCTTAGCAGCCAGTTCTACCCAGCTAGTGAACACACAGCGTGAGTGCAAGATGGAGGAGGTAGAGACTTATACTCACCCCATCTCAGGTGCCAATGCTACTCGGTCTCTTCTGGAACCCGAGCTGGTCAGATGGGCTTTAGCAATTCGGTCAAGTGTCTTGGTCTTCCAGAAAGGTGGTCTTCCAGAAAGGTGGTCTTCTCAATCTGGAGCCTGGAGCCATATTATCCGTTTCGATTCGGACGGAATTTCGACTATGACCAGCACATCCCTACATCAGTTGCTCAATTTCCTCTGTACAGCAGAGCAAAGCATGGTTCAGTGATCACTGGTGATGGCCGCCTCTGGTGGGACTTCTTTCATCGCCATGATGGGGCCACTTTCAGAGTTCCGACTATATCAAATCATGCTCCGCGGGTCACTTCAGATTACATTAAATGGTGGAACACCCATACCAGTTTTTATCGGAATGGCAGAGGAACATTCTGGGATGTAGCCGAGTGGACGTTCCTGAGCCAGCAGTCGGGGCCCGTGTTTGACATTGATGAAGCTCATCTGAAATGGTTGTATCCTCAGCACTCGAGGGAGACAGGGACATATTTGGCCAAGCGGCGAGCTCTGAAGGAAGAAGCTTCTCAGCAACTGACACCAGTACTTGCTGCCATTAATGAGGACAACTTTGTAAAGCACTTGAGACATCTATGCCAGGTTGGGAGTGCCCGTCTGGAAGCCCAACAGTGTCCACTCCCCACAGAGGAGCCACTTCCCTCGATTGCCCCATGGAAGAGTGCAGTCGATCGCTTCCATCCATGTAGGACATTTGTAAGGAAGGAAGACAGGACTTTGACATATTATCAGCATACGTCCTGGTTATTTATTTTGATGAACATCCATGGGTTGACCCTAGGCAACCCGATTGCAAGCATTTTGGACAAGCCTCTATTCATTTCTTTTCATTATGTCGACGGTTGGTGCATGGACCACCTCGGCTTGTTTCATTGTCTCGACTTCAACGGCCATACAGACTTAGCTACTTTGTCAGACAAGTGTCAGAAGATCGGGGACGTTCGTTGGCTCATCAAGGAGGCTACCTCTCATTCTAAGGAGGTGGCTTATCAGTACTGGCCCCTCTCTTCTTTCTACGACGGCCCAACGGGTATGACTTTCCTTTCAGCTATAGTAGCTTTTGTATCACTGTTTAATCTTCATCTCAGCAATATGCTTTTTTCTTCAATAGATAGACCTGATATCAAGCAGCAAGGGACCTATCGAAAAATCATCTCTCAGGTTGAAAAGCCTTCATATTTTGAGATGCCTAAGTCGGCACCGATTACCACTCCTTTGCCTCCTGGCAAGAAGAGGAAGGCTTCTGCGGTTAAGGCTGCTATTGTGAGGGCTAAGAAGGCCCAGAAGGTTCACTCACAGCAACCCCCTTCTGAGGCAGCTACTGTAGATACTCCTTAGCTTGACATTCCATCGTTTGATGAATTTTCAACTCAAAAGGAGGCTGCTCAGCAGGCCACTGAATATAACACTGATTCTCTTAGGAAATTACAATTACCCCCCTTTTTTATTATTTTCATGATACCTTCATTCTCATTCTGGCATAACACTCCCTTGGTGGCAGTTCAAGAACAAGCTGCTGCTGTCGTGACTACAGGGGAAGCCATAGGTGCAGTAGAAGGTGCAGATGGGGAATCCTCCGTTATTCCTTCAGAAGATGTTAGACTGCCTTCGCCTACCCTGGCCATACCTTCCACAAAGTGGGAGATTTCCATGCTTGACCCGACCTAGAATCTCATGCATGTTGGAAACCTCGCCTTCAAGCACCAAGAAAAATCATCGCTACTATCAAGTCAACTTCTCTGACAACACTCACCAAGTGTCTCGTTAGACCAAATTGGTAGCATTTTCTGGCACCATCATCACAACTCGCAGACTGCAACTCACCATGCCTCGAGCACTGACTTTGCTGATTGCCAGCCACACTCTACCACAACGGTTGAGCTAGCCACTGCCACACGCTCCCTACCTATGCTTGTCTCTGATCTCGGAATCACTAACACGTCAAAACACTTACTGAGGAGCGAAGAGATCACTAAAGACGCTAGGCTTAAAGGCTGCTACACTAACAACATCAAGACATTATTCCCTAAAATCTATCCTTACTAACACCAACACATTCTCAATTCTCGAGTCCTCAAAATATCCATCTCCTGAGCTACTACTGCACGAACCACTATGCCAAGAGCCACAACACTAACTACGATCGGCACCTGCCAAAGTTTATCCTCAAGTCTCGAATCTATTGTTGAACCTTCACATCTCATCTATGGCCTCGCTCGGCGCATCTTAGTGCTGTGCATAATGGACCTCAATCCCACAACTTGGGCCTAAAACTAAGCCACCACCATACTATCTTGAATCAGGTTCAAAACAATCATAGCCCATTCATGCGTAGACACGTAGGACTTTAACTCACTTGGGCATCTCTACCCAATCCTGCCTTAAAATCCGTAAAAATAATCGAGACTGGAACGTCATCTCCGACACCACAAGGCATGATGAGAAGGTCTGGCTCGACCAACACCAGCTCACCAAGAAGATCCTCCGCTCGTTCGAGCACTTTCTCGATTAAGACATCTACTCCGCTACCTTGAACCATGACCTTGATGCCTCAGGGGTTGGCTAAACCTCAAGTTGGGGTGGCCAAAATGACATTAACTCCTCCAGAGCACACTCATGGCCACCTAGCCGTGAACTATCCTTGCCAGCCACCTAGCCTTGTCATTGATATCTCTAATGTCCCATCATAAACTCGCACCTGCCAGCAAGACTCTGCCCAACTCAGCACAACTGGGGCCACCGCCACAGGGGAAGATAACTCCCTATCTTACTCCTCAGGCTCCCACTGGCACTCTAACAATAACCAAAACCGCCTTCACAGTCCCAACACCACGCACTCTAGCTCTCACGCGAGAAACAACGCGGTAAATAAATACAAAAACCCTATACTAGCTGTCGACTGTATTGGACCTTATCGACTCTGGAACACTGTAACTAGCTCAAATTCTCATGTACATCCACAACTAGGCTATGATATCATGAGTAATGGCCCAAGATCTAGATACCGAGAATTACTCGATACCATTCGAATCCTACCCTGCCAACCACGAGTTGGAAGGCTCAGAAGGGTTAATCAGTATGTGGAGGTACACTAAAATTTAAAATAATGTAAGAAATAACTACATAATGCACTGCTGAAGCCCTGAGGAGTCCCCACTTGCTGCAGCACCGGCCTCCACTACAGCCCAGAGTTCCAAGAGGCCCACCTTATATTGCTGGAAAGTTCTTCCAGTCAGCTTCATCAGCGAGGTGATCCCACCTTCATCTGAGGTCGGGGCTGTCCGGGAGGTCCATTCTCGTCAGAGCGCACATCTGGCATCTTAGGGAAGACTAGAGCACCGGTGCAGAAGCTCCAACGTCCACACCCCAGCTCCCCTTGGTGTGCCATTTGGCTGAGATGATCCCCTACCAGTCCTCTATCCAACACCGCCTGCGGAGCATCGTTTGGAGTTCGGAGCTGTCCGTTCCAATTTTTCTCCCCCAGGTGCGCAGGTCAGTCCACTCAGAATCAGAATGGATACCCCTCCACTCTACGTCCTCTATCTACCTACTCCGACCTCCCCTAGTGGCCTTCCTGGTTGAAGATCGAAGAGGACTCATTCACGGACGTGTCCGTCTTGGTCCCGCACCATTTTGACTACGGGAGTGTTCATGACAGCATCGTCGACCTACTGCTGCGACCTAAGAGCAGTCCCAGTCTGAGCAAAGCAACCCGGGTCCTAAGCTAGCCACGACAAGCAACGACACCGGATGATCCCACGAAAATTCAGGAGCCTTCCTGGACCAGTCAGTAAAGGATTGGCACTAGTTTCGGTGTCTTCAGAGTCTGGTACAGTCCGTGGCGGCATCAACAGTGACCCACTGTCGAGCAGTTCCTGACCTGGATAGAACCGGGAGTTGCCCTCCCGACGCGAGTTTAGTTTACCTCCCCTCCCCGCCTGGCCGGCTTAGTGCCCCACCCTGCGTGGAGGTAGTGTTTGGTTGTAATCTCAATTCCCCCTCCCCTAGTCCAACCCCCCTGAGCGGGGAGTAGTGCATGTATTATCAAACAGGGAGAAGCTTCACCGACGCAGTGTGCGGGGAACCCACACTTCCCCGCTCCTCCACGTCTCTGAACGGGGGTCAGTTTCTTCAAACCGACCAGGTAAGCTCTAAACCCTTGCTCTCATTTCAGTTCTTTTTCATTTCATATCCATCGAATTGCTCCGCTGGAAAATAGTGAGATCATCTTCACTCGACGTTTTAAAATTTTGAGTTATATGATTAAATTTAATAAATTTTAATAGTTGTGGAGATATTTATTTTACCGATGAAATAAGAACCGCGTGAAAAATAGAAAAGAACACAGACGAGACGAGTAGTTAGTAGTGAGAGCTACCGGGGACGCCGGCGTAGCGGAGGGCCTCCTCGATCATGCGGACCTGGGCGGCGCGGTGGTCGACGGCGGAGGCGGCCGCCCGGGGCTCGTAGAAGCCGTGGTGCATGTGGTCTCCCCACACGCCCTCCCATGTCTGGGACGACCCGTCGTAGAACTCGGCAATCCCCTTCCGCAGCCCCTCCGCAGTCATTGTGCCCCCGGTGGATCGACCCTGCCGCCTGCCTCCCAAAGGTCCCGAGGAAGCCTACAATTTCTGGAGACCGCGCGCAGCGGATGGAGGGCAGCAGCCGGCCGCAAGGGAGCCTAACCAGTGGTGTCTGCCTCCTACGCTCGTGTGAGGGCGTCTCACGTTTGCGCCAGCGCGATTTTGCCCACACACATGTACGGCATCCTTCTCGTGTAGATCAGCAGAGCATTATATTGACTGACTCGAGAGCTGTGACTTGAAACACGGCCTGCACGAAAAAGCTGGCCGGTAAAATTAGATTAACTGCCTTCGCTGGGGCAGCAGCCCAAAGGTCGCTGTCACTTGAATGCCATGGGATCCATGCAGAGATTTTTTAACACGTGAGTGGGGAGCAGCCACTTTGATTGGCACTGGTGACGGAGTACGTGGCTAGCGAAGTGGTGCCTCGCATAGCCGCCCCACATGGAGTTCACCCCAAGCCGCACTGGACCCCAGACGTCTCCCTCCCGAAGACACGTCTCTTCTTGCTTTTTTTGGCATCAAGTTGGCAAGACACGTCATTGTCACGTGAAGTGATCAACTTGCCGGGATGCCTACGGAAAGAGTAATGTCAAGTGTAACGTCTCTGTCTAAATAATTGCACTTAAGGGGGTGATATATTAATTATTTTTTTAATTTTTAAAACATATTCCCTTTGTTTGTTTTTTTCTGCTTGATCAAATTGGCAACACAAGAACCAAAAATGTGAGGCGATGGCATCGTAATCTGGACTTGCCCATTTGTGCTTGTCTTTGCCGTGGTTTGACCACCGTATTTGTAGTAGTTGGAAAGTACAGATTTTTCTTGCGCATCTCTTGCACGCTAGTTGGGCAGGCGTCTAACAGGGTGTCTTTCCATTTTCTCATGCTTTAAATGCCTGGCCGCCTCGTGTGTCCCACTGGGAGGAACCGAGGAGGCTTAATGTGACCATTCGAAGGGAGGCCCCTTTAGCGTATTTTTGAGGGGAGAATCATTTAAGGCAAGTAGCCTAAGTAGCCTCCCGTCACCTATAAAAGGTCTGGAGGCCGTCTCTTCCTCTCCATCGCTTAGGGCCTTCCCTGACAGTCTTTCCTCCCTCCTTCTCCACGAAGTATTGTGCCGTCAGGTTGATGCATGGAAGACGCTCTGGAAGATGAAGATGTAGACGACAGAGGGTGGAGAGTTTTCGCTGCTTTGGGTCTGAAGGGAGTTCGATGGCCGATGGGTAGGTCTGGAGGGGGTTTGATGTGCGGAAGCACGTTGCCCTCCTTTATTAGTTCTGGCGGCACTGGGGGGAAGAGGGTTGAGTGTGATACACCCAACCCCTCCTTTCTTATTCCCCATTCCCATGGGACTTCCTATCCATGGAAATGGTCTCTGCCTCCTCTCTTCCTACCTCCCTTCCCGGCTCCTTCTTTTTCCTCTCCCCCCTTTTCTTTGGAGGGATTTCTACCAAAGGGTTGGTAGATAGGTCCCTCTTCCTCTTCTGGATCTTTCCCACTGCCGATCCTATCGGTGGTGATTTTTTGAGAGAGTAGCCTCTTTGTCCCACTATTACTCTTCTCTTTTCATTTCATTGACTCTTTGTAGGATGCCTCTGGACATCCCTGTGATGAGTTGGCTTTCTCTTCCTCGTCATTAGCAACTTGGATGGTAGCCTTCCTCTTCCTCTCCAATCCCTCTAAAACCTCTCTCCCGAGCTACCCGAGCCAATAGGTCAACCATCCTTTATCCGAGCCAGTTTCTACACAAGGCAGAGTCAGTGGCCAGGCGCAGGAGGGCTAACCGAGTCAGCCGTGAGAGTATCAATTTTTCTTCCTATATATATACTATACAAGTCATTAATTTGTTCGTTCTCCCTAATAGCTTTCATTACAAGTCATATAGAAAAAGTGCCGCTAACATCTGAGTCAAACAGGGCTTAGCTTTCCCAACTTGACCTAATCAACGCCACTAATTAAATTAGGTGACTACTAGAAATTGAACAAGTGTGCACCTCTTTTGTCCCCGATCAGTGATCGTGATCACCTCTCTCCATTCATGGTCACAGGAAAGATCTAACCCAAATGGGTCAAACTGTAAAAAATTGGGCCCAACTGTAAGAAATTAGCCCAATTTCTTACAGTTTGACCCATTTTTGTCCAAAGAGAACAAAAACTACCCCACCCCCACGGGCCCTGCCACCTGGTCACCGGCGATCCGCCCAAACCCATCTGACCGGCCCTGCCACAAGGTCACCGGCGATCCACCCAACCCCATCTGACCCTAACCAACGCCGCCACCGGCTCCACCTCTCCGCGCTGCTGCCGGCTCCACCTCGTCGCACCGTCGGACCCCGTCACTAGCTAGCTTCCCTCAGCCCTGCTGCACGTGCTGGCCACCGTGCCTCCCACCTCCATCGTCGCCACTGCGCCGCCTCCTCCGTCCACGGCGACCCAGCGCCCAGATCCACCCTACTGGTACACCTCGCCTCGCCGCGCCCAGCGTCGCATACTGCCCTCAGCCCTCTTGCACACGCTGGCCGCCGCGCGTGCCTCCCTCCTCCATCGCTGCATGTCATGGCGCTGTCCTCCTCCATCCATGCATGGTGGCCCAACGCCCACATCAACTCCACCGGAGCACCTCGCCTCGTCGCTCCCGCGCTGCCGACTGCCCTCAGCCGTAGAGAGAAGTGTGGTTCCTCGCATCGGTCGCCCTTTACTTCTGTTGTTTCAAAGGAGAGAGTGTTGGTCAGATCTCCCACTTGTTGGGTACGTTGGAGGGTTTAGCAACTTGTTTTATCCTTGGGATTGTCATTTTTCCTGTGCTTTGGGTACGTACTTTCATTAGTTTCCTGATTTCTTTTGTGTTTCTTAGATCTGGCGGCTACAATACCAACTAGTCAGCCTCTTGGGTGGCGTCCCCAGTTCTTGGTAGCGGTAATTCGGTACTTGTATCGGGTTATCGGTGCCTTGAGCTCTGGGATGTTACATGCTAGCACCGCTACTTCTGTTGGCATCCGGTCTGATGGCGTTCTCGTTCGTGCGCATGGCCCTGTTCCCGTGGCCCCTTGCTCCCCTACTAATGAGGTGCATGGCATTACTCCGTCCCTTGCTGGCAGTCTACAGTCCTCCTCTGCAGCTGTTGGCACTCCTGCACCTGATGACAAGTCAGCCAGTGCCTCCAAGCCATCTGAAGCTCCTAGCAGGGCTGCTAGTGTTGCTGTTGGAGATCTGCCAGGCAGGGTCGACCCCATCTCCTTTGAGGTCGACCCCCCTCGCACGGTCGAGTCTCCCCCTTCTGCTCCGTCTTCATTGGCTCCTGCCCTTCATCGACCTGCTGCTGCTGGGATCTCCCTGCCGTCGTCGCAGCCCATCGTGAAGGCACATTCTGTGGTCTTGGCTCTGGCAACTGACCCCGATGCTGGTCTAGCCCCTGCTATCTCCATTCTGTCATCCCCTTCAACTGCTCTGCCTGGTGCCCCGCAGCACTCCTTTGCGCATGCCTTGCAATCTTTCGGGCTTGCTTAGTTTGCTGCCCCTACTGCTCGAGGTGTTGTAGCTCCCACTCATGCTGTTTATCCTCCTCAAGCCCAGGTTGGTGTGGTAAGCCCCACTGTTGCCTCACCTCCTCAAGCTGCCCCTGCTCCCAGCGACATCCCTGGTGTTGATCCAGATGGTTTTGTCATGCGTCCCACCAGCAGGTCTCGGCGTAGGAACTCCTCTCGTTATCGTCATTAGTGTCCCCCCAGCTCCCATGTAGGGGACCTCATGGTTATTTTGGTCTCTTGGTTGTACCTCTTTTTGTGATCTTTGAGCCGCATCCCTCCTATGTCCCCTCTGCATAGGGTGCTTTCTTTTCGGCTCTGGTTTCCTTGTACTCTTTTTATTTCCTGCTTTATTAATAAAATTACCTAGCTGATCCCCGGATCTGCCTAGGTATTGCTTTATTAAAAAAAAATCCCGATACGCGAGCATGGACCACATTGGTAGGAAAAGGTGGGTGGTGAGTAAGGTGGCTTCCCTCCTCTCCATTTGCGCCCCCACGCATTCCCCCTCTCCACCTAGTCCGCCCCTCTCACTCCCTCCACTAGCTACGCCCCCGTCCCTGGCCTTCCTTCCCCATTCTTCCCTTGTACACCCTACCCTACATCTCCCACAACCTCTACCAGCAAGCCCTTCCTCCCCTATCCATTCTCTCCACTTCAAACCACCCCCACAACTGTCAAGACCCTTCTTTACCCCACTCAGTTCGCAGGTAGCAGCAGAAGCCCAACTTGTAAAGTCTGCCTCGAGGTCATTCGGTGACTTCTGGAGGTGTGCCATACATCAACGGAAAGCTCTTCCAGTCAGCTTCGTCGGTGAGGTGATCCCATTATCATCCGAGATCGGGGCAGTCCGGGAGGTCCATTCTCGTCAGAGCGCGCATCTGGCATCTGAGGGAAGACCAGAGCACCGGTGCAGAAGCTCCTACATTAACACCCCAGATCCCCTTGATGTATCGTTTGGCTGGGACGTTCCCCTACCAGTCCTCTATTCAACACAGTCGGCGGAGCCTCGTTTGGAGTTCGGAGCTGTCTGTTCCAAATTTTCCCCCAAGGTGCGCATGTCAGTCCACTCAGAATCAGAACAGACACCCCTCCACACTACATCCTCTATCTCCCTACTCCAACCTCCCCTGGCAGCCTTCCTGGTTGGATATCGAAGAGGATTCATTCACAAACGCGCCTATTTTTGTCCCGCACCATTTTGACTATAGGAGTGCTCGTGATGACATCGTCTACCCGCTGCTGCGACCTGAGAGCAGTCCCAGTCCGAGCAGAGCAATCTGGTTCCAGAGCCAGCCACGACCAATGACGACACCGGATGATTCCTAGAAAATTCAGGAGCCTTCCTGGACCAGTCAGCGAAGGATTAGTTCTGGTTCGGCATCTTCCAAGTCTGTTACAGTCCATGGCAGCATCCACAGCGATTGTCGGTCTGATCATTCCAGAAGCAGGCTAAACCATCCGAGTGGCCCTTTCGGTGCCCTAGTAGTCTTCTCCCCCACCCCGCCTGGCCAGCTTAGCGCACTGTGAAGTGCTCATCCTGATTATTGGTGCCAATGAAGTGCTAAGACTTTTCATGTCTTATCGCACTGGCAGAGAGATCGGCTACACCTGTACCACCCACAGAACAGGGACCAACTCTTGTCGATACCTCCCCTCCAATCTTGGAAGAGGGGTCTTCTCTCAGGCCTGACCCGGCGGGCATGGCTGCTTCAGGTAAGGCCATTGTGACTTGCACCTTTGGACCTCTACCATGGTGATTTTATTGTGGTGGTATACTCACAAATTTTTTCTTCTTTTTCCATTTCAGGCTTAACAGGGGGTGAAGCAGAAGCGCCCGCAGACTTCCCTGCCCTTGGGGTTGAGTGGCCTGACACCCCTGTGCTTGGGATGGCGTTGAACACCGCCATGGCGGACCAACTTCTCCAAGGTCTTGATCAGTTGATCCAAGTTGACCCCTTGCCGGCTGTAGAGGTTTTGAGGGGTAACTAGGAAGTTTCCACCAGAAGTTATCACATGTTGGGTCTCCCCATAGATGCATGGGTGACGAGGCTGACACCGTTGTGGAGCGAGTTCGCCCGCTTCCACATCGCGCAAGAGCGGAGGGAGAGGACCCAGCTGCAGATCCAGCAGGAGGAGGAGGAGCTACGCGGACTTCGAGCAACCCAAGTTGAGGTTAGCCTCCAAGTTAAGAGCGACAAGGAGCACGGTCAAAGGGCCTTCCTTCGAGAAGAGGAGCTGCGGAGGGAGCTTCAGGAGGCCGAGGCGGAGCGCCAGAGTGCACAGCCCGCGATAGAGACGTCCTGTCATCGGCTTGGGGAGCTCCAAGAGGTTTTCCAGATGGAGGCTGGCCTTGCTAAGTTGAGGAGGGACGAGTCGGGTGCTAAATGAGCTTTGGCACCTTCTTGCACATAGGGCCCTCGCGCCCCATTTTTGTCTGAGTTACCCCCGAGGGCTTGTCTCGGGCTCCATTGATGGTATTGATGAATAAAGGACAGAGCTCAGGAGCTTTTGCTTCTATCCTCTTGCATGTATGCTTTTTTTCTTTTTTTATCACTTTACCAGCCCTACCGCCCTTTTGGGTTTTCACCAAAACTGGCCCCCTTTATTCTTTAACCAATTCAAATAAATGCCTAACCAAGGCCTAAAAATCAACAAAAATTACCGAAACGATCCTGGCGAAGAGTACAATGCGACTGCAGCGACCACAACTCGAGGAACTGAAGAATAGACGGGACGAAGTGTTCTCAACTTGGGAGTTACAAAAGCAGTCTGAAGCTCTTCTAAAAGGATCCGAAAACTCGATAAAGATCCAGTTGGACACAATAAAGATCCGTCAAAGATCCAGGGCACTACACAGGCTCTACAGAAGCCTGTCATAATTGCCTCAGAACACGGGGTGACATAGTGCCCCCAGACTCTAGGCAGTCCTCCAGACCTACTAATCCAATGGTCTATGAGTCACGCGACTCGGGTCAAGACCATTGTACAACTTGGCTCCATGCCGTCAATCTGCCCTACTCTTAGGGTCAAAAATCACGGTCCAAAGAGTTTATGAGGCGGCTCACAACCACCGAGTCAATTCCCTTTTCGAGGGACACTAAGAAGCCTCCTGCCCCAGGCTACGTCACAGAACTTATAGTCCATAGGCCATACGCATGGCCCACATGAAAATAACTTTCTGAAGAGGCTAACGTCATGCGGGGATAGCCCTCCACACCTATATCGGTACATAATGACTCGATCTAGCATAATAAAAAAGTCTAGAACACGTGGGGTCACCTGGACCCTTAAAACCACACTGGCATGCCAATCGAGATATATGACACCTCTAGACACCCAAAAACACAAACTTAGTATCCACGAGGTGTCCAGGACATCCACGGGGCCAAAAGTCGACCAAAGGGTCACAACTGGGTCGACCAGGGGACAAAACGGGCAAGAAAACCCCATTTTGGTCCACCAAACTACTGGGGTCGGTCAGCCAGTCAAAAGGCTCAATCAATCGCTTGAACACGGTGGCGGTCTCGACTGCGTTCTCATGAACGTGGTTGGTCCACCGACCACGACTGGATGGACGCGGTTGGTCGACTGACTACGTCCATGGGCTAGGCCCGCTCGTGGCGAACAGCCGAACGATCGATCGAACCCCACTGGTCGGTGGACCAAAAATGGCAGAAAACCCTCTGACCCTCGAGTGCCCCTCCTTTGGCACCCACGTGTGCCCCTCCTTGGTGCTCCACGTAGCACACTCCATTTGTGCACCACGTGCACAGTTTTCTCACTGGATTGGCCAATTTGGAACTCTGTACTCAGCATCTCAAAATTATTTTCTATTCTCAGGATAAACAGCGGCTTTTCCTAAGTCATTGTTTCGTTATTTAGCGCCCGTCACACAGGCGATGTTTCTGTTTATTTTTAGAATTTCTGGAATTTCTGTGATTCACGCCTCAGACAGAGGCGCTACTTTTGGTTTGGATGCCTAACACCAAGGCGTCATTTGGAGTTCCTCTTAGCACTGTTCACTAGTTTCCATGCCCCTCACAGAGGCGTCAGTTGTTTGATACACGCATGATTACAAGGCATCACTTACATTTATCATCACTGTTCCCACATATTGACGATTGTCACACAGTCATCTTTTCCTGATTCAGCGCCCTCTTTAAAGGTGTCATTTATAGCATTGCTACTTTTACTCAATGTTTACTGTTATTTCACGCCCTTCCTAAAAGGCGTCATTCTGAGATTTTACAACTAATACCAAGTCGTTGTTTTGAGCAGAACTCCACTTTATATTACTGTGCCCAGTGATTGACGGCTGTCTGACAGTCGTCTGTTCCTGATTTAACACCTCTCTCTGGGGCGTCTTTTCAGTCTGTTTTACCAGACGCTACCTTCCTGCTATTATTTCAGTCATTTGCCTGCACTATACATTGATTGGACTATTGTTGCTTGATTTTGCCTGCATCAGAGTTGCATCTAGGGCATTTGGTTGAGAGACCTCCTCTCTCTACACTCTAGGATTTCACACACCCTCTTGGAATTGGAAGGACCCATCATTGAGCATTCCATCTCTTTGGATTGAAAATTCCTTTTCCATGGCATCCGTAAGTCCCCGCACCCGTGGATTCCCTCACGGATGCCGGGCTAGTTGTACCCTTTGAAGACCCGGGTTTAGACATCCTATTCGTCTGTAAGAGAGAAAAAGAACCTAGAAATCACGGAGTTCACACCCAAATTGAAACTAGGAATTCCCTTTCAAGGAGAGAACTTGTCGCGCGCAGCAGAACAACGGTTCCGGTTCGTGGATGGCACCTGATTCAGGGCTTCAAGCCCACAGATGTTCAGCCAATCGGGGCTTAAAATCAGCAGACGCCAGATGTTCAGCTAATCAAGGCTTAAAACTGACAGATGTGCGATGCTCAGCCGATCAGAGCTCAAGCCAACAGATGTCAGATGTTCAACCATCGGGGCTCAAGCTGGTAGATGTTCCACTAATCAAGGTTTAGGCCAGCAGAAGTTCAGCTATCAACTCCTGAAGACTAAACAAAGTTCAAATGGCTCGATAGTCCAAGCACAGTCCCCCGGGGTCACAGCACCCCCGACGGGCCTTATGTCCGTACGGGCGAAGACAACTTTATCCCTTGCGTTGCCATTTAGTTCCTTGCCAATAAACAAACCCCTTTCCGGCACAAGACTTCGTGCCATAGCCACCTTCTCTCATACAATATTTTCATTGCGGGCCTTACGCCTGAATCGATAGAATCTCTATCCTTGCGCTGGCATTAGTTCCTTGCCGATGAATAAATCCCCATTTTCATGGCGCAAGGCCTAGTGCCCTAGCCAACTCTCACACGATATCGCCATTACGGATCTTACATCCGAATCGACGAAAATTCTCTCTTTGCGTTGGCATTATCTTCTTGCCAACGAGTGAACCCTATCTTTAAGCCCAAGGGTTTGTGCCCTAGCCCACAGTTACATATTATCCTCATTTGTTATATTCAAAAAAAAAGGAAAAGGAAGGGCTTAAAATAGAGGTGCCCCGCTGGACTTGTCCCTACACGGGGATAAGGGCAAAAATGGCAATAACCCAGCTGTGGTGAAAACCTGAAAGGGTGCTACATGCAAAATCAGGTACCCCGCCATGTGAAAACCCGAGAGGGAGCGTGGGAAAAAGTAAGAGAGGGCCGATGCCGGTGAAAACCTGAAAGGGCACTTGTACCGGTAATGTGGTTTTTAAAAAAAAGGGAAGAAGAATTGCTTTTTCAGCCAAAGGACCCTTCTCAGGGTCAAATTTTCAAACGCTTTCACAATGGGATACCCCCATATGTCCCACCAGAAAATAAACCACCAATAGATAAAGCCCGACCGGAGTAGGCCTTCCATCTGCTCTGGCGACGAATACAACCTTTTCTTGCGTTGACACCAACCCCATGTCGACGAATCCATAAAGAGACAAACAAACCATGTCAGCTCCCGACACCCGGTCGGCACTGATGTAGAGACACCCTGCCCGAGCCTTTCGCTTGGGTCAGGGGACTAAACCCTTCTTTGCATAGGCACTGTCCCAGTGCCAACGAACACCTCAAGAGACCAAGAGACAACATAGACCTCGTTGGCCCGGTCACCCTGGCAGCACCAACGAGTAGACACCATGCCCGAGCCTTTCACTTGGACCAAGGAATTAAACCCTTCCTTGCGTAGGCACTGTCCCAGTGTCGATGAACACCTCAAGAGACTAAGAGACCAAATGTACCTCGTTGGCCCCGTCACCCTGGCAGCGCCAACGAGTAGACACCCCACCCGAGCCTCTCGCTTGGGTTAAGGGACTAAACCCTTCCATGCGTAGGCACTGTCCCGGTGCCGGCGAATCCACGAAGAGACAAACAAACCATGTCAGCTCCCGACACCAGGTCAGCACTGATGAAGAGACACCCTGCTCGAGCCTTTCACTTTGGTCAGGGGACTAAACCCTTCCTTGCGTAGGCACTGTCCCAGTGCCGACGAACACCTCAAGAGACCAAGAGGCGACATAGACCTCGTCAGCCCCGTCACCCTGGCGGCACCAATGAGTAGACACCTTGCCCGAGCCTTTCGCTTGGACCAAGGAATTAGACCCTTCTTTATGTAGGCACTGTCCCGGTGCTGACGAACACCTCAAGAGGCCAACAGACCAAATAGACCATGTCAGCCCCGGTACCCCACGGGTGCCGACAAGCAAATCCTTCTCTCCATCCCTTGGGGTGGATCACCGCAAAAATCTACATTCCACCAACATGTCCCAGTGCTGTCTGAAAGAAAAAAAAGAGAGAAGAAAAAAAAGAGAGACAAAAAAGAAAAAAAGAAGAAAAAAAGGAAAGAAAAAAAAAGAGAGGAAAAAAAAAGCAATGAAAGGGGGGCAAGGCGGGCTTTAAATAAATGTTCATCGTCATTACGATCCTCGGGTCTAGTACGCAACTCACCTTGTCATCAAAGGGAATCGAATCTGAAAGTTATCTAGGAATGCATGTGAGAAGCCTGCAAGCAGCAACTCCCTGAGTGAACTAGGGACGCCAAAAGTCACCCCCATGAGACTATGGTGCTGAGATTCACAATTTGCAGAAGATTGCATCAAGTCCTTTGGAATTGGGAACAAATTTGAATTTTGGCCCAAGAAATCAACTCACATCACGTCTGGAAATCAACATATTCTGCCTAGAAAGTTCAAGTTCTTTAGAGTCTTGCTCCTTGGCTCCTCTAGGTGACCGTCTATTCAAAGGAAATCCACCAAGTACTCCATCAAAGAGAACCCGACGTAGGCCACAATCCTGAGCCCCATCAGCAAGTCTCGGAATGTCGAGATGAGTGGCAACAGCATGAGCTTGCACTTTGAGGAAGTCTGCAGCGGCTCACAAACTGGTTTCGGGAAACTTCTGGGTTTTCGGATATGTAGGCAGCTCAATGCGCCACCCCCCGCCCCTTTATATATATGTAAAAAAAAAGGGATACCCTGTAAGAATCGGTACACCCATAGGCACCGCCCGGCTCATCCTTCGCCCGCATCACCCGTGGGTGGGGGGCATTTGTGGACGTGTAAAATCACACAACCGTGTGTCCCAACTAGTCCAACATCAACAAGCAACTTCAACCGAAGAAACTGCGGAAAGGACGGGCCATCCGAACTCTCCGAATGAACAACACACTGTCGTGAAGCCATCTCCAGAGTCACGACAGCGAAGAGAAACCAACCCCCGGAAGCCCACAATCCATGGGCCACGAAGAAAAATTAAATGAACCACAACTTGTGCACGAAATAGGCTTAAGGCCAGTCTTCAACGGCACGCCCCAGGCCCTTCAGTGGCACGCCCCAGCGCCTGTTCAACGGCATGCCCAGCGACTGTTCGATGGCACGCCCAGTGGCTATTCAACGGCACACCCTTGCAGGCTTCAGCTGTAACAACCCAGAGCTCAGGGTACCGATAACCCGATACAAGTATCGAATTACCGCTACCAAGAACTGGGGACACCACCCAAGAGGCTGATGAGGCCCCTGAAGAAAGGGCGCGTGGGCAAAAGCAAGAGGGGGCTGGCTTCGGTGAAAACCCGAAAGGGCGCCTAAGTCAGTAATGTGATAAAAAAAATGAATGACGAAGTAGTAGTGAGGTTACCCTTGCTCACCATTCTACTTCTTCCATCCTTTCGACCCTTGTCACCATTGACAAGATCAGTCGCTACCCTTTCAGCCCTTGTCACCATCGGCAAGACCGGCCACCCTTTTAGCCCTTGTCACCATCGGCAAGACCGGCCACCCTTTCGGCCCTTGTCACCATCGGCAAGATCGGCTATCCTTTCGGCCCTTGTCACCATCGGCAGGACCGGCTACCCTTTCGGCCCTTGTCACCATCAGCAAGACCGGCCACCCTTTCGGCCCTTGTCACCATCGGCAAGATCGGCCATCCTTTCGACCCTTGCCACCATCGGCAAGACCGGCTATCCTTGCGGCCCTGGTCACCATCGGCAGGACCAGCTACCCTTTCGGCCCTTGTCACCATCGGCAAGACTGGCCATCCTTTTGGCCCTTGTCACCATCGGCAAGACTGGCCATCCTTTTGGCCCTTGTCACCATCAGCAAGACTGGCCATCCTTTCGGCCCTTGTCACCATCGATAAGACTGGCCATCCTTTCGGCCCTTGTCACCATCGACAAGACCGGCCACCCTTTTGGCCCTTGTCACCATCGACAAGATCGGCCATCCTTTCGACCCTTGTCACCATCGACAAGATCGGCTATCCTTTCGGCCCTTGTCACCATCGACAGGACCGACTACCCTTTCGGCCCTTGTCACCATCGACAGGACCGGCTATCCTTTTGGCCCTTGTAACCATCGACAAGATCGGCCACCCTTTCGGCCCTTGTCACCATCAGCAAGACTGGCCATCCTTTCGGCCCTTGGCACCATCGCCAGGACTGGCTATCCTTTCATCCCTTGTCACCATCGGCAGGACCGGCCACCCTTTCGGCCATTGTCACCATCGACAAGACCGGCCATCCTTTCAGCCCTTATCACCATCGGCAAGACTGGCCATCCTTTCGGCCCTTGTCACCATCGGCAAGACCGGCCATCCTTTCGGCCCTTGTCACAAGTCCCTTTTTGAGTCGTTCGTCGCTGGCTTAGGGTGTTTCTTGCGAATGCTGATGTGTTTTCCGTTGTCGTGCTTTCCTAGATTCAAGATGCCACCTCGAAGGTGAAGAGCCCCAATTCCTCGGAATGAGGCTAGTGTTTCACCTGCTCCTGCTGTACCGATTCCTGCCCAGGCTGCACCTATTCCTATTCCGCCTGCGGAGCTACCCAGGTGGTCGTGGACGGCCACTGAAATAATTCCTATTGTTCTATCCACTGACATTCGAGGGTCAATCAGATCCCGAGGCAGCGACGGAGTGGTTGGATGCTACCGAGTGCATCTTCCAATGCATGGAGTGTGCCGAGGATGAACAGGTTATGTTGGCTTCGTATCAACTGCAAGGTACGGCACGCACATGGTGGACCATGGAGTGGGAGGTTGCCTTCCGTTCCCGTCCACTTCAATAGATCACATGGGCTGAGTTTGTTGCTACATTTCAACATGTCTATACTCCAGCCTGCCTGAAGTTAGTCAAGATGTATCAATTTCTGGAGCTGACACAGGGAGAGATGTCAGTGCTGCAATATCGCGATAAGTTCATTGAGTTGGGCTAGTATGCACCACATATCTTTGCTGATGAGACTGTGAGGACTCAGTAGTTTCTACGCGGAATAAAAGCAGAATTGAGCCTGTCGATGTTTGCTACATGTGTGACTGAGTTGCATTCCACATATCAAGCCACTGTCGTGCTAGAGTGGGAGTTGGCGAGGACTCGAGGATTTTCTCAGACTGGAATGGTTTCGTCGGCCGTACAGCATCAGCCGCCCCACCAGTCATCTGTTTCCAGAGTTTCTCCTACCTTCTCTCTTACCAATAGTGCTTCTTTCCAGTAATCTCAGGGCAGAGGTTTCCATCATAAGAAGAAGAGGAAGAGGTTTGATCAACCGTCATTTTCTGATCCGAGTCAGTAGTCTGGTTCTTTCATTCGGTCGCGTCCAAATTTTGTTGCTTTTCAGCCGAGAGTATGTTCTAGGTGTGGTGGCAGTCATCCGAGTGTGTCGTGCTCTTTGCCAGTTGTGTGTTATCGTTGTGATCAGTCGGGACACAGACCATGTGCCCTAGGTTAGGCCCTCTAGTTGGTTCTTCCCTCGAAGCCCGGACTCAGGCTGCGCGTGGGGGCCCTACAATAGCCAGTCTAAAAATTATGATGCGGGACGGACACGACCCCTAGGACTCTAGCTCGCAGGCGTCCCTAGCGAGGGATGCGTGGGACCGTGCGCGGTTGAGAAACCGACAATGAGTCGGGTAGTCGGCTCTTCCGTGCTCGAATCAAGTCACTGGACGGGTCTCGCTCTCTCTCTCTCGCAGTGGTGATAATATATGATATCGAGCTAATAATCCTATCACATTCTCTCTAGCAGCGGCATACGGAAATATACGAAATAAAACAAATGCCGAGAGAGAAGTGGACACGATACCTCCATGCTCCGGGCGTGGGAAAGACAATCCCGGCCAAGTGCGGTAACTCCCGGTAACAAAATATTACAATAATTACAGAAGTTGATTTTGTTGCCCACTCCACGCAGGGAGGTAAAGGGCTACACAAGTGGGCCTAGGAGGACCGATCTTGGGTTGACAGGCAGCACTTTGATCACCCCGTCGGCGCAGTTCGGAAGGCGTAAGCTGCTGGTTGTAGGGTCCACGTGCTAGTCAGCAGGTCCAAGTGGGCCCGGAGTGGTACCGCTGTGACGGTGGCTCCTGGAGAGGTGCTCCCTGGGATGGCGACATGCTAGTTCACCTCGTGGAAGGCGACGCGGTGGCCGGGCGGTCGTTGCGGCTTGTTGTCCATGGATCTGCAGTTCTGTTTTGTAGTGTGCGACCCAACGAACATACTTGCTGTGACAAACTCCGATGTCGGATCAGCACGAAACCAGTGCCGTTGGAAAGCTCTCTCAGAGATATTCAACCAAGGACTGAAGCAGGAAATTTGAGGGTTCTATATTTTTCGTGGAGGATTTTACAAGGGACGGACTGACAGACTAAGAAAACTCAAGACAGATCAGAGTTTTCCTAAGAATGTGTATTGACTGACACTCAAACCTTAGATATGGAAGTTGACCTCTTCAAAAAAGTTGTAGAGAGATGAGTAAGAAAGACGAGGGTATTTTTTATTTGAACGTTTATGGATTTCTTATCTGTGTTAGGCATAGGTTCTATCTAACTGTTGCTTTGTTGTTCGAGTGAGATCGGAAAGATCAAGAGAACTGCTTATATCACATGTCTAAACTGGGTAATATTGTGTCTAATTAAGAAAGTTTTTAAAATCCACCATCAAGGTCAAGGGGACAATTCAACCCCCCTTCTTGTCCGCCATCTAGTAAGGGCCAACAATTGGTATTAGAGTCGCTGGTCATTTCTCCTTAAAGGACCGGTTACAGATCTGGCAGTAGAAGCTTGAGAATAGATGTAGATCTTTAATCCTTGCACTCTTCAACCTCTCCCACGTTCTGGCCACCCCTTCCTTTCTTTTCCTGCAAGAAAACAGATAGAGAAATTAAAGCCCGTCCTTATTTCTTTCTTCCAATTGTATGTTATTTATACAAGAGAGTAAAGTTGTATAAAAGACCATAATATCCTTGCAAAACCCTAACAAAAACATCTTAATATGTTCATAAACAACCCAAGGTAATCAGGGTACATTTACAGCCCAATCGGGCCCCATTCGCACAAGAAATGGATTTACCATCAACCTTGTATGGAGGTCGAACAAGGGCGAAGACAATACACCTAGCAGAAAGGGGTTAACGCAGGGGATGAAGGGGTTGACGCAGCGTGAACAGCCAGAGGCTGAAGGCTGCAGGATGCAGCTGCTGTGTAGATGCATCCACACAAACCAAATACAAAGCGTTGATGCATAGGGTTTAGGACAGTAACAAGTGAGGGCTGTATTAACGCACTGAATAGAGTGCGTTGACGCAGAGGGCGTTCCAGAAGCAAGGGTACTCAGACCGATAACCTGATGTGTTAATGCACTGGAACAATGCGTTGACACACAGGGCATTCCAGAACCAAAAATACTTATGGCACTAAGTAGATGCAGTGGCACAGGGAGATGAAAGCTGGATGAACTGCTGCGTAGACGCAGCAGTTACATGGTGTTGACGTAGTGGCCCTTCCAGAAACGTTGAAGGCTTGCTGCGTAGACGCAGCATACACACTGCGTTGACGCAGTGGCCACCCAGTAGTTGAGAGCTGCTGGATGGAGGACTGCTGCCGACCACACCCTAGATTTACCCTTTCTTAGCACCATCAGTGGCCTGTGGCAGGGCCTTTCCATTTCCCAGGCTATCCTAGCCTATCTCTATGATGGCCTCAGCTCAGCAGCCTTAGGGGGTCCCTTGTTCGGCTCTATGATTCTCATGGAGTGTTGGATGGGAGTTAGGTTAAAGTTCACCCCTAGGGAGGATGTTGACATAGCCAGCCGGATCTACATGAGCCATCCCCTTTTCTTTATTGGAGGCACCTTCAGGTTCCCTTCACAGGCGGAGTGCAGGACGTCGGACATGAAGACCAGGGACGAGTGGCGTCAGTAACTCAGCAGACTGCCCCTAGAGCGATTCGTGATGCGTCCTAGCTTCCTTGTTGATACCGAGATCAGGCTGCCCAGAGGGTGGGGCTTGGACTTGCGGCTCGTGAGCGAAGCAGTGTTGGCGATGTACAGCCCGCACCGATGCTACTTACAAGTTGGGATGCCCAGGACTGTTCTACCACCCCTATCCCACCTTCCTGTACTGTAGGCGAGGAGGATCGGTACTGAGGAGGATGAGCAGATGGTCAGGAGCGCCCTGATCATGTGGGGGATCAGTCAGGTGCGGACTTTACCCGCGGAGGTAGCTGAGGTGGCGGAGACCCACCAGGCCTACGTCAGAGCTTTGCGAGAGATACGTCCTCGGGGGGATGCCCAGCGGAGGACAGAGTGATTGTACCCCCTTTTTTTCCTTTTTATGATGTCCAAAGTTTGAGAATAAGTTGATTGATATGAAATAGAATTGGAGTTTGGCTTGTGACTTTGTGAATTATGACTCAATTTTCGCTGCGTGATAATCATGACTTCTGAGCTTCATCCTCAACCTGTAACTGCACATAAGAAAAAATAAGAAAACAGGTTAAATCTGTTTTAGGCTTAACCCCTTGCCTGCAATCGATGAATGCTTAATTTTGGTCAATGGGGTAAGCCTTATTAAATAGGCAACTGGACGAGAGAAATATATTATGCAATGCATGAAGTAAGTGTAAGACATGATGATGAAAAAAAAATTTCTTTTTCTTTTTGGAAAACAGTGACTATTTGAAGCTGGCCCTACTGGTGAGTTTCCTAAACTTAAAACTCTTAACTTATACACTTCTATATGATTATGCGGTGACTGACCTAGAGTTTCCTAAATGTAGCGAGGGGAGGAGACCCAGCGGCAGGGGGCAGACGCTCCTTCTTCTTTAGCACTGACTCCAGCCGACCGAGCTAAGAGGGAGGTGGGGTTTCAGCGGATGGTAGAACGGGCCAAGGCAGCTGAGGCAGCACTCTCTGAGAGGGTACATTTCCTACATTTTCCCTTGTGAATTATGCAGTTGACTAATGATGCTGATGAATGAATGCAAGTGATAGAGCTGACAGCCGCCATAGGCGAGGGTGACCAGTTGTGGGAGGAGCTCGTACTGGCACAAGACAAGGCCGCCCGTCTGCGAGGGGAGCTAGCGCGGAGCACTCGACTGAGGGAGGAGGTAGATCAGAGCTAGGTTGCAGCTCGAGAGGAGGCAGAGCGCCTTTGACAGTAGCTGGCACAGAGCTAGCCCACAGACTCATTGGAGATGGCGCTCCTTGAAGTTGAGGTGGAGCGACACTGAGCCGGAGCTGTAGAGATGGAGTGGATTCGCGTCGAGGCAGAGCACTACCGGGAGGAGCGAGACATCGCTCAGATTCAGGCGGTGAAGCTAGAGGGCATTGTGGAGGGCTTCCAGATGCACAGTAGGATGAGGGACAATCGAGCGGCTCCGAGCGGTAGCAGAGTAGTCCCGAGCGGCAGCCATGCCACACACCGTTCACGGGCGTTACCTAGCCACTTCCTCTGAGCAGCAGAGGAATGAGGAGGATGAGCAGCGCCATCGTCAAGAGCGGGAGGAGAGTGCGACCTCTACGATGGCCCCACCATCGAAGAGGCAGGAGGGAGGAGGAGACAATGACAGGCCAGAGGGAGCGACCTAATTTTATACTTTTGACAGACTTGTACATGATATGATATGATATGATAACATGGTTTGTTTTATTTTTTGTTGATTTTCTTTATCATCAAGGAATATATGTATGAAATGCAAATGTCAACCGACCTACTCGGGAGAGACGCACTGACGAGAGAGCGGTGAGGAGAGGGAGACGACGACTGATGTGTCAAAAGACCAAATGGAGCAATAAATAAATAGAATAATAAATAATAAAAATACTTTAACTAAGGTAAGAGACCACGGAACAACACAAAAAGAATTGGATTGAGTAACGACTAAGCACCCTGAATGCTCATGACTGATAGGAGGAGGGGGGGAACAATTTGTATAAGACTGCACAACATTTAAGAAAAGAAGAAAAGAAAGGCCTTAAAAGAAATGGAGGAGGAGTGGGCCTTCATCGGTACGCTTGTCCCAATCCTTCACCGGTACACTAATCCAACCACCTCTCAGCCAATCCTCCAGCCGTACACCCTTCGACCCTTCAGCGGTGCGCCCTGAATGCCCCTCGCTGGCACACTCCATCTTACCGTTCACCGGCACACCCTTGAGCTCTTCGGCTGACACACCCACAACTTGGCTCCATGTACACCGACCTTACCTCCGTGTACACTGACCCTTTTTTTAAACCCCTGGCCCCATGTGCATGGACTTGCATTGGCCCAGCATTCATATGCATGGATTTGGCTTACATTGCATAGGCCTTACGCAAGCCCTACACGGACCGTGCACTGACTTCCCCCTGCATGTGCACTGACCTTAGTTTGCATGTACACTGACTTTGTCAGCACGTACACTGACCTTAGTCTGCATGTGCACTGACTTTAGGACATGTGCACTAACTTCCCCCCGCATGTGCACTGACCCTAGTTTGCACGTACATTGACTTCGTCAGCACGTACACTAACCTTAGTCTGCATGTGCACCGACCTTAGCCCATGTGCACTGACTTCCCCCTGCATGTGCACTGACCTTAGTTTGCACGTACACTGACTTTGCCAGCACGTACACTGACCTTAGTCTGTATGTGCACTAACTTCCCCCTGCATGTGCACTGACCCTAGTTTGCACGTGCACTGACTTCGTCAGCACGTACACTGACCTTAGTCTGCATGTGCACTGACCTTAGTCCATGTGCACTGACTTCCCCCTGCATGTGCACTAACCCTAGTTTGCACGTACACTGACTTCGTCAGCACGTACACTGACCTTAGTCTGCATGTGCACTGACTTTAGCCCATGTGCATGAAGCAAGCTCGAACTTGAAGAAGCAAGCTCGGACCTGATGAAGCTAAGCTCAGACTTGATGAAGCCAAGCTCGAACCTGATAAAGTCAAGCTCGGATCTGAAGCAGTCAAGCTTGGACTTAGCTTGGATTCATGCCAGCAAGCTCAGACTTCATGCCAACAAGCTAGACATGATATAATAGAGCTTGAAAGTTCAGATTGCAGGGGGAAATCAACGCTCGGACTGCACACTGTCACCTTAAAGACAAGTCAACCCAAAGGCAAATGAAGAGAAGACTGTTAAGGGTGACAAATAGATGGCTAAGGCTGACAAATAGCCTACTAAGGGTGTAAAATAGATTTTCAAGGCAGAAAAATGGCGGTCACCTCGGTCTTGGTGACGCCCAACTACTCCAGCACAACGGTGCCTACGGCACCCCTATTGTCCCGACCTCGACACTGTCTCATGACAGGAAGACATTGTGATGCCCCTCAGGTGCATCCTGCTGAGTCACAGGTCCTCTGACAGACATGTACGAACACAAAACTATCCACACAATAATGCAATGACCCGGGGACCGTCACAAATGATGGAATTGTCCCGTGACTTGCAAGCACTTGTAATCGGGCTCTCATGCCCCCACATAAATGCCTTTCACGGCATATAAGTCATGTAATGCAGTTACGGAGTGGATCCCCCTCCTCGTCGGAACCAGTCTCTTCACCCCCAGTTATCCCTGTTGTGTTGCTGTCGCCCTATCGCTGTTGCATGGACAAAGCCCTCTCGACGTCGCGATGTCCAGGGTCCCTGACTCTCTTCTTTGACAGTAGAAACAAAGGTGTTCGGGCTCCACCCGATGTAAAATAAACATCGATCACTTGCGATCAGTGGGGAAGATGTCCAGTACACGAGCCCCCACAATTGTCTACACTCGTACCTGTGGAACCTCCTTCTCTCCACGTGATACATGACATTTTGTGCTCACGTGCCATGCCCTGGCGGCACATCCCCAGTTACACATTTGGTTCCATAGGTGATCATCGAGAAATTGACTGGCACACCCGCATTCCATCCAGCCATCCATGTTCCAGTCTTCCAGAAAGGTGGTAGAGGGCACCGCCTGCAGACTGTTTATTCATGGACGTCCCAGAATAGCTTTGAACATGGGATCTATGTCCAAAACATAAAATTCCACATCTATTTTCAACGGCCCTAGCTCAGCCTTTACAGTCACGACCCCGTGACAAGCCCACCTGGAATTATCGTACGCGGCAATTGTAGTCGGTGTTGGCTTGATCATATCCTTTGGAATGTTGTAGGCACGCAGCGTGCTGAGCGGACACACGTTAATAGAAGCTCCCATGTCCACTAGGGCTGACTCCACTGCCACCTTGTTTAAGGAAACAGCAATGCAGAGCGGCATCTGACGTGACTCCTGGGGTGCTAATTCTGATTCAGAAAATGAAATGGCAGGGCCCCTCGTGATCGTAGCCAAAATTGACGGTAGACTATCTGCTGCCACATCCTCCCTTACCATGATCTGCTGCAGAAATGGCCTGAGGGTGTCTTGATGAAGTGGGGATCTCCTGATTAATTCCAGAACTGATATCCTGGCCAGCATCCAGTCCAAGTGCTGCAATAAATCATAGCTTGAGCCCAGCGCGGGGTTGTCTTCCTTGGTCTCAACTGGGTGAGAAGAAGAAACGGGTGCAGGTGCACCAGTGGATGGATAACTTCTTTGAAAAAGGTGCCTACTCCGGAGGGCTAGACTTTACGCCGGCATGACATTTGATGGACCCCCGACTGGCCCAGTGGCATAGGTGGAGGGGATCGAGGTAGTGGGGGAAGCAGAGATGGGGGAGATGATGGGAGTGGCAGGCTTGATGGGCGATGGCCAGGGGGTGAGTGGTGAGGGTGGAGGCGGAGCGGGAGTGACAGGTGAATAGTGGAGTGGAGGGGTGGTGGTGTGAGGTGATGGTGCGAGACTTGACAGAATGGTAGGCAGTGTGGTGGAGGAATTGGTGGGCGGAGTGGTGGTCCAGGTGGTGGCAGGTCAGAGGATAGAGGGAATAGGGGTGTGATGGAAGGCTAGCAAGTGGGCGGGGGTCTCATCATCAAATGACCACCCAGCGTTAGGGGCTGGGCGGTGGACTATGTTAACTTGAGCCGGTGCCGGCGTCTGCTGTTGCTGTTGCTGTTGCTGTTGCGGAGTGGGCGCATGCTCGGGCATGGGATTCTGGTGAATCCCGAGGTCTTGCTGCTGCTGAGGTTGTTGCTAAGGGGGATGTTACTGCTGCTGCTAGAAATGCTGTTGTTGCGTCGCTTGCTACGGCCTGGTCTATCTCCTTCTTTTTTTAATATCTTCAAAATTGATACATCTCTTGCCATAATTACTTTGTTTCTAATCATCTTTTATGATTTTGTATATATGTCTTGTGTGTCAATTAATGCTATGGCACCCTCGAACATCTGGACAACATTTCTCCCATCAAGATGCCCGAACAAGTCAGAAAAGAAAGGCGTTGGAGTGGAGGAAAAAGAAAGCCCAAGAAATTGGGAGAAGAGACCTGAAGCAATTCGGGCATCCATCGAGACGAAGATGTTAGATTAAAATTACGATACGAGGCAAAACATAAGTGAGGAGGGGATGTCTGGTTTGCCCATTAGGGTCTACTCGCTCAGCTCATCGCTGAGGTTCAACCCTCCAGGTCCGTTACCCCCCACACCGACTTAACGCACCGCTTACTCTAGGGCATGCCCAACGCAGGTGTCACACCTAGGTGTACCTTCCTTATCAACAGTCACGACGCACTGTCCCGGTAGCACATTAATGACGAGAGACGTCCCAGTCTGACGATGAAAAGAGAGGACTCCGCTCATCTCATCTCCCTATCAGAGAAGTCTCACGCCCCCTCCGACGACCCCTACCGCATTAACGGTGGAGCTGCCCCTCCGGTGAAAAGACGACGAGTGAATGTCCATACCTCCTTATCTCGTCAGGCACACGAGTTGGACGACTCATGTCTCCTAAAACTACGGCAACCCAATGGCCAATCTTACGGCGATAACAGAAGTAGGACCATGGCCCAAACGATCAGCATGGGTACGCGACCTAATCTCCTCGAGCCCTTACTCCCTCACTCTCGCCTCCCTCCTCCTCTCTTCTCGAGTGGTCGTCTCCTCCCCTCACCATTACTTGACTTGACTGTCAGACGATTGTCTCTCAGGGTAACTCGCAGGGCTCCATCTAATCCTTCACTTGTGGTTGTAGATCCTCCAACGACGAAGCTCCGTTCTTCCTAGTCAAATAAATCTTTAAAAATATGAATTATGATTTAAACAACTAATTCTGGACCGCTGCAATAGGCACACTACACGTCCCTACTCCAGCAACACTTGGCCGCCCACTCCCAAGCATCTGTGCCTCTCCAGTTGACACCTCCCGTGGGGAAGTTTGGGAGGCAGTGCGGGCATTAAAAAGAAAAAAAGAAGGAAAAAAAACGTGTGTGGATCGCCATTGAGATCAAACCCATGCACAAGTCAATTTATATGTAAATAAGAGCAAGGAGAAGAAAAAGAATGATGCCCAATCATGAGGACCATCATCATTTATGCTAAGAGGCAACAGAAAATATGCACGCGTTAGTGTTGCAATAATATATGGCTGATGGATCACCATCACAGACAGGATCCAACTTCCAAGACATTATACGCTAACTGCAAGCATCTCCCACATGCTTCACATACATCAGATCCCCTCCATCCATCAGCAAGAGATCACTCTCAATAATATATATATGTCGCTGTTTTGCTGTCTCATGCATGCATGGGCTAATTAATCTCACCCATGAACATATTAATTTGGTCAATGATTAAGCAGGGGATCTGATGGATTGGGTACATTTCATGGCCACTGAACAACCATTCTGCCAAAAGGGAAAAAAAAGTAGACAATAATATCATGGGGTGAGATAGGAAAAGCAAGTTACAGGGTGTAGAAGGCCAATCAAGTTGAGGGAGAATTTGAAAGTGCCAAATGCCAAACATTCAAACTCTAAGAGCATGGGTTGATGAGGAAGGGAAGAATGGCATGTGGCAGATGCAGCTCTTCCTGCATGACTGGATCAGGTGACTGAAGGTGTCACCAAAATTCTCATTTGCTGGAGTTTGATATATAGAATCTGTTGAAAATTAAGTGACATGTGTTGACATTGGTGAATTGTGACATCAATTTTTACCTGAGTACTATATATTATACTCCTACTAAATAGATATTCTTTATTGATTGAAATTAATAATGGTCTATCTCCACCATTTAATTAATCAGAGGTTTGTTTGATCTTTTATCTCATCTTTAGTTAAACCGCCGGTAAATATTCTGCCTTGGCGTCATGGCCTTCCGCCTAAGCCAAGTTGTACGGCGTCATGACTTCATGTCTAAGCCGTTAAATATCCTTGTCTGGCGTCATGACTTCTCGCCTAAGTCGGTAAATATTCTGCCTTGGTGTCATGGCCTTCCGCCTGAGCCAAGTTGTATGGCGTCATGACTTCATGTCTAAGCCGTTAAATATCCTTGTCTGGCGTCATGATTTTTTGCCTAAGCCAGTAAATATCCTACCTTGGCGTCATGACCTTCTTCCTAAGCCAAGTTGTACGGCATCATGACTTCATGTCTAAGTCATTAAATATCCTTGTCCGACATCATGACTTTTTGCCTAAGCCGATAAATATCCTATCTTGGCATCATGGCCTCCCATCTAAGCCAAGTTGTATGGCGTCATGACTTCATGTTTAAGCCATTAAATATCCTTGTCCGGCATCATGGCTTCCCGCCTAAGCCGGTAAATGTTCTGTCTTGGCATCATGGCCTTCTGCCTAAGCCAAGTTGTACAGCGTCATGACTTCATGTCTAAGCCGTTAAATATCCTTGTCTGACGTCATGACTTTCTGTCTAAGCCGGTAAATATCCTACCTTGGTGTCATGGCCTTCCGCTTAAGCCAAGTTGTACGGCGTCATGACTTCATGTCTAAGCTGTTCAAAAAAATTATTGTCCAGCATCATGGCCTTCCGCCTAAGTCGGTAAATATATTCTGCCTTGGAGTCATGGCCTTCCTCCTAAGCCAAGTTGTACGGCGTCATGACTTTATGTCTAAGCCATTAAATATTTTTATCTGGCATTATGGCCTTTTGCCTAAGTCAGTAAATATTCTGCCTTGGTGTCATGCCCTTCCGCCTAAGCCAAGTTGTACGACATCATGACTTTACGTTTAAGCCATTAAATATTCTATCTTGACGTCATGACCTTCTGCCTAAGCCAAGTTGTACGGCGTCATGACTTTATGTCTAAGCTGTTAAACATCCATGTTCGACGTCATGGCTTTCTGCCTAAGCCAGTAAATACCCTGTCTCGGTGTCATGGCCTTCCACCTAAGTCAAGTTGTACGGCGTATATTTAATTGGCGACTTTCAATAAGTCGCTATTTAATATTTTGATAAGATTTTTATGTTTCGAAAATTCTGGGTTGCTACAAGCAGCCCAAGTGCAAAGAAAGAGAGCACCAGCTTCAGCACAAAGCCCGAAGGAAAATGCTAACCTCAGCTTACCTTCACGTCTTGAAACAATAAATGAGCCTTCACAACACATCGGTCACTGGACACGGCACGACAAACACGGTACGCAACGGCTCTTAACACCATAATGGAGTCCAAAGCCAAGTAACCGTAAGACAAGGAGAAGATCAGACTCAGAAGAAATACTGTCCACACTTAAACAGACACATGACAAAGGCATCACTAAGATAGCAATTCCAAGGCTTACCTCAAAAACACTCCACCAAATGGGACGAGAAGTATCAAGCTCACTAACAGAAGCTCACCAAGAAGGGAAAATCCTACGTCGCTCGAGCATCTTCTCAATCAAGGAATCTAATCGAGCACTTCAATTAGAAACAAAACGCATCAGGAGTTGAACAGACTCAAGCTGGGATGACCAAAACAACGTAAGAACGTGTACGGCCATCACACCAATGCTAAAAGTCACCAGCCACCTGAACAAATGATAGGAAAATCTCGAATAAAGTACTATAGACTCAAGCCTTCCGACAAACTCTGTCAAGTACAACATGATCAAGATAGACATCATGACGAAAAGGAAGCACCTCGTCACATCCTGACGAGAGCAAAACCCATCTTGCACAGTGCTAATCCAGCACGCACAAGACGATACACAAAAATAAAGCGATCATGAATCGCGAAACCTAATGCCAGCGAATGACTGTACTGGACTCTCAGGACTCTAGAAACTGTATATCTTGGGTTCCCATGTACTTCACACAACAATACTCTGATACCACCTGTGACGACCCGGATCCCGGATACCAGATATACATGATAGGACTACCAGGCAGACCCGATACCACTTGGAACCCGTGAAGCCTCCCAAGAGCTGTAAAGCTCCGAAGGGATAAAAAGATTGTCGTGCAGTACATTGAAGCCACGAAGATATAACAGTAAGCAATAATATTTCATTAAGCATCCTTCATGCTGAGATAGGGCCCATTAAGGTTGGTAGGTCTCGGGTCTTGGTCTGCCAGAACCGTGGAGATCTCTATCCGGCCATGTCGACCTATGCCCACTAAAAGGAAGACAACATACATAAACACACGTGTTTTATTCAAAAAAAATGGTAGCATCGCTTTTAGTGGAGTCTCACCCTGAAGGTCCCCTGAAAATTAAGCTGTGATCTTTATTCTCTCCCTTCTCGACCGAATGAGACAGCCGGCGCCCTTAAAATGCTGAGCCTAAGAGACCAAAGTACAATCCCCTCAAGAGAAGAGTAGGATCCATTTTCTCAAACTAGGATCAGAGCACGAGAAGAGGGCAGTGTCCCCGCAGGCATACAAAAAGAAAGAAAGAAAGATAGGATAAAAAAAATAAAATGGAGTGAAATGATAAATCAAAATCAAGTGAAAAGCCTGGTCGTGACCGTGCCTGATTTCATGAAACCCCTCAAAATAAAAGGGGCAATAAAACGTAAATGCTCGAGGCTTGGTCTAAAGATGCCCAAAAGGGGAGAGGCGAGTAGGCTTCTGTTGGCTCACCGGATTAACGGTTTCGCCGGTCCTCTTAGGAGGTTTGTCCCTCACACTCTTCCTTCTCCCCCGAAGATGAAGACTTGATTGAGGCCCCGAAGGGTGAAGCCTGCTAAGGCCTGCAACCTCATTTTTGTAAAAAAAAAAAATACACCTTTAGTTGTCTACTTTGAAAAGCAAAAGTATTCACCGCGAAGGAGTCTCGATGTTTCTGGCCGGACAAGACCATTATCTACCACCTTAACGTCATCTTATCCTAACCTCGGGCTTAGGGCAATACAAGCGCGTCACCTATGGGTGTGACGGCGTCTGATTCCAGGTCAGCGTCGCGTGGTTGGCCATTAGGGTTCCAGGGTGTTCCATTATATACCATCTAGGGTTGTGAGGAAATAGACTCGGGTCGCACAAATTATTTACCTCAAACACTTTTTGGGTGTATCCCTGCAATCGGAAGCAACTGGGAGCCCAAGCGTGGCATGACAATATTGTCATCAGGATAAGTCTTAACCGACGGGATTGTCATTCAGGGTGCAGCATTGATGTGGTGGAGTTCGGAGTGGAAAGTTACTTTCCGTTCCTGACCACTTCGTCAGATCACCTGGGCAGAGTTCGTGACTACCTTTGAGTGCACTTACAGTCCGGCCTGTCTTCGCATGGATAAGATGCACCAATTCCTAGATCTGGTGCAGGGTGAAATGACCGTGCTACAGTGTCAGAATAAGTTCATCGAGTTGGGTCGGTATGAGCCGCATATTATTGCTGATGAAGTCTTAAAGGCCGAGCAGTTTCTCCGAGGTTTGAGAGCCAAATTGAGAGTGCCGCTACTTGCGACCCATGTCACTGTCATGGACGATGCATATTAGGCAGAAGTCACGGTTGAGCTCGATTTGGCGAGGTCTGCAGGGTTCTCTCAATCTAGTGTTGCTCAGTCGGTTGTGCCATTCCAGCAGTCTTTTCAGCCGTCAGCACCTGGCATTCTGTCTACTATGGCTACTTCTGGTGGTCCTTCAAGGCGGATGTTTAGAAAATCCAAGAAGTGTTTTAACCGTCAAGCGCCTTTAGGATTCGTGCATCAGCAATCGACGTCTTCTGATTCTGTGCAGCAGTCTGTTCCTTCGTTTCAGCAGCATCGCGAGTTTCCCGTGAGTCAACTGAGACCATGTCCGAGGTGTGGTGCCAGCCATCCCGGTGTACCATGTTCCTTACCGGTGGTTTGCTATCACTGTGATCAGTCGGGTCACGTTATTCGAGATTACCTGATGAAGTCTGTGTCGGCGCAGTTCTCGCAAGTTACCCAGTCGCAGTAGTCTCAATTCCATCTTCCTGCACCACCTCTACCTCAGCCGTCATTTTTGCAAGTTCCAACTTCTTCCCAGCAATCTTCTACAGCCTCTAGCCGGAAGCCAAGGAGTCGGATTACTCATATCACTCGTGCAGAAGTCATTGCGTCCAACCTCGTAGAAGGTACGGTTTCGATTTGTGGTCATTTAGCTCGCGTTCTATTCGATTCAGGTGCCACTCATTCATTTGTTTCTAACGATTTCCTTGCTCGTCTCAAGGAGTCGGTAACCGAGTCACCCTGTGAACTGCTCGTTGAGTTACCATCCGACAGGTTTTGAACCTTAAGGAGAGAGCTAGGTCTATGCAGACATCAATCATCTTAGGTTTGAGCTCTTGTCTCTTTCTTGCTTAAAATACTTGCCATTGCTATGCTTGTTGTTAACATATCTGATTTGTCTTTAAATGGTCTAGGGTTTGAATGGACTGTTTCATGAATGATGGTCACATCCAGGGGGAGCTTGTGTGCATTTTGATTGTTTTGAATTGCATATCATCTTATGACTATATGGTATATCAAATGATGAGTAGTGGAAAGACAAGTCACGCCTATCCAAAAACTCTCCCCATGCGTGAGGACTGACCTTCGCCAAGTACCATTAGTTAGTATTGCATATTAAGAACTGCATAGTTTATCTTTAGTGCATGAGCATGTTTAAAGCTTTAGCATCAAATAAAGCACTTCTCACTGGCAGCAAGAAAGAAAACTTTTGGTTGACTGACTGAAGTCAGAAAGTCAGAGGCACTGGTATCAGAAATCGGTAGAAATGTTTCAGAAATGGAGCAATCAAAGATAGATAAGAATCAGAGATACCGGATGAGAAAATGATATTGAACAGGTCGACACACTCTGGTAATGTGCCGACACATTCATTGATATGCTCCAAGAAAGGTCGATGCAGATTTGAACTAAGGTTGGTGCACCTATGAAGACATAGTCTGTGCAATGTCTGCCTCCTCTAGGTAGGTCGACACCCTCATAGAAAGTGTCGACACTGTCACTCAGCTACTCATGGGTATGTGATCCAATGGAGAGTCATTCTGATTCATACACCTATCTTATCATTGCCTTCTTGAATTCCTCATCACATCTTCTGCTTCTGAACAATTGCTTGCTATCATGGCTTGCTCACCGGTCATTACTAAGGGGGAGTTGAGAATGTTTTATTTCTTCATACAACCTTGGCTAAGTCATTCTATTCTACCCCTATTAAGGAAGTGGTTTGACATTTATAACCCTCAATTTGGCTGATAACTGTGTTAAGTTGGACTAACCTTGCACTCATAATAGGGTTAAAACACTCATCAAGTCATGGAACCTAACCTTGGCCTATCTTTCTGAAAGTTAAATAGTAGGAGCGGTGTACTCGAGTTAGGCGGTGAGTAGGCTGATTACCATAGGGCCCCCACGTACCGTCGAGTCTGAGCTGGTGGGAGAATTACCAGCTAGAGGACAGACCTTGGGCATATGGTCTGAGTGTGCACACGAGGCTGAGGGTTTGGACCCGTGCTGATGAGCGCGAACTCAACTAGTCCTTATTTTGTGGTACTTCTGGTTACTTGGTGTGTCTGAGTCTCGTGCCTGGAGCATTGTAGCCAGACACTTCTGACGCGGTGTAAGATGTCAGGGGATGCATCCGGTCGTTCTTCTAGTGGGTGGTGCTCCCGTCACGTGATGTGAGTTGTCGTGTCCTGGGTTTCCGTTTCTCATCTACGAGACGGAGTTTCGGGTGTTATTTTCGAGAGCGTTCTTGTAGCCGAGGTCAGGGGTTTCTGGTGAGCGTCATCAAGAGATTTCCCTAGACGGCGTAGAGTTCATGACGGCGAGGTCGTGACTGTGTTTTTGGACCGTGTGGTTTCAGCTCAGGCCCAGCTGTGAGGGCAGGTTTCCACGACCGAGGTGTCGTGGCGTTTCCTAGTAGTGTGGCTAGGGTGGTTCGTGTCTGGTTGTCCCCCGACCGTGAGATCGAGATGTCGGGTGCGTGACTTGGTTGTCCCCTGACGGGAGACCGGGTCGTGTTTTCTAGCACGATAGGAGTAGCTGTAGTGCTGAGTTTTGACCGACCACCAATTTGCTGTTCCTGTCATTACTGTTGTTCACTCTGTGGCTAGCGTAGCTTTCCTTTCCGTCGTCGTTTTCTCAGTTGGGGTTCCGCGGGATCCCTACTGAGTCAGTGATAGGAGGCTCACCCCTGGTTTTCAGGTGTGGCAGTTCTTCCTCGAGGTTCGAGGACATTGTGTGGAGGTTCCCAGTTGCCAGCTTGCCGGGCCGAGTGTTCACTTGACATGTGGTACGTTTTATTGCTTTAGACTATACTTTCTGTTGGACTAGACTCTGTTGTAGTTAGGTTATTTATTTCTATTATTATATCTATTGTCCTACTTTATTTCTTATTTCTATGTACACCACACCTATCCTTTTAGCCCTTCCGAGTCTTCAAAATTAGATTTTTATAAACTCACGCGTGCTCTCTCTCTCTCATCACTCGAAACACACACTCTCTCTCTCTCTCGATTCTCATGCTCTCTCTCTCTTCTTTTCGTTCCTTCGTTCGTTCTGGGCCGTGCTGACCCCGGATCAAGGCGCAGGAGGTACCATTGGAACCAGCACGATGCGAGGATCGCGCCAGTGCCGTTCTTTTCGCGGATCGTCGACTGTGGGATCGGGTCGGGTCGTGAGGCAACCCAGCGTCCCATCGTCTGTTCGTGCGCTTTTCGAGGATTTCACTGCGATCGAGGTAGGGGGATGGACTCCTTACTTCGCTAGAAATATTTTGGTAGCTCATGCATCTCCATTGATAGGCGTTTATCTCATTTTCTGTGCATGGGGTGTTTTTGGGGTTTATAGGGTTTTAATGCTTTGATAATTGTTTAGGAAGGGTAGATTTGTGCTTTTAAGCATGCGGTAGTTATGAAAATCATGCTATTCACCTTCCTCTGCCTCTTTTCTTTTGATTTCGTGCCAATCCGGCTTGACTGGAGGGGAGTTCGGTATGAACTCGTCCTTCGCATTTTCCAGGAGGCGTAACGGACCCAAGGGGGCGCTTTATGCATTACACGGCGGATCGCGCATGGGCCGCTATGCTATCGAGGTTTCAAATAGGTCGGTAGGGTGTGGAGCATGACAGACTGATCTTAGACCGCCATGCAATATATGACACCTCGGCTAAGGCGTGTTATACTCTGTGGTTTTCTAAGGAGTTTTCTGAGTTTTTAGCATTCAGGTGTCTTTAACGGACCACTCCTGGTGCGTTATAGTCACATGGCGCACCCGCGATAGTGCGTTATGTCCGGTATGTTTTGCGAAGGTTTGCTGGGGAATATAACGCATGGGTGAAGGCGCGCCATGCATTGCATGACGGGCCTGAGGCAGTGCGTTATAGTCTGCAGCTTCAGGTTTTCCTCAGTTCGGGTAAGCATAATGGCCCTAGGGAGGTGCGTTATACTCATTTAACGCCCCCAACCCCGTCCATTATTCTCTGCTACTTGGGAAATGTTAAGTTGCATATTTATCGTTCTGTCTCCATGTGATCCGGCTGGTCACACCGAAAACACACCACCGACAAAGAGCATGGTTTGCCTGGGTGGCTGCCACCACACTGTGCACAACCCTTAAATTGACTTTTAGTAGAACTCTGATGCTGCTGGAAGGAAGGCGCTGATTGCTGTACTGCATTGGATGATGCCTACTGGTCAAATCGCTTCTTGAACCTCTTCTTATTCTTGAATTTTCTAAACTGGGACTTGCCCGAAGAAGCAACTCCACTAGCAACTGGAGTGGCAGAAGAAAAACTTGGAACAGGAGGCGGATAACCAGATCGAAGTTGAACTGTCAGCTGAACTGACACTGCTTGAGAAGAAGTCTGACATCTCGCGAAGTCCAACTCCAATGCTGCTACAGCCTGATATACCCAATTCATGTTAGTCACGTGAGAAACGATCAACAGCTGCCTTAATTCAGCACGAAGACCACGAAGGAACTGCTCCGTCTTCAAAGCTTCATTCGCTAGCACATGGGGCACATAACGGCCCAATTCCATGAACCTGTTCTGATATTCGAGTACCGACATTCCTCCCTAGACGAGCTGCAAAAATTGGTGTATTTTATCCATCCTGAGGTAAGCCGGACTGAAAGTAAGTTCAAACGTGGCAACGAATTCGGCCCACAAAATCTGCCGGAGTGGACGAGACTAGAAAGAAATCTCCCATTCTGTGTTCCACCATGTCAGCGCCACGCCCTAGAGCTGAAAAGTATCGAGCATAACTTTCTCATCTTCCGTGTATTCTACAGAGTGGAACACGCACTCGGTCGCATCCAGCCATACCCTGGTTGCATCAGGATCGGTCTAGCCTTTAAAAGTCGGTGGATGAAATAACAAAAATTTATTCAAAGCACGTCCGCGACTGCTAGGTGCATCCTCTTGAGCCAGAACAATGGGAGCCAGAGCAGGAACATCTTGAGGGACACTACTCGCTTCCTGGGGAATCGAAACTCTCCGACGCCAAGGGGGCATCTTGAAATGACTAGAAACATAGATAATAATCAAGAAAATTCATTAATCATACGAAAAACATCCTAAGCCAGCAATAGATGACGCAAATGGACTGACCGGAATGGTTAAGGGGAGTTGTTTTGTTGAAGTAGAGCTTGGTAGAGGAAAGAAGGTTGTTGTTGTTGTCGCTGTGGGGGTCTTGGGTTTGGTAAGTTGCGGAAAGATGAAGGATGACCAACTACTCCTACTTGCTTATTAGTGACGGTGCCTTCAGTCGTTCCACCATTGGTACTGATATTATTACTTTTCCTCACCATTCTTGGTCTTTGTTCAAGCATGCCCATATGGGCAAATCTTTCATGTGTGTTTGAATATACCAGGCCCTTTCATACAATTCTTCCATGGTGCTTAATCTGTTCATGGCCAGAATGTGACGGAACTGAGGAGTAGCATTAGAAATTATCATTTTGACTTGCTCAGGTTCTGACAATGTGTCTTTCAAATTTTCAGCCATTGACCTCCAACGGTCAGCAAATTGCACGAAGTCCTCTTCGGGCTTCATTTTCTCAGCAACTAGATTTATGATAGATAGGGAAGGACCAACATGGTCTTTGTATTTCTGAAAAATTTTCTCTGAACTACATCAAAATCTCTGGCCTCAGCTGGCTCCAAAGAGTAAAACCATTCAAGGGCCGAACCATCAAGAGATCTCCTTAGCAAATAGGCCAAGGATGCCTTATTGTCTTGCTAGAATGACGCTTTGTACATAAAATCCTTTAAGTGAATGAACGGGTTACCCGTTCCATTGTAACGCCTGAAATTGGGCATCTCTGACAGGGTAAATGAAAGACTGGCAAAGTAGGGAGAGTGACCTCCAGAGTGTCTCTAGGAACCATGACCTTCTTGAGTTGCTCCTCCATGCTGGAAAGCTTTAGAAGGAGGACAGTGTTAGTGTCGAACTTGGCTGGGCCGGATTGACTGGGAATGGGTTTGGCATAGGCCGTCTCAAAAAGTGAGGAGATGGTTGGCATTGCGGCCTGGTAGCAGAATGACTTGCCGGTTGGGCCGGCGCAAGAATAATAGGAGTTCGAGGATGGGATAGAACTTGTTGTGTGACCGCCTGGTCATTAGGCATGTTAATTTGAAGGCCACCCGTGGCCTGAGGGGGGTTGGAGGAAGAAGAAGTGACAGATTTTCCCCCGACGTTCGAAATGGAATGAAAGCAGGTGAAACCAACAAGAATGCCAACACAAAGTACATTTCATCATTTCATTTCATTGTCAATCTCTGGTTTTGAGTACAAGATTGAAGACATAGAATGCAAGGACTCTCACAATGATTCCATAAAAGACAAGCTCTTAAAAGACAAGCTCATAGTCTCAAAATGCAAAGGATGCACACAACTCTCAATGACTCAAAATGACTCACACATACAAGCAAACAAGCACAACTCATGCATAACTTATATAGGCTCTGACATAATTACTTCTCCCCCTTTGGCATCATCAAAATGGGGAGTGGGATACATGACTCGTGGACAGAAAGGACATGGTGGAAACACAAGGATAGCTACGGAGCGGGGTGATCTGGAGTCCCCTCGCGATTATCAACATCCGAAGCACCGTGAGCAGTGCCGAAGCTAGCAGCCAGAGGAGCATGGGCAGGAGGTGGAGGAGGAGGAAGACGGCCTTCAATGCGATGGAGAACTTCATCTTGATGTTCAAGCTGTCTGTGGAGGCTAAGAAGGGCACGATTGTTTATCCGGAAAGCTTCACGGTTATCCTCGTGGCTAGCATAGAGAGTGGCCATGTGGGTAGAAAGAGAATCCAGAGCATTGGTGAAAGAGTCCATCCGTCCAGTCATAATGTCCATGAAAGTGTCCAGCCGCCCAAGGGAGGAGTGTGGACGTACTTCTTATTAATTCTATTATCGTTTATTTGTTTATTAGTTTATTAAGTACGTGGGCATGCCAGTCACAAAGTGACGATTTATTCAGGCTTCATGGAAGCCCGTGGTGCGCTCGATCTGACTTGGTCAGACGATTGTGTGGTTCGTGTCGGGACCAAGACCCGTCGTGCCATAAAGGCCACGACGTTATTTACATCCCCCATACGAGGGAACACCCTTGATTAATCGCCAGGAATAAGGGCCTTGCGGCCTAAAAGAGCTAATACTAATTGCAGGAAGGCAGAGAAGGGACGAACTACGCTAAAAGCACGCATCGAGACACAGACAATTAGATTTGTAGGTCACTCGTGGACCACTTTATGTTCGGACAAAGGTTGCCATTTATTTGTTTATTGGTTAGACATTTGATGAAATTTCGGCAGCATCTCCCCTGGACCCGGGGTGTTGGGGGTGAGAAGCGGGCACTCATCCACATAGAATCCCAGACAGTCCCTTAAATGGTTCGGATACGCCCATCGTAATGGCAGACCAAGTTATCCATGGCGCTGTATTCCCGAAGACTAGCCTACGAAGCGATCGGGATTACCATGATGCTTCGAGAGGGGTTGAAATGCCTAGAATCGCGATTGAAAAGTCAGGGAAAAATCGGATGAAACACTACGCCGAATCATGTGTAAGGGGCAGTGCCGGTTCAGGCCACTCGGCCACGCCGGATGAATCGTGTTGGGGAGCGCCGGATCAGTTAGGCAGAGGGTGCCAACTGGGAGACCGCCACAATGTGTTGGGCCACCTGCGCCCCCTCGCGCCAGATCACTATCTCCATCCTGCGCCAGATTGAGCGACCAAAGGGAAGTCACGTTGATTTGGCCAACCCGCTCACGCTGATCCATTCTTCAGGAAAACAGAGTATCGGAGAAAACTTACAGAAATCCTCTTGTGGGGATAGGAGAGGGAGCGATCACGCAAGCTACTAGGGGTAGTCTTCCCACGAATTTCCCCTTTCTCAGATGGCGCACAAAAAGGGAAGAAACAGTGTTTGGGAGGTCCATAGTTTCTACAGAGAACTCCACGCTAGTTCGTGGAAATGGCGACAAAACACAAGCTTTGCAATGAACATGGTGAGGAGGAGAGAGAGAATGGACACATGTGCAAAGCATCCAGATAGACTAATGATCACCCTCCCCTCTCTCAGATGCTCATCAAAAGAAGGAATGGGATTTTGCATCCTTCCAAGATGGGGTTCGTGATGGAAACCGACCACTTCGCACCATAGCATAATGGGAAGAATTCTCAGGCGAATTGGACTCCGGGGCCTTACTTCTTCAAGCAAGCCCCGGAGTTCTTTACCTAAGGGGAATACTATCGAAGCAGCATCGAAATTAAGGAGGAAAAAAAAAGAGAATCTTCGATGGGGAAGGGGAGAAATACACGATTCGTTCACTACACATAGATGACTAGCGACCTTGGGAGCTGTTATGGTTCATGTGCATCGACCTTGGGAGCTGATTGGAAAAAGTTGCACAGACCTTTCCTCTGAAATGGCTAAGGTGCATCGACTTGAACAGTGTCTGCATCGACCTTGATACCTTCACTTGTTCATGTGCATCGACTTGTTGGTCTTGAAACGCTTAAGGTGCATCGACCTTAATAGGTAGCATCAACCTTATCTGCATAGCAGTGCCATGTGCATCGACCTTTGGTAGCATCGACCTTAGTATGATGTGCACAGACTTTATGCTTCACGCTCAGGCAACTAACATCGACCTTACTATGCAAGTGTTCTACATTAGCATCGACCTTGTTATGCTGGAGAGCAAAGAAGCATCAACCTTTCTTTTGTGAAGACAAAGGTAGCATCGACCTTGACATGTAATAGTGACCATGTGCACTGACTTGATGCCACGCGTGCTAGTATGCACCGACCTGCCCTGTTCATGTGCTCTGACCTTCTAGTGCAATAGCGTCAATGTGCGTCGACCTTAGTTACTGTGCCCGCAAAATGTGCATCGACCTTGGCTGGTGTTGGCAAGAGGTGCTCCGACCTTGACAGCAAGGTAGCATCGACTCTGAAAATGTATTCTTTCAAGGCAATTGCTGATACATAATTTAAATAGTAGCATTGACCGGTATTGACCATCTTGTCATGACTTTGACCCAACCTTTTACCTTAATCTCAGAGCCCATTCTGTGGAGAATTCAACACACATTTTCTACATATAATAAGATCATCTTAAGAGCAATTATGTCAGCAGAAATCCAATGTATCACAGCTAAATGCAATCGCAACAGTAATGCATTAATGCTAGGCATCATCAAACCATAAAACCACATTAATGTAACATCAACACATATGACATCATGCACAGTCATAGTGTTTGACATCATCAAAATCACAAGGGTACAACAGGTGCTTCTCATTCCCTTATATCTACTGCTTTTACATAAACCTTGTCAGTTCCATCAATTCCTCTACCTTCGGATCTAGCTATCACTACACCTATTGTAACGACCCAGACATCTGAGTACCAATAACCCGATAATAAAAGCTAGACTCATACCAGTAAGGATCAACTAAGGCATGGGCCTTACAACGTGGGTGGGCGAGCACTCGCATGGAACCTCATCTGGTAAGGGTACTGGTGGCCAACACTGCAGCAAGGCTACCTCGACTACATCCGAAGATACCCTCAGTGCCAAAATTTTTTGAACCTGCACCACCAACTAGCAACGCAACGACATGCTCTAATGGAGCCTCACCCATTTGCTCAGTGAGGGGTAGATATACTGGGCCCCTTCCTTGAGGCTCAGGGGAGGAAGAAATTCCTCATCGTCACCATCGATTACTTCACCAAATGGGTTAAGACAGAACCATTGGGAAGATCACGAGTGAGGCAACATGGAAGTTTGTCCAATGAGGCATAATCTGTGGTTTGGGATCCTCCGCATTCTCACAACCGACAACGGCAGACAATTCGCAAGCCTTGTCTTCCAGGAAAAATACTCAGAATTGGGGATTTGGAACCATTACACGTCCGTGGGCCATCCCCAAGCAAACGGCTTGGTAGAAAATGCCAACAGGGCACTCCTTCATGGCATTAAGACCCACTTGAAGCAGGCAGGTGACTCTTGGATAGATTCCATTCCAAATATCTTATGGGCACACTGGACTACTACTCAGACCTCCATAGGAGAGACACTGTTTCACCTCACATATGGAGCAGAGGCGGTCACCTCGGTCGATATATCTAACCCATCACTACGAGTCAGCCAATTCGACGAAGCGAGAAATAACCCGGTGATGCAAGAAAATCTAGACTTGCTTGAGGAAGACAGAGAGTGTGCCCAACTGAGACTCGTGGCTTATTAGTAAAAATTGGCTCAGTACCACAATGCTCGTGTCAGAGAACACCACTTCCTCCCCGGAGACCTTATGCTGCGACGAGCCAGTGTGGCAGACCCCAGGGCGACTATGGGGAAAGTACCCCCAAACTGGGAAGGCTCGTATCGGGTAATATAAGTGCTCAGCAAAGGAGCGACAAGCTAACGACGTTGGATGGATGAGAGATACCAAGGATGTGGAATTCTTTAAACCTCAGAACTTGTTATCAATAAATGATTATTGGCACCTATGAACTAAAATTGGATGACAAGCACCTAAATTAGAGCAAGGGAAGAGTGCTTACTCGACCAGTTTGAAGAAACCAGTCCCGATCAGAGACGTGGACGAATGAGGAAGCGTGGGTTCCCCACACACTGCGGCGATGAAGCTTCAACTTGCTCAAGAGTGTACAACACTACGCCTCACGTAGGAGGGGGTTCTTGGGGTGGGGGTTAAATTATTACAACCAAAACTACCTCCACGTAGGGAGAGGCTATAAGCCGGCCAGGCGGGGAGGGGAATTAGAGAGCTAGAAAATCAAACAGGATGACGATGCCGAATCTGCTAGCTCTCTGGAATAGGGGACATCAAGTCGAAGATGACTCCTATGTAGTCGCTCCCGAGCTCCGTTGTTGACGAGACCAGTGGCAAAACCTCCCTGATAGGTCCAGGAGGGCCTCTGAATTTTGGTAGGACTTTTGGAGGACGGCACTGGTCGGGGTAGGATAATGATCAGGGGATCTATTTTCTTGCTCTGACTGTTACATAATTTAAGCAGTAGGAAGTTAGGGTCACCGCGAGCACTCCTGAGCTTGGATTCTGGTGTGACTAGAGTCATTGGAACTGTTGCTGAGTCCTCTTCGAACCAGTACCCACGGGGATGTCGAAGGAGGTCGGAGCAGACAGCAGTAGCACGAACAGTGGTCGGGTGTCTGCTCAGTCCCAGAGTGGACAGAATAGCGCACCCACGGGAGAAAAATGATAACTCACTCGTCTGGGGTCCAATCAGTGAGCCGCTTCCTGATTCTGGATGGCGACTCGTAGTGGAAGACCTCAGCCAATTCCTATTCATAAATCTTCAGGTTGATGGATATGGGAGTCGTTGGAGTCAGCTTTAGGTTGGCAGTCTGGAGATAGATGCGCAGTTTGGGGAGAATGACTACTCCGGACGTCCACGAGCTCTGACTGGGATGAGATGACCGCCGTTGAGAAGAAGACTTAGAGACACTTCCAATGGTATCACTTGAGCCACCTGAATCATCGGGATGAAAATGCAACTTCCTCTACAAGTTGATGGTACTCTGCTGTCTGCGACCCAGAACTGCAGGTTGGGTAGTAGCTGGTTTGATTCTAGTTGGGGTTAACCCAAGTGGTGTCAGTTAGTTCATCTTTAACCCACCTTCTGCTTTGATAGCAGGTGAGTTAGCCCGCCACAGATCACCTGGGTTAACCCAACAAGAATCTAATGTGCTTTGGGGAACTTTTGGGTTAATTAAGCCCCATAAATTGGGACATGACTTATCAAAAATGCCCCTCCCTCACATGCATCAACAGTGAAAATGGGAATTATGAAGAGTAAATCTTCACAAGAATATTAACGAGGAATGACAAGTAAAATCATAGAAATAGTGAATGAGGAATGATCAGTAATCGGATTAGTGTCTCGATTGAAGGGTTGTTGTTGGGGGGGAGAGGGGGATTGTGGACTTGGATATCCTTGGACGTGACGACGGACAGGCAGACGAGGGCAGGGGGTGCATCAACCAACGAGTTCATGTGGGTGTCGCAATTGGTGGAGGTGGAGCAGTGACTAAACAGAGGAAGGTGAAATAGCACTGACTGGGCAGGGCAGCATGGCGGCCAGGTAGCAGCAACAATTGGGTACAATGGAGGAGGGCTAGTGCCCCTGGATGGAGTGAAGTGCAGTGGCGGTAGCAGCAACAGCAGCAAAGGACAAAGGTGCAGTCAGAGGCGGAGTTGTGTACACATCGGCTAGTGGCGGAGGTGGCTCTAGCTAAAGTCGGCGAAAGTATGGTGACAGAGGACGGTGTCATAGCGAGCCAATAGCCGGTAACGGTTGCACGACAAACTGTAAAGCATCAGCCAAGTAGCCTTGGTGGTAGCATAGCTAAAGCCTCACGGACCATGGTCGAGGGAGGAATAGAAGGGATCGGGAAGGAGAAGGGCAGGTGGGACGTACAAGGGCGAAAAGGAGATAATGTTAGACATGTTAAGTTAACTCACCTCCCCAGTTGGGTTTTCTAACCTAAAGTTAACCTTGATGCATGCAATCCACTTTTAACCGCGTTAACAAATCTGCCTTATCAAAGCAGTAAACGAGTTAACCTAGGGTAAAAACTAGGCTAACCATGGACTAACCCACTACCAAAATGAGGCTCAAGGACTATCCGTATCCTTCATTCCATCACATGCCAATTGTCACATACAAATGTGCATCAAAAAATCAAAAAAAAAGAAAAAAACCAGAAAAGAAAAACACCAAAAAAAATAAGAACAAAAAAAATGTCACTCGGTCGGTCTGTCTCCCGGGCCGCCACTGTCCCTAGTGCCCTCATGCCGCTTTGGCCGTGGCTCCATGGCGTTATGCTCCTCCTCCCGTGGGCGTCTCCACTCCACCTCCTCATTCCTCCGGCGACCAGAAGAGCTAGCCAAGTAATCTCCCATCGATGCGCTCGGTGTCGCTCTCCGTGAGCCTCCTGTTGCGCCGCTCCAGGACGCACTACGCTCGGATCCTCGGCCCATCAGTCAGAAAGTCTGCTCCATGGTCCAGAGCTCGATCCTCAAGTCATGGACCTGGAGTCGTGCCTCGCGAGCCTCGGTCCGGTACTGCTCTATGTCTACTGTCTCTCTACTCAACCGGGTCACCTCCCCCTGGAGTCGCTCAATCTCTTCCCGGAGATGGGGAACCTCTGCCGCTTCTACTTGGGATCGCTCCGCCGTAGCCAATGCTACAGTCAGTTCTCTCGCCTGCATATTACATTTTGCATCATGGTCAGTCTAGGCACATGCATAAATCATAAGGCGTTTTAGGAAAAGGTCTGGGTTCTTACCCGCTCGGCGAGGGTAGCTTTGGCCTCCTCGGCTCGAGCTATGGCTTGGGTAAAGTCTGCATCTCGCTCAGCCCATCCCCCGATAGGCTGTGTAGAGGAGGATGGTGCATCCGGTCCAGTCCTCTGGGCTCCCTCGTCCCGCTGCATTTTCAAAAAGTCAGTCAATTTTTATAAGCATTTCATTTTTAAGTCTAAGGAAAGCTCACCAGAAGCTCCAGAGCTGATCGGTACTCATCTCGCTGCTACACGGTGGCGTGGAGTAGTCCCTTGAGCTCGGCGATGCGTCCTTGAGGGTCTAGGTGCATTTAGAAGCAAGTGTCATGCATATAAGATTCATTCATGTAGAACAAAAAGGTTGAGTTTAGCATTTCATATCGGTCGTCGGGTACCACAGAAGACCCGGCTACTATATCGACGGGTGAAGGCTTCTCATTTTAATATAGGTGATAGTTAACCGCTTTTTTGAACAGTAAGAACAACATGTGTTGGGTTTATAGTGTTTTTTGGTTTTCCACCTGAGAGCATTCCTAGTATTTGTTTGAGATCTCTCTCCCAGCTAGGTTTTCATTTCGTGTGCATGTTACCTCTGGGGAATCTTCACTTGAAGAGCTAAGAATCCAATCTACAGTTTCATCTGATCTCTCATCCTGTGGGTGAGCAGCTGCTTGTGAGGTAGGTCCCTACTTTAAGCTCTCTGCTCGATCTAGAATCTAGATACCTCCACGTTATTTTCTCGAGTTCTCTCTCTATAGTGATCCATTTCTTGTTCATGACTCCAGCCTGTGCGTCCCGTCCCCTCGCCTGGGACCGGTCAGGTCGTGCGGGTCAGATCGTCTCGAACCGGGATTACAAATCCTGATTCACGTTACATTTTTGGAAACCTCATTTGAAAAAAAAACTCATTTAATGGTTTGATCTAAATGTCATCATGTTTGTGAGCAGTTGCAAGTGTGGTAGGTCCCTGCTTTCAGGATCTCTACTTGTTCTACATACCTGCACAGTGTTTGGTCAGGTTTAGTGATCCATTTCCTGTGAATGATACCTTTCCGGAATCTTTGCTCGAGGAGATAAAAACTCACTTCATGATTTGATCCAACTCCATTCCATGTGTGATCAGTTTTGCATGTGAAGCAACTTCTCCCGTTTTAGATTTTTCTGCTTGTTTTGGATACCTAATCCGTGGGGGATTTTTATATAGGGATTTTTAACGTATATATCCTTACAAAGTTCAGTTTTGTCAAATATACCCTTCATCGAAGTATATTATCATGAATATCCTCAGAATATGAGTAATGTCACGATTATGTCCTCGTAGTAACTCCCGTGTGTTTTACCCGAGTTAAGTGTGAGTAAAAGAGTAATATTTTTGTATATATATCCCTATAAAGTTTAATTTTGTCAAATATACTCTAGATCTATCGATCGTAGATGATATATTTTACGGAATATTCTCCTCCGTCAACGGTAGTAAACTAAAGGGGTATAACAGTAACATTACTGTCTAAAGGAAGGTCTCCGGTCAAAAATCATTTTCAAGTAGATCCCTATGTGTCCTAAGTGCCAATAACCAGATCCACGGAAAAACACGTAGTTTACAGAGCCTCAAATTTTCAATCGTCTCTTTTGATGGCTCTAAAAAAAATATATGTTGTATATCTGTGAGTCCTATTTTAAACGGAACTGGCCACGCCTCAAGCTGATACCGGATCTGAGCCTAATAATTCTTGCCGTTGAGGCGCACAATTCTGTTCCCTGTGCAGGCCAGAAAGAGCAGTCTGGGGAAAATTCTTGCAAAAATACCAAAACTCAATTTCAGTGACCGCCACTCCCAGGAGTCGATCAGGGACGTCCTACCAATGTCTCAACCAAGTGGCACCTTCAGAAGATCTCAGGAGGATGGCATCCCTTTGGAAGACGTTGCTTGCTATCTTGTAACTAAGAACCGAGTTGACGCAGTACTGAGTCAGACCAACAGCCTGAGTCCGCCCCGAGAGCCCTTCCGACTTGCTGCTCGTCAACCTAGGGTCAGTCTTCCCGGGCCCCACTTGTAGCCTTTTACCTCCCTCCATGGAGTGGGCAAGAAATCACTACTGTAATTATTGTAATATTGTTTAACCGGGAGTTACCATAATTGGCCGGGGTCGTCTTCCCCATGCCAGGAGCGTGGAGGTAAACTCGCCACCCTCCTCATAGGCTTGCTTTACTCGTATACATGTTTGTATGCCACTGCATGTGATAGGTTACTTAGCCAGTTAAATATTTTAATCACTGCTGCGAGAGAGAGCGAGACTGTCCCGTGACCCGACCTGGGCGCGAAAGTGAGTTGACCACCCTAGCTCTTGCCGGTTTCTCAACCGCGTACGATCTTACACTTCTCTCATTAGGGATGAACAGAGAGCTTGCTAGAGTCCAAGGTCAGTATTCAACTTGGAGTCGAATCCGTCGTGGTCCGTCCCGCATCAACATTGGATTAATGCTATCCATAAGGAGCTTAGCAACAAAGGATGGAATTTGGTTCCCAAGCCTGCAGACCAACCGGTCATTGGGACCCGATAGGTCTTTAGGAACAAATTGAATGAGGATGGGGTCATAACCATAAATGAGGTTTAAAATAGAGATGCCTCGCCGGCCTTACCCAAATACTCTGAGTAAGGGTAAAAATGGCTATAACCCGACTATGGCAAAAATCTGAAAGGGCGCTGTAGGTAAATCGGGTACCCTGCCACATGAAAACCCGAAAGAGCTAGTGGGCAAAAGTAAAAGGGGGCAGGCTTCGGTGAAAACTTGAATTCAAAAAAAAATGATGATGGAAATGATATTGCTACTTCATTTACCATTCATGTCCCATGCGAATCCCCGTGTGTGGCAGATAATTCACGCCCCATCGACATAAGCCTTACACCTATGCTGCAATAATTTCGTATCCTTTGGCATTTAATCCATGCCGACGAATAAACCTAACGTCCACTTTTGTCATCATCGGCGAGATCGACAAACAAACCATCGGCTCGGACCCTTCGTCCCCATCGGTAAACAACCTCCTTTGCTTCGACATTTAACCCATGCCAACGAATGAACCTAATGTCGACTTTCGTCATCATCAGCGAGATCGACAAACAAGCCATCGGCCCGGACCCTTCGTCCCCGTCGGTAAACAACCTCCTTTGCTTCGGCATTTAACCTATGCCGATGAATAAACCTAACGTCGACTTTCGTCATCATCAATGAGATCGACAAACAAGTCATCAGCCCAGACCTTCCGTCCCCGTCGACAAATGAACTTCTTTGCTTCGGCATTTAACCTATGCCGATGAATAAACCTAACGTCGACTTTCATCACCATCGGCGAGACCTATGAACAAACTACTAACCTCACCTTCCAGCCCTGCTGGTTGATACACGACCTATCCTCTGGCATTCAACTCACAACAATCACAGTTTGGCCCCGGAAAGAGCTGCACCGCGGTGGAGTGAACCCCTCATACCTTCCATGAAGTCGTGAGCACTCTCCTGCCCTGGTAACAATATACCACAGGCTAGGCAAACTCACAACACACCTACGTTTGAAATAGCCAGAGAAAAGATAAAGAAAGGTAGAAAAACTGTAGCTCATGTGCAAAGCAGATAAGGAAGAAATTTCATTTGCTTAAAAAGAGAAGAGTACATGGTACTTGGGGCATGAGGCTTCCCCAGTTCCTGGTATCGGTACGTCGGTATTACCGGTATATCGGTATCTCGAGCTCTGGGTCGTCACACATATACCCCACTTCCCCTCCCATAAACCCCATTTTCTCCCCATCATCTTCAATCTGCAGTTATCAGTTTGGAGGTAGCAGAGTACCAGCGGATTGCAGAGGAAGCTGCGATGTCATCTAGGCAATTTAAGAGGTACAAAGCTACCTCTGGAAGCGTCTTCGAGTCATCTTCGCAACGGCTATTGTCTCGTCCCATTCTGAGTTCGTGGCTGTCCGGGGGAGGCAATCTACTACGACTGCGCAGAAGGGTCCTGATCAGCTTCCAGAGACGGCTTGCAGTAGCTGCTACGCCTGTCCATCTGAAGATCTAGAGGCGGGGTTCGACCGAGACCTTCTACTGCGAGTCTACCTCATCCTTCGAGAAGTGGAGCTCCATTTGGCAACCTGAGTGATTTCTTCTCCCGTTTCTCCCCAGAGTGCGCAGTTTTGTCCTCCCTAGGACTGAACTGACACCCTATCAGTGTTTGGACTGCTGCGACCTACTCCCACACCCCTGTAGGTCTCATTTCGAAGGCAACTCGTCAGCGGTTCCAACGCCACTGGCCGTGCTCAATTTGAAGTTCGGGACAGCTCGTGGCGGCTTCATCTTCCAGATACTGCAGTGCTGAGACAGTCTGAACCAGAGAACAGAGCCTCTGCTTCCAGTTCCACCACGACCAGCACCGACTTCCAAAGCTCCTACCAAAATTTTCACACCTTCGTGGGCCAACCTACGAAATTTTGGCACTAGTCTTGCTGACAACGGAGCTCAGGAGCAACCACAACAATTCCAGCAACAACTATCTATCCTCTGTTCCTGAGAGAGGACAGAACTGACTTCGCCGGCCGTTGAAGCTCCTCACCCCTTTTCTTCCCCTTCCCGTTTGGGTGGCTGAAGGCCCCTCCCAGCGTGGAGGTAGTTTTAGTTGTAAGAAATTAACCCCCACCCTAAGATCCACCTCCTGCGAGAGGCATAGTGTTGTAAACACTTTGAGCAGGTCAAAACTACACCGGCGCGGCGAGCGGGTGCAAAGATGATGAATGTGATGCAACTTATGATATAAAATATGACACTTATCAGCCAGCTGTACGATTCAAGAATGAAAGATGTTAGAACAATTCTCCAAACTGAATCTCAATATAGATGAAGGAAAGGGTTATGTTTGTCTCTCTCACATGAGCTTACATCCAGACTTACTCTCCGAAATCAGGGTACTGCAAGACAATGACCCGGTCCTATTAGAAATCAAGGGCAAGCTAGATGAACGACCCAAGTTTAAACTAACATCTGATGGAAGACTGTTATTTAATGAGAGGACTTGTGTACCAGATATTCCAGAGTTGAAGAATAGAATCCTAGAAGAAGCCCACCGATCAAGGTATACTATTCACCCTGGCGCCACCAAGATGTACCAAGATATGAAGAGGAATTTTTGGTGGACCAATATGAAAAGAGAGGTAGCGAAATTTGTCTCTCGCTGCCTTACTTGTCAAAGGATAAAGGTAGAACATCAAAGACCCGTCGATAAATTACATCCCTTAGACATTCCGAAGTGGAAGTGGGAGGACATAGGGATGGACTTCGTCATGGGTTTGCCTAAGACCAAGGGTGGGTATGACGAGATATGGGTAATTATTGATCGATTGACCAAGTTGACACACTTCCTGCCCATCAAAAATAAATGGTCAGTTGATGTGCTGGCGGCTATATATATCAAAGAGATCATCAGGTTACATGGAGTCCCTGCCTCAATCGTGTCTGACCGAGACCCTCACTTCACATCACACTTTTGGAAGGGTCTGTAACACTCCTTGGGGATGAGACTCAACTTCAGCACTGCATTTCATCCCCAAATGGATAGTCAGACTAAGAGAACAAATCAGGTTGTAGAAGACATGCTGATGCGAGACGACGGATGCGGATGCGACACATGGGTGAAATGCACACCTAGGACTCTAGCAAGCTCGCGATCGTCCCTTAACGAGGGAAGCGTTCCGACGTGCACGGTTGAGAAACCGGCAAAGAGCTAGGGTGGCCAACTCTCAACCTCGTGCCCGGGTCGGGTCACGGGATGGCTCGCTCTCTCTCGCAGCAGTGAATTAAATAGATCGAGACGGATCAGGGGTGGCCCATTACAATTCAGGTAACGCACCAAGGTAGATGCGTCAGGGGACTGTAATGCACCTAGGGTGGTGCGTTACACCGACTAGGTTGCGAACTTGCAGAGTCTGAAATCGAACCTCCTCCCGGTCTACCAAAATCGACGGGAATCGTGGGGAAACTAGTTTTCAAGCTAAACTACCATGCCATATCAACATTCCATAAGTAAACATGCCATTAAAATCAAAAGACAATGCTTATGGAGTCGATTTCATGATTTTAGGGCTAATTAATGCTAACATAGAAGATTCCACGAAAATCAAGGAAATTGGCGTCGGACCACGGTGCATGTGGTACCGGCGGGTTCCTAGCGAGGAGAAGATTCCATCCCCCTACCTCTTGCACGACGGGAATGGTGTTCGAGGCATGAACGGACGAAGGGGCATCGCGGCTCCACTCGGCCCGACCCGCCTCCACGCTTTGTGAATTGAGGGAAGAAGGGCGTTGCCGTGACCTGCACGACACAACCTTTCCTATGGTAGCTCCCTTGCCTCGATCAGCAGCCGTCTAGACCAAAATCGAGAGAGAAGAATGATTTTCAAGAAATTAGCCTAAAATTTCACGAAATAGAGTTTGCATGAAAATCTGTGAAAATGATGACGGATGGTGACGCATGTGGCGTCAATGGGTTCCTGGTGAGACGAGGAATCCATTCCCCTACCTCTTGCGCGGCGAAGACCGCGAATCTGTGCAGCACGAGCGATGGGGGCCACATCGTCCTCTCTCTCCCACACTCCTCCACGCTCTACGATCTGAGGGAAGAAGGGTATAAGCACGATCCTCGCGTCGAGCCTGTCCCGTCGGTACCACCCACACTTCGATCGGAGTCCGTTTGGACAAAAACTGAGTGAGAGGGGGAGAGAAAGAGAGAGAACGTGTGAGGGAGAGAGAGAAGAGAGAGTGTGTGTTCGAGAGGGTGAGGGGAGAGAGAGAGGGCAGCGACAGTTTTGTAAAAAATTTAATTTTTCTTATTTTTTTGTAAAAATTCTCTCAATTACATTTTAACCCCTCAAAGAACTAAAATTATAATTATGTCCAAATTGAAAGTCCACATTTTCTTCTTTAAAATTTTCAATTTGCATTTCAAAGAAGCTGCATCTATCACATGGATTAGTGCAGGTAATCAAATCAAGAAATTTCATTTTAAGATTCTTGACATCATTTTTAGACCTCTTGTACTTCTAATATAAGTCGGCATAAGCTAACTGTCAATGTTCAGTAGTGAGGTTTTCAGTGTCGGAACATACCTCAGAATTTTCTTCATCCGCCATCAAGCACCAATTCTGGACTAGCTCGTCCAGCTCATCCTTCTAGCCTTCAGATTTTGGGCGATCCGTGTCCTCATCGGTCCATGTTACTTTCATTGCTTTCCACTTCATTGCTTTGTTTTTCTTCAATTTTTTCTAGAGCTCGGGGCATTAACCCCTCATTTGGCAATCCTTCTTACACTCGTAGCGTATAATATCTTCTTTCATACTCGCCTCTCCTTTCTTGTTGGCATTTCTTCTCAAGAAATTTTTGGGAAACATTCCTTCTCTTCTTGCTCTTCTGAAGTATTTTCTAGCCCTCCTTGTGATGAGAGCCAAGAGTTCTTCCTCTTCGCTATCAATGGTGGACCATTCATCACTTTCTTCTGATGATGTTGGATATGCCTTTTGCATAATCGTATTCTTCTTCTTGTTCACCTCCTCAGATGGCTTCATGATATTGATCATGTACATCATCAACGACCCGATCAATTGATCCACCGTGAGTGTGGTGAGATACTTCGAATCATCGATGACCATCACCTTTGTGTGCCACGACGTTGAGAGTAACTGCAACACCTTCCTACTAGCTCTAGGTTTGAATACTCTTTTCCTAAAGCTTCTAAACTATTCGTAATCTCGCTTAGCCTTGCATACATTTTGCTTATATTCTCCTCAGGTTTCATTGTAAATAGCTACTATTCCCGAACCAACAAATTTGCCATTGTCTCCCATACTTCTAAAGTGCCTTCGTATATCAATCAAATTTTTTTCACATTTCTTGCATAGATGAAGACATAGAAACACATGAGTAATCGTTAGGGTGTATTGCACATTGAATAATATTCATGGCCTTATAGTTAGCACAACACTTGTCTAGTTGACTATCTTGAGTCTGGCAACAGTTCTGTGTATTGCCTTGTGCTTCGTGGTACGTGTAATAGGTGAGTGTTTACCTTGTCCACACTTCGGAGTTTCTTGCGGAGAGTCTCTGTGTCAAGTGAGCCTCCACTAGTCATTGCCTGACGACACTTGGTGTCGGCCTACCTGGGAGTGGTGGCAGGGCTTGTTCCCGAGAGACGATTTTTAGGCTAGTTTCTGTGGACTCCCTTGCTTTGCAGTAGCGTCCTACTGGGGGAGAAAACTAGCTAGAGGCCTGGTTCAAGGTATTGGGCTTGTGTGTGCACATGTGGTCAGTGGCATTTGGACGAGCGTCGATGGGCGTGACCCTGACTAGTCACTCGTTACTGTTGTTCCTTGTACTTGGTACAGTGTCTCTATCACCGTGTTCGAGGCGAGTGTGAGACACTTGAGGCGCAGAGTAAGACGACCGTAGATGCACCTAACTTGCTTCTAGTGAGGTGGTGCTTCTATCACATGACATGTGACTTATGGTTTTGTGATCGGTTCTCCGTCATGGTTGACGTGGTGCTTCGGGTAGCCTGTCTCTGGCTTTACCATGGCTTGTGTAGCAGATACAATGGTGAGGCCGTGTGTGCATCGGTATTTTGGTTAGCGTGATGTGAAGCCTACACGTCTGTTGTAGCATGACATGTTCTGGTAATGTAATCAAATTTTCTTGAGTTTAGTGTGGCAACACCCTACCAAGTGTATGGGAAGTTGTGCCTTTCTCGATTAGGAGTAGTTTAGAGGGCCGAGATTTTGTCAGCGGTAGTGATTTTTTCTGTACGACTTTTTCCTTTTTACTTCTGTTGTTATTACTCCTGTTGTTCTTACTGTTGTTGCACTTACGGTTCTTACTGTTATTACTACTTTGGTTTCTTGGTGGGGATCTGCGGGACCGCTACTGAGCCATTGGCACGAGGCCCACCCCTGACTTTTCAGGTGTGGCTGCTCTTCTTCCTCGTGGTCTGGTGGTGCGGTTCATGGTTCTTAGTTGCCAGCTTTGCCAGTGTCGGGCGGCCCTCGACTCGAGGGTACGTTCCCTTTTCTGTTGGTTTATCCCTAAAGCTTTTTAGACTTGTTGGCCCAGAACGTAGCCCGATCGAGGCAAAATTTCATATGACCAGTCTCAGATACGTTTTGAAGAACATAGGTGAAAATGCGAAATGTACGATGATTCCTCTTGAAAGCTCTCTCTTTGTCTCTAAAGGCTAACGGATGGTTGAGATGCATTCAACGAACACTTTAAATGACGGCCTTAAAAGGATACAAAATTCTGTTCTATACCCTTTACGCATGTCACATGACTTTTGAGTTGATGATGACAGGCATGTGGCAAATTAAGTCCTACCATCACTTAAGAGATGATCCTAATATTCTCCTTCGATAACGGAGGAGGGGTATGGCACGCTTCCCGTTGGACGCCACCAAGAGTCCGGCTGTCAAAAGGCATCGATCGAGAGCATCTGGACAGTCGGGTTGGCCACTCCGACACCGCATGCATGGCATGTTTCCGGGGGACGCAGCTCGCGTCAGAGAAGCCGGTGAGAATTACAGATGATAGCCGAAGGAACCGTCGCCAATACCTGAGGCGTCTCGCTGAGTCGTTGGCTCACCGGGTGGAGGAAAAAGACAGAACAAGACAAAAGTTTGTGATGTCCGATCATATCTCGACGTAGATCGTTGATAAATTTTGAATAGATCGATCGAACGCAGTCAGCGTTCCGAGTTGACCTAAACACTCTTGCCCTTCATTTATATAGAATGTATGGATGGTAAAATCGAAGGCATTTTCTTCCGACTTCTTCCATGATTTCACAATTACTGCTACGAGAAATGTTAACATGTCGCCTCTTTTTTGTTTCGGTAAGACTAAACTTAAATTTAGCACTCTCGATCTTTGTACGTGGCATTGAAATTAAGTTCGATCTCACAAAAAATGGGGTAAATCTCACCCGTCCTATCTTCAGATTGGATGAGCAATTGCATGAGCAAGGTAGAGTGTCCCATGGCATGCCCAAAGGGACGTGGCGGTATCTCTCTTACCGCTCTCATGCGTTGCCTTGTGCTTTTGATGCCGGTACCTATCAAAGATTTAACTGTATCCCATTCTCTCTCTCTCTCTCTCTCTCTCTCTCTTTCATAAAATAACTTAAACATGGCGGAGAATGCATTAGAATGTGATTCACTACTTTTAGCGTAGCAGAGAGCATAACTGATCAGTTCTATCTCGTTAAATAACATAACGGATCAACTCTGTCTCGTTATATAACATAATAGATCAGGTTAGGGGCGTTAAAGTTATATGACGTGCCTCCACTGGTCCGTTATGTCCACCCGATCTACTTTCCAGTTAAATCGGTCATAACGAATTAGGCATGGTGCGTTATGTAATATAACGCACCACTCCTGGTCCGCTATGGCCACCCGAGTTATTTTTGTAAAACTCAAGACCCAGAGAACATAATGGATCAATGTCGGTCCGTTAAGGTCACCAGAACGTGGAAAATTCATAGTTTTCCACAACTACAACGGTCATACGTAGGGGCGTTATACTAACGACCTTAACTAATGAATGCATAACAGACTGGGTGTGGTTCGTTAAAGGGGTATAATGCGCCAGGTGGGGCGCGTTATACACATAACAGTCACTAGCATGACCGCTATGTGAGCTGGGTAGCGAGCATGTTCGGTTTGAAACCGAGCCGCCTCCCGGTCGACCGAAATCGACGAGGTTCACTACAAAAAGCTATAACTTGCCTTTCCTAGCATCCATACCAATCGTTAAGAGCTAAACATAAATACGATGCCCATAGATGATTAAAAATGTTAATTATCACATTTTAAGGAAAAACTAAAAATGAACATTAACTAGGCTAAACGGGCATGGATCAGAATGCATGCGGTGTCAAAACGTTCCTAGCGTGGAGACGGTTTCATCCCCCTACCTCGTTTGCATCGAATCGGCCATTCCGGCCGCATGCACGCAAAGTGGAGGCCGCACCCCTCTAGCCCCGTCTCGTCTAACCGTCTCACGAACCGTGGAATGGAGGGCGTCAATGCGATCCCCTTGCCATGCTGGTTCCAACGGTGTCTCCCACGTCCAGGTCGGGCCCTAAAAATGCAAATCGAGAAGGAGAGAGAATGAGAGAGAGGGTGAGAGAGAGTGAGAAATCGAGAGAGAGAGAGAGAGAGATAACGAGAGAGTGAGAGAGATTAGAGGGTTTAATTTACTTCCACACTTAATTATTAGCTATCATTAAATTAATATTGCGCGTTGTAATCCCAATTCATTATACAACCCCTCGACAAACTCAACTAACCCTTCAGAGGCCTCATCAGCCTCTTGGGTGGCGTCCCCAGTTCTTAGTGGTGGTATTCTGATATTGTCGGGTTATCGGTACTCGGAGCTCTGGGTCGTTACAGTCGGTATCAGAGCGGTGTTGAGGATTTGTGTAAGGAATTGAAATTGCATAGCGCCTGTCCAAAGCAAGTCCACTTGAGTCGTCTATTGCTGGCTTAGGATGTTTTTCGTGATTGTTGATGTGAATTTCATCGGTATATGCTTCCTAGGTTCCGATGGTGCGTCGTAGAAGGGCGCATGTTTCCCAAGACGGAAGTGGTACTTCTCCTCCAGTGGTTGTCATGTTGGTTTATGCGCCTGCGCCTGGTCAAGTTCTAACGGTTCCCGCTCAAGTTATGGAAGGTTTATCGGGTGTTCAGGCTGGAATACCGACTGGTGAAGGGCAGGTGAGACCCCAAGGGCATGCTCAGGTCGAATCTGTTCAGCCAGGTGTGCTAGGTGTGCAGTATCACCTCATCCCTCAGTCGACAGGGCAGATCCAGCCGGTTTATCTGTCGAGCATACCTGGAGTTCCTTCTGTTATTCCTACCGTCGATGGTACTTCTTCCTCTAAGACCAAGGGCAAGAAGTTCCGATTCAAGAAATCGAAGAAGGCTCGGACGTCCAAGGATCAGCAGGGCAGGCAGCCAATTGCAACTAGAATCTCCTCTCTTGTGCCAGTTAATCGTGGTACACCTCTGTCCATGAATACCAAGAGCAAGTTAAGGGAGCATGAAAAAAGGCTTGCCCAGCAGTCATCCGCCGGTGCTATTTGTTGAGTTTCTCTATTGTTTTGATGATGCTGGCACTATATAAATCACTGTGGATTTATTTTTGGTTGGTCAATGTTTCTTCATGCAATTCCTATCCTCGTGCACAAAAGCTTATATTCAAGATGTTGCATCTCGTGTTATCTTTCAGTATCTACTATTGTGCACTTTGTTTCCTATTTAAGTTACTTCGTCCGAACCAAACCGAAGCAAACCGAATTAATTCGGTTTGATTTCAAAGTAGTTTGGTTTGGTTTGGTTCGGGTCGAAGCCTTAATTCGGTTCGGTTTGGTTTGCGAAAAATTCTCTTCAAACCAAACCAAACTAAACCGTGCTCACCCCTAGTGAGGGTAGTTCGTCGCATGGTGGCTGTGGACATGTTCTGTGAGAGTTTTTACAATTTCACCCACCGACATTAGAAGGCCAGTCGGATCTTGATGCAACGAGATCATGGATTGATGCGATGGAATGGGTGTTCCAGTCTATGGAGTATGCCGAGGATGAGAAGGTCTTGCTGGCAAGTTACCAGTCATAGGGATCAGCCTTGTCGTGGTGGACCACAAAGTGAGAATTGGCATTTCAGTCACGTCCTCTACGTCAGATTCTGTGGCAGGAGTTTCTTGTGGCGTTCGAGCGAGTTTTCAGCCCGAAGCATGTCAGGACGAGGAGGATGTATCAGTTTATGGAGCTGTCATAGGGAGATATGACAGTGATGCAATATCGGTCTCAGTTTATGGAGTTGGGTCACTTTGCACCCCATATCATGGCAAGTGAGAGATTGAAGACTCAACAGTTTGTCAGAGGTCTGAGGTCAAAACTTAAGCATCTAGTGATTGTGACCCGTGTTGCAGATATAGAATCAACCTATCAAGTTGTGGCAAATTTAGAGGAGGATTGGCTGAGGACACAGGAGCAGGTTGGTACATGGTAGTCTCAGTCAAGTCAGGGTCAGCTGAGGACCCTTTAGCAGTAGGGCACAAGTTCTTCTCCTTCGAGATCGAGGTTTAGTTGGATGACTAGGTTATTTAGAAGAAGCAAGTTTCGTAGGAGGCACTAGGAATAGGAGGAGCAGGTGTCAGCGGTGACTATACAGTAGCCAGTGGTTAGACCACTACACCATGGTATGAATGACTAGCCAAGATTGTGTCCGAGATGTGGTGGGTTTCATGAGGGAAGCCGTGCACTGTGGATGAAGCAGAGTTGGAGTGTTTTAGATGTGGACAGATCGGTCATATTACTCGCGAGTGCCCATGGCCGCTGCCCTAGTCCCAACCATCTCACGGTGGCAGAGAGAAGGTGTTAGATGTCGTGGCGAATCCCTAGAGGGATCAAGGGTTGGTGTGGAACCGAGGGGATCTTTTATTTATTGGTTCGGATAACGACTCGGGGCCAATGGTAAGATGTTTGTTGGCTTAGACTGAAGGTCACGATACCCAATGACTTGGCTTAGATATCAGGTCGTGACGCCAAAAGGGGAGAATATTTAACGACTTAGACGTAAAGTCATGAAGCCGTATGACTTGGCTTAGATGTATGGTCATGACGCCAAGGCAGAATTTTTAAACAGCTTAGGCGAATTGGCATGACGCCGTACAACTTGGCTTAGGCAGAAGGCCATGACACCAAGGTAGAATTTTTAAACGGCTTAGGCGAATTGACATGACGCCGTACAGCTTGGCTTAGGTGGAAGGCCATGACACCAAGGTAACATTTTTACCAGCTTAAGCACAGGGCCATGATGCCGTATTGCTTGACTTAGGTGAAAGGCCATGACGGCAAGGCAGAATTTTTAAATGGCTTAAACAAATTATTATGACGTCGTACAACTTGACTTAGCCAGAAGGTCATGACGCCAAGGCAGAATGTTTGATGACTTAGGCGAATTGCCATGATGCCGTACAGCTTGACTTAGGCGGAAGGCCATGACGCTAATGTAGAATTTTTAAACGGCTTAGGCGAATTGTCATGATATCGTACAGCTTGGCTTAGGCGGAAGGCCATGATGCCAAGGTAGTATTTTTACCAGCTTAAGCATAGGGCCATGACGCCGTATTACTTGGCTTAGGCGGAAGGCCATGACGCCGTACAACTTGGCTTAGACAGATGGTCATGACGCCAAGGCAGAATGTTAGACGGCTTAGGCGAATTGCCATGATGCCGTACAGCTTGACTTAGGCGGAAGGCCATGACGCCAAGGTAGAATTTTACCGGCTTAAGCACAGGGCCATGACGCCGTATTGCTTGGCTTAGGTGGAAGGCCATGATGCCAAGGCAAAATAGCAGGTTTCATCATCGTTATTGGATTTATACCGATGCAAAGAAGTTCATAAGTTTTATCAGAATAGACGTAAGGTCTAATCAGTGCATTTCTTCAATGCATGGGTCTGTTCGCTGTTCCCAGAGTACGCTCCACGCACCCTCCAGGGCTGGGGATTGGTTTCGCGGATGCTGGAGTTCACGAGCATAGAACCCGACACGACGTCCCAGCAATTGTATAACCTCCAGGGACGATTGATGACAGTTCCCCAGGACGCGGCGGACACTATTTGGATGTTGGCCGCCCATTCAAGTCCCCTGGTGAATAACAAAAGGGAGTGCAAAGATGACCAGGTGGAGAAATATCTTCATCTGATCAGCCAGGAGAATGTAGTTCACCCGTTATTAGAGCCGGAGCTCCGCGACTGGGCCCTATCGATCTGCCCAAGCATGATGGTATTCAGAAAGGGGGACACCTTATGGCTGGAGCCGTATTACCCCTTTCGCTTCGTGCGAAACTTCGGGTATGATCAGCATATCCCTGTTCACAGTGCACAATTCGGCCTACCCGTGTGAAGCCTCCGGGGAGGTTTGACTACTGAGAATGCCAGGACCTAGTGGGACTTCTTCCATCAGGCGGATACTGTGACCTTCAGGGTGCCAGCTCCTGGCTGAATTCCATGGGTGACTGCGGAGTATATAAAATGGTGGAACTCCCGGATGGCCTTCTATTGGTCGTGCAAGACCGATTGCTGGGATGGGGCAGAGAGGAAGTTCTTGAGCAAGCAATCAGTGCCTGTGCTTGACATTGACCCGGAGCACCTCCTTCGGCTGAAGAATAAGAAGGATAAGGAGGTGGCAGCATATCTGGCCGCGCGCCGGGAGGCTCGAGAGGCAAAGCCAGCACCGCAGGTCAAACTACCTCCAGTGGCAAAAGATGATTTTAAGAAGACCCTAAGGGACCTCTGCTGCATCGGGGGTGACCGCCTGGAGCTCATCAATTACTCGCTCCCTATGGAAGAAGAAGGCACTCCTGCGAAGAGCTGGCATCCGGAGAGGGACCCAATATGCCCGTACCGCACATTCATGCGGAGGGAGGAGCGGAAGCCTGAAAACTACAAGGACACCACATGGCTGTACGTCCTCCTTCGGGTACACAGGCTAAAGATCGATGACCAGAGGGCCACCATCCTGAGCAAGCGCTTGCAGGTTTCATATTACTATGCCGATGGGTGGGGTATGGATCACTTCAACCTCTTCTGCTACCTTACCTCCAAGAAGCATGCAGACTTGGCCGCCCTCGCCGATCGCTGCCAGAAGATTGAAGACGTGTGCTGGCTGGTCCGAGAGGCCGCACGCCGGGGCAAGGAGCCTTCCCTGAGCTACTGGCCGATAACACTTTGGCTGTACACAAGCTCTCATGGTATTTTGATACCCCCTCCTCCTTTTATTTTCACCCCTTATTGACGCAACCTTTTCAGGACACTGGATGCTGATTAGATCTCTTATCCTTTTTATTTTCTCTTTTCTCTCCTTTTCAACAGATCACCCCGACAATACTCAAATGGTGACATACAGGAATCTTCTCCGACTCGTTCAGAAGCCTCCTTACTTCGAGACGGCTCCACCAGCTCTGACGACGACTCCCATGCCCAAAGCCGCAAAGAGGTCCAGGGCGAAGTCTCCGGTGAAGAAGGCATTGGACGCTGCCAAGGTGGCCGGACAGTGGGAGGCAAAGCGGCAAAAGACGGAGGCTGCCAAAACTTTGACGACCATTCTCCCAGTGCCCTCGGTCCCATCTTTCGAGGAGTTCATAGTTACTCAAGTCGAGCAGAGCCAATCCGCAGGTTAGGCTCCTCAGCTACTGGCGTCCTTTAGGACTTACCTTCATTTTGGGACGAGGCCCTAGCTCACATGTGTCTCTTCTTTCAGCTGCCATGGAGGAACCAACTTCTGTACCCAGCCCCGACGCGGGTGAGGCCATGGTCATGATAGCGCCGACCCCTACTCCGACTCCTCCGCCCAAGGCTAAAGGGAAGCCCCTGGCGTGGTCGCCTGTGAAGAAGGTGCTGGCTACCGCCAAGGTGTCTGGGCGGCAAGAAGCAGAGCGAAGAAAAGCAGAGGCGGCTTCTGCTTCAGTGGCAGCCCCTCTGGTACCCCAAATTCCATCCTTCGAGGAATTTGGAGCTGCTTGGGCCGAGCCGAGCCAACCCACAGGTTAGACTCTTTAGACATCAATGTTCTTCAGGATTTATTTTCCTCCCGAAACCAGGCCCTTACACACATGAATCCTTTCGCTTGTTTTAGCCACCGTGGAAGAGTCGGCACCTGCACCCATTCCCGATGTGGGTGAAGCCGTAGTCTTTGGGGCTGTGCCGCCCGTCGAGGAGACCATCCATGAGCCACCTCTTACTGCAGAAGTCGGAGGGGGTATGCATCTTTGCCAATTCAATTGATTTCCTTCATCTTTCAGGAACCCACCGGCCCTGACATAGTCCCCCTCTTTTCCTGTGTGGTAGATGTCGGCGTAGTAGTTATCGAACTGTTGGGGGCCCATTTACACCTCCCGATGACGCGCACGTATGCGAGGAAGAAGCTAAGGTCTGGCATATCACCTTCGTCTAGCCCACGCGAGGATGTGCCGATCATCGACCTCGAGGCGGAGGCTTCCTCACCGTTGAAGGAAGTGTCTGCCCCGACCGAGTCCTCGTCGGGCAAGAAGGTGGACTATGACTACTCTTCTGATGAGACGGCTTCCGACGAGGGCATGTCTGGGGATTCCAGGCCTCCCGAACCGGTCATGAAGGCCCCTTTGTTGGCCAGCTCCCTGAGCTTGGTGGAGAAGGCCTTTGTAAGTGTGAACTTGCCTCTGCAGGGTTTCCTTCAGAGTCTGCTCACTGACCCTGTTTATGCCCCTTCTTAAATTCTAGGAGCGAGCTCAACCGGAGGCCGCAAAGATAGACCTCTCGGGTGCACCGGCTACCCGACTGGAAGGAGTTGACGTCGGCTTGGATAGGCTTGCGTCCTTACTCGAGGTCCTGCGGCAAGAGGTGGCTGCCGGGACTTCCGTTATTCCCATGCCAGAGACTGGGGCGCCACGAAAGGTGAGGGCATAAATAAATGCGAGCATAGGTTGTCCCTTCTTGAATCTTCCCCAGGGGTGCTAATCTATCTTTGACTCAGATAGGGTGATGCCCCCCAAGGGGCCGCGGAGGCTGCAGCGTCGGTGGATGAGCCCCTAGAGGAGGGGGAGATAGTGCCGGAAAGCGCCATAATTCCGGTGGCCGAGGTAAGCATGGGGGCCCCGGGGCTCCTCTTTCATCTCTTCAGGATTTAGGCAATTCGCCTTGAGCAGTGAGTGACTAATTTTGTCTTGTATGTTTAGGAAGAGATAGTGCTTCCGGGAGACCATGCCACCAGGGCCCGCAAGGCTGTCCCCAAATGGAGGGGGCCTATCAGTCCCACGGCGGCAGGCAGGCTGAGGTCATTCTGGGGGCCAGATGCGGAGACTCTGGTGTCTCTCTTGCGATCAGGGGCTAGTCCGCAGCTCGTGATCCCGCTCCCACCTCTTCAGAAGCTCCCCACGTCGGAGGAGACCCAGCTTCTATGGGAGATCTTGGAAAGCATCACCATTCCCTAGGAGGAGGCACCAGCGGGAGGGGCCGTGGGTCCCTTGGCGATAATGCCCGATCCAGCTTCGCTCGACGCCCTTCCTCCGACCAAGGGCAAGATCCTCGCCCTGCAGAGCTGCGAAGTGACGATGGGTCTGGACTTTACTAGGGAGGTAGAAGAGGACATGGGCTAGTTAGTCACAGTAGAGGTGGAGCAGCCCCTTATGATAACGGGGTCGGGTGATCCAGCCATGATCTTGCCTACTCCTCTGGCGGTGGCTAGCCAGGAGTTATTCGTTGAGGTCAGGCACTCGAGCGACCTGGCTTCCACTCTTCCGTCCTCCTCGACCGCAGTGGATGAAGATCTGTGGGCAGCCGTGGATAGTGCAATCGAGTTTGACCTTCTGGCCGTACCTTCAGTTGGTCACACCGCGTCAGATGCATCGGTTAGGCAGATGCTACTGGCGCTACGATCAATAATTTTTGCCGACCCCTCCCTCACATACCGAGGGGTGCATACCATAGTGACGCAGCTGATCGGGGCATTGCAAGTGTTGGGTTGCCTGCTGGAAGAGTGGTCGCGACGAGTCTTGCTATTGCTAAAATGTGTCAACCGTCGTGAGTTCCTCGAGACACGGGCTCCCAGCGAACGTGCCGCTATCGACGCCCAGGAAGATGAATACCTGCAAGTCCTGGAGGCGCGGCGAGGCAGCGAGGAGGAACATGAGAAGGCCCTGGAAGAAGGCCACCATGATGTTCACGCCCTTACAAACAGAATCGAGAAACTGAAGGGCTATCTCGCTGCGGCCGAATCCGATCTTGCCAAGGCCCAGGCAACGGTAGAGAGGGAGGCCAAGGAGCTCGCTGTTGCTAAGGTCGAGACGGCATCCATGGAGACCAACTTGTCGCGCCTCAGGGAGCAGAAGAGCCGACTACGTGATATGGCAGATTTTCCCTGCGTCGGGATCCTCCCCCTCGAGGATATCTTCTGAGGCATCGCCTGAACGCCACTCGAGGAGACTTTCCCTTCTTCTCTCTTTTGACATGTAACACAGGGGTATGCCCCGGAGCATATGTAGCCTCTCCCTTTTTTAAAAAAAATAGAATACTATTCATGGACATGCCTCTTCTACATGTATGACAGCCTAAAATCTTTTCTTTCTTCTTCTCTTTTGCATCTTGGTGAAGTGCGAGCTTATACCAATGGTTCATTCGGGGAACACTTTGCCCGGGTTCGCGAGGGTGCGTAGGAGAGTGCTCGCCTCCCTAGGGGAGAGACGAGGGGATCACTCCACCACACGAGCCACGTGGCTCACCAAGTGGTTCCACGAGGGCGTCGGACCCGAGCAGGTCGATTCGGCCCATAGGGGGGTGGAGAGAGGAGTTTGTCATTCAAATGACCTGGACGAGGGGTCCAAGTCAAAGGAGATATTCGTCACCCGAAGGGACGGTGAGAAGAGTTTGTTGATTCAAATGACCTGGACGAGGGGTCCAAATCAAAAGGGTGTATTCGTCACCCGGAGGGACGGTGAGAAGAGTTTGTTGATTCAAATGACCTAGACGAGGGGGTCCAAACCAGAAGTGACATTCGTCGCCTGAGGGGACGACGAGGAAGGTCTATCGGTATGGGATAAGTATTATATTTTATTCTTTCTCTTCTCTCTTTTTTTCTTCTTTTTTTTCTCTTCTTTCTCTTCTTTCTCTTTTTTTCTTTTTTTCTTTTCTTTTTTCTCTTTTTTCTTTTTCTTCTTCTTTTTGGGTACAAAATCGGTGCTGCAGTAGGGGAGGAGGGAATTTTACACAATCAGGGTTGGTCATCTATTGGCTTCTTTGCCAATGGTTGAACATCTTCCAGTATGACAGCTGATAATTGCATATATGTTGACCTGGGTTGATGGCTGATCATCTGTCGGCTTCCTTGCCAATGGTTGAACATTTGTCGGTGTGGCGACCGATGGTTGCATATCTGTCGACCTGGGCCGATAGTTGATCATCTGTTAGCCTCCTTGCCAATGGTTGAACATCTGTCGGTGTGGCTACCGATGGTTGCACATCTGTCAGATTGAAGCCCCGATGGCTGAACATCTATCGGATTAAAACCCCGATGGCTGAACATCTACCGGGCTGAAGCCCTGATTGGCTGAGCATCTATCGGATTAAAGCCCTGATTGGTAGAGCATCTATCGGATTGAAGCCCCGGCGACTGAACATCTATCGGATTAAAGCCCCGCTGGCTGAACATTTGTCGGATCAAAGCCCCGATGGCTGAACATCTATCGGATTAAAGCCCTGATGGCTGAACATCTATCGGATTAAAGCCCTGATTGGCTAAGCATCTATCGGATTGAAGCCCCGATGGCTGAACATCTATCGGATTAAAGTCCCGATGGCTGAACATCTGTCAGATCAAAGCCCCGATGGCTGAACATCTATCAGATTAAAGCCCCAATGGCTGAACATCTATCGGACTGAAGTCTCGATAGCTGAACATCTATCGGATTAAAGCCCCGATGGCTGAACATCTGTTGCTGTGGCAGGACACTCATTGATTCAAGCGGCAATAATCACATGTTTGTGAACATCTGTCGACCCAAACACCAATGGTTAGACATCGTTCTTTCGGCTCATTGGCCATCATCTTCATGCATGTGATGTTTGTTTGCTGATCCTCGGCTATCTTTTCTCTCTTTTTTTTATTGCTATCTGGAGGCGTCCATCGTCTGGGTGGTCCTTGCAATCTGCAGCCAATGCGTAATGCAAAAATTTACGATAGAATGGCCTTTAATAGGCCTAGATGATCATTCACCATTTCATAGATATGCATCACTGTTACAAGTGACTATCACCCCTAAACAAAAAAAGGGGGGGGTACATCCGGCAACAGCTGATCATGCAATCAATGTCAATTTATATGGATGCCCCCAGGACGGGGCATCACCAGCATCTGGCACCATCTTCTTGGACTTCTCGCCACTGCTCAAAGGAACTTGGCATATCCTTTAGGGCACGTTGTTCTTCGGCTGGAGTAGTGTGGCCACATCGGCCACCTTCTAGTTGGGCATTCAGTGAGGGTGCGGTGGGTCCACCATGTACTTGCCCATTTGTAATTTGCCCTTATTGATCAGGCCCTCGATGACATCTTTAAATACATAACAGTCTTCAATGGAATGTCCTATCGTCTGATGATATAGGTAGAACCGGGGGTCGTCCCTTCTTCTGAGGTCATTCGGTCTCTTTGGCTCTGGCAGCACAACTTTGCCATATTCTTGAACCCACTCGAAGAGGGCCTGAGTCTTATCTCTCGGGAAGGAGTAGGGCTTCCTCATTTTGTCCCTTAATGAAATTCTCTGGTCAGCGAGCCTAGTGAGAGAAGTTCCGACTGCGACCTTCATTTAAACTGGCATCTACTCCTGACTACTAGCACCGCGGCCCATCTCTGATGCACTGTACGGAAGCCTCACCTCACCTGAAAACAATAGGGGTGAGCCTCGTCTCCTAGGCTCAATAGGGGTCCTGCGGATCCCCACCTTACACAACGGAAAACAAGAGTGCTATAACTAAAGTAAGTGTAGTAAATAAACAACAGGAAAGGTAGGGAACTACGAGTAAGGAACTCTACATAGGACGACCACACCTGCTGCTAATCCAACCTCATCCACGGAACGGGATACCTGAGCAGCCAGTATGACAAACCACAATGACGAAAAACCCATGTCAGAACCACCCAAGTGACAGGAGTACTAACCCACTAACCACGAGACTAGAAGCCTCTGACGACTTGCACAGCAGCCTCAAGTGTCACCCTACACACCCTGAGGTAAAAACTGAGACACGGTGCACAGTACCAACAAATAAGGACTAGTCGGGGTCGTGCTCGTCAGGATGGGCCCACTACCGCCGACTATGTGTGCACACACAGACCAACTATTCTAGGTCAAGACCTCCAGCCAATTTTTCCCCCAGCCAGACTCAGGCTACAAAGACAAGGGGCCCTTAAGAAACTAGCCTACAAATCTCTACACGGGATAAGCCTCCACCACTCCCAGGTGGGTCAACATGCAAGCGTACCCAGGTTAGCTACGTCTAGTGGGTAGAATCACCAAGGGTGAGAACCTATCAAAACTACGGAAGTCACCAAAGTACCATCGGACCGTACTAAACCACCATGCGGCGGCACACTAATGCCAGAACCAAGGGATACTAGCCCGACTGCTAAACTGTGACTGCTAGTGCATACGGCGGAGATCGGAGCCCTTAAACACGCTGGAAATCAGAAATCGGGTGAACCGGGTCTGAAGGACCTAGAAGGCCAGGGTATTGGCTGCCCATGGGCCTGGGCGGCCAGCCCTCTGGCTGCCCAGCACAGGGCCTGGGCGACCACAGTGTTGGCTGCCCAGAGGCCTGGGTGACCAACCCACTGGCTACCCAGCCTTCAGCTGGGTGAGGGCCTGGGCGGCCCACTCAGTGGCCCCCCAGCTGCCCTCGGCACCCGATTGTCAACAACTCAGTCATGATGATGCCCTCGGCACCCGACTGTCAACCACTTCAGTCACAACGATGCCCCTGGCACCCAACTGCCAGCCACTTCAGCCACAACGATGCCCTTGGCACTGGATCGCTCAACTACTCAGTCACAATGGTGCCCCTGGCACCCGACTGCCAGCCACTTCAGTCACATCGGGATCCGTAACGCCCGATCGCTCAACAACTCCAGTCCTACTGGGGCCCATGGCACCCGACAATCCTGAGCTCAGCGACTTTTGGTCGCTCCAGTCATGGCGATGCTCACACCATTCAACCACTCAAGTTTCAATGGCACCCGACCGCTCTTGTGACAAGTGGCGCCTACGTCATTCGGTCACTTCGGCCATGGTGACGCCAACTACTCCAGCATAATGGTGCCTAAGGCACCCCTACTACCCCGACCTTGACACTGTTTCATGTCGAGGATACACTTTGATGCCCCTCGGGCGGCACCCTACTAAGCCACAAGTCCCCTAACGAGCTCTATGTGTGAATACAGAACTACCCACATAATAACGCAATGACCCAAGGACCCTCGCAAATGACGGAATTGTCCCGTGGCTTGCAAACACTTGTAATTGGGCTCTCACGCCCCCAAATAAATGCCTTTTACGACATATAAGTCATGTAATCCAGTCAGGAAGCCGATCCCCTGCCTCACCGGGACCAGTCTCTCTGCCCCCAGTTATATCTGTTGTGTTGCTGTTGCCTCATCGCTGTTGCATGGACTAAGCCCTCCCGACGTCGCGGCGTCTAGGGTCCTTGACTCTTCCTTCGACAGTAGAAACAAAGGTGTTCGAGCTCTGCCCGATGTAACATAAACACCGATTGCTTGTGGTCGGTGGGGAAAGACGTCCTATATAAGACTCCCTACAATCGCTTGTGCACTTGCACCTATGGAACCCTCCCATCTCTCCACGTGTCGCCCATCTCCGGAGCTCACGTGCCGCGTCTTGGCGATGCATCCCCAGTTAAACATTTGGTTCCATAGGTGATCGTCGAGAAATCGACTGGCACGCCCGCATTCCATCCAGCCATCCAAGGCCCAAGCCCGCCGACCACCGCCGTCGACCGGGGAGGAGGACCCGCCACCGTCGCCCATGGAGGAAGTGACGCCAGCCACCTCGTCTGCTGCCATGGAGGAGGAGGCGGTAGCCGTGCCGCCCGCCGTCGCAGAGGAGGCTGTCGGGGTAGAGGAGGCCGAGGAGATGCCACCGGAGGAGCACGCCGACGAGCTGACGGTGACGGGGAGAGTTGCACCGGGCCCCGAGGTAGGCTTCAAACCACCCCCATTGTCATTTTTTTAATTATGCATGCTTAGTTTGGTTAGGGGGGCGGGGTTTTTGAATGCTAGAGGACTGGTTTGGGGGCCTACGGAGGGCTCCCGCCGGTCGGGAGGGCCGTCACCATCGTCGGGGAAGACGACGATTGTGCAGTCCTCGATCGCCCGCATGACAATGAACATGCAGCCTATATAAGGCCGCACAAACCTCCTGCGGCCTAGGCACGGCCGCACCAACCCTGATAACCGACGTAGGAAAGGCGGGCAATAGATGGCCACACAATGAACATGCGGCCTACATAAGGCCACACAACACACTTGTGGCCCAGGAACGGCCGCACCATCCACACCAACCGACATACGAAACGTGGTGCTGCACAATGAACATGCAGCCTACATAAGGTCGTACAAACCACCTGCGGCCTTGGAGCGGCCGCACCAACTTCAATAACCAACGTACGATAGGCGGCCACTAGGGTGCCGCACAAAGAACCTGCGGCCTACATTGGGCTGCACAAATGACCTGCGGCCCAGGATTGGCCGCACTAACCTCAACGCCATGGGGATCACGAGCGGCCTAACTCTAGCTACACGTGATGATGTGTGGTCCTGTGAGGACCGCGCATCTTGAATCTTTTTTTGTTCTCTTCCTTTATTTTGTGAATGCTTGAATTAATTTATTGAATGCTTAAAAAAATGGATGAATAATGCAGGGAAAGCACAGGACCCGCATCTCATGGCTGCAGGTCCGTGCAGTGTACTTGGCACTGCCAGACTTTCAGCAGGAGCGGTTGACCACCATGGGGTTTGCCCCATTCCTGAGTATTGAGGTGTGTCGATCTCAATAGGGGTCATGTAGATCCCTACTAGAAACAACACAGTAACATTGCCAAGTGGTAAAGTAGGAAGAACAGAAAGAGCAGGAGTAATAGTAGTGATAAACTACAACAGTAAAGTTGTAAAAGTAGAAGTAAGAATAGCTAAAGGGAAGAGTAAAGCTGTGCCGAGTCAGAAACATGGCCACCGAACAAACCACGACTCTCTAAGCTACTCCAAACAACAACAGAAAGATGAACCCTGATCTCACGAAGTCAGGAGTTACAGATCTGTCGACAAAGCACTAGCCCCAAAACTAAGGCCTACAAAAATAGGTAAAAAGCCCTTGAAAAGGGCTACACGGTCAAGAAACACTGACACATACACAACTAGATCGTCGTGCATGCTACACTAAGCTGATCTTGGACAAAGCCAAGAACAGACTACCCGAAAAGTCATGAAAACACAAGTCATCGTGTCAAGTGACAGAAGCACCTCCTCACTAGAAGAATGTCTAGATGTGTCCACTTACGTCTTACACTCCACCACAAGTATCTCCCACACACCAGAACAACGGTAACTGAGACACTGACAGAACCAAGCACAAGGAACAATAGTAACGAGTGACTAGTCAGGGCCACGTCATTTGACGCTCGTCCAAATGCCCCTGACCACGTGTGCACATACAAGCTGAATGCCTTAAGCCAGGCCTCTAGCTAGTTTTCTTCCCCAGTTGGATGCTACTGCAAGACAAGGGAGCCCACAGAAACTAGCCTACAAATCATCTATTGGGAACTCACCCCGCCACCACTCCCAGGTGGACTGACACATAGGAAAGTGTCGTCAGGATACAACTAGTGGAGGATCACAAGGGACAGAGACTCCGAAACATCAGTGCTGAAGTACGGACAGGCTAAGCACGCATTGTCGCACGCACTACTAAGCATAAATACAAGGCAGTACATGTGACGACCCGGATCCCGAATACTAGATATACTCAATAGGACGATCGAATACACCTGATACCACTTGGAACCTACGAGGCCTCCTGAGAGCGGTAAACCTCCTAAAGGAATAAAAGGATTGTCGTGTAGTACATTGAACTGACTAGAGAGAGAAGGAGAGAATCAGAGGAAGAGAGTGAGGAGTTAGATTGTACGACTCGCCACGTTGTTTGGTGGATCTCCTTATGAGGTTGGCCTTGGAATTGCCGTTTCAGTATTGCCTTATCCTGTGTCTGCTCAAGTGTGGATGATTTAATTTGAGCCGGATCATTCCCATGCTTTACGGTTGCGTGGCTTTGGACCTAATTCCTGTGTCGAGAGTTGTTGCGTACCGTATTTTCGTCGTGCCGTGTCCAACAGCTGATGTGATGTGAGGCTCATTGGTCATTTATAGGACGTAATGGTAGGCTGAGATTGGTGTTTTTCTTTGGGCTTTGTGCTGAAGTTGGTGCTCTTCTCTGTTGCACTTAGGCTTTTCCTGTTCAGTTGCTCGCTAGATCAGTACTTGTGGTGTGTTACGTTGTGATTTTCTGGGATTGCGATGACGCCCAGAGTGCACTGAGATGCAAAGGCCGAGAATCTTTCTGATACCTTTGTGCATTGTGGAGTGCGCAGCGGAAGCGTGTGGGCTGATGACCCTCGAGCCGAGAATTCTTTTCGTATAATTCTGTCTAGCCGAGAGGATTGCTTCTTCTCGAGGTTATTCCATCTTAGCTACATGTGCCTAGACGTTGTCGTGACCGTGCTGTTGTCGGTCATTCCTCTGGTTTTAGTGTAGCAATTGTGAGTGTGGGAAAATCGTCGGCTTCCTTACTGATAAAGTACCCTTTACTCCGCATTCAATTTCGTGGGTATTGTGCTGTCGAGGTGTGTTCGTAATCCTTGAGATGCATTCCCTGAGATTGTAGCATCTCTTGTTGTTTTGCGATCGATTCCAATTGTTGTGGATTTTTCCTTGGTGAATGGCCTGATGCATGACTTGTCCCCTGTAGTCGTGTGCTCAGCTACCGCGTGCCTTGATATGACCCTGCTTGTAGTGTGTTCCATGGTTCTGTGTGCTGTACGAAGCTAGAATCCTGCAAGTGCTGTTGTCGTTAGCGGTTGTTTTTGTAAGTTTTGTTTTTGTGTGATTCAGCGTTTATGTGTTGGACCATTGTCTTGTTAGTAGCTGGTTGTGCTCTTTTTCCCATCCCTCAACAAATCCCATTAAGCCTTCGGGGGCCTCATCAGCCTCCTGGGTGGCGTCCCCAGTTCATGGTACCGGTAGTTCGGTACTTGTATTAGGTTATCGGTGCCATGGGCTCTGGGTCATTACAGATGGTATTAGAGCGGAGTTGGGGAATTATATCAAGAATTGAAATCCGCATTGGTCCAGAACAAGTCCCGTTGAGTCATCATTGCTGGCTTAAGGTGTTTCTTGTGATTGCTAATGTGTTTTTCATTGTCGTGTTTTCCTAGATTCAAGATGCCGACTCGAAGGTGAAGAACCCCAGTTCCTCGGAATGAGACTAATGTTTCACCTGCTCCTGCTGTACCGGTTCCTGCCCAGGCTGCACTTGTTCCTGTTTCACCTACAGAGTTACCCGGTAGTCGTGGATGGGCACTGAAAGAATTTCTGTTGTTCCATCCGCTGACTTTCGAGGGTCAATCCGATCCCGAGGCAGCGAGGGAGTGGTTGGATGCTACCGAACGCATCTTCCAATGTATGGAGTGTGCCAAGGATGAACGAGTCATGTTGGCCTCTTATCAACTTCATGGTATTGCACACACGTGGTGAACCTTAGAATGGGAAGTCACCTTCCATTCCCGTCCACTTTGACAGATCACATGGGCTGAGTTCGTTACTACATTTGAACGTGTCTATACTCCAGCCTGCCTGAAGTTAGCTAAGATGTATCAATTTCTAGAGCTGACACAAGGTGAGATGTTAGTGCTGCAATATCGTGATAAATTTATTGAGTTGGGCTGGTATGCACCCCACATTTTTGCCGATGAGGCCGTGAGGACTCAGCAGTTTCTGTGCGGACTAAAAGCAGAATTGAGCCTGCCGTTGTTCACTACTCGTGTCACTGATTTGGATTCTACATATCAAGCCGCTGTCGCGATGGAGTTAGAGCTGGCGAGGACTCAAGGATTTGCTTAGACTCGGATGGTTCCGTCGGCCGTACAGCATCAGCCGTCCCACCAGTCATCTGCTTCAGGAGTTTCTCCTGCTTTCTCTCCTGCTGATAGTGCTTCCTTCTCGCAATCTCAGGGCAGACGTTTCCATCATATAATAGAAAGAGAGATGATACTTCTTGGTCTTTGTGAGCTTCCAGGTCGCCCCCTGATTGGCTTAAGATGAGGTGGTACAGTGCTCTGCCCCAGGTGTTTTTAGGAACAACTATCTGATTGAGTAGATGCAAAAAGGTGGTTACCATGAAAGGTGACCTTTCCCACATTTGTAGGCTGACAGAACCATTAACCAAAAAGATTGTTATGGTAACCCAATGATGACAAGGACAGTTGACTGTCCTAGGAGCCTTTTCCAGTCCTCGACACATCACGATGCTGAGGTCGACACAGCTATGAAGGCTGCTTGAAGGCTTGCTAGAGGAGCTCGTGAGGTCGATTCCCGAGCATGATTGCCATAGGGTCGACTACGAGCGCAGTTTCCATAGGCGATGACTTCCGAGCATGATTGCCATAGACTCCCGAACATAATTGCATCAACTCTCGAGCATGATTGCCATAGGGTCGACTTCGAGCTTAGTCTTCATAAGGTCCGAGCTTTGACTTTAAGAAGTCCGAGCTTTAGGCTTCAGGAAGTCCGAGCTTAGTTGTGTCGTCTGAGCTTAGTTTGAGCTTTGTCTTCATGAGGTTCGAGCTTTGGCTTTAAGAAGTCCGAGCTTTGGGCTTCAAGAAGTCCGAGCTTAGTTGCCACAGGCTCGACTCTGCTTTGCGAAATCCGAGCTTGTGTTTCATTAAGTCCAAGCTTAGTCAGGCTCGACTCTGCTTTACGAAATCCGAGCTTATGCTTCATGAAGTCCGAGCTTTGGCGCCACAGGCTCGACTCTGCGTCCAAGCTTAGTTGCCACAGGCTCGACTCTGCTTTTCGAAATCCGAAATCGAGCTTAGACATGAAGACCAAGCTTAGTCATGAAGACCGAGCTTGGCTGCGTCAGGGTCGACTCTAGGAGGTCGACTCTCCGACTTGGCTGCGGTCGCTCGGACAGAGCTTTGACCGATTGGGGTCGACTCAGCTATGAACCTGTCTGAGCTTTCTTTTCCATGTGAGCAAAGGTCGACGCTACTTGTTGATTCGGAATTCTTTTGCCCTTTGATGTTTGGCAAATTCGTTCGACCATTCCAGGGCCTTGGGCCCCTTGGGCCTTATACAACTGGCCCACTAAGGCCTACAGGACTCAAATTAACTTATTTTAAAATGTTTTGACTGAATAGACACTGGATTAATGTAAAAACAGATGTTGACTGAGCTGGATCATCTGCTGGTATGTTACTGGACCCTCTATCAGAGTGCGTCGTCTGATGTCCCCATCAATCCTCCCAGGGTGCGAAAGACTCGACTCCATCGAGTAACTGTGCTGCCGATCGAGGATGCTGATGCTCCACGGACCAACGATCTCTTTCCCAGAAACGCGATCTCGAGGAAAACCGAGTGCGAGCGATGCCGTATTCCGAATGTCTGCTCTCCCAGTATAAGCTCCTTCTGCCCGCACCGCTCTCAGATGGTGTGAATCACTTATGGGGTGGGCTCTGCTCCAAAGGAAGGTCTGGCTCGAAGTACTCATGGGTCTTTACTGCCACTTCCTCATAAGGGATTAAGTCTGACCTGTTGAATACAGGGCCCAGCTTGTATCCCCTGGCTATGTCTATCATATAGGCGTTTGAGCCTATCCTCCTCAAAACCTAGAATGGTCTAATGTCACATGCATGCTCCGCCCTTACCATTGCTCGATCACCCTCTTGGAGTTTGTGGTAACATCGATGGGTGTCCACCTACCGCTTATAGGCCCCGTTGCTCAAGTAGACTTGCTTGCTGGCTTGTGGGTTTTTACGGTTGGTATGCATAGACTCTCTACCATATAGGGGGGGTCTGAGACATCCAAAACTGGACCTATCAAGCATGTGACTCATATCAAATGGGATAAGTAGGGGTGGACCGGGGCAACCAAAACTATGGCCTTTTCTATATGATGCTAGACTCACTGATGGATGCATTACCTTCCATGAAAGGTGCCTTTTACAGATCAAACTCATGATGGTGAAGAAATGGTGGTATGGGGTCTGACTCAAACATGTGTAGTAATCTCCATGAGGGAATAGGTGTTGGGTGTTGTTGGAGACCTGGGAGAGGGCTGGTTGAATCTTTGGTTCCCAATATGATGGGTCAAATGGATCAAGGAAGGGGAGGCCATGGAGGACATCGCCTAATTCTGATTTGGCCGCCCTGCTCCCAGGGTTGTAAGGTATTGAAGGAAATGGAATGGGGGGATTGGTTAGAAGATCTAATGAATTCCTTGTGTTTCCTTTCTATTATGTGCAGGGTCCACGAAGGATAAGAGCCTAGGTCTCATGGGACTTGGTGTGGGCTTGGTATCATGCCTTACCTGCTGGGCAATGGGAGAGGGTGATCGGATGGGTTTTGGCCCGTTCTTCAGGATCCGACCTTTCCCAGTGGATGCCACCTTCCTGACGGTGGTACGGGAGAGATGGGTGGATAGTTACAGAGCATTCGTAATGCCGTGGGGACATATGATACCCACCCTTGAAGATGTGGCCTTCTTGACAGGATTGCCAGTGGCAGGGATCCCGGTGCTTGGCAGAGAGCTAAAGGATTATTGAGAGGTGATAGAGGACCTACTCGGGCTGCAGTTGGCTCAATCTAGGAGATCGGTGACCACTCTTCCACTCGGGAAGATTAGTGCTGCGCTAGGGCTTGCAAGGATGGTACGCGGGCCACTAGAGGACTTGGACACATACTTGGGGCAAGTGAGACAGAGACTCCAAGCTCGAGAGAGGAGTGAGCAGCAGGAGCTGAGGCTTTTCTTCTTGTATTTCTTTGGGAGGCTACTATTTGCCACGGCCTCGAACAAGGTGAATCTCAAATACCTCTTGCTGGTACAGGATTTAGAGTAGGGACCCCAGCTTGCATGGGGAAGAGCGATGCTGGCGCACCTCTTCGCCCACCTAGATTCAGTGTGCCCAGGTTCGGGGAACCTGGGTGGTTTCATGCCCTTCTTATAGGTACAAGTCTACCCCTTCTAGGCATGTTGATTCCAATAGAGTGATTAATTGATTAATTATTCTTTTCTTGTGTTTTCAGATTTGGGGGTACACTTAGTTCCGTCTAGGTCGCAGCACGATCCCGTGAGCCTTGATGCAGGCGGTCCCTCTCATGGCTAGATAGGAGATGGTCCGGGACCGATGCCTAGTGTCCACTAGACTTTCTGATCTCAAGATAGCCCTAGATGAGTTCTCTCCCCACCAGGTAAGTGTGTTTCGGCTAAAGAGTTGGGATTTTTCACATTAACCTGAATTTAGAAAGCTTTATCTCTTCATATCTATATCTTGGCATTTTATTGAGGTTGTTACATTGCTACTCTATCATCTCAGTGAATTAATTTTAAAATCTTGCAAAGGGGCCACAATCAATTCACCCCCCTCTCGATTGCTTTCCTAACCGGGCCAACACGTTGATTTGTAGAACTGATGCCAAGTTGGGCGAGGGCTTATTCATCGGCATTGCCTGAATGCCGAGGCGGGGATACACTTGTTCATTAATGTGGACGAAAGGTCTTGACTAAAGGGATATTGACCAATCTTGTCAATGATGACAAGGCTCAAGGGTGGTTTGCTCATCGGCATTGGCTGAATGACGAGGCAAAGATAGGTTTATCCATTAATGAGGATGAAAGGTCCAGGTTAAGGGATGTTGACCAGTCTTGCCAATGATGACAATGGTCAATAGTGGTTTATTCATCGACATTGGCTAGATGCCGAAACAAAGATAGGTTTATTCATTAATGAGGATGAAAGGTCCAGGTTAAGGGGATATTGGCCGATCTTGCCGATGATGACAAGGGTCAAGGGTGGTTTGCTCATCGACATTGGCTGAATGTAGAAGCAAAGATAGGTTTATTCATTAACGAGGATGAAAGGTCCAGGTTAAGGGGATGTTGATCGGTCTTGCCGATGATGACAAGGGTCAATGGTGGTTTGTTTATCGACATTGGCTAAATGCCGAAGCAAAGATAGGTTTATTCATTAACGAGGATGAAAGGTCCAGGTTAAGGGAATGTTGACCGATCTTGTCGATGATGACAAGGGTCAATGGTGGTTTATTCATTGGCATTGGTTAAATACCGAAGCAAAGATCGGTTTATTCATTAACGAGGGTGAAAGGTCCAGGTTAAGGGAATGTTGATCAATCTTGCCGATGATGACAAGGGTCAACGGTGGTTTGTTAATCGACATTGGTTAAATACCGGAGCAAAGATAGGTTTATTCATTAACGAGTATGAAAGGTCTAGGTTAAGGGAATGTTGACCGATCTTGCCGATGATGACAAGGGTCAATGGTGGTTTGTTCATCGACATTGGTTAAATTTCCGCTACGGATCGTAATGGGGCCCCCCGCAACGGTTTTCCCGTATTTACCCAGGGGGCGGGCCCCTCCCCCTGGGTTGTGCGCATCCCCCCCCCCCCCTTACGGTTCAGACCACGTCTGATGTTCCATGGGTTAAGACCCACCTGCCTACCACTAGGTTCCTTTCTGGAATTCACCACGTGTGTGTGCGCTTGTCGTGTCATCTAGGCCGGCCCACTTGAGTGTGCTTGCTTACTACATAGGTCCTAGTCTCGACCAGAATTCATCTCGCGCCAAATTTGGTATCAGAGCAAGTTCTTCGGCTTGCCTTGCTCTCCGAGTCCTTGGCCTTAACCCATCCCTTTAAAGTCAGCTCACATCCCCGACCGTTTCCCTTCATGTCCACCTGAAGCGGCGCTCCCTACCAACCTTCAGGGAAATCCCCCATGGTCGGCCAAGGCCAGCCTCCCCTTCCCCCAGGTGAGTCCCTCTTGAGACAACACCCATGACCCAACCCTCCCGCTAATGGAGGAGACTCATCTCTACTCGATACCCTCCTTGAGCAATTCAGGCAACTAGGGGGACGAAGGGACGCCATCGACACTAAACTTGACCGCCATGACACATGTTTGGCTCGTATTAAGAGAGGTCAGCACAAGGGGTATCCGCAGTAAAACCAATACACCGAGGATAAGGATGAGAAGGTTTACCCCCACCAAGCTCCTAGGGGGCGGCCTCCCATGTATGGTCTAGATTGGCGACCACGAGATCCCTTGGATGACCCCCTTCACTGGCTAATCAAGCTGGATGCTCCCACCTTTGAGGGGTCCCACAAGCCCCAAGACTATCTCGATTGGGAAACATCCCTTGATCAATATTTTGAGTGCTATCTGATGCCGGAGGAAAAGAAGGTGCGATACGTGAAATACAAACTTCAAGGCCTAGCTAAGACTTACTGGCTCAATGTTGAGAGCCTTAGGAATCTGCAGAGGGAGAACCCCATCTCCACTTGGAACCAAATTAAGGTCACCCTTCACCAAAAGTATCTCCCTCCCACCTATTACTAGGACCTCCTGGATGAATGGCACAGTCTCACACAAGAAGGGAAGGTCGTTATCGAGTACATTGAGGCCTTTGATGGCTATCTTTTGCGATGCGGGGTCCACCCTCTCCTACTTTCAGAAGGGACTATCCCTGCACATACGACGAGAGCTCCACCTAAGGGAGGTTACCACCCTCGAACATGCATATCAGGTGGCACGGGACATGGAGAGATTCTACCATGCTCCCCAAGCTCTCCCTCCATGCCCCGTGGAGCCTCGACCCTCTATCACTCGTCCGGGGAGTACAACTGTCCCCACTTCAAGGACTACCCTAGGTCCAGCTCCCCCTTCTCCTACCATCCCATCAGCCACCCCCACTCGTTTGGCCCTCCCTCGTCTGATAGGTAGCACTCCCCCCCACCCACTTCCACGGGTCATTCACCTAGGAGAGAGGATAGAGACAAGGGCATTGTCATCGATTCCACTACACCAAACCAGCCCGCCAGGATCGCATGTTATCAATGTGGCGAACTCAGTCATTTTGCTAGCCATTGTCCCAGTCGAGGACTACAAAGCCTTGTCATTGAGGAGCAAGAGGAGCTCTCACCCCAAGTGGCCGTTGGGAAGGAAACTGTTGAGTACGTGCCAGACAATGCCTTGATTGACCAGTTCGAGGGGATCGTCACCCTTGAAGGTGGGTCGCCTCATCCGCCTGTCTCTATCGGGGCCCTAATACCCCATGGCATCACCCATCCTCCATCTACTCCCCCCTTTAATTGGCACCGAAATGGCCTGTGCAACACTGTCACTGTGATTAGAGGCCAACCGTATGTAGTTCTTCTTGATTCTGGCAGTGTGGTCAATCTTGTCTCATCTGATTGCATTGTCCATGCAGGGCTTCCAGTTTTTCCTCATCCACAGCCCTATGACGTCAGTTGGGTTGATGATACATCCCGATCCATTGACATGATTTGTCTGGTTCCCCTCCAGTTCAGTGGATACTGCGAGATCATTTGGTGTGACGTACTCCCCATGGACAACCGTGGCATTCTCCTCAGTCGACCCTGGATGTACAACGTGGATATTCAACACTTTGGTCACGCCAACCTATGCACTTTTCGACATAAAGGGGAAACTATTGTCATCCAAGCCCTCCCTCCTCCTACCACGACTGTCATTCAACGGGAGGCTAGCCATCATCGTCCTTTATCCCCTCTTCCTATATTTTCTAAGCTCATCCCAATACCCCTCCGTCCGAATCATAGTTCCTCAGTCAATGTTGAGTCTTCCACCCCTACCCCTCCTAGTAAGCCCAAGTCTAGGCCAACACCAATGAGCACGAAGCGTTCTAGGCGGCAAGAGCGACCGCACAAACTCAAGATAGGGTCGCAAGTGATTGTTCGGGCAAATAGGCTTCCATCCCGGATCCCTCCACAAGCGGATATCGAGGGGAAAGGTCCTTTCCGAGTCTTGAGGAGAGTAGGCTCTGATGCCTATGTGATAGAGATTCCTAGGGCATATGAGTTGGGTCCCGTATTCAATCGGGTTGATCTAGTACCATACGAGGATGCGGCGGCAAGAACCTGCGAGCATTTCGAGCCGGACCGTTCCTTGGAGCAAAACCTACCCCTTGAGAGACTCCAAAATCCTAGAGAGCGGCAGGCATAAGGGACTCATACTAGTCAAGTAAACATCGAGGATTCAGCGTCGTTCGCACTTGGCCCACTCTAAGGTTATGCTACCGGGTACGAGATTGATGGTTCGTGCTGGAGAGTTGACAACTTCAGCTAGGAACGCAGCGATCCACTCGACGGAGTCGAGTTTTCCCAATCCCGAGGGAATTGATGGGGACATCAGGCCTAGACCCCGGGTGGACCTAGCGAGACACTAGAGGAGCATTTATCCATTTTCTTTCTTATTTCCTTCTTATTAGTATTGAGTCTATTAATAGTCAATTTGTGAGTTGTCGTCCCTAATGGGCTGATCTTATAAAGCCCAAAAGGGCCAGTTTGGGTCTAGTTTAATTAGTGGTCATAGTTAGCTTAATCTCAGCCCCTAGGAGAGTGTGGTCTTTTCTTATTTTGTCACGGGCAAAAAGAGTCGTTTGTACCCCTGGCCACCCCTATAAATAGGAGCCACGGGCCATTGGAGAAGAGGATGGAAAATTTATTGATTTTAGTGAAGCAAAGTTGGCCCGCTCTCTCTCTCTCTTGTTGGCACGTCTCTCTCTCCCGCTCGCTGATTATACGAGAATCATAAGTAATTGTAGTGGTCCACTAGTCCACAGCAATGATGTACAGTTGACACTGGCATCGGGTACTGTGTGTTTTTGTTGACCTTGCCATTTCCGTGTTTTCTGTCTTTTACTTTAGGAGCGAGCATGGCGCCGAGGCGGAGGACTCACTCTCAGTAGGGACAGTCGGCAGATGTTCAAGAGATCCAGCAGGAGGTTCAATAGGAGCAGGAGGAGAAGAGCAGAGTGCCACCTACGGCCACCGAGGCAACGGATACTACGAGGGTTCTGGGGGTCGAGGATTTCTTTCGTGGCAAGTACTAGCATATGTCACAGCAGTCAGGCGGAGAGGATGGTGAGGGCTCATCGACCAAGGGTGGGCCAGGCCGAGCAGTGAGGGATTTCATGCAGTTCCATCCACCTTACTATGGCCAGCCAGACCCTGATTTGGCTCAGAGATGGCTCGATGAGATGGAGCGGTTGTTCAGTTCCATGCGGTGTACTGTGGATGACAAGGTGATGTTGGCCTACAACCAGTTGCAGGGCATGGCTCGAGAGTGGTGGGCTTCCGAGTGGAAGACATCTTTTCAATCTCGCCCCCTTGAGCAGATCTTGTGGAGCAACTTTGTCAGTGCTTTCGAGCGTGCTTACTGCTTAGAGTATGTTGCCACACAGAGGATGCGTCTGTTTCTGGAGCTGGTATAGGGCGACATGTTCGTGTTACAGTACAGGGCCCGATTTGTTGCGCTGGGTCATTATGCACCCCATATCATGGAGCATGAGAGGGTGAAGATCGAGCAGTTCATCCATGGCTTGAGGCAGGAGCTGAGGCACCATTTGATCATGAACGCTGCCACTGATTTGGAGACGGCTTCTCGTATAGTGGCGTCTTTGGAGCTGGAAGACACGAGGACTGATTGATGCGCGACGACTATGAGACTCGATATGTGGACACGAACCTATGACCTAGACGAAAGGACACGATTCACTAGACGATGTGACCAGTAACTATATGACCAAGTCATCACCTAACGTGGCTCCCGAAGGGACAAAGATGCCCCAAAATAAGAAGCACTCGCTCACGGTCATCCGCCATCGACCAGCTTGCTGTGGTAGCAGGCGACACTTGTCGATTTTAGAGAAGTGTGTACCGTGGATTGTGAGAGGTTGTGTCCCGTGGCTCTGTGGTAAGAGCGAAATTGGGATTGGCAAGCGTCCATCGGGAGTAGTTGAGATAAGTTGTGATTGGATAGCGATGGGACGGTGCCCGTGAGCGGAGGTCTCTGATGAGACGTCGACGTTGGAATGGTGATTCTTGGTCTGTGATCAGCAAGGGAGGATTCTCCATAAGTCTGAGTTGAGTGGCGTGAGGACCGAGGAGAGACCCTGTCATGTGGTTTCGTCGTACTCCCCTGAGAGGGTAGAGTTGATGTGAGGTTTCAGACCAGTTGCGGTGTCCGAGTGAGGTTTGGCTTGAGTCGTAGTGTTGGTCTGTGGAAGGGTCAGCGGATGACCTGTCATGATTTGGAGCGTGCCTGTTGGACTAGTGGAGGTTTCCCGTTGATGCATATCTGGTGACTAGTGGATGGTCTTTCACAGACAGAAGATGTTGGTTGTTGGGGCTCGAGAATGACGAGAGCCGTGGACCAGCGAGGTCTTGGGTGACTGATTATGAGGTCTGCATTTTTCCGGATTGGATCTGGGGTTTGCTAGAAGTTTGTCTCCTAGCCAAGTTGGTTCTGTGCTATTGTAAGCATTCGGCTTGCCAGGTGTGAGTTGGAGGGAGCTCAGTGTTGGTTGCCCCTGGTGCAGGGTGTGAGAGCGGTGAGCGAGTTGTGAAGCTGGCATTCGGATGGTCCGCCGAGTATGAGTGTTGATCGATGTTGGTTTTCGTGATGAGGGTCGCGTGTTCTCGGTAAGTGAATCGTGGCAGTGATGTCGTGGTTAGTTTTCGTGTTGGCTGAGGTGACGTCAGACTTGTACTTCTTGCATGTACCTGCTCTGATAATCGATGTGTCTTGGATTGTGAGCGAGACGTTATCCGCGATCATTGTCTAGCTGCGCCCCTCAGGATCGTGATTTTTGCGAGTTTCGAGGTTTGGTTGGGGCTCTGACAGCTTTGTTAGTTGATTGTGATGCTCTCCCCTTGTGGCTTGGTGCTTGTCTTGAATTTCGGGATGAAGGGAGGCCGGAAAATAAACGCGTGAAAGAAAGAGAGGTTAACCCATACACACATATTCTCCATTATTCTCACTCTACGGGCTCATCACCAATAAGACCGGGATTTGGAGCGTGACTCTACAAGAACGACTCTAGTAACCGTCCTATTACGACCTCCGAGTTTTGGGAACGCGAACTCCAGGTATTCTCCATCTCATTGTGTCTCCCACTATAATTGTCTATCATTGGTATCAGAGCGCATGATTGTGTTCTTCTCCTAGGCATGGCTTCGGATGATCTCCTTGCGCAAGATATTGATCGAATTGCTACAATGGAAGACTACCAATGAGAGCCTAAGGAGATCTCGACGGATGACGATGGTGACAGTGAAGTAAGCCGCAATCCCTCCTCCACGTGGGAGTCCGTGGCATCGGCTAGGCCACCGCAATGTGTCGGGAATGCAAGGGCTTATCATGCTTATGGAAGAGACATGCTTCAACGCGCCAGGGAGGACCCGGCTGCGAATCCCACTGACGGCTCGCAACATGAAATGCACTGTCAAGATAATGCATCGAAACGCTGGAGTCCAGTACATGTCGTAAGCGCAACTGCATCACGTGCGGCACACAACATCGGCCCGGACCCCATAGACGATGCAATAGTCCTTCCACGTGTACCTGTGAGTGCATCATCGGTGCAGCCTCTGGCAAGACGAATGAGGTGACGTCGACGTGTGCCTTGACGACCACGTCCACGTCGAGCTCCACGTACATACGGCCGAGGTACGCAGGGTGGAGAAATAGGGCAAAGGTGGTGGTTTCGTAGAGCCCGCACTGTGTGCTCCCAGGTTCGTCGCCCTCGTCCGCGACGTGTCAACCATCGTCCCGCGACGACACTCCGTCAATATCCTCATTTTTTAACCCAGTTAACGAACAGTGGTCTAGAGATTGTTATTAGAGGATATCTAGGATGATTTCATTATGTCCTAGTTCGTAGGTTATAAAATAAATTGTATTGATGAAATAAATATTAGTTGCAAACATACCCTTATTTCCATTTATGTTTTGCACGATGCCAAAGTATTTTTTTATTAATTATGACGCAAGGAGGCTACCTTCCAAATAGGCTTAACCTAGATGTCCGGTAATGCCTTTTGATATACCGAGTAATTGGGGACGTAATGTAATTCTTTTTTTTTAAACACTTTTTTTTCTTTCTTGAAAATGACTATCCTAGACTCAAACTAGCTCTGATACCAATTTGATGCGGGACGACTATGAGACTCGACTTGACCTTGGTGCGAACCTGGGACTCTATTAGATGATGCGACTAATCGGCCGCGCGACCAGCAATGACACTACAGTGCGGCACCAAGCGAGCTCCAGCAGAGGCGATATGCCCCAAACAAGGAGCGCTAACTCACAGTTGCCCCCATCGAGGGAAGCGCGATGATCAGCACGGTTGAGTAACCAGCTTTGAGTCTTGGGGGGTCGACTCACTCTCACGCTCGGAACGAGTCACGGGATGGGTCTCGCACTCACAACTCACAGTGGTGATGAATATAGGACTAGCTAGGAAAATAACTGCTCACATGCAGCGGCAGAAAGATGTATACTAGCTAAGCAAGTAAGACAAGGTAAGGGGTGAGTGTACCTCCACGCTCGGGGCGTAGGGAAGACTTCCCGGCCGAGAACCTTCACTCCCGGTACAAATAACAACTTAGTTACATCAAGATAGTTAAGGCCCACTCCACGCAAGGAGGTAACAGGCTACAATGGGTCCGGGAGGATCGTCCTTGGGTTGACGGGCAACAATTTAGGCCGGAGACATGTTGCTGGTCTGACTCGGTTCCGACTCGATACTGTTCCAACTCGGTACAGCACGGGAGCTTTGCAATTGGTATGGCAGCTTCCGGTCGACTCCTCGCTGTGGCAGCTTGCTGGGACACTTCTGATGGGTTGCCAAGCGGCCTCCGAGAGCAACGGTCTCTGACGGTGGACCGGCGTCATTTTTGAAGATTTAATCCCCAGACTGAGTTACTGGCTTGTTCACGGACCTGCTCTGTATGCCTTCATGAAAAGAATTATTGCGACCAAATCTGATGTCGGATCGACACAAAATTGGTACCGATGGATAGAGCACTCAGAGGAATACGACATATAATTTTATCAGGTCTATCAGGTACCCCCAAGATGCCTTCCTCCAGCCCTCCAAGGTCAAAGGGAGACCTAGCTAAGTCAACCACAGGCTTTGGAGGCCCACAGCATGCATATGCGGCCCACGCACGTGTGTTAGGAATTTTCCCGAATACCATGCGGGCGCGTATATCCCAACCACTCTATAGCAAACCGTGGGCCAACCCGTGACTCCAACACACCAGTTGAGTTATACAACGACCCTCTAGCAAGTTGGGGCCACCCCTGACCCTTAGATATGCGACGATGAGCCATAAACTTTTAGCTCCCGGGGCAACCGGGGGCTACCCTGTCAACTGGCCTTAAAATGCAGCATATAGCACTAAGGTAGGGCCTACACACCCAAAGTGCCTTCTCCAAACTTATGGAAGCTCCTACCCTTAACCCGAGGCCAATTCTAAGGCCCCTTAGTCAGTTACCCAGGATGTTCGACAACTCGAGGTGTGTTGAAAATTTCTCTGAACACCTTGCGTGCAGGAACTACAGCACAACATCAACAAGCCCCCACGGGCTAATCCCAGTACCCTAGAGCACCAAGCCCTTCAAAGGATAGCTCCAAGCAACATCGGAAGGCCACTCGAGCCAGCCTAGTAGTCATGGCCCGCCCCCGGGGGAAGTTCACCCCGAGCATGGCCACGCCCCCAGAAGGGTGAACCCTTTAGGGGTCGTGCCCTCCTCCTAGTCTAAGGGTCCCACGACACCTCCTAGTCCCAATTTCATGCAAGGATCAATCGGCTTACCCGTGCGGGGAAGGATTCATGAAGACAAAGTCCATAGAACACATGAAAGCACCCAGGTCAATCTCCACGGTCTACGTGCATGAGCGTCTAGCCAACCGGTCAAAGCCACGTATCCTTCATCTTCTTGCAGCCACACTGAGTCCAAGTGGGGCCAAAAGAACAAAAAAATTACATTTTATAGAGTGGGGACCCCCTCTCTCTGTCTACCCGCGTGAACCCCCCAGGGGGGGTTAGGTAGACTAGCCCAGACCCCCAATCTGGTCAGCCTATACCCGCTGGGGGAGGGGGTTTAGGCGGACCAGACCAGCCCCCTAGGCTAGTCCGCCTAAACCTTCATCAGCTTTTTATATAACTGGCCGCCGGGTGGACGTCGAAGGGGAGAAGCATTATTAGGTCCGGCAGTCGGCTTCCTCTGCCACATCTCGTGCGTGTGTCAACCCTGTGGTGACAGTTGGACGGGGCATTAACGAGGGTTGCCGGATGCCGTAGACATCGCCTCCATTGCCTCGATCTGCTCGCTACGTACCGTTGGAGCATGCCGTGGCCTCTAATCGTTGAGAATACCCGACAGTTAATATCCGGCCTCAGCCCCCATCGTCGCCACTGGGTGAGGGGGGTAATCACCGTGTCACGAAGCAGTGGGAGCCAGCCTGGCGGTGGCACCATATGAGTGAGTGCACCATCGTACACGGGTGTGCCAGGGCAGAGCTGCTCGCGGGTGTGTCGGCGGGGGAGGCAGCGGGTGTGCCGACGGAGCTACTCGCAGGTGTGTCGGCGGAGGAGGCAGCGGGTGTGCCGGGGCAGAGTTGTTCGCGGGTGTACCAGCAGAGTTGTTCATGAGTGTACCGGTGGAGGAGGTAGCGGGGGCATGCCGCTGGATGTGCAAGGGAAAGAAGCCATCGAAAATGGCCACCGGTTGTGCTCTGCAGTTGGATTTCTTTGGCTGAACCCACAGAATAGTTTATCATCGGCATCTATTACCACCTTGTATTTTCTAGACCAGACTTCGCACTGTCGGCTCCGTAATAGAAGTAACTGATGTTCCAATGAGAGCTGAAGATAAATACCAAGTCTGCTCGCTTAAAAAAAAATGATTACTCTGCCTCCTTCATCCATATGTGATATATATCGGTGATCTGAGGTCATGAAACTATATTGCCATATTGCTCCGCAGGATGCTGCATTGCTCGATCAGGCTTTTGCATCCCTCGATACCTTAAGTACTATGCACCCCGAGGATCAAATTTGCGGCGACGTTTGTCACAGTAGAATGTTGGCACTCTACTAACATCTTCACTAATGTTTACCACCTGCAGCCCATGGTGAGGGAAAACCACGAACTGCCAGAAGCCTGAGGGGCCACCGGTGCCAATCCACAGGCGACAGGGGGGAGGCTTGGAGACGGTTGTGGGACAGGTTGAGGTTGGCGATATGCATATCTCCGACCTTGTCAAGGTGTACATCAAAGTAGTACCTCTGGTATATTCTATATGGCAGGATGTTGACGACTGCTCTGGGATCTACCATAATCCTGTTCAGCTCTCGACCATTCAATTGCCCTTTCATGTACAGCAGTCTGTTGTGGCTGATAGTAGGGAGTAACATATTTTCCTGAGTGAAGGTCACATTGGCCTCCAGTAATATTTCGGCCAAACATGTCTCATATTGGGTAGGCGTCTGTAGAGTGACGATGATCACCTGTCAGGTCTCTTCACTCAGGGAGAGGATCTCCCAGATAGCGAACCTTGTCGAAAGCTTTTTAAGTAACTTCATTATCCTACTTCCAGCTCGGACATTGGATAACTTCATTTCTTCTGCCCACTTAGGCTTGGAAAAGCCTTGCACTGCGGCCCCCGACAGACCTGCTTCATCAGACTCTAGGTCTATCCCTTCTTACTGGGTATCATCCCCTTGCTGTCCCTTGCTACCTGCCGTTTGGCCAGCCTTGTCTTCATCTAGAGCATCAGAAGGTTGCTGGAGCTACGGGTGAGTGCCCCCAGCCGCAGGGCTGGCATCATGACATGGTTGCTTACCCTTTGACATCTTTAGAAATTCAAGAAAGGAAGGGACAATAGTGCTGCCCCCACTCTGACTGTATAACCCTAAAAGAGGAGGGATTTGGACTCCCTTGACCTCTGGAGAGGGTGTCTTATATGGCTGCTCTCCCTTGAAGATTGTTGTGGTTGGTGGGCGACTGGCACCCCCATTTTTGGCCTGACCGGGTTGCATGAGTAGCGGTCGCGGCTTCAACCTAACTTGCCCCGGCAGCGGGTGTAGAGCATATTTTCACCTCGTCTTCCTCATTGGGGAGATTGAAGAGGGTGGAGAGGGTATTGCAAGAGAGCACTGTCTCCCTCTTGGGCTTACAGGCTCTTCTTTTCTTCCTTTGCTTCTTCTTCTTGTCTCTGGCTGGCGCTTGCCCCCAGAACAAGCTATCATCCTTTTCTGCCACTTTGTCAGTCTCTCCTCCTTGTTCCAGCGAGAGCTGTTCCATTTCTTGCTGGAGCACCATTGCTTGCAGCTTTTGTACCATGACGAGGGTGGTTGTGGGTATAAGAAGGGGTTTAAGTGGGGGAGGAGTAGTTAGTGGAGCAAGGGTAATAACGGGTGTAGGGATCTTGATGAGGGGTTTGTTTGGGGGAGGTGGAGCGGAAGTGGATGGGGCCTCGGATGAGGGGCGAATGATAAGAGGTTTGGAAGGTGTAGGTTGAGGTACGGTGGAGATAGATGGGGCCTCAGATGGGCGATGGATGATAAGGGGCCTTGAGTGCAAGGGTGAAGGTATGGTGGAGGTGGATGGCGGTGTAGATGGCAGAGGGAAGATGAGAGGTTTTGAAGGTGTACGTAGAGGTGTGGTAAAGGGTTAGACCAGTAGGGAATTGGTGGTGGGGGCGTGGATAAGAGGGCGCGATGGTTGCACGAATGAGGAAGACCTAGTTATGGGTTCTGATACGGGTTAGGGAGAGATAGGTGCCAGTGGGATGAGGGGAGGGGGTTGGTTAGGCATGTGGTTGGCAGCAAGAATGGAGGTCCTTTCTGTGTGCCAACCTTGCCCTCTTCTGACTTCCGGGAAGGAGGAGATTGGGTTGGCCTACTGGTTGGGTTGTTGGTGCTCCGGGAGTGGGTTGTGGATAATGCCCATGTTTGGCTACTATTGTGAGGCTTGCTGAGGCTGTTGCTGGAGTTATTGTTGTTGTTGTGGCTGAAATTGTGGTCTAGAAGGAGGCCTCCTGGATTTTAGGGTGGCAATGTATCACCTCATTTCATTCCAATCAATCCCACCCTGGTCATTCATATCATAGATATAATCCTTGAAATGGAAACAATTTTCTATTGTATGACACGGCTACCTATGGAAAACATAGTATCTGGAAGTGTCGACATTGGAGGGCCATACGGGTCTTTCCTTGGACAGAGTGAGTGCATTGGCAGCCATGAGAGCATTAAAGACATCTAGCAATGTTTTCGGCAATGGTGGCTAATGAGCTCTCCTAGGGCCAATCAACCTTCTTTGTTGCTGGGGGCCATAATTTCCAGGGGGTGGAACTTGATGGTACTAAGGAGGTGGCAGTTGTTGTTGCTGGTTGCTGCATCCCATAGGTCTTAGCATACCCATTGGGGTCCCATCATCATAGTGGTATATCAAAAGACGTCGCGAGACATTCTGATTACGCTAGTTCGAAACACAGCCTTTCTAGCCTCGAGGAAACCTTCGGGTTCGTCCTTCACCATGTACCACTCGGTGTTTGGGTTGTCACTACCTTCCATAGGTTGTGTCACATCACCTCCTGCATGGATAGGAAAAGGGCACCCGGACCTCAGGGCTGGCATGGACTTTCGCTACAGCAAAAAGAAGGAAGGCAGGAGACGTCCCACCGAGCATGCCATCCGTTTTGTTTCACCTCGGAGGGGGTGTCCACTGGGGCGGTGTGGGCGATGACCCGAGTAAGCGGTAGGATATAGCTATGGAAGAGATGTCGAAAGTAAATGGGCCTCAAGCACCCCCTCTCTTGACCGTATCCATCTCAAAGCGGCACCGTGCACTCCCCTTTTACGAAGAGTCAATGGGAGACCGAGTGACAAGGGAGTTTTTTTGGGTTAATGGGAAACATGGCTTGGGTGCGGGCGTGCCGGTCGATTTCTCGACAATCACTCGTAGAACCGAATGTTTAACTTGGGATGCACCTCCAGGGCGTGACACATGGACTTGGGGGATGAGCGACACGTGGAGGGAAGAACTGTTTCGTGGGTGCGAGTGCGCAAGCGACTGTGGGGAGTCGTGTACAGGATGTCTTTCCCCACCGACCGCAAGGAGTCAATGCTTATTTACATCGGATTGAATCCGAAGACCTTCGTTCTGTGCCAAAGAGAAGTCCGTATGTTCCTGAAGCCCGGGGTGAAGAGCTGAGAGCACTTTGCAGCTGTAGGTTCGTCTCAGATTGGGTAGTGTTCGCTGGGGGTAAAGGGTGCTGGAGGTTGACGCTAGGTGACACAGAGGGTAACTGGAGGCCCGAACGTGGATGCGAGAGCATACGTCCAACTGGCGATGTAACACTGACATGTATATATTTTTATAGGTGGGCTGTGATAGCCTGGGTACAATAGGGGCATGCCTTGGGACAATTCCGACGTGCTAATCGGTCCCCGGGTCGATGCGTGATATGTGAGGGCTTCAAACCATGTCATGACGAAGCTTGCTATCTTTGTTCAAAAGAAGCATGAAGGTTAGTCACACTGAGTAACCAGGGTCTCTGGCGTCTAACCAACGTGATTCCTTGAGTCAAAAGGTGTTGACTATACTAGATTGCTCTAAATTTAAAAAAAATGGTTGACTCTGAAGCTTACATGAGTTCTTAATCTGGTCATATTCAATATATGTTATTTTTTCTTTCCCAAGTTGTAAGCTGTAAATCATGAGTTCATGAAAAGATATAGACAGAGCATGTTCTTAAGATGAATATTTTTTAATTTATTGCATTTGCATTAAGGGTGAGTCTAGGGTGGTTGTTTCTTACATTTAATCGTATAAGCTATAAACCCTCACATGTTGTAGGAATTTTTAAAGTCATTCCTTAGGGAAGGGCAATTTGGTAATTTTTTTTGAAGATTTGTAAATATATTGGATTCACTGCATTGAGACTTATTTCTCACGCTTTTACTTCATCTTCTTCACCTTCCCTTCCGTCTCCGTAACTCTCTGAAAGCTCTGTGTCTGATCATCACCTTCATACCTCGACGCACCAGAGACTTCACTCCATCTCTCCATTGTTCGGATTAAGTCCAAAACCCCATCTCTCCTTGCTCTTCTGGTACCCTATTTCCTACAATATCCTTCTCTGGCTTCACGTCTAATACAATGTCTTCGCCAACCACTAGGAGCAGAGGAAAGCAGACAGTCTCAGAGAAACAGCCTACGGCTGATGTATTCAGACACAAGGAATCTCAGACCAAGTGCTCTCATGACTGAGATACATCTGCCAGTGGATCTCACCCATCCTGCCGAGGATTTTCCAGCTCAGATTTTGCTTGCATATTTGCACTACATCCTCTAGATGTGGTGGTCGCTTGCATCTCATACTGAAATTTCACCATCATTTGATGTACTCTAGGGCTATCTCATCATGTCTCTGCCTGGAGGAATATACCTCGGCTACTATGACCTCCCTTTCAGCAACATGGAACTACTCCTGGAACTTCCACTGCATAGCTGTCTAGTCACTTATAGAGCTATCCATCAGATTAGAATACCATTCAAAAGCCAGGCCTGTTAGTGAGGACCCAAAGAATTTTAGCAGGTAGGCTTCATCTACTACCAGATCGCCCATCACTGTTATGTAGTAAGCAATATGTTCTTTAGGAGAGCCCTACCCGTCGAACTTTTCAAACTTAGGCAGTTTGTTGATGCCAGGCGGGAGCCTCTTTGTAGCATATTGCGGTGGAAACGACACCTTGTACACATCAAAAGTGCTGAAATCACCGCCTGTCCTCTCGGCTAGCTTCATTTCAATCAGTTATTCCACCATTGACTTATTCACCATGATCGGGTCCATTGATCTTGGATGGAGATGCACAGGCTGCCGTGTAGAAGGAGTGGTCATAACTGCGGCTTGAAGTGCCAGTGACATCGTCAGTGGTATATGTTGCATTTGTGGAAATGTCGGTTGCGCCAGTGGTGGTTGCAGGAAATATGGCTGAAGAGCAACCTTGCCATAGCCTATTGCTTGAGAATTAGTTGAGAGTGTAGCATCGACCAGGTTAGGAGCTTCCCGGGATGATTCAGCATGTATATCTTGCTACCAGGGGACAATGGTTTGTTCATTCTTTTCATTCAGCTGCCTTTTCAAGGCTTCGATCTCTTGTCGATAGTTTTATAGCATCATTAAGATAGCTGGATCTAACGCTGCCATAGTGGAAGTACCCTTGAATGCTTCGCCCGTAACACCTTCAGACGAGGCTGGCAGAGGAATCTTTACTTCTTCAGGAATCACCATGTTGACAGTTGAAGTAGTGATAGCTTGCTTTTCTTTGGCCGCTCTGAGCACTTCTCCTGCAGCTTTGCCTCTTCTTGTTACTAGCCTGGGCCTTTCAACTAGCTTGGCCAACTCTTCTGGGTCTTCGAGTATGGCCCCATATCTGCTAGCCACCCCTGCCATGTTGCAAGTGAAGACTTACATTCTTTTTCTTCGCCCCCAGACTACCCTCTTGGCTTGACCGAGGAAGGTTGACCTTTCAAATATTGATATCCTTTTATTCTCTTCATGTTGTGGAGAAGCTTGAGAGTACTCAGCTTACAAGTCATCTTCATGTCCATTGACGTACATGAGTGACGCCATCCTTCTTCCTCTTTTTCTTCGGTGCTGACGATGCGGAGTAGTCGTTGTCGCTCTAGGAAGGAGTTTTCCAAGCCATGAAAGTAATTCCTAACCACTCGGGTCATTTCTTCTTGACTATGCCCTGGAGAGAGAGAAAGGGGCAGCAGTCGATCTTTCATTGACGGTGTGTAGGGAGGCCGCGACAGTTTAGCAGCTCTGTTTGATCTTATCGAACACCGGAGGATATTGGTCTGCCTTGCACAGACTTCATGAGTAGGTGGAGAGGCCGCTGGCATGCTCTCCTCTTCCTTCGGTGCAACTTTATTGCCCCCACTTCTGGGGTTTTTAACAATTGATGCTGACTCCTGCGGGGTCGAAGATGGGCCCCAGGTCCTCTTGGGGACCCAAATTTGCTTGAATTTTAGTAGCATGGGGGACAACTACCCTCGGACGTCCTTGTCTAAATTGGCCTTCTGGCTTGCAAGTGCCTGGAAGGCGTTGTGTGTAGGAACTGTCGAGACAATCCGGTCCGGCAGAGCTTCAGCGCTGCGACCGTTCAGATATACTCGAACGCCACCAATCAGGACAGATTTCTCGGAAGCCGAGAGTCGACCTCGGGGAATAATGACAACTCTTCTTTTTTGACTCTTCTTCCTCCCCGCGAATGCCTTGTCGCTGGTGGGACAGTACAATAGTCTATGTGGTGGACGTAGCAGGAGATAGTGCGGCTAGTTGGAGTGGCATTCCGTAGACAGCTCGCTATTGAAGGTGCTACGGCCTTGGCTGTAACAGTCTTGTCAGCTTCCTCATCTTCGACCTTCAACAGGCCGATGAAGGCAACTCCAAGAAAATTGGGGAACCCCACCACTGGTGTAGAGTTCCAAACATGGTGGGCACTTCCAGGTACCCACACTCAACATGTGCAGCAACCACTTGAGGGCCGAAGGTAAGTGCAACAAGTCTGCTGGCCATTGTTTCCTACAAAAGGGAATGAGCAAATGATCAATATTTCTGGGGAAGGCCCCGGGGCCTTCTGCCTTAGCGAAAAGATGAAGGGAGACTTAGTCCCACCGGGCATGCCAACTTTGCAGGAGTGATTTTATTTATTTATTTTATTCTGAATATGCATGATTAAACACTTAATTAAATGAACATGCTTGAATTTAAAATCTGCAGGGCATAAGTGGTCGAATATAAGGCCGCTAAAGTATCAGGCGGTCGAATGACGGACTGCTAAATGGACATAAGCGGTCTACCAATGGGCCGCGAGGCTCACACTACCTTACAAGGTGAAGGGGCGTACGTGGTCGAAGTCTAAGCCGCTAAGGGGTTTTAGGCAGTTGCACGATTGGCCGCCAAAGAGTGATAAATGGTCCTAGTATGGGCCACGTAGCTCCATCGCCTTACTGGTCAAAGGTCGTACGCAGTCGAAGGGTCAGCCACGAACGTCAATAGACGGTATATCGATGGACTGCTACAAATGATGAAACGATCTAGAGTAAGACCGCGAAGGTCCACCGCCATACCTGTTCCACAAGCAGTCTTTGGTAGGACCGCTACCCTACTAGAGAACCGAGAATGTGGGGAACGCCGTGGAAACCCGTCCCAATCATTCCAAATCGACGGGAATCGCTTGTAAACCTGTTCCCTACCTTGCCACACCCATTCCACATCCATTAATCATCCGAAAACACAAAGACGATGGGCATGGGTTATTAAAACATAAATAGATAAAGTTCATGCTCCGAAGACATAAGTGCGATGTTCATGCCATTTAAAACAAAAAGACGATGTCCATGGATGGGGAAGTGATCATAAGGAGGTAAGGAAGCCATCCCACAACCTATTTCATGACGAAAATGGTAAATCCTCGCCGTTCAACCCGAGGGAGCTGCACCCTTCTCTCGCGATTTCCCACCTCCAAGCCCCACCGTCGGCTCCACGGTGGCAACACCAATCTCCCCGCGTCCTGGGCTCGCCAAGGACACCTCCAGTGCTTCCTGCGGCGTCCCGGGGTGATCGTTCCGGCAAGAGGGCAAGAGAGAGGGAGAGAGTGTCGATGGAGAGAAAGAGAGAGTGAGGGGGAGAGAGAGGAATGGGGAGAATGGTGAGATTGCTCCCCACGTTAAATTTTTTGATTACATTATTTTTTTCATTTTAAAACCTTTAATTGCTAATAACCCCCAATAGAAGTGAAGTTGTACAAGAGCCCGAGCAGACTACAATCCTTACTTCTATGTTAGACTATCAAGATGTGCATGCCAGACAGTTTGCTCGGCACTTGGCCCTGCTTGTCACCTACAAAGCCCTTGAGTCACTAAGGCCACTCAAAAGAAGAAGAATAGACGATCCCGAATGTGAGTGGTACAGGTGGTTCGACATGGATGACATTGCAATATCCTTGAGCCGTCTGTTTATGCCTACAGATCCGGAATGGCCACCACTCATTCATGAGCTGATTGAGAAGCCGGTTGTTATTTATGATAAAAGGCAGATGTTAAGTGACTTCACCGATACGGGAGAGCCGGATGTTCCTTATGAAGAGGGGTTCACTACAGACCGACTTTGGGCCAGCTTGTTCTCTCTGAAATCCGTCCATCCTTCACTTATTATCCAATTATTTGATAAAAAATTCACCCCTTGCATTCCTAGACCCCCCGCGGTCTTGATTTCCTTTTCTACAGATTGGCTGAAAAGCCCCACGCTTCCCTCCTTGCTCCTCGAGCAACTTTCCCATCTTTCTATCACTCAACCTGGCTTCCCATCTTTCTATCACTCAACCTGGCAACCATGCCCTTATCAATTTTTTCTCTAAACTTTCCATTTCAACACCCTCGACTACTCCTTCCCATTGTCTATTCTTAGAAAATGAAAATGAAAAAAAATGCCATTTTTCAAATTTTTGAATCCTCCATCTCCATTGAGGAGACCTCCTATCTTCTTTCTGAGTGTGTCCCGACCCAGGGGCCGCTCTTCCATTCTCCACTAAGTCACCTTCCATACCCCTCCGACGAGGGGTCCTCCTCATCTATACCTCCTCATGTATCCACTTATTCATCTCCTCCTTCCTCTAGTCAGGCTAGTTGTTCTTTTTCCAGTTCTTCCAATTCAAGGGTAGTAACTAGAAAATCCAAGGGTAAGCAGATTCCCCGTAGGTTCCTCAAAGATTTGGCCATTAGATGTCAAGCTTGTTTAGCCATCCCTGAATTTGTGGAGAATCCAATCATCCTGCTAGAAATGGAATATGAGGAAATGTTTGTCATTGATGAGGGTTTTGGGGTTTATGAGGTCTCCATAGCACTGCCCGGGCTGAGAGACCAGGTCTTTCGTGGTGCCCGTCAACTTGGTCTCTATCGCCAGGCCCCGTGCATGGCATCCCATGCACTCCTGTCGCTTCTCGCGAGTCGGGAAGTCGACCTCTGCCTAGTGAATGCCAATCATCCTCATCACCAGGTGATAGTGGAGTGGCTCCACCACATTCATGCAGTGGAGCCAGATGTGTCGACCCGTGTAGGCTAGGGCCGCCACCACCCATGGCTAGCCCTCGTGCCCCTCTCCCTAGTAGGGCATCCACCAGACCTGTCAAGTAAGGCAATTGCATCAGCATAACAAGCATAGAGTTGCATTTACACAAAGTTCAAGTTTAAGATCTTACCGAAGCATAGGGTAGGGTGTCGATGTCATCCTGAATCGCCTGGACCTGGCGATGCAGTGATCCCACCTCCCGAGGTGCTATCCATCACCTCACGATGGGGAGCCGATCGGGGTAAGTCTCCTCTCCTCTCCCCGGCCCCCGGGAGGTACACATAGGCCCACACCTGCATTACATTACAATAAGTGTTAGCATACAGCATGTAATCATATAGCAGTTGCATAATCATTTTAAGAATCGGGTCGTACCTGTAGCAATGGGGAGAAGCCACCAAGCAAGGTCCATCGACTCGTCGAGCTGAGGGTGTCGAATAGAAAGGTGAGGACTACTGAGCCCCACGTGTACTCCCCGACGCTGTCCACCTCCTCCAGTAGTGGTAGCAGCCGGTAGCTGACCACGTCCGCCCGGGTGGTGAACAGGAGCCTCCCGAAGAACAGCATCAGGAACCTCCTCAGGATCACATCTGCCTCTGGTCCTGGTGAGGCTACCACCTGTGGTCAGGCTCAGTCCACGAGCCATCTCAGGTGCTGCTCTGGCAGCTCTCCAGTGGCTATCCCGGCTCCCCTTTGTTATCCTCCTTGTTTCGATGATGTCTATCATGATGTGATTGATTATTTTGTTATCTGACACATGGTGCTGTGTCTAGTACCTGTCTACAAAGACCATTGCAGGAAAAAGAAGCTGATTGAATAAGCAGCGTGGACGCTGTAGTACTGCAGAAATCTCTTTCGCTTTTTCTTATGATAGAAACCACTGCCCTGAGATTGCTGGAAAGGAACACTGGCGGTAAGAGAAAAAGTGGGAGAAACTCCTGAAACAGTCGACTAGTGAGGTGGCTGATGCGGCACAACTGACGACACCATCCCAATCTGAGCAAAACCTCGAGTCCTCGCCAACTCTAACTCCAATGCAATAGCAGCTTGATAAGCAACATCCAACTCAGCGACACGAGTGGCGAACAACGGCATGCTCAATTCTGCTCTCAGTCTGCGTAAAAACTGCTGAGTCCTCATAGTCTCATCGGCAAAGATATGCGGTGCATACCGGCCCAACTCGATGAATTTATCACGATATTGCAGCACCGACATGTCACCCTGAGTCAGCTCCAGAAACTGATCCATCTTGGCTATCTTCAGGCAGGCTAGGGTATAAGCACGCTCGAACGCAGTGACAAACTCTGCCCAAGTGATCTGTCGAAGCAGACGAGATCGAAAAGCAACTTCCCATTCTGAAGTCCACCATGTGCGTGCAGTACCGTGAAGTTGAAATGAAGCCAGCATAACACGCTCATCCTCGGCGCACTCCATACATTAGAAAACACGCTCGATAGCATCCAGCCATTCTCTCACTACCTCGAGATTGGATTGACCTTCGAAAGTCGGTGGATGGAACAACAAGAATTCTTTCAATCCCCGTCCATGACTACCAGGTAACTCCGCAGGCGGATCAGGAATAGGTGCAGCCTGGGCAGGAACTGGTACAATAGGAGCGGCTGAATCACTAGTATCATTCCGAGGAGCTGGGGCTCTACACCTTCGAGGCGGCATCTTAAATCTAGAAAATACGACAACAGAAAGCATATTAGCAGCGCAAGAAACATCCTAAGCCAGCAACGAAACGACTCAGAAGGGACTTGCTCTGGGCCAATGCAGATTTCAATTCTTAATAAAATTTCCCAACTACGCTCTGATACCATCTGTAACGTCCCAGAGTCCATAATGCCAATAATTCGCCACTCAGTGTCGAATTACCACCACTATGAACTGAGAGCCCATGATACCGATGACCTGATACTAGGTATCGGTTGGGCTCTGATTGTCTTGCTTGCTTGAGGCATTATTTTTCAACTATTCACGTTCCCAACTTAATTTCGATGCATATCTCAGGGCGTGACAGTTAAGGTGCTATCAGAGCCTAAGCATAAGTAAGTCCTAAGAAAATGTCGAGTCATAGGCTACATCCAAGATTTATGGACCCACACCTATGAGCTAGGAAAGAAATTTTGAACCCTTGTGAGATTGGGTAGAGCTCGACATGAGATAGTTATTTAGAAAGAAATTAACCTTTAGGCTAACCTTCCTAAATTCCAAGAAAATTTTGAACCCTAGAGGGTTCCTAAATTTTGAACCCTTGCTTGAGGCACCTCATTCTCACCATGGCCGTGAACTATGCAAACTAGGAAACTATGCAATAAACTGTTGTGGGTCTCACCCAGGCCGTTCAAACTATGGCTCAAGCTAGTGCGCGGGTAGGTGCCAATGATTTACACCGTAATTTTTGGAGTATGAACCCTCTATGGTTCTCAGGGTCGTCAAACCCTGACAAAGCAGAAAACTAGATCGACGAGATGATTAGATCTTTAACATTATGCAATTCACATACCAGGAGAAGGTCCTATTAGCCATGTTCCAACTCAACAAAGATGCACGCATGTTGTGGAATGCCACCTCGGGTCATCTTCAAAATGCACAGGTTACTTGGGAAGAATTTCTTGAACTCTTTCGAGGAAAGTATTTCTTCGATCATGTCTGCGAGAGGAAGGCAGTGGAATTTACCTCTCCTCGGCAAGGCACGATGTCTATGGTCAAGTATGAGCTCTAATTCTCAAGGCTGGCACTGTATGCTCCGCATGTGGTAAGCACGGAGCTCTTGAAGGCTAACCATTTTATGGACGGATTGAGGCCCGTCTTTGTCAAACAACTTGGCCCATAAAATATTCAGACCTATATGGAGATGGTCCATCAAGCCCACCTATGTGAGAGGACCTTGGAGAAGGTTGAGAAATTTAATGGCAAGGGAGAGGAATCGAGCCGGAAGTGTTGTTGGGTGCTCTGATATCACAAGATGTGTATGGAAGGCTAATCTAGAGGGGGGTGAATAGATCTGCGAAGTATGAAGAAAAGTGAAAACAACACGAAGTATGAAAGAAAGAAAAGCGACACGAAGTATGAAGAAAAGTGAAAATAACACGAGATATGAAGTGAGGGAAATGACATGAGGTATGAAAATGCAAAACAACATAAGGTATTGAAAAGCGGAAAGACGACACGAGGTAAGCTAAAAGATGCATGAGGTATGAAAATGATAAAACTGCACGAGGTGAAGCAATAGAAGATCAGCACGAGGTCTGTGAGTGAAGACTCAACACGGAGCATGACCTTGTTAACAAAAGACTACATGAGTTATGAACACTGTTCATACTCGAGCGACACATGGTCAAACACTGCTTGTTAACAAGAGACTGCACGAGTTATGAACACTGTTCATACTCGAGTGACACATGGTCAAACACTGCTTGTTAACAAAAGACTGCACGAGTTATGAACACTACTATATAAAGAGAAACCTGCTCGAGGTAAAAGGTTGAAACCTGCTCGAGGTAAGATGTTTAAAATCTGCTCGAGGTAAGGTGTTTGAAACCTGCTCGAGATAAGAAACCTCAAAACCCACTAGGAGTGTGATACTTCCAAACAACACGGGGACACGAGGAAAGCTTTTAAGAGCTACATGAGATAAAGTACTACACGAAGTGTGTACTTCGTGAAGACATCGTGACACTACAACTCGAACACTCAAACAGAACAACTGCACGAGCCTCAACAAATAGAAATCAGGAAACTACACGAGCTACGAACAAATTATGCATGCACTATGACACATGATGGAAGAACAAGAAGGACGGATGTTTTATTCAGACCCCTTTTGAGCATGAAGTAGGACTTGAAAAACAAGATGAGGTATGAACACTGTTCATACTCGTAGAGTGAAAACATAACTGCACGAAGAATGACTTCGTCAGATAAAATCTACACGAGGTAAAGGACCCCGAAAACTGCACAGAGTATGCAAAATATGACGAAGAAGGGTTTGAGTTTGCAACTCATCATTCAGCAGGCTCATTGACTACATAAGCACAAGACATCATTGACTCATGGTATTTGCCAACATCAAAACTTAGGGACATAACAATCGTTTAGTCACTTCGGCGCACGATTTCTTCGGTGGAGGTAGGGAGACGGATCACCTACTTTTTCTGCACGTTCCCTTGCGATTTCACGTTGGACGGTGCTAGAATGAGCGAGTTTGGGCTCGTTTTGGTAAAATCTTGATTTTTGGGAGTTCGTAGGGTTCGCTGAAAAACGACGACGATTTTTAGATCAGCTGGTGTCAAACGACTCCCTGGAACGTCAGCGTTCCATTAACACTAATTTCGTGTCGAATGGTGGTCATTCGGGACCGGTAGGAGGCCGGGAAGCCCGGAAACCCCATTTGGGTTGATTCGGAAGAATCGCCCATTTCTCGTCGTTTAAGCATTATTTCGATCCCTTCCGGAGTGTGGAATGTCGGTATTGTCGATGTGCTTGTATCCCCTTCGTTTCGGAATGAACGGGGCGTGGAAAGGCCATGATTGGGCCGATCCTACGTTTTCCCCGTCGTGACGCCTACACGGTTTAACGGTAGCCGTGTAGGGAATTGCACGGTCGGGATGGTGATCGTTTAGTCTTGGGTCGGTGGGCATTTGCGCGGTCGTGCGACAGACCACCCCGTGACTGGCACTGCCAGGGATGGACCGGGTAGTCCCCTTGAATGGCTGGAGGCTAGCCGTTCTGTTTCCCCTCCTGCGTTGAGCGGCCCATGGCTAGCCGTTCCGTTCCCTTTGGCCTTCTGGACGGTCGGTCGATAGTCTGTCCCGTGGCCTGGGGCGGTTTGTAGAGTGGTTCATCCTTGACCGCTCTGTGCTTTGGGTGGTCCTGCTAGGACCATTCTGACCGAGTTACTGTAGTAGGTTGGTTCGTTTGAGCGGCCTCTCCCAGACCGTTCTGTTCCCTTGGGCGGTCCTCCTATAGACTGTTCAGTTCCCTTGAGCGGCCCCTTGGTGACCGTGTAGTGGGTTTTGTCCGTTGTTGTGACCGTTGGTCTTGATGGCCTGTCTCGGGTCCGTCTGTCCGTGTATGAGTCTCGTTTGACTTATGTCAAACGTTTAGGTCTGTTAGGGCGGTGTCTCTAGCAGTTCTTGCTTGGACTGCTACCGTTCGTGTGGCGGGTCTATCTTAGCGGGCCAACATAAAGAAATCCCCAAAGTAAACGTGTATAACATGGACTTCATCAAAAAGTTCATGAATCTTGAGCCATCAGAGGGAAGAATTCAAAGGCAAGTGACAGCAAGTCAGGTTCAGCAGATAGTAGCAGTACAGCCTACCCATCCAATGGAAGAGGAAAGAGTGTCACAGCTGAAAGAAATAGATTCTGAGCAGTAGCAGCAATAAGTTATGGAACATTTTGATCAAAGTCAACTAGAGGCACAAATTCAAGGGGAGCTTCAAGTAGCTGATCAACCTCAGCAATTTCATATGGAAGCACCCTATCAAAGGGAGTGTCAGATACCAGTAATTGAGCAGGAATTGTCAACACAACCAGAGCTCTAGGCGGAACAAGAACTCAATCTGTAAGAAGAGGAGGAGCAATATGAAATGGAGCAAGATGATGAACAAGTTCATGAAGTACAACAACCAATAGCAGTAACTTTGGATCAGCAAATTCATGAACTGAAAGAATAACACTTGGCTGATGATCAGTTCTTACAACATTTGGACCAACAAATTGATGAACTCATTCAGTAACATGGACAGCCGCCACAACAGCAAGCATTAGTTGATCTGCCTGAACAGATGGAGGAGCAAAGGGTGGAACAGTCACAGGAGGCTGAAGTGCCACAAGAAGCTGATGTTCCATAGCCAGAGCAGCCATGTGTTGAACAGCTTGAACAGCCTGAGCAGCCAAGGGTGGAGTAGCCACAAGAAACTGAAGTTCCACAGAAAGAGTACATTGGTCCTACAGATTACCATGGACCCTATCAAGGGTCAATGATGGGATTTGGAATTCAGCCACCTATGTCACCTGAGGAACCCTTCATCCCACTAGAGTTTCAGGCTTCCACTTTAGCTGGACCTAGTGCAAGGCAATATGCTGTAGAGGTGCATCCATCTCCGGTACACTTATTGTTGGACAAATTTCGGATAATGAATGCACAGTTCATGTAGTTACACAATGTTGTAGAAAGATTAGATGCCAGAATACTTCATGTAGAATAGACTATCAGCAGCCAGTGGGAGAAATTTGTCAGGGACAAATTCAGATCGTAAGTGTGAACTCTTCCACCCCCATTGATACTTTACATTTTTGATTAAAGCCGACGATATGCATATCCCCGACTTTCTCGAGACGCACGTTGAAGTGGTGCCTCTCATAGATTCTGTAGGGCAGAATATTGACAGCTGCACCAGGATCGACCAGAATTCTATTCAGCTCTCTCCCATTCAGGTGGCCCTTCATGTACAGCGGCCTGTTGTGGCTGATGGTAGGTAGCAGCATATCCTCTTGAGTGAAGGTCATGCTGGCTTCTGGCATTGCTTTGGCCAAGCAGGTCTCGAAGTGAGCAGGCGTCTGCAGAGCAGTGATGATCACCTTTCGGGTCTCTTCACTCAAAGAGAGGATCTCAAGGATTGTAAATCTTGTGGGGAGCTTCTTGAGTAGATTCATTATTCGGCTCCCAGCTCAGACATCAGAAAGCTTCATTTCTTCTGCCCATCTGGGCTTGGGGGAGCCCTGAGTTGTGGCCCCTGGCAGACCCACTTCATCTACCTCAGACTCAGCACCTTTTTGATTGGCAACGGACCCTTGCTGCCCTTCATCAGTTGCTGTAGGGCGAGCTACATTTGCATCTGGGGCTTTGGAAGACTATAGTGGTTGTGGGTGAACACTCCTGGGTGTAGGGCTGGCCTTCTGGCATGGCTACTTTCCCCTAGACATTTTGACAAATTCTTGAAAGGAAAGGACTACCTTGTCCCGATTTTCACCGTAAAGGCCTGATGGAGTGGGGATCTTGACTCAGTTGACCTCCGGGGGAGGTGTCTTGTAGGGCTGCTCTCCCCTGAATATAATATTGTGGTTGGCGACGGTTGGCGCCCCCATTTCCGACATGAGCGGGTCGCATGTACAGCAATTGCAGCTTCGGCCTTGCCTCCCTTGGTAGGGAGTGTGAAGCAAATTTCTTCTTCATCCTCTTCATTGGGCAGGTTGAAGAGTGCTGATAGGGTATTGCAGGAGCCAACCTACTTCTCATCTGCCTTAGCGGCCCTTCTTTTCTTCTTCTCTTATTTCTTTTTCTTCTTTACTTCAGTAGACACCTGCCCCCAGAACATGCTACCTTCTTTATCAGACGCCTTCATATATGTCAAAAGGGGCGTAATCATTACCAGCCATCTTTGCCAACCTTGCTTCAATCATCTGCTCCACCATCAACTTGTCCATCATAACTGGATCAGCTGGTTGAGGGTAGAGGTGGGTGGGCTGCTTCAATAATGCGGCCGAAGTCATAGCATTGGGTAGCCAAGACTCTGACAGGGGAGCTTGCCACTGCATCTAAAGGGGTATTGGTCATGCTGGCTAGAGCCGCTGGGAATAATGCTACGGAGTAGCCCAATTTTGAGCTACAGTTTTTAGAATAACCAGTGAAGGAGCACCCCCGGGGTTGGAACCTTCTTGTGATAGCTCAGCTCATGCTCTTGGGTCCTCGAGTGCCATAGTGTGTTCAACTGTTTCATTTAATTTTCTCTTCAGTAATTTTATCTCCCGCTGGTATCCTTGCAGTAATATCAAGATGGTAGGGTCCATGGCTATTTCATTACTAATGCCCTCGAGCATTTCACCCAAAGAACCTTCAATTGAAGGAGGTGGAGATGCTCCTTCTTTCTCAGACGCCATTATTCTGGCGATGACAGTAGCGATATCTTCATCAGCAACCTGCTTGCCCTTAGCGGCATGTAGTAGCTCAGCCTTAGTTTTTCCCTATGTTGTCATCGGATCTTCTCTTTCAGCAGTCTCAGCCAGCTCTTCTTGTTCATGCGGTAGGGTGTCATGTCTACTCATCACCCCTATCATATTGTAAGTGAGAATTTGTGTTCTTCTTTAGTACTTTCTAACTCCCCTTCGGGCCTAACTTGCTGAAGTCAGCCCTTCATATGTTGAAATTCTTTTCATCTTTTCACTTTGTGGAGGAATTTCAAGGCTTCTAGCCCCAACTTGCCTCTTCTTTTCATTCACCCCCACGGGCAACATTTGATCTTTTTCTCCTTCTTCGGCCCTGATGGCACGAAGTGACCTTTGCCAGCCCATGATAGGACTCCTGAAACTACGAAAATATTTTCGGACCATCTTAATTATATCTTCTTGGCTGCACTTCGTAGAGATGGCAGAGCATCTAGTCCCGGACAGACGGCATGCATGATAGCTGTGTCAGTTTAGCAACTTGATTAGAATTCCTTGAGTACTTAGAGATATCAGCCTACCTTGCATTGGCCTTGCTAATGAACAGAGAAGTTGTAGCCACGGCCTCTTCCTCAAGCATAACTTTACTGCCCCCTCTCCTAGGGGCATCAATAGATTTATTGAAGCCTCGCGAGGCTGGTGCATGGCCCCGGACCCTCCTGGGAACCCAGATTTGCTTAAACATTCGCAAATTTAGGATTGGTCTCCCTTGCTTGTTGTCATCAAGATTCACCCTGTGGCTTGCTAGCACTTGGAAGGTGTTATGGGTGGGGATGATTGTGATGACCTGGCCTGGTAGAACTTCGGCATCGTGGCCTTTGAAGTAAACCCGGATGCCCCCGATCAACATAGACTTCTTAGATGCTAAAAGTCAGCTTCGGGGAGTATCAGAGACTTTTCCTTTTCTAAAATTCTTTTTGTTGCCCCCAGTGGGCTTCTCCTCAAGTGCCCCAGTTGAGCAGGTAGTATGGTGGACGTGGCAGCTCACGATCACCAGGCTTTTTCAACAGTTTCCTTGATTCAGCCTTCACTTTGGTGGGCTGCAGCTTTGTCATTCTTCAGCTTGGCAGGTTCTAGGTCCTTTACGTCCAGAAGACCCATGAATGCATCTCCCAGGAAGTTGGGGAAGCCAATGACTAGGGGAAAGTAGCCGAAGGTGGTGGGTATGGCAAGGTTGTTGGCCCGATTAGGAAAGCAAGCAAAAGGGGGGGTGAATTGATTGTGCCCCCTTTTTAAAAAACTAAAGGCAGAGATGATGAGATAGGAATGAAATTTACCCTAGCAGCCAAACAAAGAATTTTGTATATGATGAAAACAAGAACGACCCGTAGCTCACTAACGATAGTATTTGAGACACACTCTGATAGAATATAAACTATGCACGAATTATATATCTCTCTACTCACTGTGTGAGACTCGAAAAGAAGAACGAACAATGTGGAACCACAATCACACAAATAGCAAACCACAATGCAAGAATTTTTAGGTGGTTCGGACGCACCTGAGTGCAGTCCTACGTCCACCCCTCTCAACCTGAGAGGATTCCACTAAAATTGCTACACAACGGCAACAAATCGATCACAACGGTCACACATGGGCACAATGGCCCAACACACACATGTGTTCTTGTACGACAATGAGAAGACACGCACACGGAGACAATGCTCCGAAATCATCTATGAAAGAAAAATATAGGAAATTACAAAACCCAGTCCAGATTTGTAATCTATGCTCAAATAAACGAAAGGAAATGAGAGATAGAAAGATCCCCCCTAAATATTCAGCGAATCTCTTCGAATAGAAAGTAGGGTGCGCTGGAAAGTTTATCTGCAGAGTGGAAGCTGACTGGTTCTTGCCAGAACCGCAAAGCGTGGAGAAGACACACAATGATTAGCATGAACGTGAATCAGAATAGGAGTTACAACTCATTAAAGCATCCTCCAGCATCATTCTTCTTCCTCCTCCAACTGGATGCGACGTGCCACTCCTTTCCCTACAAGAATAGAAAGAGATTAGCCCAAGAGATGTCTTCGTATGAAAATCGTAGGCCACATATACCCAATGAAACAAGGCACAACAAGACTATTAAACCCTTTGCAAAAGCCTCTCAAAGCCACACCCAAACAAGTGGAGAAACCCTAGGGGTGAGGGTGTAAAAGCCCATGCCTAATGGATCACGAAATGGGCATTTCAAAACCCAACCCGAATCCGTGATCCGGACGCCCTTGGCCTGGTGTCGACTCTTGGAGTTGACACCAATTTCGAATAGTTCTGGCCCCTTCACAAAAAGCAACACCTAGGGTGCAGGTGTCGACTCCTAGAGTCGACATCTAAATCCAGGTGTTCTGTCCGCCAAAAAATGATGCCCCAGGGAGCCAAGTGTCGACCTGAGGGGTCAACACTTGCAGTGGGGAAATGGAAAACTACCCAAGGCAGTCAATTTAAGCCCAAAAACATGAAATATGCATCAAGCCCAATCTAGCCACATTGAAACACATTCAAATATAAAATCTTACCATGATTCTAATGGATTGTGAGCAATTTGAACCTGCACTTTACACAAAATTTCATTCATTTCAATCTTTAAGCATTTCAAATGACAACCTCACTCACTTGTCATAAATCCTTCAACCTGCACATTCATATATTCCAATCCATCGCATCAATATTGCGGGGAATTCCTTCCCTACAAACCGCTGAGTATTAGAGCTTTGCTATCCAGAGGAATCCACCTCTGACCGCTGAGGAATTACAACTTAACCTCTGCTGACTTATAGCTTGAACAAGAGTTTAAAAGATAAATAGAAACAAACAAAGGGATGAAAACCACGAAGAGAATTTAGCTCAACAGTGAGTAAAATCAGTTTCGATTTTGAACCAGGAAACTGATGACAAGTCTTTCTCTCTAAAAATAGCTCTCTCTTAGTTCTGCTCTCTCTTTTCTGTTCTCTCTTTTCTTCTCTCTGAATCATGCTAACTCTGGCTCTCTCTGCTTCTTCTTTTTTTTCTTCCAGTTACGACCACTCTTCTCCTTGAAGGAGAACCTCCTTACTTATATGAAGCAGCAGAACGGTAGGGCGTGTCTCTTCCACAATTCCCGCCCAAAAGCCTATCCAGATCTGGAGATATTAAGCCATGTGTCTGCATTCCAGCTTGACTGCCTTCCACATGTCATCATCTTGACACATCCTCCAATCTTGGATCATGTCACTTTGATGCGTTCCACGAGCCATTCCCTTGTCAAAAGTTCTGAAACTTAGCTTAAGGCAATGAGATAGGAATGGAAAATATAGTAAATATGCACGGACCTTATGTGCACGGACTTCGTGTGTTTACCCAAACTCTAGTATCCACATACCTTGCATTTGTAGAGTTGAAACATGTACGGACTTGTTCGCATGAAAGAGAAACATGTACAGACTCTGTCGTTCAAGGTAAAGGATGCACAGGCTTGATATATAGTAGTACAAAGAATGTGCCTGGATTATGTATGCACGGACTTTGGCATAGCTAGGGACAAAACATGCAAGGTCTTGTGTTGTAAACACATGCACGGACATTATTTGAAGAACGTGCATGGACATGGTTTTCAACCCAAAAGCATGCACGAACTTGGTGTTTACACCAAAACATGCACGGACTTGGTATTTATACCAAAACGTGCATAGACTCAACAATCACAAGAAGCAAAACATGCACGGACTTATGTTTTTGCACAGAACTAAAAAATGCACGGACTCAGAGGCTGTCTATGCAACTCAAATCTGGCAAGGATTTGCTTCCATATCTAGTGAGAGTAGGGGCATGCAAAGTATATATGGTCAGTGGTTTCCTCTTCCTTCCTGCATAAAACGCATTGGCTGACAAGATGCTGGCTTGTCTGTTTCAGGTTGTCAGTAGTTGGTGATTTATAGTGTGCAGCCTGCCAAGTACACAGGGACTCACTCTGCACTGTGGGCCTCTTCCATACCCAGTCTGTGTAAGCAAAGGGCGATGATATGTTCCTTATCTTCTCCCATACTTTTGTGGAAAATCTACCATTGTTCTATTTCCACTAGATGCTATCCCTACCACCTGAATGAATAGGTATGCCACTAATAATCTGCCACAAATCAGACATCTCCAGAGAAGTTGCTGCAGGCAAATTCCTGCGGCCTTGTGAGATAACAATTGAAACTGTTACAGATTTCTCCAACTCAAGTTCTTACTGAATTCGGTCTCCATAAAGTTGCACAATGCTTGTTCCTGCTAACCAAGGATCAGCCCACATATTGGTGGATGCTCCATCCCCAATAGTGTACGAGATGTGGCTTTTAAGCCATTGTCTTGCCTGCTGTATACCTTTCCATGCCATTGAGTTATAGCCTTTGGGTTGAATTTCCCAGATGCTCTTCTTAGCAAGATACTTATTGTGAGCCCATGCTAGCCGTAGAGACTCCTTTCCCTGCAATATTTCCCATAGTAACTTGGCCATGCATGCACGATTCCAATCTTTCTGGTTTCTTAGTCCTAGACTGCCTTCATCTTTTGGCTTACAGATAAGATTCCAGCTGAGCATGTGAGGCACCTGTTTCGCTGAATGACCACTCCAGTAGAAATCACAGAGTAATCTTTCAATATCATCAATGAGACTTGCAGGTAGAGGGAAAGCAGCGGACCAATAAGAAGAGTAAGAGGACAGGACTGTCCTCCAGTCTTCTTCTAATATTTTCAAGGATAGGCCGACAATGCCCCTTCTTGAGAAGGGTAGAAAGAAGTGGCAGCCCCAGATAGGGCACCAGGAGCTTCCCTTCTTTGACACCAAGGAGATTAATAATCTCCTCCTTGGGCTACAAGTGAAGAAACTTACACAAACATGTAGGGGAACTGCTGTCGCATCTCGACTTCTCACTCCCAAGATGTCTCACCACTTGAGTGACGCTGTCAAACCACTTTAACCTGGGGAATAACCTTGTTTTGCAGGCATAGCTCACGCCGATCCTTAATGCGGACAGGATACTCTAGAAGAGATAAGTCTGGGGTTACCTCAGGCCACACAAAATCCTCCAGGACATGAGAACCATCTGACATGTACCTCTGAAACATCGACACATGTAACACATTATGCACAGCCTCCAACTGCGGAGGTAGCTGCAACCTATACGCCACCTCGCCGATGCGCTCAACAATGGGAAAAGGGCCGATGTAGCAGGGACTCAGCTTCCCACGTCGGCCGAAGTGCCTCACCCGTTTCATAGGGGAGACTCTCAAGAACACCTGGTCCCCCATAGCAAAGCTAAGAGGTTACTTCCTTTGGTCTGCATAACTCTTCTGTCAACTCTGCGCTGCCAGCAACTTTTGCCTAATTGATCGCACCACCTGAATACACTACTACACCAACTCCAGCCCTGTCATGACTCGCTCACTGACCTCAAACCAATCGAGTGGAGTCCTACATGGTCGCCCATACAACGCCTCATAAGGAGCCATATCAATGTTGGAATGGTAGCTGTTGTTATAGGAGGACTCCACTGATGGCAAATGATGAATCCAACTCCCTTGTCAGTCCAAGTAACAAAATCTCAACATATCCTCCAGAGTCTAGATGGTCCTCTCTGACTGACCGTCCAACTGAGGGTGGTAAGCCGAGCTAAATGCTAATTCCGTGCCTAAAGCTCTCTGAAAGCTCCTGTAAAATCCTGAAGTGACGCGAGGATCTCGATCTGATACAACAGAAATGGAGATTTCATGCAACAGAACAATCTACTCTACATATAATCGGGCCAATTTGTGCACACTCAAATTGACTTTGATCGGCAACAACTGAGCTGTGTTCGATAGTGTATCCACTAACAACCAAATACTATCATGCCCACTTGGAGCCCTCGGCAACCAGACCACAAAATCTATAGTCACATGGTCCCATTTCCACGTAATTGGATAGCTAACTTTTAGTTGGCCATCAATTCACCCCTCCCCTCTTGATTGCCACATTCCGGGACTCAACACACATCATGTGTTAAAGCCAGAAAGTAAAGTCCGTGCATGTTTCTTGTCTTGCTGAAATACCAAGTCCGTGCACATTTTACATTTCCTATTTAAAGCCTGTGCATGTTCCTTTGAGCTTTTAGCATATACCAGGTCCGAGCATGTCTCAAGTCTATGCAGATTTCTTGCCTTGGGCAAAATCTGCTCGATGCATTGTTGACCTGTGGCAAACAAAGTCCATGCTAGTTGCACGCCTGCAAGCAAAGTCCTTGCTTGTTCTCAGCCTTGCAATTCCATAGTCCGTGCACCCTTTTCCTTTGGAACAGACTAAAGTCCGTGCACCTTTTTCCCTTGGAACAAACTGAAGTCCGTGCATCTTTTTACTTTGGAACAAATCGAAGTCCGTGCACATTTTTTGTTCCATTGCAAACGAAGTCCTTGCACATTTCTTCAATCCAACTCCGTGCACATTCCTGAAACAAAGTCCGTGCACATTTCTTTAGTAATGGCAAACTAAGTCCGTGCACATTTCCTCAATCCAACTTCGTGCACATTTCCTCAAATGAAGTCCATGCACACTCTTTGTATTATTGCATATTAAGTCCGTGCACCTTTTCCTTTGAACGACAGAGTCTGTGCATATTTCTTATGTGCTGTATGGCATCCATGAAGTTAGCATACGTTTCTCATACATGCAAACAAGTCCGTGCATGTTTCAACTCTGCAAATGCAAGGTATGTACATAACTAGAGTTACGGGTATACAAACGAAGTCCGTGCACATAAGGTCTGTGCATTCAAATCCATGCATACATATTCAGATGATCTTTTGAGTCTGTGCACTTAAGTTATGATAATGTATATAAACTCTATGCAAATTTTCCATTCCAGTCTTCTTGCCTTAAGCTGATTAGGTATCTGAATTCTTGACAAGGGAATGGCTCGTGGAATACATGGAAGGCTCGTGATCCAAGAATGAAGGATTAACTGTGCTCGTGACACGTGGAAACCTTCGAGCCTAGATGTTGAACTATGTGCATCGACTTTACTTGCCATCACTAACATGTGCACAGACTTCAGTCTATACATGTGCATCGACCTTGATGTAACATGTGCATAGACTTAAAAACATGCATCGACCTTTCTATATGCCCAAGACCAATGTACGTTGACCTTGTTATGCACAAGGCACAATGTGCACCGACCTTATTGAGTAGGATGCAAAATGTGCATAGACCTTAGAATGACTAAGGCACGATGTGCATCGACCTTAGTAAGGCTAAGGGGCGATATGCATCGACCTTATATGCATGTGTTCTAAACTAGCGCTGACCATACTATGCAAGGACTAGAACATGCATCAACCTTAGTATGTGCTATAGTGATGTGTACTGACATTATGAATAACGAAGGTAGATGTGCATCGACCTTAGTATGTGAGATGCAAAATGTGCACCGGTCTCATAATGCATGATGCAATATGCGCGTAGACCTTGAATATGCTCAAGGTAGATGTGCATCGACCTTAGTATGGCTAAGGGAAGATGTGCATCGACCTTAGTTGAGCTATAGTAAATGTACACAAACCTGGAAATGCAAGACGCAACATATGCTCCGACCTTAGTGAAGAGCATACACATACTAGCATCGACCTTAGCGAGTGCCCATACACACTGGCGTCGACCTTAGTATGATCTACACAAAACATGCATCGACCTTACTAGCTACAAACTGAAATATGTATTGACCTTGCCTTCTAAGGAGAAGGAATATGCACTGATCTATAAACTTTAATGCAATTGCTACCTAGCGTTGACCTATTGACATCTTGAACAGTAGTGTTGACTTTGACCAGTGACTATCATAATCAAATCATAAACAATTGCCAGTATCAAGATATTTCAAACAAGCAAACTTTGTTGCCAGCATCAAAACCTTGTCAACATATATAAGGGAGACAGAACATTGTCCCCTTTAACCACTCATCAAAAGTAGAAGAGACACAATAGATACTTCCCTTTAGTGAATTGGTGCACGGATAAATAAGCTTCAGCTTAGTATCAGCTCACGAACTAGTATCTTTACTCAATCTGGACAGCTTAATAATATTATCCTTACAACACTACACCTCTCGCAGGAGGGGGATCTTGGGGTGGGGGTTAAACTCTTACAACCAAAACTACCTCCGCATAGGGAGGGGCCTTCAGCCGGCCAAGCGGGGAGGGGAAAGATGATGACTAAGAGCTTCAAGGAATGCCGGAGTCAGTTCTATCCCCTCTCAGGAATAGAGGACAGACGGTCAATGCAGGAATTGTTGTGGTTGCTCCTGAACTCCTTTGTCAGCAAGACCAGTGCCAAAATTTCGTAGGTTGACCCAGGAAGGTGCTAAAATTTTGGTAGGAGCTTTGGAAGCTAGCGCTAGTCATGGTGGGGCCAGAAGCAGAGGCTATGTTCTCTGGTTTAGACTGTCTCAGCACCACAGCATCTGGAAGATGGAGCCGCCACGAGCTGTCTTGAACTTCAAATTGAGCACGGTCAGTAGCGTTGGAACCATTGACAAGTTGCCTTCGAAACGAGACCCGCTGGGGTGCTAGCCGATGTCGGAATAGGTCGCAGCAGCCCAAACACTGACAAGGTGTCAGTTCAGTCCCAGCGAGGATAGAACTGCACACTCTGGGGAGAAAAGGGAGAAGAAATCGCTCGGGTTGCCGAATGGAGCATCGCTTCTTGAAGGATGAGGAAGACTCGCAGTAGAAGGTTCCAGTCGAACCCTGCCTCCAGATCTTCAGATGGGCAAGCGTAGCAGCTACTGCAAGCTATCTCTGGAAGTTGATCAGGACCCTTTTGCACAGTCGGAGTAGATTGCCTCCCCCAGACAGCCACGAACTCAGAACGGGATGAGATGACTGCCGTTGCGAAGATGACTCAAAGATGCTTCCATAGGTAGCTCTTGCGCCTCTTGAATAACCTAGATGACATCGCAGCATCCTCTGCAAGCCGCTGGTACTCTGCTACCTCCAAACTGAGAACTACAGATTGAAGATGATGGGGAGAAAATGGGGTTTATGGGAGGGGAAGTGGGGTGGATGAGTGTGGGGGTGACCCCTAGCTGTGAGGGGGTCTGGGAGGCGGTGTTCCAAGGTGTGGGAGGGGGAGAATGATGGCTGGAAGGGGGTGTTTGCAGTGGGTGAGAGAGGGCATACAACTTCGCTGGCAACTGCCGGTCACTGACGATAACAGGAGAATCTTCCAGGCAAAATGGAGTGGACATGAACTCTCTGGATGGTAAGTCAACGTGCAATTCACAGGGTGACTTGGTTACCAGCTTCTCGAGACGAGCAAGGAAATCCTCAAAAATAAATGAATGAGTGGCACCTGAATCGAAAAGAATGCGAGCTGAATGACCAAAAATCGAAACCGTACCTTTTATGAGATTAGATGTAATGGTTTCTACACGAGTGATGTGAGTAATTCGGCTCCTCAGCTTCCGGCTAGAGGCTGTAGAAGATTGCTGGAAAGAAGCTGGAACTTGCAAATACGATGGCTGAGGCAGAGGTGGTGCAGGAAGATGAAATTGAGACTGTTGCGGCTTGGTAACCTGTGAGAACTGTGTCGACACAGACTTCATCAGGTAATCTCGAACAACGTGACCCGACTGATCACAGTGATAACAGACTACCGATAATGAACAAGGTACATCGGGATGGCTGTCACAACACCTCAGACAAGATCTCAGCTGACTCACGGGAAACTCTCGGTGCTACTAAAAAGGAGAAATAGACTGTTGGACGGAATCAGAAGACGTCGATTATTGCTGCACAAAACCTGAAGATGCTTGACAGTTAAATCGCTTCTTGGACTCTATAAACATCCGTCTCGAAGGACCAC